>JAQFVV010000036.1:6031575-7231575 GCA_028023455.1 Epiperipatus broadwayi | reverse complement strand
CTGATAAAGAAATTAATAGTGTTTTATATAATAAATATGATGTAGCTAGAATTGTATGGAAGAGAGTGTCAGTAGCAGGGTTAACATATGGTAGTGATGTGTTATGTGTAAGTAAAGGGGTGTTAGACTACTTAGAAAAAGTACAAAGAGAATTATGTTACATCACATCACATCAGAAAAAATGATAAACAGAACAAAGAAAAGAAAGAGACTGATAAAGAAATTAATAGTGTTTTATATAATAAATATGATGTAGCTAGAATTGTATGGAAGAGAGTGTCAGTAGCAGGGTTAACATATGGTAGTGATGTGTTATGTGTAAGTAAAGGGGTGTTAGACTACTTAGAAAAAGTACAAAGAGAATTATGTAGACATGCATTAGAATGGAATGGTCAAGTTTTTTTATGAGAGATACAAAAAGCAAAATGTTGGTAGTTTGCAGTTTATGAATAATAAGAGAATAGCCAAAATAGTATTTAATTGGCTTATGAGTAAAAACCAGGCAACAAGATGGGTGAAAAAGTTGGTATGGCATGCAGAAGATTTGGACAAAGAAAGTATGTCAGTATTCTTATACAAAAGATGGGATAATTGTGTTAGGAAAATCATTGAGTGTAATAATTGCAAAGAATGGATAGAAGAATAGATGCATTAATAAAGAATAGACAGTTGGAGAGAAATTATGAAGAGTAAAAAGTTTTTAAATATATATAGAAGTAATCAGAATATTGGGTGTGAGTTAATTTATGATAATAGCAATGTAAATATATTAAATTTAAGCGTAAACAGATAATAGCAATGAAAATAGTTTATTGTTTAAGGCTTGAATGGGATCTTTAGCAACAAGGGAATACACATAAGTGGGAAAATGTCAGTGATTAGGCATCTGTTAATTGAATATAAATGCTTGCAAGCAGGAAGGGTACAAATAATTTGGGAGAATAAATATAAACAAAGTGAGTATATAGAAAATGGGTACTTGATTTTTATGCTGGGTTTGGAAAAAGATAAGGGGGATTTAGACATAAAGGACCATGGAGTTGATAAAGATTATGTTGTGGAAATGGGATGGAGCAGGATGTGGGAAAACTTAGGGTAGGAAATGGAAAGGAAAGGTAAAGTGATTAACACATTTCCCTGGGCATGGTAGCTGAGAGATTCCTGACTCCAAAAAAGGAAAAGTCAGAGTGAATCACATCCCACATGGTTTATTGGAAAATTGTGTATTTTGAAAAAGCCCTAATAAGGGGTGAAACTCCATTAAATAAAATAATTGCCTATTATTTTGAATTTAATTATTTTATTTCAATTGACTTGAGATAGTTTTTAATGTTTTGGAAACAACGTTATGGACAAATGTATTTATTAATACATTAGACCATTATTAAGGAATGTAACAGGTTACCATTATAAACTTCTTTTGGGAGAAGAATGATGTATTTCATTTTTGCTCTTTTGGAAGCCAGACATATTAGAATCATGAGATAAAGTTATAGAATTAATTTATACCAATTCCAGGAAGTCATCATGAATGATAGTAAAATAATTTTTAAATTAATAAAAAAAAGAATATAGGCTACCTATAGTTGCAGAAAGGGTCAGTAATGGCTGCCTTGTAAATGACTTAAGAAATTTCAAAAAAGATCTACATCAATAAAAATTGTAAAGTAATAAAATGTTAGAATTTGGAATTGAAAAACTCGGTAATTGATTTATCAGTATTATCCAGATAAAGTCAGAGACAAAATAATAACATTATGCTAAATATGTTATGGCCAGATTTAATTTGTGATTTAGAAACATGCACTTAATGTAAAGACTACCAAAGTAGAACAAACTTATTACAAAAAAAACAATCAATAGTTATTGAATAAGCAATTTTTTATAATGGGCCGATGGTCAGAATGCATAATAGTAAGAAATATCAATTAAGAAAAAACTATCATAAACCTGAGAGGAATATTTCCATATCATGAAATCATTATGAAACTAATTTTACTTCTGAGGATGTAAAACAACTCATCTGCTTATTACACCATATTAACCAGAATCAATGAAATGAAGGAAAGACAGTAAGGCATATAAAATAAATGTTTAGAAAATCTCACTAGATGGATATTCATGAAGCTATGTGTGCAGTATAATATTAAGTCAACATATAACTTTATCAGTTGCCACAGGAAAATCTCCAGCAGGACTATTAGTAAGCAGTTTTTAGAAGAATATAACTAAAAGTATATGATAATACATACATAATAAATCATAATAAAATAGGTTAAAAGTCAGGTTATAACTAATTTGTCAAAATAAATATTTGCAGATAATATTATAAACATATTATCTGTTGCAATTTAATGTAGAACTGATATAAAGATAGAAGTTAAGAAAAAAGGAAATAAATCTGATTCAACTAAGGATGTATGTCAGTATTCAAGGATCGATAAGTTGGTGAGCTCATCCTAGAAAAAAGTTACATCTCTTTTTACTAAATATCATTACGACTATCTTCAAAGTAGTCACCCTGGAAAACTATGCATTGTTGCCAGCACTTAATGCACCCTTCAAAGCAATTTTGGATTTTGTTCTGTTTTGGCCATCAGAGCTCTTGTCACACCATTCTTAACCATCCTGGATGTCATCAAATTTTTTTTCTTTATTTCACCATAAAAAATGACTGAAGAACAAATCAGGTAACCATGAACTGTTCCAAAAGAGTTACTTCTTTGCTAGCTAAATATTCTGTTGCAGGCACTTTATCAGTGATCTCCTTCAAAACCATTTTTTACACACCTTTCTCATGTCAAGACTTTCAGATGAGAGTTTCTTGTTTGTTTTACAATGCTTTTTACAATTAGCCAATAGTTTTGACATACAATTCCATAAATTTTAATGTTGTTTTAGATCTGATTAATACTGACTGTGTAGTGACACTTTTATTCCCTTCACGACAGTGTTTAATTTATATGTAGACTACTATTTTTTTCATGGCATTATCCCCATAAACATGAGATAATCATTATTTCTCTTCCATTCTTTCCAAGTTTGCCAAGTTTAACAATGAGCTTAATATTTCATTTCTTCAATGGCCCACAGAAAAATGGAACAACAAAGAATCACACTTAGCAAGATGCTATCATACATTACCATGACCAAAGTTGTGACACACTGATATACCAAGGTTAAAAAATCTTACCAAAATGTTTATGCAGTGCTGTCAATAAAAGCCTATAGTAGCAAGTTCACAAATTTAATTGTCAGTCCTCATATATTAAAAAATATCTGGTAATAGAAATTAAAGCTATCAATCAACTAATAAATTAAACCACTATATCTTCTAATAAAAACAGTAAATTGAAATAAAGAGAAATAAATGTAAATGACACTTCTTATATAATTTACTCCAGGAGATTAAAAAGCTTCACAGGTAAAACATAATCCATATTTATGTACATAATTAAAAGATTGCATATGTTAGTTCACCTTTTTAGTTGCATTGCTTACTTTAATAATTTTTACAAATATGTTTTATTGCTTACCAGAATGCAGTTTGATATTGTCCTTTTTTCATTACTTCTCTTAATCCAATGAGTTCATTTAAAAGATTTAATGTTTAATTACACATATAGATAAATAGTACTAATTATTTTTGCTTTACATTTGCGAAAGGTGATTGCTGTTAATTAAAGGAAACACCTTTGATTCCTCTTTGGGGTCTTAAAGGAATTGAGCATGGCAAAATTCTAATGTTCTTTATCTAGTCATTGAATTTGAGTCATTAGAATTCATTCATGTCATAAATAAACATAGACAATCTAACCAAGAGGAATTAGTCAGCATGGAGTGTATAATGGATTTAATAGAAAAATAAGAAATACCATAGTAATTTATCTTAGTGGTCTGATAGTCTTAAATAATACACCAACAAAGTTTTTGAAGATAAGTTTGAATGTGGACAAATAACTTTTTTTAGATATGACAGACAAAAATAAAAATGTAATTATCATAAGTCTGTGAAATCATCATCATCTATGGAAGCAATTGATAACTGAAGATGGAGGGCACTAAGAATCCCCTGGTTATGGATCCAGGATGCCATTCACTGATGAGATTATATTTAATTACCTAAAATAACAGATTAATTTCAAGCGAAGGAAAATTATGTGTAATGAGAGAACTGTCAAATACCAAATGGTACATTGTTTGGAAGTTGAGAGTTTGGAAGTTGAGAATTAGAAGAAAAGATGAAGCATCAATTAATTTGAAATGTGAGCATATACTGTGTAACAAATATGCAAATGTTAGAGGTGGAGGAGGATTTGTTATAAATAAGTTGTTATAAATAAGAAATGGAACAATGATAGTATGGAAATTAATAATATATCAAAGAAAATGCAGATAATTAAGATTTGTGCCCCAACATGATCTTATTGTGATGAAGAAATAGAGGACTGTTTGTATAAATGTGCAATTTGCTTTTGATCAGACAAAATAATACTTTAAAACTATAGTAATAGATTTTAATACTAGAATTGAAAGATGATTGAAAGATGAAAGTGACGTGCTTAAATTTAAGTATGATGACAGAAATTGGAAAGGATATAGATTTGTGGATATGAAAATATTCAAAATAAAGGTATGATAATGTTGGCGATATTTTAACTGTCAAAAAATATGTATTTCAAGTTTATAATCTTGTTACTAGATTCAACACAGGAAATGATTATCAATTAATGAGATGTAAAATATGTGAAAATGCAAAATTATAGAGATGAAACCTATTTAAGAATAAATTGCATTTCTAATTTTAAACACTGCAATGACTTGTCAAGCATTGGAGGTTGAGAGGTCAGCGACAGCTGCTTTACAAGCAGTTGTCCCGGGTTAGCAGGTTCGCTTCCCAGCTGATGCTAGGACACATGAGAAAAAAAACACTGCAACGACTTGTAAATTAAAATTTTGCTCGTTATTATAAAGTATTAATACACTTTGAAGATGGTTCAAAGTTAAATAGGATTAAGAAAAAAAAAACTGACTACCAAAAACTGAAGCTGTTGCAAAAAAAATTAGTACAGCAGTAAATTTTCACCTGAGAGAAAATAATAAATTAGTTAAAAATGGTCCTTTAAAAAATATTGAATATCTGAAATTCTGTATGATAATAGAAATCAGAATTAATAATATAATAAATATGTAATATGAATTTGCAAGGAATATTATAAAAGAGAATAAAAAATATATAATAGAATATTGGTATTAGGATGCAGTTGTTTTTGCAAATAATGGTTTAGAACTTCAGGAAATGTTGCAAGAGTTATCATATGAAGGTAAAAAAGTAGGATTAAAGATAAATGTTAAAAGGACTAAAGTAATGTTCAATGGATTAAGAAAATAAAGATTGATAATGGTGAGTTAGAAGATGTTAACAACTACAAATATTTTGGTCAGATTATTACTACAGATGGAAATGTTGCAAGAGTTATCATATGAAGGTAAAAAAGTAGGATTAAAGATAAATGTTAAAAGGACTAAAGTAATGTTCAATGGATTAAGAAAATAAAGATTGATAATGGTGAGTTAGAAGATGTTAACAACTACAAATATTTTGGTCAGATTATTACTACAGATGGAAAGAATTAAACTTAATTGAATTACTTTTGGAAAAAATAACTTAATATTAAAAGGAAATATACTTCTGTCTTTGAAAAGGAAGGTTTTAGCTAAATGTGTGTTACCAGTTCTTACTTACAGATTTGATACTTCAGACCACACTCAAAGAAATATAGAGAGGTGTGTGTTAGGAGTAACAAGAAGAAATCAAAAATGAAATACATGGGTAAAATAATGAACAGATGTTATTGATATCATTGAAACAGTGAACAGACAGAAATGGAGTTGGGTTTGAACTATTGCTAGAAGAGATGATAATAGATGGACAGTTGAATCTTAAACTGGATTCCCAGAGATTGTGAAAGACCAAGAAAGAGACCACATGTGAGATAGATGAAATAAGAAAGTGTGCTGGGATGATATGGAGAACAGAGGTAGAGATAAAAGAAGATAGATTGAATTTTGGAGAGACCTTCATCTTGCAGTGGATTGAGAATGGCCAAAAGTGATAATCATGATGGTATTGGGGGGAAAATCTTATTTCAAACAAGAAAATATGGAGTCATTATTAAAAAGAGGCATATAAGAAAGGTTTAAAAGAAAAATCCTACAAAAAACAAAGTCACATGATCACCATATCTTATACTTGCCCACACTTGTTATTAAAATGGGCAAAACTCTGAGATCTAGGTGCAGTGCTCTTAGGTCCAAGGCTCCTCACTGATGAAAGCCACAAGTTAGATACTAGTCTAGGGATATTGAATACATAGGCACTAGATAGGGATTTTATGCACAAGTCTTCTGTCATCCAGTGATTACTCTGGCTTCCACTGAGTGGCACTAATGTATGGAGAGTTTTGCCTGTTTTAAAAAACAAAGTCATCACTAAAATTACTGCATTATCTTAATTGAACCACTAAACATCACATGATCACCATTTCTTATGCTTGCTAAAGCAGTAAAACAGGCAAAACTCTGCCTACAGTAGTGCCAGTCAGTGCATGCCAGAGTAATCAATGGATGCAAGAAGGTTTGTACATACAATACCTATCTACTGACTACTCATCCAATATTCCTAGGCTAGTCACTAGTTTGTGGCTCCTCACTGATGAAAACCACCACAAGCTAGAAACTAGTCTGGGGATATTTGATGATTAGGCACTAGATAGGGATTTTATGCACAAATCTTCTTGCATCCATTGATTACTCTGGCTTACACTGAGTGGTACAATCGTATGGAGAGTTTTGCCTGTTTTATCAGAATTGCCAAGTATTTTAAATGTAAAGTTGAGACTCAATTACATCTGTGAAGAAGCAAAAACTGCTGGAAATTCCTACTGACATTTTAAAAGAAGCATATGAAAAAGTAAAAAAATGTTGATAGAGCTGTATACTTAGTGTCAAATTGTTGGTTGGAAAAATGCAATAGCAAGGTTAAGCCCTGTGTGTAAGTGTCAACCTCTGAAAGGTGAAATCCTTGGGATTTTCATTGCTGCCATTTCTGGCAATCATAACTTTTCATGAACTTTCAATGAATAAAGCTACCCAATTATTTATGCTATGCACATTTTAATGTAGTGGTTGAACATCAGGCTGAAAACAAAGCTCCTCATATTAATTCCAGGACTCGCACTTCCTGTTTTCAAGCTCCTTCTGAGCTAACACTTCCTGTTCTCAAGCTGCTTCTGAATTCTCAAACAATAAAACCATTTTGATTACTTTTTAAAACTGATATTTAAGAAAGGTGATAAAAAATATTTAAGGTCATAATCCTGTCAGTCTTATATTCATTTGACCCAATTTTCTAACTAAAATTTTTTTAAATAAAGTTCTATTTTCTTGAATGCAGAAGCCTGAATTGCTGTAATTCAGCTAGTGGTACCTAGGAGATCACCAAATCAAAAGTATTATTTGGGTCCAGTAACCTCCCAAAACTGTGATCTTTCATTTCATTTACTTCATAAATGAAATGATTTCTTAGAGCTTCATTTAAACAATTCTTGAAATCATCGCTCAGTGCTAGATTTCTGAATTTTATGACAAAACTTCTAATCTTTTCCTACTTCACCTAAACATGGGGGTCAAAAGTGCACCTCTGTAATATTGTTAGAGATCTTGAACTGAAATAAATTTCAGGAGAGATATTGCAGTATTAAAATCAAAAGAACATATAGGAATTGACTAGGAATGTAAGATTTCATGCATCAAAGAATCGAAAATTCTTATAAGATTTGTTAATTTTTAATTTTGATTTGGTTTGCCACGATAAAGAAATGAACTTGATTCACACATCTGGCAATTTTCTGGGTGGCAGGATTGAATTCTTCCAGTTAACCGATTTTCACCATTTTCACACACACACACACCCCCCATATGGAAAAGAGAAAAAGTCTTTCTTTACAGAAAAATAGCAACTACAAGTATTTGTTTTATTTTTTTTAATTGACACACTAACAATGTTAGCTTTTTTTTTTTTGTCAAATTAGAGACAATGATCTGGACAACCCATGAGGGTAAGTAAATCCAGTTGTGACTGCAGAAGTTCTGCCATGTTTATACAGTTGTATGGCTGGGAGTAATATTCCTGGGTCATATAAGAAGAACCCACAACTCTAAAAATAAATGCAAAGATATGTATTATATATATATGTAATTCAAAACACATACTTTACATAGTATTTTATACACAGGATACATATCAACATTTGGAAGCAATAATTCACCTCAGTTAGGGTTTGCAAACTATGCAAGTTTAGTTTTTATTGGTACAGCTAATGTTTGGGAAAGATACTGTGACTTCCCTTTAGGACTCTGAGACTTCAGCTTATGAATGACTTATCTTATGGCAGGTATGGTGATGACTATAACTAGTAGCTTCCAGCTCTAATTCTGAACATGCCTCACTTTTGTATAATATTGGATAGCATATGTACTGTTGTTCAACATCTTACAGTGATCTAATGTTGGATCAACATCCATTGTCTGTTTTTCTTCTCAAATTAACCTCAATAAGATCCTCATACTCAAAGGCCACAATCAAATTTGTTGATCTAGCTTTGTGATTAATATAATTATGTCATTGGTTATTTATTCTATTTTTGTTATTTTATGGATCAGTTTTATTTGAATCTGCTAAAATTGTAATAAGGACAAGTCCATTATTTGAGGATAATCTTATACTGAGTTAGGATGTCTTTACAACACCCACACACACACATATATATATATTCAGAAAGGTTTTAAATAAAGGTATTTTACTAATTCCTAATTATGGATTTGAAACTTGTTAGTTAACAAAAGAACAATACAAAGACCTCAGACCACTGAACTAACTATGGAGAGATGTGCATTATGAGTAACAAGAAGATATTGAAAACAAAATATATGGGTAAAAGAATAGTCATTGTTGACATCCTTGAAATAATTCAGAAACTGAAATGGAGTTAGGCTGGACATATTGCTAGAAGAGATGATAATAAATGATCAGTTGAAGTTTAAAGTTGAATCACGGGAGGTAGAAAAAGTCCTAGAAAAAAGTCACGTGTGAGATGGATGGATGAAATAATGACGTTTGTTAATATGATAAGGAAAGGAAGGCTATGGATCGAGAAACTGGACTTAATTTGCATAAATCTTAATTTTAACGGGCTAATTGATCGTGTATAATGTTTTCAGTTGTATATTAATAAAAATGAATTCATTAATTAAAAAAAAAAAAGTATTTTAAAATACTTTTTAATACCGAATTCAAATATTTAATAATTAATTGTCATATATGGAAAACGGAAAGTCATTTTTAATATTTACAATTTATTTTCCACTATATTTACTAAATGTTTTTTATGTATAAAAATATATTTTAAAGAAGGGGAAATCAATAATCTAGTTTGACGGTTTAAGATCGATGATTTAACGAGATGGCCACGCAGGTGGCATCACGTGGAGTTTTTGATTAAATCTCTTTGAGAAAGAAAATTAATATGTTCTCTATCCTTTATGTTTTCTACCTTTTAAAATCTATTTTTTAGGAGGAAAATAATTTTTTAGAGCGATTATTATAATAAGAATCAAGGAAAAGTTACTGTTCTTGAGAATTAATTGCTTACAGCTGTTTTTAAAAATTCAATCTTGTAAAGTCTTTTTCTTTTTAATATGCAGCCACTTTGACGCCACGTATAACATTCTAGCAATAAAAGACATAAAAAATGAATCTCTGAGTCGTGTGTGTGTGTGTGTGGTATGTAACTTTTAGTAAGAGTAAGGAGTGGATAACTTTCAAAACTTTATTCAATCCAATCTGGGATTCGATAATTATCAGATTGATTTTGCTTACTAGCATAAATAAATTCAAAGTTACAAATATTTTCCGAAAATTAGTGAAGGAAAATAGTTCAAATAATTTAATTTTTAAAAAATGTGTGTGTGTGTGTGTGTGGAGGGGAGGGTGATTCGTCTGTTTATTGCTACTAATAAATTATTAAATCGTTAATTAGCATTAAAATAACATTTGAATCTTTACATGCTGATATAGATTCTATTAAACTGGACAGGGATTCATTGTAATTATGTAAAAATTAGAATGAACATTTATTCAGAATAGAGACGAGATGAAATTATATGATATATATAATAACAGAAAAGATTGTGGTCTTAAAAAAGCAGAATTCATAGTTTTAGTTTTTTTTTAAAAAAAGTTGGGTAAAAAATAAAGAAATTATGAGCACTTTTGAAAAATTATGTAGAAATAGTAATTAAGGATAAGGGGTTTTTGTTAATATGATAAGGGGGGGGGGGAATTTCAGATAAGAAGTATCTGCAATAAATTGGATTGCATAAACAGTATTTTTATTCTAGGTTCGTTTAAATAAATAAATAATAACATTCCTCAGTTAAACCTTTTTTATTTTCAGAATAGTCAATGGCATATTTAAGAAGAAAGCTGACCATTTTTAATCTAGAAAATGTGTTAAAGCAATATATATTGTACTTGGCTTTTAATGAGGAAGCTAGTGTTTAATTCCATATATTTATATTGATCTAAGATTGCTTTCTCATGTGTCCTAGCGTCAGCCCGGAAGCGAACCCGCTAACCCGGGACAACTGCTTGTAAAGCAGCTATCGCTGACCTCTCGACCACCAATGCTTGACTGATCTAAGATTGTTTTGCGTATAAGATAAATGCAAACACATATAATCATATAATTACTTAATTCTCAATGGGAGAAATTGAATCAGTGCTTTGAAAGTGGATCCATAGAATCCAAACACTTATTTACCTGTTCTGCATATTGTAAGATAGAAAGAAAGACCAAAGCATATGAGTCAGATGGAACTTAACTATTGCATAAACTGCACTGTATCTTGCCCCCCCCCCCAACAATCAAGTTACATAATGATGGCAAGAAACATTACTGTTCTTTGAACTCCAACTGGGAACTTATACACTAGGTTAAATTATTTAAGGTAATAAATTATATTCCATTTTAGAGTTTTTATTAGTGGACTATGTTGTCTGCTAATCTTAAAGATGCTTGCAACCTTCCCTCTTTCTGTAGGTTTTTCGTTTTGGTGACTTGCTGGTCTTTGATTTTATGTCATTGGTCTATTTAGGACTTCGATATGCTTGTGATTACTATTTTCCTGCTGTTTCTAGCTTGATTCATGGCTCATGGCTCATAAAGTTGCTAGCTTGATTTATGGCAGTCATGAATTCACTTTATATCAAGATCTCTTGGCTTTGTAATGGTCTTTATCTGTGGTTATTGATTCTGATTTTACTATTGTTAAGATATCTTGATTCTGTGATATTCAATTGTCTATCATAATAGGCTTTATATTCATTTCTGTTTATGATCTCTTGCCTGTTTTGGCCCAGTGATTTGTACTTGTCCGAATTCTCAATTTTTATGAATATGGACTGGTTTTAACTACCATCTGATAAGTTGCCCTCTTGTAGTTTCTAAATAAACAGGTAATTTTCCATTACAACTTTTATCATTGCAAAACTCTATTTACCGAATTCTCAATTTTTATGAATATGGACTGGTTTTAACTACCATCTGATAAGCTGCCCTCTTGTAGTTTCTAAATAAACAGGTAATTTTCCATTACAACTTTTATCATTGCAAAACTCTATTTATTTCCCATTATACGTTCTACTCAGAACTCTATCCTCTTTATTTGTTTATTTCTTGTATTGGATATATTTCCTATTTACTCATCTTGATATGAATGAAATTAATTTCATCTTCAGCTTGCACCTGTTAATAATTCTGCATGTGATTTACCTTGGACAGATGTAAGACATGAAGTACAGAGCTAATAATGTCCATGTTTTTTTACACTTCAACTTCCTATCACCTTTAATGATATGTTTTTTTGTTTTCCAATACCATTCATTGCTGTTTACTGTCCTCTAGATGGAAATTTATTAAATTGTCCACAGGTTAAGAGCAATTCCATTGTCATAATTTTTCTTGAGATACTCTGTGCATAGTCCAATAACGTTCCCAGGTTCTTCACTTATCATGAAGACCTAGGTGGAAGATGCTTAAATCTTCAATCACTTAAAAATCTATCAGATTTTATATTTTATTTCCTTCTCTGATATCACAGCTTTCTGGTCATGCTTGGGACATGAATTTTTCTGCTATTTTATTCAAATAGGTAGCCACTGCCAAAATTTTTATACTCTGCATTATATGTCATTGCTATCTCAACCATCACTTATATAACTGGGATTTTTACAATTTGCAAGTAACTCCAATAAACATTTAGAACTTGTTGTAGTCTTTGGTAAACATAATCATTAATGACCCAAAAATAAAGGATTTTTTGTAATTAAATGGCATTTTCCCAATTCAACATTTATATTTATTGCTTTTTTTTTTAGTTAGTACCTCCCTTATCAATATAAGACTTGGTCATAACCCTAATCCAGTTGTCTGTATATATAGATAATAAGCAGAATACATCTGTGTAATAAAATTCTTTACCTTGTAACTCTTAAGTTATAAGTAAGCATTAGATTAAATCAGTTTACTATTTTCTGTATAAAATCTATCATGGAAGACTCTTTTCAATGCCCAATCTTCAGCTATGACTTAAAGTCAACATGAATAGTGAAATTTTCATCCATATATAATTTGTGAAATTTTATTATGCATGACACAATATCAAGGTCTCATCTACTTAAGCATAATTACACTTGGATTTTAGTTAGAGATCTTGAAATTAACTTACGAGAGAGTGCAAGTCTCTCAGCGCTTGTGATTATTAATAGCCAATCAGATCATAAATATTGGGACAACGATTTAACAAGAAAAGAGTGGTAACTACTCTTAACTTTACTTGTCTATCTATATATCCAAGCCAGTCCAAAGTACTTATATCTGAAAGTGTGAATATTAAATACCTTCACACACTACTCACTGACTTCAAATTACAAACATACAGCATGAAATCTTTAGATTCCCTATGCAGTAGATTATCGATGTTATAAATTGCAGAAATATATGTAAATAATATTTATTTTCAAAGAGATCTTGATAACAAATCTATTTGTTTCTCAGCATATTTTTGATGCTATGGGCTAATACATCCTGATGCATTTTATACTAATCATGTTTTTATTCATATCATAAATTTCCAAGATCTGTTGTCTAAATGAAAGCCAAGAATTTTGAATGCTGGTTTAGGATTCTAAATCAACTCTCACTAAGACAACCATCACTCTTTGTGAGTATATTCCCATAATATTAATTATGAGTTCAAGAAATTCCATTTATGTAGTTTTAAATACCTTTTTCTTAACTAATGGAGATTCTATGTATATTTTACAATAATTTCTCTACTAGGAAGAAATCAACAAATAAAATAAAGTTCACAGAATATCAGCCACCAACTTATCCACAACGTATTGAAATAAAACTGGATCTACAAATCTCAAAAATCAATCCCATGACTTTAAACAATCCTTTGTGAGTTATTATTGCCTATCTTTTTGCCAATTCAGAATCCACTGGAATTTTGAAATGTGTATTTCCTAGATCTATTTTCATGAATAATTTAGTGGGTAGCTTTTTATCAATCAAAGTCTTATTTAGAAAGCATTTGCAGCTTCCACAAATCCTGGTTTTGCTTAATAAATAGAATAAAGAGTTTAGCTCACTCTAAATGAGCAATTACTCTACCATTCCTTTTTTTAGAAATGATTGTTTTTTCTTCCAACTTGTGGTCTCAACACAATCAGTCGAACCATATCATCATAAGGCAAGCCCATTAAACCTTTACAGTACCATGCACCTTTGTTAACATTTCAAGAGGTTTTGAAATGCATCCAGATATGCCTTTCATCCTATTGGATAGTAATAACAATATAGTCTAGCTTTTCAAATTTTTCCTGCCTATAAGGTTACTAGAAATTTGGGCTGAAATTATTGAAGGGAACCTCTATTTAAACTTGTCTCTATTATTTATATTTTCTTCTTATAGCAATAACAGTTCATTGCCCTTGAATTCTATTATGTATATAGGGCTGCTTTTGACATGTCACTTTTGTATCAGTTTTTATATTTTTGAAGTTAATGAAGTTCATATTCTAGGCGGAAATAATTTATATGAGGAAAACTTAATCTCAATTTAGTTTCCATAATTTTACCACTAGAAATTTTAAGCTGTTTATTTCCTGCTTAAACTTATTATACCTATTCCCCCTTTATCTGTTTTACCTGGGAATGGATTGTCTTTTAATTATATATGCCCTTTCCTAATCTCCTACTTTATAGCCCTGACTGCATGTTTTACTTTTTGTAGTGGCATTTTTCTGAGGTATGATTGCTGATAGCCAGCTTTGTGTCTTTATTAGAGATTGGTAAATGGGTATCTGGCTAGATATATAAAGATTTCAGATTAAATTGAGTTGTTTGTATATTTATCCTTGAATTACCATTCACAAGTGCATGGCCTAAAATTATTTCAGTGCCTCTGTATATAATGCTTCCATACAAAAGTTAACTCTACTGTCGAGAATATTAAAAAGTATAAATGTACCTTTTATAATGTTTAGCAGTATGATCTTACTATTTAAAAAATAATATTATGAAGTCAAAGAAATAAATAAAAAGGACTAAAATTTAACTTTCTGATAAATGAAAGGATATTTATTAATGGTATGTTTGAAGAAGTTAATATTATATGGAGAAAAGGATTGGCATACACTGCAGCATAAAAGGGTGGTTGAGTAGAATTTGAAAGTGGAATGTATTGAAATGAAGTTCAAGAACACTGAGAAAGAGTTTTAGCTACAGATACATTGGTCAGATTATTAATACAAATGAAAACATAATGGATGAACTTAATCTTAGAATTAAACTAGGTGGGGGTGCTTTTGGTAGAAATAACTTTATACTAAAAGGAAATATGCCTATGTATTTGAAAAGAAAGATTTTTAATAAATGTGTTTTATCAGTTCTTACTTATGGATCTGAGATGTGGATGCTTAATAGAAGAGCAATACAGAGACTTCAGACCACTCAAAAAAGTATGGAGATATGCATGTTAGGAGTAACAAGAAGAGATCAAAAATGCAATATATGGGCAAGAAAACAAGCAGGTGTTACTGACCTCATTGAAAAAATTAAAAGACTGGAGTTGGGCTGGACATATTGCTAAAAGAGATGATAGTAAATGGGCAATTGAAATTTTAAACTGCCTTCCAAAAGATTGTAAAATACCCAGAAAGAGACTGCATGTGAGATGGATAGATGAAATAAGAAAGTGTGCAGGGGTGATATGGAGAAGAGAAGCTAAAGATTGGAGAAGATGGATTGAACTTGGAGAGACCTTCTCCTGCAGTGGATTAATAATGGTTGATGATGATGATGAGCGAAGCAAATATTATTATACATTGAGATAAATAGAACAAGGATATCAAAAAAAATAAAGCAATTTGTTTTTGAAAGCATAAAAGTGATAATGAAAATATGTACAAAAAGAACCTGATTATCAACAGAACAATGATATAATAGTAAAAAAGGCAAGAGTTGATTTGTTTTATTGAATTTATCTTCTTTTGATAACATTTGACAGTAAAACATCTTCCTGTTTTAAATTATCTGTATGAATATAAATTGTTTTATATATTATTATTGTAAGAGACTAAACCACCACTTTCTCTTAAATTCACAAATACTTGATAATCATAACAGATTTGTTTGCATTTCATAATTTTTAACTATTATCAATCAATTAAAGGCTGGTCTCTTCATATTTAATCCAATTTCTCTGATCCAGTCATTTACTCCAAATCACTTTATCAAATTTCTTCTATATCCATTTTACATGTTCCTCTTAGTTGTTTTAACCAATATCTTGTTATTGGATTTAAGACTTTTATTATTTCTTTGTTATCATCTCATCTAGTTATACGACCAATCTATTTGTTTTACCCTTTCAATTCTTTCAATGGTGTTAGCAAGAATTGTAAAATTTTATCCACGCATTTTGTTACCAATCCTTTTTGATAATTTCAATATATATTTTTTCTCACATTGCCACATGGCCTGAAGATTCTGTATTGTTTTTCTATCATGTATCTGAATCTGAGATTCAGAAATAACCATCAGTAGCACACCTTTAGTAAAAGCTTTTCTTTTCAAGCATATAGAATGATTTCCATTATTATTATTATTTCACCCCAATTTAATTCTATTATCATCATTATTCACTATTTTAATGCCTTCCATTCTTGGATACAGTAGGACTGACTGAAACTCAAGTTCTGTGAGATCATGGTACAGCTCTGTCACTTAAACGTTTTACAAACTCCTGGGCAATAAACTATTTATTCATTTTTGCCCAACATTTGTTGGGTGCAGTGATAAGAGGCAGAGTCTAGGGTTCAAGTTCCATGAGATTATGGTCCAGATCTGTCACATACAGAGATCAATTTCTGACCCATATATCACTCAATTACTTTTTACCATTGCAATAGTAGAGAGACACATTCTAGAACTGAATGTCACATGATTGCAACCCACCTTTAATGCTAGAACTTCTTTTTTATAAACCCTTTGATGATTTTTCTTCTGGTGCTCATGTTATGTATGGATTCCTGATCAATATTATTTGCCCTCATAGTTTAATATAGTGGTACAGGTAAATTTGGAACCTTAAGGTTCATTTATTATCATCCAGCTGCCTCTTGTGGTGCCCAAACTTTTTATGAATTCCCAAGTAATAAATTATTCAAGTACTTTTTGCTATTGTTCTGATTTATATTAATAATCTGACCATGCTATTTATAATTATTAATTTCTAATTCAGTACTATAAATCTTTTTGATTTTTGAAAACCACTGAACATTATTTTTGTTTTTTAGAATTTGTCTTTTCTCCCACTTTACTGATTTCATCTAATAACATGTATAAACACTATTTGTGAAAAAAACCCTATATTTTCAAAATCCAGATTATTGAAGTAACTTTTATGTACTTTTGTTTCCTTAGTCTTTTATTTCAATCCACGCAATACTTTTAATTAATAGTGCTTCAAAAGGTTTTGGAAATATAAAGAATTATGATGATGCATACCCTTATCAATGTTAATCTTCATAGTAATATCATGTATCATTCCATTTTGATAATTATTTTTTAGAGTTTGGTAATATCCTGGTTCTATGTTATGATGTTCCATAATTATTGCTAAATTGCTTATAAAATTAAATCCTTTTTCATAATCAATTAAATCAAAAACAAATTATCATACTCATCAAAACCTTCTATGACTTCTCTTAATATTTATATATGATCTTTTATGTTTTAATCTTTTATAAATAGAACTTATTTTTGAGTTCAATTGAGACCAGATTTTTCAGTAAATGAGTTGTGATAATCATAGTAAACATCTTGCATAGAACTGAGAAAGAAATACATGTACAATTTTTACAATCTTCTTAATATTATTACATTCTTCCAATCATCTGATATATTTTAATTATTTAATATCAATTATTCCTGTATTTTTTCATTTGCTATTTTAAAAACATAATAATTTCATAATTTTATGGAGCTTTCCCATTTTTCCTAGATTTAATGGCATATCCTACCTCTTGATTTAAACTGTTTAATTCTCAAACATATTTTATTTGTAGTTGCATGGTTTTTTTATATTCTGTTACTACATAATTCTTTGTACAATTCTTTTCCACATTTTATGATGTCATCACTCTTTTAAGTAAAAGTATATATTTTCAATGCCTAAACACCTTTCTAATGTCAAAGTATTGTTTTATATTTAACACGTTTTCTTCTAAAGCTTCCCTTTACAAGTCAGTTATATTTTCTTTTGTCATCATTATTTTTATTTTCATACCACTTTATAAAATTTCCAATATTTTTCAAAATATGTCATTTATGTTTCTTTTATTCTTTTTATAATATCTTGTTACAATTTAAAATTTACACCTGAATTGCTCTTTGTACCATCTATCTATAACAAGAATTTTACAATAAAAGAATGTTTATTTATCTTTAAGTATTATAAATTTAATCTCCTCAGAGTACATCCATTAATACAACACACCAATCTAAACATGTTTTCACTTTTCGAAATAGTTTGGAAATACTTACAAAATAAAATCTTTTAATGCCTATATTGTTTTGCAGTACTTCTAAGTCATCAAAAAAAAATTTGAGGCACTTTTTCATTCACAAGACTAAAAAGAAGTTACATGATTAGAGATTGAATGAATATGACTGATAGATAAGCTATGTCATGTTGAATTTAATTGAAAACTGTTTCACACTCAAGACTCCTTGCAGAGGAATTGTTATGGTGAAGTTTGCACTCTTCTCTTTGCCACAATATCATGTCATGAAAACATTTCAGAACTTGTAGATAAATTGTCTGACCCTTAATAAATAATTTGAAGAAAAAGATGCCATTTGCATCAATAAAAAAATCAGCATTATCTTGATACTGGACTTCACTTGTCAGGTTTTTTTTTTTGGGGGGGGGGGTTAATTTCATTAAATCATTCATAAACACAAGTTTTTCCTTTTTCTTGTAATCTATTGAAGTGGTCAATCTGAGATTCAGATTGTGTTTTCACAGCTCCATCTAACCTTTCACCACCAAGCCAAATTCAAACCTCCTCTGCTACACAAATATATGCACTCATCTCACAGAAAATTTTTTTCTAAAAAAAATAACTTTGACAGGAATATCTATGGATATCTCACATAAATAAATAATAAAAATATTAATATAATCAAGAGTTGTGTGTGTGTAAAAGACGTATATATAATAGGTGATGGGAAATGCTATAAAATTAAGTTAGTTCAATTCAATATATATTATACTATGTATTTAAAATAATATTGAATATTATTTATTTTCCATAATGGTGGTCAGAAAGGCTGATGCAATCCTGTTGAATATTCTCAAAAGCAATTAGAATAATCACTACCAAAACCCATTAGTCAAATTTAAAAAAATTGTATGATTTTTATAAATACAATATAGCAACCACTAATGAAAAACGTTCATTTTAAAGTTGGTTTTGAAATCTAAGATTAGATTTCAAAACAATCGATCGAAAAATTCTTGGCCGGTTGGTATTGTTTTTCTGACTAATAAAACAAAAGCTGTCATCCAGTCTGTAATTACACAAGTTGATGGTATATAAATTACCTCAGGTTATCACAACTAAAAAACATTCCATCAAAACTAATAAAAAGTATAAATAGGGCAAAAATTGAATGTGAGGGAGCTCAGTATCTTAATTGAAAAGCAATGGCTAACTTACTCCATGCCAGTTGATGTTTTAATCTAATGTGCATTGGGTAGAGAGAAAATCCACCTTTTCTGTTCATTCCAATGCCATCTCCTGCAAATATACTGCCCTGGACATGTTAACATATGAACTATGTTACTATGCTTGAAAACTGAATAATAGAAATGCTACCTGCCTGGCAAAGAAGAGAGATAACTAGATCTAGTATGTATATGAATTAACTAAGAAAACCTTATGGATGTTTCAATCAATTGAGGACCGCCAGTTAATAACTAAGGTAATAAAATTACGCTGCCATCAAAGATTTATCAACTTTCTTATAATAATCTAAACCTTAATCTAACTGTCCTATGTAAAGAATTCATAAATGTAGTTATTTTTTTTAGCCAATCTTGAGATCGATTAATTTTCAATAATATTTGTATTTTTCTTTCATTTAAATTTGTACTCGACTCTTTATAAAACTCTTATTATAATATTTCTCCTATCATTAAGCCTCAGTAATGTAATCTTTTTTTATTTGGTGTGGCAACAGTATTTTATTATTACTATTTATTGATTATTATGTTTATATTTTAATTGTATTAATTTGACAATAATACCCCAAACTCACAAACACGTTCATCTTTTCTTAAACCCCCTCTTTTTTGAAGAGAGGCTAATTAATCATAAGTTAAAAATATATTTTGTTATTTTCTTTTCACTGCAGATGCTTGGAAGATTGGGAGAAACCTTGTTAATTGTGTTTTCAATGTTATACTAATGGCAGAGCAGAAATCTATCTTCCAATTAAATAACTTTGTGAAATTTATTTTATCAGTTAGAAGATTAACAGCGCTAATTTTAAAATCATGAATGTATTAATATGAAATTAAATGATTATGCTTACTCTATCAATTAAATCTCAGAGACCACCACTCACTATCTGTATATAAATTTTATTATCTTTTAGATTATTAATGCACACTTATGATCGCAAACTTGTATCTTCTCTAACATCTGTGGGAAGTTGCTATTATGGTTAATAATTTAGGGAAGGGGATCTCAATTTGGTTTTAGGTCAGATTCTTATACAATGCTGTTCAGTGATTCAGTCATACCATTATGCAAGATTTTCCAAAATATATAGGTTTTAGTTCAAATAACTTTGATTTATAATTTTATATTATCATTCCAAGCATTGCCAACATAGGCCTTTTCACTTCTTTCAAATTTGCTTTATCCCACCAGGCATGTTGGAAAAATGAGTCTCATCTCTTCATATCCTGTCCTTGAACAAGGGCATGAATCACCCTTTGGACAAGTGTGGTAGCTTGGCATGGGATGATTCCAGGATAACCAGCCCACCGCATTTCACTCTGGGTCACTCTTGTCAAATGAACCGATTCTTCTAGAAACATGGAAAGAAAATCAGTCTATACTTTTAAAGTAAAAGAATGGAGCATTTCTTCAGATCCATAGTCCAGATCACACTAAGTTGCCATCATGCTCAGACCACTGTTAATTACTAGTTTAAGGAAAAGCCTATGCATATTTATTAGCTGTAATGTTGTGACCTTACTGAACATATTTCTTTCTAAATTGTTAATATCCCTGTATGGATGCCATTCTGTGACACAATTTACCTATCTCAAAAATGAACTTTCCCACATATTTTTATGGCTCAGTATAAGCTGGAGTAAATTATTTTCATCTTATTAAAGTCAACAACATTTCTGTAATCTTATAATAACACCATACAATATTTATGGGTTTAAAATCAATCAAAGTTCTCTATCTATTAAAAAACTGTAAAAAGAAGGCTAATGAGGAATAACCAGAGAATTACTGTATAAATATTAAGAATTATTTTGTTTATAATTATGTCAATTAAAATAGATCTATATAATTCAAACAGTCATATTGAATCATTGTTCTTTATTTATCAAATAATATTATATTTAAGTATGCAAACTATGTTGACTATGACTAGATGATAATATCCTGCTAGTATTATATGTTAAACAATGTGAAAGACCACAATCTTTTGAATATGTTCAAATTTGTATGATTATGAATATGCTAATGGCTTCACCATGATGTCCATTTCTAAATAGAGTCTCCTTGCTTCTCTGCCATGTCTCCAGCCATGAAAGATGAAAAAAATAGATTGGGTATTATCATGATTGTTGTTCATAATTGGTGGATCTGGAAAATAGGCAAACAGGGCAGAGTTCATGAGTGCTCTGGACATATATATTTTATGGTTGATTGGACTTGAGATACAAAACTGATCGGTACACTATCCCTGTCATTTTCCCTAAAAGAAAATTGAATTTTACATTATTTCAACTTTTCTGCTATTACAAAAAATTGACAAGTATATGAAATGCATTTTACAAAAAAATGTGCTACGTGGCACCACAATTTCACAAGGTAACATAATTTGGAAGATGGGTACAAAAAAGTTCCTCACAAGAGGTACGTAGCAATGGAAGCATCTACAACAATAAGCACACTTACTTGAGAACATTTTGAGTTATTTTTAGGTTCCCCCTCAAATATCAGTTTTTTATTGGATGTCAGTTGCTATTTACTGATACCATTCAAGTCTGAATTATGTAAAAGTTTGTTAACTTTCTGTAATAATTTGCTAGTAATTTAAATTCATTTGTTTATTTCTGCATAGCTGTTGTCTTTTTAGCTTCATATTAACACATATATTACAGTAATTGATCATTATTTGCATCAAATCTATTGAGCACATTGTAACCTTTGCTCTGAATAAAATAGGAATTTATACATTTGTCAAATTAAAATAATATTTAGTTATGTAATTAATCAAAATATTAAAATGAATATAAAAACGAATATACTTAAATATGTATATTGGTGATTATTTATCTTTTCAACATGTGTATGATTAGGTGGGTCAGCAATATGAGATGGCATGGAGAGTTGAGGGTCATGTGAAAGTCTGAGTTCATGTATGATCAGGTGGGTCAGCAATATGAGATGGCATGGAGAGTTGAGGGTCATATGAAAGTCTGAGTTAGAATCCCTTATATATTACATAACATATGTGCAATGGGTAAGCCTGTACAGTGTATTAATTTAAAATACATCAAGGAAACAAAATCTCCAGTATAGATTACATTTTATCTTCCTATCTGGTATTTTGTTTTTCCATGTATTTCTGATTACTGTTTTACTTTTAATAAATTCCAAGAGATTTTTAAAGACTTAGAAAGAGATCTTCATGTGAGATGGATGGAAAAAATAAGGATGTATATTAGGGTGGTGTGGAAAGGAGAGGCTAGATATCAGAGATGGATTGAACATGGAAAACTTATTCTCCAGTGAATTAATAGTGGTTGAAAAATATAATGATATGTCTTTAATCATACAATTTTTGTGTGTAGGTCTAAAGATATGTTATTGTGCTTCACAAATGTTTTTCATTATCACAAAAGATATTTCATTTATGTTGTAAGTTTTCTATTTCTATAAAAACAATGATGGTACTTCAATTTCTAACTCACTCATTGCCAGTATTATCGATAATCATTCAATAGTTAGCTCACTTGAAAATCTTT
Source organism: Epiperipatus broadwayi (assembly GCA_028023455.1). Lineage (NCBI taxonomy): Eukaryota > Metazoa > Onychophora > Udeonychophora > Euonychophora > Peripatidae > Epiperipatus > Epiperipatus broadwayi. The sequence continues at coordinate 7,208,598 of JAQFVV010000036.1, read as the reverse complement.
CTGATGTTGTCATCACTGGTTGTTGTTTAGTATCATCACTTTGTGGTTGACATCTGTCATTGTTTGATTTGGTTCAGAATTATAATTTTTTCTGGAACTGGGATTGTATTCACAGTTACAACTAACTTTTGTTTTAGTTATTGCTGCTTTTTTAATAACTGTTTACATGTTTTTCTCTTAACCCATATCTTTTACAAATTGTCCTTAACCATAATAAGATATGCTTCTATTGAAAAAGTAATACACTGATGAGACATTGTTGAAAATATTATATATATTTAATATAGTCACTTTGTTTCACAGTTGTTTAATAGATTGAACAGACTTTTCTGCTAACACATTCAGTTTGGTATGATAAAGCATAGTAAATGCTTTCCCCTCAATCCAAGAAATTGGACAAGTATTGAAGAAATAAACTAAGCACTGAAATTGGAATATTTAAATTTACCTGAGATTAATGATTTATTTCTATCCAGATTAGTATTCAGCTTATCTAATTCTTTAAAAATATCATTGTTAATTCATCTTGCATAGTTCAGATTTGCCTGTTGCCAATATCTGACAATTTTTATCTATGGAATATATATTTTTACAAGGCAATCATGCTTTAGTTTGAAAATTATGGAATTTCTTTTACATAACTGTCATAATTTTGATTTAGTCTTGGCACAATGTTACTTATCTTATTCCTCGGTCATCCTCATGCATCATTTACAGAATCCAGGGCAGAGTAATACCCTCTTGCTGAAAAAAGTGTCTTACATATTTTAGAATGTTCTCTAGGAAGTTTGTGAAGTGGAAGGCAGCCCAGGCTTGATGAATCCATTTTAATAAAAGCTGGTTCCTTGGATTATATTCAGACCAGGGTAAAAACAATTTCATTACTGATTCCAAATGAATAAAGAACATCTATATGATTCACCATAATGTCTTCCAGGTAAAATTCATATCTAATCAGAATGCGTAATGTAACAAAATCTTTTTCATTCTTTTGGGAAGATTAATTCTACTTTTTATGTGAACATCTCTTTTTTAGTTTACATAAAATTGAATTTCTATTACACCTCTACTTTATTTTGATTTGATGGTATCAAATTAGTAATTGCTCCAAGTATCTATAGAAACTTGCCACATACTTTTCATAAAATTATTTAATCAATAATAAGAAAAATGCCTAATGGTTTAAACTACTTTTTGCCTATTAAATGACTTATTTTCTTTTTGTTTGGAATCTTAATCGATTCTTAGTTCATAAGTACCCTTTTATTTATTTCTTAATTATTTACAGCAAAGGAGACAGGAAAAAGACAAAAAAAAGTATATAGAAATGAGAAAATTATGTTCAGAAAATTAAGGAAAAGATTATGTTTTGCGTGTACTACGGCATGGTTATGAAACATAAACAATGAGTAAAAATTGGAAGCTATTTAGATATAATCAAGGAGAAGAATGGAAAAGTTTGTTGGATGAATTATAGAAGAAATGTGCAGAGGTTGGAGCATAACTAGGATTGCATGTCATTACATATTTGAAAGATGCAACACCTGAAGAAGAGGGGAGAATAATACCTCTCAATACATTGTGCATATACTAACCTGTTTGATGTGCCATTACTGACAGTTGAATGTATCGAGAATATTTATTTTTTTAAAGACATTCGATATGCATACTAGATGATGGAAATAATCCAATGTATTTTTATACACCTAGAACCCAATCATCACAAACCTTCAGGAAAACATAAAAAAATGGATTATATATGATAAAGAATTTTTAAATAGGAAAAAGAGAATATGATACATTGTGAAGTATATCGATTAGAGGATACAGCATTTGATATTGGCAGATGGGGGGGGGGGTATTGAGTGATATATAGAAAAAATGAAACCACCTGAATCAGGAAGAATTAATTTAGAATAAGCATCACAGTGGCAATACTATATGGGGAGTTTTGCCTGTTTTAATTAATTTAGAAATGCTAAAATATACAGAAAAAAATATTAGTGATCATCAGAGTAATAATACTATTTTTTATGTAGAGAAATACATTACAATAGATGTACTTAAGTCATCAATCTTTGAAAAAGGAGGCTATTTTTCAAAAAATTAATGTTTTTTGAGTAATCAGTAATGTTAAAACGGTTATTGCATTTGCTTACAGTAATAATAACTGAACAATTTAATAAATTCACTAATGTGTAGTTGTTGCAGGTAATTAAAAGATTGAAGGCATGCCATGACTTCTAATAAATGGAATACTTCAAGCCACATCAGCTCATTTGGTAAAACCTATACTATTTATCACCCAAGGTTTTCTGCTATCTTAAGGTTGTCTGACTACTTTCTGAAAGTAGTGGGAAATGAGTAATGCTATCATGGTGAATTCTGGTTTTAAACGTGATTGCATAATTTTTGCTCTTTCTCACAAATGGATCTCTGTCTTATATTTAACTATCCTACATTATTGCGAATAGATTTATTCCATTTTATGCTATTGTTTCTTTCTTTACCTTATTAAACATTGTGATCTGAAGCCAAACTAGAGAGCTATACAGTCTGGAAAAGTCCATTATAGAATGCAAGCTTAAATAAGGATACAACTTTACTCTAGATGAAATTACTTTTAGAGTATATAATCTTTGAAATAAATTAGTGGATGCAAGATTGTCTTTTAGCATCATCTTCTGGGTTGGTCTCATCATCATTTAATATACTGTTCACAATCTACCAAATCGTGTTCTGTTTGACACATGATGTTTTAATATGATGAACTCTTCATTTCTACATAGTACTTCATAGTCATGTCTCAACTTTTGTTTATGCTTGAAGTGCTATTACCCATTTAGGATTTGTACAACTTACTATATGCAAGAACTTTATGTCTATATTTGTTTAGGGATCCTTTGCTCTCCCTCTGAATATATGACATTGTACATGAATATTTATTTGCATTTCATCATGTTTTTTACCACATTGATCAAATTTATGAATGGTCTTAGCTTTTGATGAATATTTTGGTTTATCTTATAGAACCAGCATTAATGAGCCTTAGATTTAATGAGAGTGTGTAAAGACAAAGCTCACATAATCTGAACAGTTTTTCATTTGCCTGATATCTGGATAGCCACTATGCAAACCTATCAGTAATTACCTGAATCACGGTCCTTGGACCCTAGACTGTACCATTTTTAATTGTGTACCATAGCTTATTTGTCCAGGGGGCTAGATGCAGCTCTTTCGATCCCTGTTTTGGCCAACCCTAACTCATTTAATTATTTGAAATTAGGGACTATCAACAGATGGTCATAAATAAATTTACTATTTATCTGCATCTTAGTTTTTATATATATTTTATTAATTGGAGTGTAAAACCACTCCCAATTACCTATATAAGATTTAATGGTCAAATGTAAAATCTATTGTAAAGTTCTTTTTCCTTTTTATATACATATATACTTACATAACATTATGTAACCCATTAAATTGGATTCCTCTCTTACAGATTCAACAATATGCAAATAACACCTGATCACCATTCTCTATGCCTACAAAAACTATTTTTACAGAGGTAAAATTCTCCATACAGTAGCACCACTCAGTGCAAGACAGAGTAATATAATGGATATAGGAAGATTTGTGCATAAAATTCTTATCTAGTACCTACTCATCCAATATTCCCAGACTAATATCTAGCTTGTGGCTTGCACTGAATAGTGCTACTGTATGGAGAATTTTACCTCTGTAAAAACACTTTGTGTAGTCATAGAGAATAATGATCATGTGATGTTTGATGATTTAATACTAATCCTGTCCAATAGGGTTACAGTCAACCAAAGAAACCACAATTTATGGATGCTGAACTGAGTTTAGATTTATATGACTATACAAGCTAATGAGCTTAGCTTGAAAACATTATCATGTTTTCATTTTGGACTCAAAACTTTATAGTTAGCTAAAAAAATTAAAAGGTGGCTGCTAGAGGATTGCATTAGATCCCAAGATCTAGGTGCAGTGCTCTAAGATCCAATGCTTTTCACTGATGAAAGCCATAAGCTAGAAACTAGTCTGGGAATATTGGATGAGTAGGCACTAGATAGTGATTTTATGCACAAACCTTCCTGCATCCATTGATTACTCTGGCTTGCATTGAGTGGCACTACTGTATGGAGAGTTTTGTTTCTGTGAAATATGAAAATATATTGTTTTCTAAATTTGTAAACATTATTATTGCTTTACTTAGAATATCAATTTGGTTACCTTGGTAATCAGTAATCATTTTACTACTATATGTCAGTTGATGAAAATTTTTTATTAATGTCAGTGAAAATTTTTTTGACACAATGGACACTATAGACCTGGAATTCAATTACACCTGAGTCCCATTTTATGTGATAGATAGGTTCCTCAGAAAACATGCTCAAATGAAATCACACAAAAATAGACGTAACTTACATTGAAAATGGGGGGATGTGGTCTGTGATTTTTCAAAATTCACGTAAAAGCAAAGCACCAACGTAAAATTACTTTAAAATTCGCGCAAAAAAAAAAAAAATAAAAAAAAAAAATATGACTAATAAAAAATTTCAAATTTGAAAAAAAATTGATACAAGACAAAGTTTTTTAAACTATAATATTTAATTTTATTCAAAATAATATATTTTTATGCATAATTTACAGTACAGTAATTTAAATTTTTTTATATACGTTTTAATTATTATGATTTTCTGGTGACAATGTAATTAGTAATTAATCTTTGAGACGATGATTTTATTAATTGTTTATGAAGCTCGCGATATCCAGACATACAACCATTTAGCTCTCGTTGGAATTTAAGAGCACATTAATGATTAGTGTCATTAATAAGAAAATAATAATTGATTACGTTCTTTTTTAAAAAGCAAAAACAGAATGTGATTTAAAATGCAAAATTAACATGCACAATGTTTGAACAAATTTACATTATAATCTTGTAAAATTTAATATGTGTATACATAAAATGTGGAAATCATGATTTTAATTTCATTATTGTATAAAATCTTACTATTATAAAGCACTGAAAATATTGAAATTACTAAGATGAAAGTCAAATTCCAATAATGTGCTATTACTTTCAATATAATGTAAGTGCGCAAAATTTATTATTTAAAGTAATAGCGCATTATCGGAAATCGACTTCCGGTGAAACATGAATCGCATAACTTCAAAATCATGTTAAATAAGTCTGTGTAAAAAGAGACCCAGGTGTACATTAATATTATCAGGACCTCAATAAAAATCTGGGCTTTTAGGTCTGAATCATTGCTTTTAATGTTTAAATTAAGTTTACAGTATTTCATGTTATTTTTAGTGTTTTTTTAAAAATGGATTCATCCATTCTTTCCTGGCCATCTTGTTATTACTTCTTTTTACACACACAGGTTGTGTTTACTCCACACAACTGCAATTTTTTTATATCAATGTAAACACTCAGTACGTGGGTGTTGTTCTCTACTACCTCTATAATAAGCTTTCCCACATATATTTCCTGAAACTTTACTTTGGGCAAATTTTAAAGATATTTTTACCTGGAGATCTGTTACTTTTGTTTTGATGATGTGAATATTAGAACCACATTTCTAAATGATAAATTTAATAACAGATCTATCTTTTTCAATGGTATCATGTTTTGAAATAGTTTCAGCCTGACATGCTTGAGAAACTGAAAGTCAAAAATAGTGTATGGGTCCAGTAACACATTGACTCTTAGGTTATGATTCTTTCCTCTCCTCAGGGCTTTAATGTCTTTGAAATTATAGCTCAATTATAGTTATTGGAGCTGTGAAAAAATTTGTAACCTTTACATCCTCTCCCTTAGTCCATAGATTGAACCTGCACTTCTTTAATATAGATAAGGGTTAGAAAAGAAATAGGCCATCAATAAAGATAATTTTATCAAAATCAAATTAGAGGCATGGGAGTTGATTGAGAACATATGATCACATATATTGCATCTCTTCACTTACTTAACAAATATAAAATTTAATTCCATGTTTTTGATTTGATTTGCTTCAAAAAAGAATTTGGTCCATGGATATTAGCCAATTTTCTAGATTGTACTCAGATTGAACTCTTATAGAAAATCTATTGCAATTATTTTGACTTAATTAATTTTCTTCTGTGAATGTGGGAATGGGGAAGAATGATGATAGTTTTTAACAGAAATGAAGCATTGTATAGCACAGGGGTCCCCAACCCTATGCCTGCAAGCACCATGGTGCCACAGACCACTTTATGTGTGCCCGCTGTTATCCGAATATGATAAAAAATTTATATATCTGATACAAATAAATTTAATTTTTAAGATTTCTTATAAATTATTGTATTATATTTAAATCAAATTGTAGGTCATACTATACTTTTACACCATAAAAGGGTCTGTCATTAACAATATCCAACTATAAATTTACATTGAAAAAATAAATGGTGCCCACCACTTGGCTGGTATTATAGAATGCGCTCTTAAGTGCAAAAAGGTTGGGAACCGCTGGTGTAGCATTTGGTTGATGTACTTCCTTTTAATTAACTAGTATTAATAATAATATCTTCTGCTGAATCATTCCTCTCAAGTGCTAAAAAGAAAATTCTTCAGAGAGAGCTGAACATTTAATCAACATAAGCAGATTCTGCCAGGAATATATCACATCTGTTTTATATTCATATTTTGTTGTCAAAAAGTATTCTGGCAAACTACAAATTGATATCCAAATCATTTATTACATCTATTTATAATAATATATTTGCAATAGTTTAAAAAGTTTGTGCTCTTTACAGTTAGTGAAATTACAAATATGTAGTTGTTAACAATAACAATCAGTGATGTACTGGAATTGGTATGCTCCTTCTACTAAACCTAATACTTACAGCATAAGGTCTTGCCTTATGAAAGGTTCAATAGTATTTACCACTAGCAGTTTCTTGCTCCAAATTTCAGCATGCCCCAGTTCTAAAAATAGTAGGCAACATTTTACTGTTATACACATCTGTCAAACTAATTCCAGATGGTGAATCACTGTTGAATATGCTTCAGCATCAGCTACTCATCCAATAATTTTATCATCCTGTTTTTACCAGTGGCTATTTGTTTACATTGTTTTTGTTTCATTGATTCTCCATATTGTGTTTCTGAACATAATCTAGACTTCCATAATTTGGCATCCCTATTAATGAAGATAAGCTTAAGATGAGTCAGTAATAGTTCTTGTGTGAACAATAGAGAAATGTACATTCTTCAACACTTACCAGGAAGAATTGTATTTGGAGAAAGAGATTGAACATTTCATGATTGTTGTATATGCTTCATATATTACTAGTCTGTTAATAGATATAAAGAGGTGAAACAAATTTTTGTTTATCAACTTATAGAAAGCTTATGCTCTTGTTCTTCAGAATTTTTGATAGGAAAAACTGAAAATGGCTGGGACTGAGGATTCATCACTTAATGTAATTAGGGGAATATATAAATAGAAATAAATCCAAAAGAAAATAGAAGTTATCAAAGAAATTTATGACGTCAAAGAAATTTATGGCATGTAAAGAACTATTGCAAGTCACTGACTCCTGATGATTAGGTCAAAGTTACAGCCTGATTGCATCATCACTCATCATATTCTTGTTAGTTATGCCTTGGTTCCCAATCTTTTAATTAGAAAAGTAGTATTGAGGAGACAGTTAAATAATCTACTAACAAGTAAATCAGTACAGAATGCAAATACTTTTAATAATCATTAATATGTCCAACATTAAAACATATAAAGCTTCCATTATCCACATTCACTCAAAACAAATATCATTCCTATGTACTGTGCAGTTTATTCACTAACTCTCTACAACATAGACAGGCTAGTATTTTAATTCTTATATTGTGCAAATTTCTTTTCCAAAATGTATAAGAATGTACATGTACATATAAAGATGGCAGTCTAATTCATACTACAATTAAAATCCATTAGTAACATATGGACATCCATATAAAACAATGCATAAGGCTAGCTGAAATCTATGTAAAATATTTTAAACACCCTATAGATAAATTCCTTAAGTCACACTTCCCCTTTTGAATAAAGAAAAGCCTCTCTACAACACAAACAGGCTAGTGTTTTAATTCCTATATTGTAAATTTTTTTTTTTGCCAAAATTGCATATGGATAGGTATATAAATATAAGTGAAGTTTATGTAAAGTATTTTAAACATCCTATAAATAAATTCTTTCAGCCACACTCTCCCTTTAAATAAAGAAAAGCCTGAATTTTGCAGTCCATTCAAAAGGAAATTTCTTTTGAATTGGCTGCAAAATTCAGTCTTTTCCTTTTTAATGTGTTGTTAAAAGGATTTAGCTGTGGGACATTTAATATATATATATATATATATATATATATATATATATATATATATCATTATCAACCATTACCAATCCCCTGCAGGATGGTCCCTCCAAGTTCAATCCATCTTCTCCAATCTTTATCCTCTCTTCTCTACATCATCCTTACACACTCTTATTTAATCTATGCAACTTACATGTGGGTTTTTTCTGAAGCATTTACAATCTCTTGGAATTCAGTTTAAGATTTAAATTGTCCATCTGCTATCATCTTTCCTAACAACATTTCCAGCTGAACTCCAATTTTGTATTTTAATTCTTTCAACAATGTCAATAACACCCATTTTCTCTTACCTTTATATTATGTTTTTGATCTTTTCTTGTTACTCCTAACATGCATTTCTCCATACTTCTTTGAGATGTTTGAAGTCTCTATTTTCCTCTTCTATTAAGTATTGAAGTCTCAGATCCATAAGTAAGAACTGGTAAAACACATTAAAAACCTTCCTTTTTAAACATATAGGCATATTTCTTTTTAGTATTAAGTTATTTCTACCAAAAACACTCCAACCAAGTTTAATTTTATGATTAATTCCATCCATTGTTTCCATCTGTAGTAATGATCTGACCAAGGTATTTGTAGTTATTAACTTCTTCTAACTCATCATAATCAATCCCTATTTTCATTGAGACAATCCATGGAACATTGCTTTAGTCTTTTTAACATTTACCTTTAATCTTATTTTCATCTCATAAATATTGCAACATTTCCTGAAGCTCTAAAACATTTTTTTTTTAAAAACAACTACATCATGTGTAAAATCTAAATGACTTATATAATCTCCATTTACTTTTACTTCTTTAGATTCCCATTTTAATCCACAAAATACTTCTTTCATCACTGTTGTAAAAGGTTTTGGAGATATGGAGTTACCCTGTCTTACACCCTTCTCACTGCTAACCTGCCTAAATATCATTATATAATATAATTATTGTTGTTGCATTTTTATAAATATTCTTCAGAATATAACAATATCCTGGATCTAATCCTTGATGATTCAATGCTTTAATCACTGAAGAAAGACTTATAGACTCAAATGCCTTTTCATAATCTACAATTCCAAAACATAATGACAACTCATATTCATTGGTCTTTTCTATAAATTTCTCTCAATACTTGGATATGATCTACTATACTAAAACCACTTTTAAATCCAGCTTGTTCCCTTGGTTGGTTGAAATTCAATGTTCTCTGTAGATGAGTTGTAATCATCTTGGTAAAAATTTTGTATAAAACTGATAAAAGGCTGATAGTCTGTAATTTCTAATATCTTATTTATCACCTTATTAAAATATTAATATTGCATTTTCCAATCATATAGTACATGTTTATCATTTAGACATTTGATATATAACTTTGCCAAATCTTCTTCAAATACTTCTTTTAAAAGACCGATTATAATTTCATCATTACCTGGAGCTTTTCCTTTTTTCATAATCTCACTTTTTCATTTAAAATTCTGGGCAATTCAGAAGATATAATAGATGTAGGAGGTATGTGTTCTTTATTACTATATAATCCTTTATAGAATTCTTCTATCCACTTCATGATGTCAGCTTTCTTTTTAGTATAGTTTTATCTTTTTTTCTTTTTGCAGATATGTTTCCTTTCAATACCAAAATGTTGGTTTAGACACTTCTACAGATTTCCTTGCTAGTTCACAATTATACTTTCTTATATCTTTAACAACTCTTTTTCACACCATTTTATAAAATTCAAGTTATTCAGTCCTTCTTAATGCATCATTTTTACATATCTTCACATTCCTTCTTTTCATCATAAATTCTCATCTCAGTAGAAATTTTATTGGCAATTGGTGCTTTTTCTAACAGCTATCTTTATTGAAGTTTTTAAAGTATATCCCTTATTTTCTTATTAATTTCATTCAAATCTGAATCATATTCAAAATCTACTAATACTTGAAACTGATTTGCAAGTTGTAATTTAAATTAATAAGAATGATTCCAAAGATTAGGAATATCAACCATAAATATGTTTTTTCTTAAAAAATTGTATCTCTAATTTTGCATTAACATGTATCTTACATCTTACTAATTGATGATCACTTCCTGTGTTGAATTTATAAAGGACATTACAATCTTGAAATATGTATTTTCTATTAGTCAAAATGTAATCCACTTCTGCTGTATCTTCATTTGTATGCTTCAATGTCCATTTCCATTTAACATTTTTCTCAAAAAAAGAATTCATAATATAAAGTTTTTCCTTTTCTGCAAACTCCCTAAGTTTATGTCCTCTCTCATTTTTATTACCACAACTAAAATTATCTACAGCCCTTTCATCTTTCATTTGTTTACCAATTTAGCATTAAAGTCTCACATAACAATTTTAAAATATTGTTTACTCTTATCAAAAATCTTTTGTATATCCATATAAAAATCTTTTACTACTTCATCACTAAGAGAACTTATTGGGGTGTAAACTTGAATTATCTGCATTTGATATCTGCTATACACCATCATTCTTCACAATGTTGCTCTTCCACTTTTTATTTATAATAAATTCTACTAAATATTTCCAATATTTGTGACTTTGTAATAGAGTACACATGTCTATTTGTTAAATCAATTGTCTCTTCAATTTTTCTTCTAACTTAATGTCCCATTTAATATGACAATTCTTCAATTCTTGCAATCTTCCTTCACTTAAATGTGATCTGTAGTTTTAAGTACCTAAATGAAAAGTCATCATCAAATCACAGCCTGGGTCCACAAACAAGGGATCCTTAGTACCCTCCACCTTCAGCCACCAACTACCCTGACTGATGACTTTATAGCCTCCTGGAAATAAGGGCCATGATTTACTTTTGTCTGACACTATTGTATATATCTATTAGAAAAAAACTTTCATTCATACACACATTCATTCTACTTTATCAAGCAATAAAGAAGAAAGACCATGATGCTTCTTGATCTTAAACTCAAAGGTAAAAAGCTAATAAACTCACCATGCTTGATAATGTGTGTTGGTGAGCAGCTCAACCATGTTTCTATACTATATGAATAATCATAGAGTAATAATAGCTGTAACAATAAGAATGTATGGAGTGGACATTATGATTTAGCCATGTTCAATTCCTTTGCAGCCTTCAAGCAGAATCAAAGGGTCTCCTTGCAGTTAACAGCAAACTCCTTTCTGCAGCCATATATACATATAGGTTACTATTATAAGTTGTACTACTTTTACAATGTTTTTGCCTATAGTCTAGTGACCCTTGAGACTTACACAAATACTAATAAAGATCAAAACAACTTGTTTAGTTCCCCAGGCAGCTTCTTGAATTACAGAGGCTGTCTCCAGGAAACAATGGCCCTCTATAATCTTTTCTGTAGCTTCTTGCCACAATTCTGAAATCCCAAATGATAGAGAATTTGGCCACTACTTCTATGCAAAGGTGTGAATACAAATTATTTCTGGGGTATTCTATCCTTCAAGGCAAAAATATCATAAAGATAATTAACTGGATTCATTTAGCTTGGCCTATCTTGTTACTATAAATAAAATTTGTATTCATTATTCTATTGTTAACTGCAACATTTTCTCTGATAGATTTACTCTTGCATTTTTCCATTATATTTAATTAGATGATTTTCTAATTTCCTAAGCTTTACTTTTAATTTCAATTTATTTCATTTATTTTTAATTGCACTCAATTGATTCTGGCTATTATTATTTACTTTATATAGTTTAACTTTAAATTACATTTAATTGATTCCAGCTATTTTTATTTATACTTTACTTATAATCTATTTTTAAAACAGGTGACACTCTCCATACAGTAGTGTCACTCAAAGCAAGACATCCATTGATTACTCTGTCTTGCTTTAGGTGGTACTACTGTATGAAGCATTTTGCCTGTTTTAACAACAGTTATAAGCAAGCATAAGAAATAGTGATCATGTGATGTTTAGTGGTTTAATCTACTTTTAGTATAAACATTTTAACCATCTTTTATTCAAAATTAAATAATAAGTAAAATGGGGATTACATATCAGTTTTGAAAATTTGGTAAAGTGCAAAATGAGGTAGACCACTAATAAAAAAAACCATGGACAACTTTCCAATATTTGGGGTTAATCTTTGATAAACATCTATCATCAAAAAGATTTGTAGAATTAATAAAACTAGGCAGGCAATTGGAATGTTCAACTTGTTTCACAGAACAATAATATTTTTTTGAAACAAAGTCTTAGATAAATAACTAATACAGAGTATATTATTATATGGGTAGAAACAAGGACTATGATAAAAAAATGAACAGAGATTTACTAGCAATGGATTTGGGATATTAGAAATTAGCAATGAGATTTAGAATTTTAAAAAAAGAATATATCAAGAGATCAGTGAAAATAGTCAAAGAAAAATGTGATAAAAGACATTGAAAAAGGGAATTAAAATCGTATTATCATATTAGAAGTTTGTATAAGAACATAATACAAAAGATGATTAAGTGATGAAAAAAGGAGGAAATGCAGAGGAAGATCAAAAAAATGGCGAAAAGCCTTCAACAAAATGAAAAAAAAAAATTTATTAGAAGCAGATATTATTAAAAGAATGATGTGGAAATGAATATAGAAAATTTTTGGTTGAAGATACCATCAGCATTGAGAAATACAACATATAAAATTAATTGCAGCTAACACCTAAGTGAGACTTCGTATTTAGAATAGCTACAATGCATGACGTCGCAATTGAAAGTTTTAAAGTTAATTATTTTTTACTTTCTCTTCACAGTAAGAGCATCGTAAATTCGGAATTCAGGTAAGATCTCCGTACATTTTTATTTATCGTAATATTGTTTCTATAATTTCGATAACATTCACAACGGCGTCTTTATTTATTGATTTCATGAAATTATCGAGTAATGGCTGGATTTTTAAAAAAAGATTATTGGATTGTTTTAAATTTCAAAATTATCAAGGAGAATTTTTAAAGAGCGAAATCAGTCCTTGTCTGAGTGAGACAACGAAAAACTTAGTTTTTATGAACTGTCTTTTGGTAGTAAATGTAAGTACTTGAATTGAACATTCGATTCCCTAAATTCATTAGGTCTTCTTTCTAGTACGAATTAATAGTATTCGTCTTATTACCGAAGAAAAATAGTTTTAAATAAATTATTGTAATGAATTTAAATTACGGAGTTTCTCTGGGACGATTCATAATGAGATTATATACCATAAAAATCGTCAGTTTTTCCAAGCGTTGGTGGCCTAGTGGTTAGCATAGCTGCCTTCTCTTCCCGATCAACGCATTTGACATATGAAAAAAAAGTATTTGCTGTAGCAAAATGGTATAGTCATTTTTAAAAAAAAAAAACAAAAAAAAAAAATACAGTCTTATTTCAAAACAGTTCTCGGAATATTGTTAGATCAAATACTACAAAAATCGACCCCAAATTTTTGTAAAATAAAATAAAGTGAGGAAGGTAGCCATTACAGGAATTTGAATATTTGCAATTTTTTTTTTTTTTTCAAAAAATAAAAATGGTATATAAACATTCTTATTAATTTATACAATTATAGTTAATTATTGCATTTTAGTTCTATTTTGTTTAAAAGTTTTTTTAATCTCCATGTTTTAAGTTTAAATTATAGGATATTATAGTTTAGTGTGACTTATTAAATTGATGAAAAATTCTAATAGCAAATGTATGGTAATCAAATTCCCCCGGATGAGCAACTACTTTAAAGTTATTCAGCTTTTCCCCACGTGTAGATGATAATCCATATCAGCTTTTCCTCCAGTATCTATTCTCTCTTTTTTTTTTTTTAGTCAGACCATCGAGAATAGTCTTGTTTTAATTGTGCTAACTAAAATTTGCTTTTAATATAATCTTAATTAGCTTATTTGTAATATAAATAATACAAATTTATACACTTTATTACTTTTCTTTTATTTTATTTTTAATATCTCTAATTGAAAAGGGGGAATAACTACCTTCCAATGAGTTATGTAACATCAAAAACCACGAAAAGATAGAATCTTATATTACTTCGCACATTCATATATATTTATCGGAGATTTACTAATTTATTATCTACATGTCTGAAATTAAATAAGATAAATTTAATATTTGATAAAAACCCGTTTAAATGTTGTATTCATAATTGTAAGATATATGATATACTTTTTTTTTAGAATTTGCCCAAAATAAGAAATAGCTTTCAATATAAAATTATGTGAGCAGCTTAAATGTCCACTAGGCGAATTTCGTAACATTGCTGAAATTTTAAGAGGATGCCAAGATCAAGGTCATATCTTACTCATAGATATAATAGCAAGACTAATGCACATGCACAAAAAGTCATATTGTAATTTTTAAAAAAAATCTCAGTCGTATACAGGAATAATCTATACAAAAAATACATCTAAAGAAGTGTGCATTACATAATGTTGCAATCTACGCTATTAATAATTAAATAACTTCGTAATCATAGAAATTTGCCAAGTCATTAAGTCGTTAATGTTTAGCAGAAATAGTGGACTTAATCAGTGAAGAATTTTATTAGCTTCATGCTCCCAAATCAATATGCTTTAGATTTGCCTATATAATTAAGAAAATAGGTTCAGAGATAAGAGGGTCCCTCTTATCTTTATTAAGTCAAATCTTGTGTTATGATTTGTAGAGGTCTTTCTTGTTAAAATTAAGCACTCAAGGCGTATGTACTGAGGTTTTAGTCTTATATAAGTATTAAGTCATTTAAGGTAAAATCCCTTCGGCTGTTAATTTATACTATATCACATATACACATGTTTAATAACAAACTGCATTAAAAATAAATTGGAAAAATGTGTACTATTATACTGGACTGTATCTTTCTATAAATCCTTCCCGTTTCAACTCCTAGAGGGGGTAAAAAGTTTTGCTCATTACGTAATAGAAAACATTTGACACATTAGACTTTAAATGTATTGTAAATAAGTTATAAATGTTAGTATGAATTAATATTTTTTTCTTATGGCTTTAAGTATGATTCTACGGGATATAAAACTCATCATTTTAGGATAATATGGCTACTCTATTGTATAGTAATGAAAAGTAAGCGTAAAAACATGAGCCTTGCAAAGATATTTATTAATAAATTGTATAAATATTAATATCATATTCTTTATTATTTTTATAATGCTTTTTTTTTTTGCAACCTAATGTGACAGTTTCAATATTAGGTTGTAAAAAAAAAAAGCATCGTAAAAGTAATAAAGAACAGATGATATTAATATTATATGGTTTGGCAATACTATAGGAAAGATAAAGTTATAATTTTTCTTAAATTGGATAAACGTTATATTTACGCGCAGATTAAAGTTTTTATTATTAATAATATGATCAGTAAAACATTTATTCATTAACATTTACTGATTCTTAATTTTATGGTTTTGACATAAAGTATTTTAATTCTTATAAATTAAAATTTGTAGTAAAGCAATGTTTATTTATTGATTTACTTCGACTTTTGAAAAATACTTCATTGGCATTTTCAAGTAAAAAAGTGTTTTTTTAAAGATGCATACTGGGTTCATGTCTAATTGAATTAGTTCTTTAATTATCCATTTTGACACATGTTTAAAGATTTGCAAACAAGTAACACTGTTCACTGGCTTTGCATTTGGGAGAATCGATGCATAAAGTTTATTTTGAATTATGAATAGCACTGGTCATATTATGGAAAATCAATAGTTATTGATAAATGACCGAAATGAAGTATTCAGACTTATATAAGTAATTTTCTTTTACACTTTCATATTTTACGTGTAACATAACGTAATCAGAATTTTAATTATCAAAATATTAAGATCTATTTCTGTATGTGTTTATAAATCACTGATCCAGTGTTTTGTTTAATTTCTTAACTTTTTTTTTTTAACTTTCATCAAAATTATTTTTGTCTTTTGATTTTAATTTACAAAATTTGACAATTTAATATAAATAGAAATACTTCTTTTAAAGTTCTCCTTGTTGTCACTCAATACTTGTATCATTATTCCAAATCCAAGTCTTCAGAGCTGTAAATGCCCAATGTATATTGACTGCCAATATTATTTTATATAGTTAATATAAATTGTCTTCACATATTTTCATATACATTATATTAATTATTTTATAAAAAAATTACATTTATTTTTTTTAATGTGATTTTGATATTATTTAAAATATGCTTGATGTTTAATTTTTATTAATATCTAATTTAACATTTTTAATGATTATCCAAAATTATCCATTCACCACAAATATGCCCAGATATAGAATATATTAGTCCACTATATTGGTCATTTGATATTTTGGGATCCTATCTTTTAAGTTCTTCAATAACTAACTTCATTTTGAAAGGATTTTCACAGCCATAGCTTTCGAGTGTTTTTTATCCTCATCCATATTCTTTGAAGTAATCTTTATAATATAAACAGGTTCTGTCTTACTGTAAATTTTTTTATGTATAATAATTAGTACGTATAGATATTGTGTAATTACAGTTCTAAGGAAGACTAGATTGAAGAATTTAATATAGATATTATATTGCATTATATTGAATGCATTAGGAATTGTTTATATACTATTCATCATCACCAACCATTATCAATCCACTGCAGGATGGTCTCTCCATGTTCAATCCATCTTCTCTGATCTTTAGTTTCTTTTCACATCACACCTGCACACCTTCTTATTTTATCCATCCATCTCACATGTGGTCTCTTTCTGGGTTTTTTACAATCTCATGGAATCCAGTTTAAAATTTCAATTGTCTATCTATTATCATCTCTTCTAGCAATATATCCAGCCCAACACCTGTTTGTTGTCTTACCCATATATTGTGTTTTCAATCTCTTCTTGTTACTCCCAACATGCATCTCTCCATACTTCTTTGAGTGGTCTGAAATCTCTGTATTGCTCTTCTATTAAGTGTCCAACTCTCAGACCCATAAGTAAGAACTGGTAAACACATTTATTAAAAACCTTCCTTTTCCAACACATAGGTATATTTCCTTTTAGTATCAAGTTATTTCTACCAAAAGCATTAACCAAGTTTAATTCTATAATTAATTTGAACCATTATGTTTCCATCTGTATTAATAATCTGACCAAGGTATTTGTAGCTGTTAACTTCTTCTAACTCATCATAATTAATCTTTATTTTCATATTTTGAGAAAATCTTTTGAACATTACTTTAGTCTTTTTAACATTTATCTTTAGTTCTACTATCATCTGATAACTCCTGCAGTTGCAAACAACTGCATCATCTGCAAAATCTAAATGACTTAAATAATCTCCATTTACTTTCACTCCTTTAGCTTCCCATTTTAATCCACAAAATACTTCTTGCAACACTGCTGTAAAAAGTTTTGGAGATATGGAGTCACCCTGTCTTACCCCCTTCTCAAGGTTAACTTTCCTAGTATCATTATGTAATCTAATTGTTGCTGTTGCATTTTTATAAATATTCTTT
This sequence comes from Epiperipatus broadwayi, assembly GCA_028023455.1. Classification (NCBI taxonomy): domain Eukaryota; kingdom Metazoa; phylum Onychophora; class Udeonychophora; order Euonychophora; family Peripatidae; genus Epiperipatus; species Epiperipatus broadwayi. The sequence continues at coordinate 7,190,715 of JAQFVV010000036.1, read as the reverse complement.
AAAATATAACAATATCCTGGATCTATACCTTGATGATCCAATGCTTTAATCACTGAAGAAATGTTTATAGAATCAAATGCCTTTTCATAATCTACAAATCCTAAGCATAATGGCCACTCATATTCATTTGTCCTTTCTATAACTTCTCTCAATACCTGAATATGATCTACTGTACTAAAACCACTTTTAAATCCAGCTTGTTCTTTTGGTTGGTGGAAATCCAATGTTCTCTGTAAATGAGTTGTAATTATCTTGGTAAAAATTTTGTATAAAACTGATAAAAGGCTGAAAGGTCTGTAATTTCTAATGTCTTCTTTATCACCTTTTTAAAGTATCAATATTAATACTGCATTCTTACAATCATCTGGTACATCTTTATTATTTAGACATTTGGTATATAACTTTGCTAAAAAAAATTATATTTCTTCACCTGCTTTTTTTAATATATCAATTGTAATTCCATCATTACCTGGAGCTTTTCCTTTCTTCAGAAATTTAATTGCATGTCTCACTTCTTCATTTAAAATTCTGGGCAATTTGGAAGACACAGTAGCTATAGGAAGTATTTGTTCTTTATTATTATATAATTCTTGATAGAAGTCTTCTACCCATTTCATGATGTCATCTCTCTTTTTAGTAATAATTCCATCTTTTTTTCTTATTGCAGATATAAATTTTTTACCAATACCAAAATGTTGTTTTGCACTCTTGAGACTTTTAATCTCTTCTACAGCTTTCCTTGCTAGTTCACAGTTATACTTTCTTATATCATTTTCAACTCTTTTCCATACCATTTTACAAAATTTGAGATATTCAATCCGTTTTAATGCATCATTTTTGTATATCTTCATATTCCTTCTTTTATTCATAAATTCTCTAGTCTCGGTGAAAATTTTATTGGTCAATTGCTGCGTTTTCTACCAGCTATCTTTGTTGCAGTTTTTAAAAGTGTATCAGTTATTTTCATATTAATTTCATTCAAATCTGAATCATGTTCAAAATCTACTAATACTTGAAACCAATTTGTAAGTTCTAATTTAAATTCATTAGAATGTTTCTGAAGATTAGGAATATCAACTGTAAATATTGTTTTCTTAATAATTTTTGTCTCTAGTTTTGCATTAACACTATCTTACATCATTAATCGATGATCACTTCCTGTGTTAAATTTATTAAAATATGTAATTTCTGTTAGTCAAAATATAATCCAATTCTGCTGTGCCTTCATTTGGATGCTTCCATGTCCATTTCCTTTAACATTTTTTCTCAAAAAAGGAATTAAATATAAAGTTTTTCTTTTTCTGCAAACTTCACAAGTCTATGTCCTCTCTCATTTCTATTACCATAACCAAAATTACCTACAACACTTTCATCTTTCATTTGTTTACCAATTCTAGCATTAAAGTCTCCCGTAACAATTTTAAAATGTTGTTTACTCTTCAAAAGCCTTTCGTACATCCATATAAAAATCTTCTACTACTTCATCATTATGAGAACTTGTTGGGGCATAAACCTGAATTATCTGCATTTGGTATCGGCTATTAAGTTGTATAACTAATCTTGCCACTCTGTCAGATAAACCATCAATCTCCACAATTTTGTTCTTCCACTTTTTATTTATAATGAATTTTACTCCACTTGTATTTCCAATAGGAGAGCACATGTTCACTTTTAAATCAATTGTTTCTTCACTTTTTTTACTAACTTCACAAAGTCCAAAATGTCCCATTTAATATAAGACAGTTCTTCCAATTCTTGCAATCTTCCTTTACTTGAAAGTAATCTGCAGACATAAGTATTTAAATAAAAACTCATCATCAAATTGCAGCTTGGGTTCACAATCAGGGAATTCTTAGAACTCTCCGCCTTCGGCCAACCACTGCCTTGGTTGGTGACTTTACAGCCTCCTGGGAGTAAGGGCCATGGTTTATTTTTGTCTGTCATGATTGTATATATCTATTGGAAAAATATTTATCATTTACACATACATTCATTCTGCCTTATCAGGCAATTGAGAAGAAAGACCGTGGTGTTTCTTGATCTTAAACTTGGAGGTAAAAAGTCAATAAACTCACCACGCAGCCCCAGCCTATCCATGTTCATGTACTATATGAATAATCACATAGTAATAACAGCTGCAACAGAACTAATGGAGTGGATATTAGGAAATTTGCTCTGCTTAGTTCCTTTAAGACCTCCAAGAGGAATCAAAGGGTCTCCTTTCAGTTAATAGCAATCAACTTTCTGCAGCCTTTTTTACACTATATTAATTATTTTATAAAAAAATTACATTTTTTTTAATGTGATTTTGATATTATTTAAATGTTTAATTTTTATTACATCTAATTTAAAATTTAACATAGTAGATATGAGTTTTTTGATGATTATACAAAATTATCTATTGACCACAAATATGCCCTGATATGGAATATATTAGTCCATTATATTGGTCATTTGATATTTTGGGATCCTGTCTTTTAAGTTCTTTGACAACTAATTTCATTGTGAAAGTTTTTTCACAGCCATGGTTTAGTGTTTTTTATTCTCAGCCATACTCTTTGAAGTAATCTTTGTAATATAATCAGCTTCTGTCTCACTGTAAATGTTTTCATGTATAATAATTAGTAGTTATTTGTATTGTGTAATTACAGTTCTGAGGAAGGCTAGATTGGAGAATTTAACATAGATATTATATTGCATTGTATTGAATGCATTAGGGACTGTTTATATATTATTGGTATTTATTTTAGAATTAATAAAACTGCACAAAAGAGAGCATAACAAGAAGAGGAATATTCATATTCTAGAATTAATTTTCTATAAGAAATTGCTCTATTTCAATTATATATAATGTGATTTAATAGTTTGTACACACAGTTACCATGTATATAGCCCAAATGCATAACTAAAATTTTATCCACTATTCTTCACTGATTTTTATGTCATGCCTATTTAAAATTCAACCAAATTTAGACTATGCGCTTATTCTAATGTATTTACATTATATAGTTATAAATTCATTTTTTTAAATACATTATCACAAAGTATAGGAAGCTGCAAATAGGAAAAATACACAATACTGAAATCTGAAATCTACAATTACTGGTATGAAATCAGGCTAAATTGAAACCCTTAGAATATTATTCTTATTGTCCCATAAGCTCTCAGATCAATTGCATATTGTTTAAACTCTGAAGTTATTTTTTCAAAACACACTTCAGTGTTCATTTAAATATCTCAATTGCTTAAAATAAAAATTATGTAAACAGTCAAAAACCTAGATAGTTTAATTACTGTTAATGTATTTAATCACTTTTTTTAATGTATTTAATCACTTCTTTTAGTGTATTTAATCACTTTTTTTAGTGTATTTAATCACTTTTAGTGTTAAAATACAAAATCCTTAGTCTTTAACAAGTAGGACTTATTCTGAAATTTCTTGTTGATATGGGAGGCATTTTTTTTTATCTTACTAATATAGGCTTATTTTTATTCAGTACTTCTGAACAAAATTTAAATCTTTTTTTTTTTTTTATTATAATGAAAGCAAAATTTTGTGTGTGGTCAATGCTCATGTGATCATACCTGATTTAATTGGTACATTTACCTCCAATTATTAAATTTAAATCATATTTTTTATTATTATAATGAAAGCAAAATTTTGTCCATGTTCCACATTGTTTGAATATCAGTCATGTAAGCATGCAGACAAATACTAACCATTATACATAAAGCCAATCCAATAATTGATGTTTGTATAATATGGGCATCATAATAAAGTTGTTTGTGAAAGAAGTGTGAGTACATATACTGTTATGCATTTGAACACTTTGTTAAGGGGTGGTTGCTTAAAATCGTAAAGTAGCTAGGAAGTGCATAAAGGAACATCTTTGTAAAAGATGATTATCATAATATTTGACTTTGAATTCACATTTTAATTATGTTCGATTTGTATTAGCTTTAAGACATATTTATACAAGCAGAAGAAAGCTGATTAGGAGACTGCCTTTCTATGAGTTTATAAATTCTTATCAAATCAATATTGTTATTGTGTATACAATGTACACTATTATTTTAGTGTTATCAACCAATAGATTATATTTTATTAATAGGTGATTCATTCTATTCTTTTGCAAAGACTTTATCTTGTGTTGGAAATGAAAGTATTCATTTATTATTAACATTCATAAAGCGCATGTGCATTAGCTTGAAATTCTGATCTTTAGTTTATTATAATAACAGTTATACTGATCAAAAACCTCTTCTTTCACTTTCAACATCTCTATTTTATACTATATTCTAATAATTAAAACATCCCAACTAACAAGGCTTGTTCATTTTTTTCTTGTTTGTATCTTTACCAGCACCACAATTTAAAGTATCAATACATTTATTTTTTTTTTTATCCATATCTTAAATAAATCTAATCTTCATTTTAAAAAGTTTTCTTTATGTCTAAGCATATTTTCCAGGCAACTTAAATCATTCATATAATAGCAAATCTTTTTTGGTAGAAGTTTACTTTGTTTTTATGACTGTTCCAAGCAGAAATAACTTTGTGACTTTCACATTTATTCATAATCTCACTTTTACTCTGCCCATTAAATTTCCTAGTAAGTTGTTTTCAGATTTTTATTTTATTTTTGTAGTACTTTAATGTTGTCATTGCATTTAAGATTCATGATGCTTCTATCAAATCTTATCCACAATTGTCTTTATTCATTGTGGTTTCCTTTTATGTTAATATGTGACTTGGATAATTAGATGACAATTTCATATTGTGTAACTCTTATGAAATTGTGAAACCAATTAATTTATCACTGGATGCTTTACTAGTTTCTAATTCCATGTAAGTATATAATAATAATGAAATTCTTTGTTACTCTATTTTTTTGGTTTTAAAGCATACTACAGTTTATTAAGATCAACTGAATTAAAGTCTTTCTATAATCAACAATATCATGGTTTTTTATTTCTCATTCTTTTCTTAAATCAGTTTATACATTTTCAGCACAATCTTATTTTCTTGTAATGTTACGAGATATTGTAAAATATTTTGTGCTTCTATCGAGAACTCTAATCTTTGGTTTAAGAATATTAAATTGATATTTTCCAATCTATTATTCATTTTATTGGTTTTGTAGATTTTTTGGAGTAATTTGATTAGTATATATATTGTTTTTTTATTCTGTAAAATTAAGATTAATGCTATAACTTTTCTATAACTACATTTTTGTTAATTGTCTTATATATAATCTTTCATTAAATAGAATTTATCAATATAATGGATCTCATCAAAAAAGCCCTACTATATATTTTTATTGCATAATTTTTCTATATATTTCTTTCATGTCTGATCTTTTCCATTTATTTATAACTTATTTGACTCCATTAATATTTTCAGCAATTCACTCATGTTTTAAACTTATTTTATGAATTCCCTGGAAAACCATTTCTGTTTTTCAAAACTGTTCACTTTTCTTTTATCACATGTTAAAATATTTTATTTGTGATAATCTTATATATTATATTATGTAGTCCTTCTACTTTGTTTTTGCTGTCTTCATTTTTAATATTGAAGTTCAAAAATCTTACACTTTATACTTTTCAGCAAAAAACTTTTATTATTGATTACAGTTTCGACGGTACCATGCAGTCTTCATCAGATCTTATTCTCTTCTTTTAACCTTCTCTTTCATCCGTAGATAGGATAGAGAACGTTAAAAGAAGATAAGATCTGATGAAGACTGCATGGTACAGTCGAAACTATAATCAATAATAGTTTTTTTGCTGAAAAGTGTAGGATTTTTGAACTTCAATAAAATATTTTATACAGCAGATCAATTTCCTACAGTCTAATTCTGTTATCTAGTATAAGAAATTAATATGATAGAAATAGATTTGCTTTTAAAAGTAATGCATAAGCAGAAATCAGGTGGTGTTTTGTTGCTTCTAAAATTTTATATATATAATATTAATTTATGAATTATGTTATTCTTTAACAAATCAGTCAAACATTGTTCATCATTATATTCATCTCTTTCTCATTTTAGCAAGGTAATACTCATAATATACATTATTATATTCTTTCTTTGTACATTTTCCTTTCTCTGCTCATTGCTTAACTCAAAACCTCTTCATTACTCAACACCTCATTTTGATCATGTTTCCCTAATTCTCCTCTTTGTATTATTTTCATCTCTTCAAATATAAATCCCATTTTTCAATTCATTATTACACAATTTACAATCTTCATATTTGATCTCTTACATTTGTAGTTTTTAAAAATATTGTTTTAGCTTTAAACATCCTAAGAGTTTTATGTCCTCATCTTACTTTGTGGACCATATTCCTAGAAAGTCATTATTGAACAATATTGTGAATTTTTTTTTTTTCATCTTTTTTCTTTTCTTTCAAGGTATCCAATTGAAAACTTATATTCTATCTATTATTTATAAAGGCCAATTTATCACTCCGTGTGGCTTAGTGCAAGGTTAGAGGGTCAGAGTTCATAGTTCAAAGCATGTACAGCAGTCCAGTTCTATCACTTCCTTTGTCAAGACTACTTAATTCCTTTGCAACAAGCAATTCAGTTATTATTATTAATGCTGATCTACTAAGAAACCTTTCTTCATCTATTCCACATTTTTCCATTGTCTTTTTTTTGTGAAATCAACATATATTTTTACAAATCATCTGGAACAGTCCTTATTTAAATCACTTCCTATAAAAGTGGTTGATAAATGGATATCCAACTATTACTAAACTGAGGTGGAGTTAGTAAATAATTGCAATTTTATCTGTCAGATTTTCTTTCTTAAAACAATCTTTAATATTTCTTCCTTTATTAAAACTAAAATAAGTAAATCTGTACGACCAGTCCAATTTTATTATCAGAATTACCCTTACTAAAATTACATGCTCATCAAACTTTGCTACTTACTCAAAGGTGTATTAATTTGTTTAAATTCTCTTAATTTCCTATTTTGAAATCTTATACTACAACTTTTCTAATTGCAATTTCTTTAAATTCATCATTAGATTGAATCAAAGAGCATTTCTATTTTAAAACCATTTCACTCTTTGTTTTAAATGATTCTACGATGTCTTATTAATAAATACATACCAACATCCACATTAAAAATTTTTTTAAAACAAATTGAATCAAAGCTCTATCCATAACTTCATTTTCACTACTTCTCCGACAATTTCTTTTTCATTGATGCACTATTAAGTTTCTCCATGTTTAAAGAAAAACTACCAAATGGCTTCGAACCAGTTTATATGCTAGTTCTACTCCCTTAGTAAGAACAAATAGATTTTTCTCCTGTCATTTCCAAAATTACATTTTCTCTAACCAGTATACAACTAATTCTATTCTTAATAATTATTCTTAATAATTCTATTTGACATTGTCACGTGTACAATTATTCAAATAATCTGTATGAAATTTTAAATCATAACAAAGCTATCTGTATAGTGATATACAAATTAATAGCACAATTAACATAACTCAGTGCAAATTCTATCAAGTACTGATTAGTTCAGTGAGATATAAGCACCCTGCTATGATTTCAAAAACCATATCATTAGATGTGTTTGAATGTAAATTCTGCTGTGTTAATGATTAGATTTAGCTAGTACTCCTTATGTAAATAAGCATTTATTTTATATAGCGTATGTAAACAATTGTATTACATTCAAATATCAGCCTTTCACGCTAATTGTGCATACTCCTTATATAAATATAGATATGTGAGAATGAATAAAATTTGTAAATATATCCAATATCTCAAGTGATAGTCTAGATCACTGTAAAAACATATTATGAGCAGTCATTGGGTACCAGATGGTAATGGGTGTTTGCCTCAAACTAGTTTCTGACTATTAGACTTTATCAGTAGCAAACACAGAATTACTCATTCACATCGACCAGCTACTTTTGCATTATCCATGCCAATAGCTTAAAAGTTAGCATGGCTGCAAAATCTTAGGTATCCAAAACTTTTAACTCAATGGCTTAAATGGTATAAAAGAAGTTATGGTAATTGTGGAATATCTTGATGCAATTCAATAATTCTCATAATCAAAAGCCAGCTGAGAGGTATCGCAGCCGCCATGCAAGCAAGTAGTTGGTTGCAGACGGTTGTGAGTTCGCGTCCCGGCCGATGCTATGACACATGGAAAAGCCAATAACCAAAAACTTTTTTTCTTTCAATAGTTGATTCTAGAATATTATGTTAATGTGCTTATAAGTGTAAAAAGAACTATTTCATTTTTAGCATACTGATAGAAAAATTATTGCCGAGGTTGCAAAAGTTTCATTTATGTAGTGGCATTAGCTGTTTAATCACTAGAAAATAAAATGCAAATATTGAGTAAAGTTAATTAAATTAGATGGCAATGTGTCTAGATTACAGTAAATGCTAGATTGAGTTTATTGTTACATGAACAAGAATAGAAATTTTGGATTCTAAGAAAAATAAGTAAAAATAGATTGAGTTTAGACTCTAGATTTGGTTTATGTAGGTAAGTAAAAAATATAGAACCTGTATTTTCTTTTTGGGTGATTGAAGGCATCTAAAGTAAAACAAGGTAAACTATATTTGGATTAGGAGATATATAAAGATAAGAGCAAAGGAAGTACGTTTATTTTTTAGTCTTTATGTTGAATATGAGAAAATGGTATTCAAACCAACAAACTAGCTTTTGGTAATGTGAAGTAAAGAGAAAAGGGGATTGTGTCATTGCTGATAGAATAATATAATACTAGTTTGGAAAAATTAATGGATAGAGAAAAAATAGATAGGTTTACATTAATGTAAAATGATTACAGATGTGGAGGATGTTTAATTCGAGTAATAGGTACAATTAGGTGTATGATCTTTTAGCATAAAAATTTTTGGAATTCACTCAAAGAGAAAACACACGTCATTGATTTCTGGATAGTTTATCTTGAGATAAAATGCCTTTATCTCTAATGTATATTTAATATTTTTTTTAGCTTTTATAGATGATTGTGTTTTTCATGCATACCAGCATATGCAATTATTCATAAATATTAATATCCAGTCTTCCTCAACTAGCATTACAAGTAATAAAACCATTGATAATCATGTTTATTCATTCATATCCAATTTTTAATTCAGATTTTATTTATATCTTCTTACAGAATATATAAGTATAGAGGATTTTAACTCAGATTTTCAAGCATCCTCCATCTATCCACACTATCTCATACCACTCATACACAAGACCATACACATGTAGAATAGATAAATAATCATCAATATATGTATTTCATACTAAACCAGCACTCATCAGTTGGTCCAGATTATCATCTCTCACACATATATATTATCAGTGCTCAGTTTATATTAAGATAGCAAATCTTGGACAGGCTTCAATGTACTCTAACTTCCAACTTTTCAGCCATCAGATTTTCAATGATATGGATGAAGATTTGCTATCAATATAAACTGAGCACTGATTATATATGTGTGTGGGAGATGATAATCTGGACCAACTGATGAGTACTGATTTAGCATGAAATATGTATATTGGTGATTATTTATCTTTTCTACATGTGTAATATCAGTTGTATGAGATAGTGTGGCTAGATGGTGGATGCTTGAAAATCTGAGTTCAAATCCCCTATACATGCAATTAAGCTCCAGGTTTCTGAAGAGTGCCTGGTCTTCAAATATTTACACATCAAGCTTGTATCCTGCTCATCCCTCTTCTATGTATTTAAATGAATAAGATCCTATATATGAGGGGTCAGAGTGACGAGGTCAACATGGGCATGGCAATAATATTGGCATCATCATGGGATTTGGGTTTTCATCATCAGATTTTTCAATGATATGGATGGCTGAAAAGTTGAAGGTTGGAGTAGATTGAAGCCTGTCCATTAAAGTATAAAGATTTGCTATCTTAATATAAACTGAGCACTGATTATATATGTGTGTGGGAGATGATAATCTGTTAATGAGTGCTGGTTTAGCACAAAATACATATATTGGTGATTATCTTTTCTACATCTGTGTGGTCTTGTGTATGAGTGGTATGAGATAGTGTGGATAGATGGAGGGTGCTTGAAAATCTGAGTTCAAATCTCCTATACTTACAATTAAGCTCCAGGTTTGTGAAGAGTGCCTGTTTTCAAATATTTTCACAGAATATACAAATTCTTAAGTTAAATTCTCATTACACACATAGATCATTTCAAATGTATTTGAATAGATATTAAAATCGTATTTGAAAACTCATTTTAAAAATGCAATATAAAAAACAGTTAACATTTGAAGATCATTAATAGTAAAGTATAAACATATAGTAATAAAATGAATTAAAATTATTTTTAGGATTATTGGTTATCCAGCAAAGTTTTAGAGTGCAGCCATTGTGATTTATTTACTGTAGTCCTTTATTTACTTTCTTTGCTAGCATGGGCAACTTTTTCCAAAGTGCTGTGTCAGTATGTATTTTTCATGCTTTTTCCATCAGCAAATCAATTCTTCTTGACTAGCATTGAGATGATTATTTAATTACAACTTTACTCATATTTTCCCATTCTTATATTGGTAGATATGGAAATTTTATTTTTTAGTACTACAGATTATTTACATAGCCCTTTACAGTAACTTTTCAACCAACCTTTTGTTAAGTGAGTACAAAGTTATGTAATGGACTTGCTAATGTCAGACAAACATCTATCCCCTCCCCCACTTTTTTTTTTACTAAAATTTCTGAAACATTATTTCTCTATATTAGATTGCAAACAATAATGAACATATAATACTAAATCATCCATGCACTTTATTACTGTTACACAATGCTTTATTTACCACCCTCTTTTACAGTTTACAGTTTTGATTGCCCAGCAATCTTGTTCAGAACTACAACATAAAACAAAGATATGCATATAAATATACATGAACATATAATTTACATTCTATATATACATCTTATAATCATATGTTCATATATATTTATATTCATGTGTTTGTATTATGTAGTTCTGAAGATCGAAACTGTAAACTGTAAAAGAGGGTGGTAAATAAAGCATTGTGTAACAGTAGTAAAGTGCATGGATGATTTAGTGTTATATAGTCTACATTTGGCAATGCAATAAGAAAGAGTAGTTAATAATGAATATATTTTATTAATTTCTTATAATTATTTTACTACAAAGTAAACCATTATTGTCACTACATTTTACATCTAAGTGTATGTTGTTATTAAACCACTATATATGATAAGATCACCATTTCTTATGCTTGGTGAAGCTGTTAAAACAGGCAAAACTCTTCATACAGTAGTGTCATTCAGTGCAAGCCATAGTAATAACCTATTGCACCCATTGATTACTCTGGCTTGCACTGAATGGCACATGGCAAGTTTTGCCTGTATGCTGTTATATTTACTTTCTTTATACATGTATGTACTGAAATTTAATCTTTCTACACACATTTTTTTTGTTAAATGAAAGTAGTGTTAACAATAAGGATATACTATTTAAATGCACCATAAACTTATAGGATATAAATATAAAATAAAATAGTTTAAATAGAATTAACTTAATTCTGTTCACTACATTTTTATTTATTAATCAAATGGTCATATTTTGACTGACTATATTTATCTACTTTGTTGATATACTTGGTAGTACTTTATATAATTTATTATTTGTACTGTTATGTTTATTTAAATAAATGTATATTAATGATTTAAAATCATTTATATATGTATTTAATGATTCTTTGAAATAAAATAAAGTGCTTAAAAATATATATGCATTTGAAATTAAATAATTAACTCAAAAGTTGAGTATAAGTTATAAAGTGAGAGAAAGAGCGTATTAATATATATATATTCAAATGATATTAACAAAAATAATTAATATAGAAATAAAAAACGCATGAAAAGATAATACAAAATTAAGTTGGGAAAGAGCACACTCAACTTGTTTACTTAATCCCATCCTCCTCATCCACTTTTATTACAAAATGAAAGTACTATGAGAGTAAAATAATGCTTTCAGAACAAGTCATGTGACTGGTGTGCCCTTAAATCAGATGACAAATGGCTGATATATGAATCTTACGGAAGTGAATATGCAAAATTTAAAATTCAAATTAATGTATGTTTATTTTTTTTGCACTATTGATACTGAGAGATAGATGTCATTAATAAATGGATTTATAATTTTATTTTAAAATTGAATTCAGTTGTGACTTTTATTAAAAAACCTCTCAATTTTGTCCTCTGCATGCATAAATTGGATAGGCATTAGTTCTGACTCATGGTTTGAATCGGGTGATTATGAAAGATTTTAAAATTCTGTTTCAAAAGCAAGTAAGCGCAGAATAATCCTGAATTGATAGAAAGATCAATTTCATTTAATTTGATTGCTTGATTTGGAATATGGAAAAATCTATTTTTGTGCCATAATTTTTTTACTGTTTGATGGGTTTTTTTTCTGTAATATAAAAAGTGTTTACTGCATGAAAAAGGATTTATTGACATTATATAAAAATGGTTTTAAATAAAAGAAATTACATTTTATCTAGAAAATTATTGCATTGTACCATTCTTTTTAAATAAGTTATGTTGTATGTAGTAAACACGATAAACATCACATGATCACCACTTATGCTTGCTTATAGCTGCTATTAAAACAGGCAAAACTCACTATACGTATTGCCACACACAGAAAACTAGAGTAATCAATGGATGCCAGAAGGCTTGTGCATAATATCCCCATCTAGTGCCTACGCATCCAATATCCCAGACTAGTTTCTGACTTGTGGCCTTCGTCAGTGAGGAACCTTGGATCTGAGGTGGCTGCTGGAGGGTTGCATTAGATCCTAAAATCTACGTACATTGCTCTCAGATCCAAGGCTCCTCACTGATGAAGGTCACAAGCCAGAAACTAGTCTGGGGATATTGGATGAGTAGGCACTAGATGGGGATTTTATGCACAAGGCTTCTGGCATCCATTGATTATTCTAGCTTGCTGTGTGTGGCAATACATATAGTGAGTTTTACCTGTTTTAATTTAGTTAACACGATTCATGTTCTTATATTTGTTTGGTCTAGTATTAAAATGTTAATGATTTGTTATTGGTAATTTCACAGGAATGAGAAAGTTAGAATTTTTATGTTATTCCTATATTTAAATTGAGCAACATGTATCATCTCAATATTATAAATTATAAATTTAAAATTTACAAGTTCAAGTTTATAAATATATTTTATACATCAGTGTATTGACTGTAGATAAAAATTATTTTTTATATAAAATGATAATTCTCTAGTTGTTTAAAACTTTTATGTCATGAGAGTTAGATGCATTCACTTATATAATATTTTAATTTAGATTTATTATTGAATATTTAAGTTTTTTTTAATTAATAAGCATCTCTCTTTATATATATGCGTGTGTATCGAAACACTTGATTATTAGCTAGTAATATAAAAAATACTTTTTACTAAAATGGATTATATGTGTGTATATATATATTTTGTGCAGATTAAAACTCAAGATATCAAAGACATCAGTTGAAGATTTTGAAGAATTGTAATCACTGATTTCTAAAGATTTGGTAACTATGATTTGTAAAAAGTGATTTACCAATGGTTTTGTTTACAAATAGACTTTTGGAATCATTCACAGCAATGCTGAAATTAATATCAATATGATTCTGTGAAGGGACATTCTACAGACTTTAATTTTGCTCTGAAGTTATATCTATTCGGCTTTAATGTCAGCATATTATTGTTACTATTTTGTATAATAATTTAAATTTCATGAGACCATTGTCTAAATCAATTAATTTTTATTTTGACTGTTTTCAGATAATTTTATGTTTATGCAAGATACTTCATACAGATTTTATAGTGTCATCATTTAATTATATAGTATCTACAATTCCACTGTGTTGATGCACTGTTCTGTAATCTTTTTGTAATGTGATATGTATCAAGTCTTTATATCTATAAAAGTTCAATGTTTTGTATATAATTTGCTTCTATTTATAATTTCAGATTTCAACCTCCTGATTGGTTTATAATTTTGCCAAATCAGTTATTCACTAATGGGCTATCATTCAAAATAAACATTTAATAATAGTAATATTGATGCTGAGAATATAAAAATAACTTATTATTTATAAAACTTATATAATTCACTAATACAAGCTAAATTAATTTATTAGGATTTATGAGAATATATTAAAAAAGAAATATTAAAGTTGGATTTTATTTTTAAGTTAGAAGACGAGAAGTATTTTTAAAACTTAAGAACATTATTTAATACATTTTAAAACTGTTAGCTGTTTTTATAAAAGGATTTTGTTCGGCTGGTATCATTAAAAATAAATGTTTAAAATCCATAAAAAAAGTTTATGAAGCAATATTACCTGATATAGAATTGATATTAAAAAGGAGTAAAAATAATGCATTCAAAACAAAAACATTCTATTCACAGTTTGTCTAATCATAACGATTTTACTAAGAATAAAGTAAGAAAACTTAAAAAAATTCATACAAGGAAAAAAATTTTTCATTGTGCTTGGTGTGAATATAAGACATTTGTGAAAAATAATTTAAAAAATCATATTTTAAATCATGTGAAAAGTAAATCTTTTTATTCTGACAAAACAAATTTACAACAACAACAAAAAATTTATACAAGAAAAAAAACAGTTAACTGTAAATTTTGTGGATACAAGAGCCTTTACGAAAGGCGTTTAACTGTACATGAAAGAATACATACAGAAAACAAACCACATTACTGTTGCACTTCATGTGATTATAAAACTACACAGAAATTTCATATAATAAGACATGAAAAACTACATACGGGATCAAAACGTTATTGCTGTCCATTGTGCAAATACAAGACTTCTTATAGAAATGATTTAGAATGGCATAAAAAGGCACATGCACAAAAGAAATGTGTTGCATATAGTTTGAATGTGAACAAAACTGTCCCATCTAATAATTTAACAAATGCTGTAAATGCAGAATTAAGTGAACATGCGGAAGTATTGTTTAGTAGTAATGAAGTATTTATGTGTCATTTGTGTGATTATAATGCTGTTGATGAAAATGATATGGAAAATCATAGAAGCAGTCATTTTACAAAAGAGAAAAATGAATTAAAGAGTCATGAACCAAATCATACAAACTATAAATATTATAAACACCGTAAAAAAATTTATACGAAAAGAGTACTATTTCATTGTAATTTTTGCAAATACAGGACCTATAATGAAAGGCAATTAGAAGAACATGAAAGAATCCATACAGGTCTGAAACCATACCAATGTGCATTATGCAAATTCAAAACTGCTTATAGAAGTTCAATAATAGAACACAAAAAAACACATACAAAAAATAAACATTTTTTCTGTAATTTGTGTGAGTATAAGAGTGCCTCACCTGGTATTTTAAAAGATCATAAAAAAAGGTGCCATGCAGCAAAAACAGTTTCATGCGAATTATATGGTTATGTGCCTGCTGAAAATGCAGAATTGAGTGAACATGAAAGAAGTCACAATGCAGAAATATCTGCGATTAGTAATAAAATATTTAATTGTTGTTTGTGTGATTACAATGGTGTTGATAAAAATGAGTTGGAAAATCATGAAAACAGTCATTTTCTATTTGATAGAGCAAAAACATTTTCTATTAGCAATGCAGTATTTAATTGTCATTTGTGTGACTACAGTGCTGCTAATAAAAATGATGTGGAGAATCATGAAAACGGTCATTTTTTATTTGATAGAACAAAAACATTTTCTATTAGCAATGAAGTATTTAATTGTCGTTTATGTGATTACAATGCTACTGATAAAAATGATGTGGAGAATCATGAAAACAGTCATTTTACACTTGAGAAAAATGCATTAAAAGATATTGAAATAATTCATACTGAAAATAAATATTTTTATTGTAATATTTGTAAATTCAAGACATCTGAAAAAACAAATTTGAAAGATCATGAAAAAATTCATACAAAAAGAATATTATTTGATTGTATTTTTTGTGAATACAGGACCTATTACAAAAGGCATTTAGAGGAACATGAAAGAATGCATACAGGTGTAAAACCATTTCAATGTGCCATATGTGAATACAAGACTGCATATAAAAATCTTATAAGAAAACATGAAAAAACACATCCAAAAACAAAACGTTTTGCATGCAATTTGTGTGAATATAAGAGTGCCTTATTTACTAATTTAAAAGATCACAGAAAAAAATATCATGCAGAGAAATTATTTTCATGCAGTTTGTGCAGCTATGTAACTACTATAAATGCAGAGTTGTATAAACATGTAAACAATCATTTTATATTTGATACTCCAAAAGCATTTTCTATTAGTAATGAAATATTTATTTGTCATTTGTGTGATTACAATGCTGTTGATAAAAATGACATGGAAAACCATAAAAACAGTCATTTTATATTTGAAAAAATTAACTTAAGAAAAAGGCATGAAAAATATTTTTATTGTGATTTTTGTGACTACAAGACATTTGACAAAAAAAATTTAAAACAACATAAAAAAATCCATATAAACAAAATTTTATTTTGTTGTAATTTTTGTGAATATAAATCCTATAGAAAAGAGGTTATAGAACAACATAAAAGGAAGCATACAGGAGAGAAACCATTTCACTGTCAATTTTGTGAATATAAAACTGCATATAGTAGTGATTTAAGAAAACATGGAAAAAGACATCCCAAACAAAAATATTTTGTATGCAATTTGTGTGAATATAAGAGTGTATCATTTGATAGTTTTATAAGCCACAAAAAACATCATTCAGCTAAAATAAAGAAAGAATTGAGTAATCATGAAAGAAGTCTTACAGCAAAAGTATCTTCTATTAGTAATGAACTATTGACTTGTCATTTGTGTGGTTACAATGCTAATGATAAAAGTGATATGGAAAATCATGAAAATAATCATTTTAATTCTGAGAAGAATAAATTAAAATGTTTTCCTATAAAGGGGAGGAAAAATTGTAATTTACATGAATCCAAGACAACTGACAAGATACATTCAAAACAAATTATTAAAAAACAGTCATTTACTTGTAATTTGTGTCAATATAAGACTTATAACAAAGTTCATTTAGGAGAACATAAAAAAAGGCATACAGGCATAAAAACATTTCACTGTGCATTTTGTGAATTCAAAGGTGTTTTTAGATATGATGTAAGAAAACATGAAAAAATACATCTAAAACAAGAACGCTTTGCAAGACGTGAACTAATTCATGAAAAAAATAAATATTTTTATTGCATTTTTTGTAAGTACAAGACATCTGACAAAACAAATTTAGAACAACATAAAAATATTCATACAAAAAATATATTATTTCATTGTAATTTTTGTGAATACAAGAGTTATAAAAAAGGCCTTCTAGAGCAACATGAAAGAAAGCATACAGGAGAAAAACCATTTCATTGTAAATTATGTGACTACAAGACTGCTTATAAATGTAATTTAAAAAACCATGAAAAAAAACATCCAAAAAGAAGACGATTTGCATGCAATTTATGTCAATACAAAAGTGACTCATTTTCTAATTTAAAAGATCACAGAAAAAGGTGCTCAACTGGAGACTTAAGTGAACATAAAACAAGTCATAGAACAGCAGTATCTAATGAAATATTTACTTGTCTTTTATGTGATTACAATACTATTGATAAAAATGATTATGAAAGTCATAAAAAGAGCCATTTTACATTTTATAAAAAGAAATTAAGAAGTTATAAACAAATTCATATAAAACAAAAACTTTTTTTAAATTTTAGTGGGTACAGGACACCCGAAAAGAATTTAAAGCAATGTAAAAAAATTTCTACAGAAAAAATGTTATTCAGTTGTAATATTTGTAAGTACAAAACCAAAGGCAAATCACATTTGGAAGAACATGAAAGAAGACATACGGGCGTTAAACTATTTCACTGCACATCTTGTGATTTCAAGAGTCTTTCTAAAAGCATTTTACGAAGACATGAAAATAGACATCCAAAACAAAAATGTTTTGCATGCAGTTTGTGTAAATACAAAAGTCCCTCATTTGCTAATTTCTGGAATCACAAACTAATTCATGCAAAAGAAAATCATTTTTCTTTTAATTTTAGTGGATATAAGACAGCTGTAAGGAATTTAGGACATCATAAAAATATTCCTACAAAAAAAATAATAAACACTTGTAATATTTGTAAGTATAAGACCACGGACAAACAATATTTTAAAGAACATGAACAAAGACATACTGGCATAAAACCATTTCATTGCATATTATGTGTATACAAGGGTGCTACTAATAAAGATTTAAAAAAACATGAAAAAAGACATTCAAAACAAAAATGTTTTGCATGCCGTTTGTGTAAATACAAAAGCACCTCATTTGATAATTTCAGAAGTCATAAATTAATTCATGCAAAGGAAAAACATTTTCCTTTTAATTTTAGTGGATACAAGACAGCTGTATCGAAATTAAGGCATCATAAAAAAATTGCTATAAAAAAAAAATTACACACTTGTAATATTTGTAAGTATAAGACCAATAACAAAAAGTGGTTGGAAGAACATGAAAGAAGACATACTGGCGTCAAACCATTTCCCTGCATGTTATGTAAATACAAGAGTGTCTCTAGAAATGATTTAAAAAAACATGAAAAAGTGCATACAAAACAAAAATATTTTTTATGCAGTGTTTGTGAATACAAAAACACCTCATTTGATAATTTAACAGATCATATAAAAAAATACCATGCAGCCAAAATATTTACATGCAGATTGTGTGAATATGAGACTGTTGTAAAAGAAGAGATGAATAAACACGAAAGAAATCACAGAGCAGAATTTTCTGTTAGTAATGAATTATTTTCTTGTCATTTATGTGATTACAAAGCTGATGATAAAAATGATATGGAAAATCATGAAAACAATCATTTTACTAGTAATGAAAATTTTGAGTTTCTCATTGGATTACCGTTGGAGTTTGAACCACATCTATTTGATGAATGAGTCTAAAGCAATGTCCTGCAGTTTGCACGATTACAAGAGAACCTCATTTGATAGTTTAGAACAACATAAAACATCATTCATCCAGAATATTGTTTACATGCAAATTGCATGATTAGGTGACTGCTGAAAAATGCAGATTTGAAAAAGCATGAAAGAAGCCATATAGCAGAATCCTGTGCCAGTAATGAAATATTTTCTTGTTGTTTGTGTGATTTTAGTGCTGATAATAAAAATATTGTGGAAAATCATGAAAATAGTTATTTTATTAGTAATAAAAACTTTGAATTTATCATCAGATTAACCATTAGAATTTGAACCATGCATATGGAGGAAGTTATAAAGGAATGTTTTACAGTTTGTATGATTAAAGAGTGTCTTATCTATTATTTAATATATCACAAAAAAGTATTGTAGATCAAAAATATTTTCATGGAAGTTGTGTGAAAATGCAAAAAAAGTTGCATAGCGGATATATCTTGTATTAGTAATGAAATATTTATTATTTGGATGGCAACAATACTATTGACAAAAATGGCATTGAAAGGCATGAAAATTATCATTGATGGAATTGTTTTCCAATTACCGTGTGACTTCAAACATCACCATTGCCTGAATTATTAAAATAATTTTCACCCTATGCATTCATAATCTTTTATGTATGAAAACCAATGGTTGACTTAAGCTGATTATTTAAGAAAATATTCTAGATAGACATTTAAAAAGTGCAGTCAGAAGGGTAACTTCACACATTATTAAAGTCATTTTAGTTCAAGTACATTACTGGAATTGGTTTTTCAAAATATGATTAGCAGTGGTTGTGATTAAAAAACAATTACAGCATAAGTTGTGTATATCTAAAGAAATGCATTCATTATTAGTATGTGTTGAAACGTGAACATTTAAAAATACTGCATTTGTTTTGTTTATTTCTAATTGTAATTTACAAGTTAAACAAATATAAAAATAAAACATTCTATTTTCAAATAATGGACACATCAATATTGCTAAAAACATACAGCCAGAAAAAAATGTTTTAACATTACTTAATCAGAATATTCAATTGCTGATTTTGAAAAATATCATAGTCATCACAAATAGTACTGCTATATTCAATGCATAAATACTTTTCACTATGCCAATAATTGACTTTGTAGTTTGCAATATGTTTCAGATTAATTTAATTATCACCTTTAAAAATACCTCTTATAACCAAACTGATAACTTAAAAAATATGGATTAATGTTGATCATGTATAAACATGCAGATTTGAACCTATGCAACTAATATAACTAACTATTTAAGAAACAGATTTATTTTTTCAAATCAGCCTATTGCTTTTATAACCAGTTTTTACCTGAATATGCAAAAATATACAGTCCATTTGTGAATTAACTCTTATTTTCTTATTCTAGCTAGTAAGTTTTAAATTTCATAAATTTAAGGTTATGAAAATGTGCCACTTTGCTTGTCCAGCATTTTTATCCGATAGCTTGGATTCAAATTTATAATTTGTTAAAATCAAGTTTATTGAATAACAAAATGGATACTAAAATAATGCTGACATTTTATTCAACTAAAAAGTAACAAGTTCTTTATTGTTATTTTAGTATACTAATGATTGTAAAAGGTCACTGTCTAATAGAGTTTGATAAACATGAAAAAATAGGTATTTGTTAAATTTGAAAACTCATTGTAAGTACTAGTTCACTGTTGCTATCTTGTAGAAATTATTTTTTCCCCTTAAACTGAATCATAAATTATGTTTAATTTTTTCAAAATACAAAACATATGTAGATGTTTGGTTATGTCAAAAGTTTTTCAATAATTTATAATTTTAAATATTAAATAATAAATATTTTGTAGAAATCTTTTCAGTTAAATCTATTCATTTCAATTGCGCTCATTTATAAAATGGATGGAATTAACTCCCATAATGCACTATTTCATATTTATAGGTTCCGAATTTTTACATTAGCATCCTGTCTATTTTTTCTGTTAATAAAAACAGCATCTTATTCTTGTAATTATTTTCTTATCTAATTCAAATTGTTCACTCAATAAATAGGATATTTGAGCATTTTTTTATTTTGCTTGCTTTAATTTGCTCATAATAATAGATTAAATCCGTCTTTCAATGAATATTGAGACCCAGCAGTATATAAAGTTCAACAAAGACCAATAATTATATATAGATATATGGTATTACTTTTATATTTTTTATCAATGATACCTTTAGAATTGTTAGGTGATCTATTTATGTCAGGTAATATATTGCAGGCAACATTATAAAGCTCAGAATAAATATTCTTTATACTTTATTATTACCCCAGAATTACCCATATTGGAATACATCTTTAAATATAATTAGATTGCTTAATAATTCTAAAGACAGTATTGATAAAGAAAATAAAAGTAATATTCTATATAAAATTATTTGCCTTTGTGGCATTTTATTTATTGGCAAATCTGTTTTCATTGAAAAAGAAATTTAAAGAACATTGATTACTATATAAAGATATAAAACATTTAAAATAAATTATGTTTAAACATTTCTGTATTTAATGATCACAAATTTAAATGTCATGGAAATTTTGAATTTTTTTCAGATAAAAGTGAAATATTGCTTGAAAACAAGAATAATAAAAAAGTAAGAATAAAAGAGTCATATCTTTATTAAAGAGAAAGTAATTTGCTTAATATTCAAGATACACAGTAAAATTCATAAAGCCTGGAGTATGATGTGAAATATTACTCTATGGGACTTAATTGTATCCATTTTATGAGAGGCAGCCATTGGAAAATAATTCATAGAAATAATTGAAAGCAATTTTGTAATTTATTATTTAATGTTTTAAAATTAAGTTACTTTGTTTTGTATATTTAGTTACCTCTTGTATTCATTGTGCTTTATATTATGTTGGTATATATATATATGGAAATAAAATGTTTTATGTAACAAATATTGTTATAAAAATAGTAATGAATATAATGGTAATAATATATTATAAAAAGTATTATTAATCCACAGTAGTACTTTCAGTTAATCACTTTGCCATCTTCAGCTGTCATTTCAATTTAAATATAGTGAAAATAAATGTCATCTCATATCCCATAATTTCTGAATTTTAACATTAGCAGATTGTGGATTAATTATAGACATTCTATTTCTATTTATGAAAATTGCTTTCTTAATTTTTTGTTTATTATAATTTCTCTCTTTATGAGGAATCTTAATATTTTTAAGATAAAAATTAACATGTAAGCTAATATGTTTTTTAGTGATCAAAGAAAACAGAAGCGGTTACTAAATCATTATTCTTATACATTTATATAATAATTGATGCACTTTTAATTGATCCACATAAAATTTGATAAACCCTATTGCTTTTTTGTTTGAAAGGTAAGATATTCTTAGTATTTGTCACCAATTTATTAACATTATGTGGAACATAAAATGGAACATTAAATAAATCCTTATATATATTTTTAAAAATTTAACTTTAGCATTTGAAATATATAGAATAGAAATCAATTTTTTATCATTAATTTTCAGCTCCTTTAAAATAGTATATTTCAATTTAAAAAGAAATATACTACTTTAAAAGGACTGAAAGTTAATGATAAAAAATTGATTTCTATTCCTTACATTTTAATGTTCAAGTTAAATGTTTAAACATATATATAATGATTTTTTTTTAGTGATTCATTTTATGTTTCACATAAAGTTAATAGATTGTTGAATAATTCTAAAAGTATCATATCTTCATAACATAAGGCTTACCAAATTTTATGTGGATGCATTGTTTTATACATAGGTGAATTGTGATGTAGTCTTGAGAAAAGATTGCAAGAACATCAATTATTATATAACCAGTAATAATGATTTACTAATAGCTTCTGTTTTCTTTGATCATGAAAAGAGATATAAGTTGACCTTTAATTTTGATCTTAAAAATGTTATGATTCTTTATGAGGAGAGAATACATAACCCAAGAAAAAATAAGGAGGCAATTTTCATAAATAGAAATAGAATATCTATAATTAATTGACAATATGCTAATGTTAAAATTTGTGAATCATGGGATATAATATTTATTTTCGCTATATTTGAATTGAAATGATAGCTGAAGATGGTAAAGTGATTAGCTGAAAGTACTACTGTGGATTAATAATACTTTTTATAATATATTATTACCATTTTATTCATTATCATTTTTTTATTATAAATATATATGCTATTGCTTGTCTATATTGGTTTAAGTATGAGAATGTATCTACACATATATAGTTAATTTTATGATATTAAAATTATTGAATAGTGCGTCGCCATGATGTTCCTATATAGATTCATGTGTAGATGCTGAAATGATGGAAATTGTCTTAGGGCCGTATTATTTAGGATTTAAATTCTGATCTACAAGCAATATAAGAATGATATAAAATAACTATAGGTCAAGTGACAAATATTTTATTATTATTATTATTATTATTGTGCTCATTTGCATCCTAATACCATTATAATACTGACATATTCAGTAAAAAGCAAGGATTCATAATGGAAAAGTTTTCTTTATTAAATCATATCTTGTTTACTTAATAAAGGAGGACAATAACCACGAATAATTATTATAAAACAAGTTATTAATAACAGTAAAATGATTTAAGAAAAATAATTAATAACTATTTTTGTCAAGAAGACAAAAATTTTCTTCATTTTATAACTTTACTAACTTATAAAGTCGATTTAATAAAAAAGTTTATAATAACAGTGGATCAATTAATAAAATAATTCATACTTATATAAGTTATAACAATTAAAATATTAACACTTGAGTTACCTGGTTTTATTTCTTCAAACATTTGATATCTGTTTTTACTCTACAGGCAATAATATTTTAATTTTGATGATCTTTGTCATATCTATTATATGTCTTTTATTAATTTATTTAACCGATTCTTGTACTTACAATATAATAAATGTTAAATCTTAAATAAACAGATTTTGTTTGATTATTTCTGAGTGGTGCATAGATATATATATTTGAATGTTTGAAGATAAATGGTATTAACACCTTTTTGCTAAACATTATAATATGAATGTTATGTATTAGTTCATACTTTAATTTGATTATAGAGGATAAAATGGTAAAGGTAATTGTATTAAATACATCAAAACTAAAACCTGCTCGGTAATTGCAGGGAAAGTGTACTCCAACTGCTAGAGGTGCTGTTTCTGCATAAACATGCAGAAGTATCCACAGTAGGGGCCAAAAGCAGCAATGCTTGTTCCAGCCGCTAGGAGACGCTGTTCACCATGCATAAGCACAGAAACATTCCACCAGCTAGCTGGCACCAAAGCTGCCCACTTGGTGGCGCTACCACATGCTCTTATATTATAAAACAATAAATTAAATAAAACAATTGAAAATGAAGAGCTTGAGGTATTAGCAGTAGTGGAAACACATTTAAGAGAAGAAGAGGAACCTATTTTGGAACAGTTGGTATGGCAGGGTATAAATAGAAAAGAAAAAGAAAAAAGGGGTGGTGGTATAGGTGTTATATCAAAAAAATATTTAAATATTGTTAAATGTCAAGAACACTTGTGGTTTGAAATAAGGTTGGGTAGACAAGAATGGATGGTGGCTATAGTTTATATAGCTACTGGAGATAGTCAAATTATATTGGAGTGGAATAGTAACATATACGAATGTTTAGTTAAGGATATACAAAGTTTTAAAGAAAAGGGGAAGAGAATAATGGTTATAGGGGATATGAATGGACATATTGAAGAAATTGATGATATAGATAATAAAAATGGACAGCTTTTGAAGAATTTTTGTCAGAAAGTGAATTTGAGTATTGGAAATTTATTAAATATTTATGAGGGACAATACACATGGTCCAGAAATAATATATTTCACACAATAGATTATGTATTGGTAGAGAAAGAGGGAATAAATAAAATACAGAAAATTAAGGTATTTGATAATGAAGAAAAAGTATGCACTAGTGATCATAATTTCATTGTAATTGAAATGGTTAGTAATGTGATGGAGAATAGAAATAAAAGTAGAAATAATAGTGAAAGATGTGGATGGAGAGTAAATGATAAGAATAAGTTGGAAGAGTATAAAATACAAGTTGAAGAAATAATGGAAGAGTGGGTTGGGGATGAGTATAAGGATTGGTGTAAGGAAGTAGAAAAAGTTGCAAATAGGGTTTTAGGTGAGAATATTGAAAAGAATAAAAGTAATAAAAAAATTAAAATTAGTAAAAGTGTAAAAGAAAGGAAAGAAGCATGTAGAGAATATAAGTGTGCTATTAAGAATAAGGAAAGTGAAAAAGATATTAATGCTAAATGGGAAAAGTACTTAGAAAAGAAGAAGTTGGCTAAAATAGGTATTTATAGAGAGAGAATGAAATTGAATAGTAAATTGTTGGAGGATATTAATAAAAGTGGAAGAGATGGAAGTAAAAAATTTTGGAATTATATTAAAAGGAGAAATGTAGGGGAGAGAGAGTTAGTATTACTAGATGATGAGGGAACTGAGTGTAGTTCTAGAGAAGATTTAGAGAGAATCTTAAATAGTTATGTAATGAATATAGAAAAGATGTTAAATGTGAATGATAGAATATTAGAAAATATGAAAGAATATAGTAATGGGAATATTAGTTTTTCAGAAAATGAACTAAATGAGGTAGAGAAGAAATTGAAAAGTGAGAAGGCAAGAGGTTTAGATGGATGGGCAGCAGAGATGGTAATGAATTTAGGATATAGGGCAAAAGTAAAGTTATTATCCTGTTTTAATAAAATGGCACAGAATAGAGTTTTCCCAAGTAGTTGGAGTAATATAAGAGTAAGGTTATTATTTAAAGGAAAGGGTAAGGATCATAGAAAGTTGAATAATTATAGACCGATAGCGGTAACATCAGTTTTATATAAAGTTTTCTCGTATATGGTGGCTAGTAAAGTTGTAAAATGGATGGAAGGGAATAATGTAGTGGGTGAAATGCAAGGAGGTTTTAGATTAGATAGGCGTATAGGAGATAGTTTATTTGTAGTTACACAACTTATGGATATGAGTAGGAATGCAGATAAACAGTTATATATGAGTTTTATAGATATAGAGAAGGCATATGATAGAGTAAATAGAAATAGATTATGGATAAGTTTAGCAAATTTGGGAATGGTTGAAGCTTTAATAGATATTATTAAGAAATTATATGAAAATAATTATTATATATATCAATTAGAGAATATAGAATCAATTAAAGTTAAAAATGGTGTGGGACTAAGGCAAGGATGCCCTATGTCACCTATTTTGTTTGTGTTGTATTTGAGTGAAATGGAAAGAGCAATAGAAAGATTAGGAAGAGGGATAGAGATACCGTTAATAGGTAGTAAGGGAGTATATATTTTGTCAGGTCTTTTTTTTTGCAGATGATATATTTTTGTGTGCAGAAAAAAGAGAAGATATGGAAGTTATGTTGAGGACATGTGCAAGGGTGGGTAAAGAGATGGGGATTAAATTTAGTGAAGAAAAATCAAATATAATGATGGTTAATACTGAGGAAAGAGAAGATGTAGAATTTTTATTGGGAGATATTAAGTTAAGTGTGGTGAATAGATATAGTTATTTGGGAATTATTTTAAGTAATCAGAAAAATTATTTGGATGAATGGGAGAAAAAATTGATAAATGAAGCAAAGAAAAGAAAGGGATTGATAAAGAAATTAAAAGTATTTTCATATAATAAATATGATGTAGCTAGAATTATATGGAAAGGAGTTGCAGTAGCAGGGTTAACATATGGTAATGATGCATTATATGTTAGTAAAAAGATATTAGATTATTTAGAAAAAACTCAAAGGGAAGTAGGAAGACATGCATTGGATGCAGAAGTATGGACAGCAAGGGAGGCAATTCAAGGAGAAATGGGATGGTCAAGTTTTCATATGAGAGATGCAAAAAGTAAAATGAAAATGTTTGGTAGATTGCAGTTTATGGATAATAAAAGAATAGCTAAAATAGTATTTAATTGGGTTATGAGTAAAGGGCAGGTAACAAGATGGGTGAGAAAGGTAATGCATTATGCAAAAGATTTGGATAAAGAATTTATATCAGTATATTTGTACAAAAGATGGGATGATTGTGTTAAGAGGATTATTGAGTGTTATAGTAGTAAGGAATGGGATAAAAGAATAGATTTATTAATAAAGACTAGGGAGTTAGAGAGATGGAGAAATAGTATGGAGAGTAAAAAGAGTTTAAATATATATAGAAATAAACAATATTAGGTGTGAGTTAATATATGGTAATAGTAAGGAAAGTAGTTTATTGTTTAAGGCTCGAACGGGATCTTTAGCTACAAAAGAATATACATGTAAATGGAAAAATATGGGTGATTTATTTTGTAAATTATGTAAGGAAGGAATTGAAAATATTAGGCATTTGTTAATTGAATGTAAATGTTTGAAAACAGAAAGGGTACATATAATGAAGTTGTGGAAAAATAAATATGAAAAGAGTGATTATACAGAAAGTGAATTATTGGTTTTTATGCTAGGTTTGGGAAAAGATAAGGGGGATTTAGATATAAAGGTTATAGAGTTGACAAAAATTATGTTGTGGAAATGGGATAGAGCAGATTATGGGTAAATTTAGAGTGGGGAATGTAAAAGAAAGTGGCTAACAGGTTTATCTGGGCTTAATTGCTGAGATATTCTTGACTTCGTTTAAGGAGAAGCCATAATACATCACATCACATTATATTAAGATGTTCTCTCAGGTATTTTATCTTTCAAATAATACCATGCAAGTGTGCAAAAATTGGCATCTTTATTTAATCAATGCTTTTGTGATCTAAGAAGCATTTTTTACTTAGTGTCTAGTAGTTATAAAATAATCCAATTTAAGTTACATAAGAAGATATTTATAGAATTATGGAGGGTATATCCCCATTACAATATATATTGCATTACTGTAAGAGTAAAATATGTAGAAGACTGACATCTGGATCTATGCCATCCACACTATTATGCCTTAAATAATACTATGAACTTTCCATATTAGGAAAAGTCTACCATCTTAGATCTTATATCCGATCAGTTTTCATTAATATAAATCTTTTATAATATACATATTATTACTATTGTGCAATTTTCTTTTCTCACTTCTCAGTTAGTGCAAATAAATATTCAAATATATATTATACTGTTAGATAGCATTTTCATTTATGTTACTGACTAAGCTCACTGTTAACTTTAAATATAAATTCCTTCTAAATAATTTATGTAATTAAATATATATTAAAGTAATTCTTCAAATATGAAGGTAATTGTCCAAACTTTTGCACTCTGATTAATATTCCGAATTTTGTCATCTCATATGTTTATATAAATTAATCATTTATGTAAATTTATTTGAATATCTTTTAAAATAATACATTATCTTAAGAAGTTTTAGAGTAATACCATTTAATTGTTAATGACAGTAAAACTTAAATTAAAAATGTAGATGTTTCTTAATTAGCAAATAAGTAATAATAAGACCCATATTTAACATTTATAATATTATAAAAGTAATAAGATTTAAGATTCATTTAATAATTTATATTTCTGGAAATTGCATATAAAATTTAAAATACTGTTAATATGCATTATGTTTTAAGATAGTTACAATTATTAAAATTCTAATATAATTATATGGTTATAAATTAATTTATATTTCAAATAAAGAAACATTTATATCCTTAAATTTAGGAATATTAAACAAGTAATTATTAACAATCAAAAAAAAAAGGCTATATGTGATAATTATCCTATTTTAAAATCTAGAAAAAAAACCTTTAAATAATATTATTTTAGTTCTCTTTTTGTTTAAAAAACAGTAATGATATAAATAGATAACTATGTGACTTATTCACTTGTCTCTTGCAAATTTTTTGACACATACCATTAAATATAATGAACACTAATAATAATAATCAAATAATAAAAAAAGTATTTTTAATTTTTTTGTTTAGATTCAATTTAAAACTAATCACTTAATTATCAATCTTTTTTAAATAGAGATTACTTCTGGATATATTATTATCACAAATCATTGTTTTATTGTAAATCCATTATCCCTGCCTGTCCTCAGTAAATTGCATGGCTTATTTTTGGATCTTTCAAACAGAAAAACAAACTAAATTGGTTAATAAAATATAATGTATTCACAATAAATAAATAGAATTCAAAATTGTTGCTTATACATTTGCAACTACCATAATACAAAAATATTGAATCAAATAAACATAAGAATTATATTTAATGTCATATAGTCCAATATAAAGAAAGATTTTATCATATAGCAAAAAATGTTTTTAACTATGGTTTTGTAGAGAGTGTAAGCTTATTACAATTTTTTTTTAATGATAGTCTTTATCAATCCAGTTCTGAACATAATTATCCTACTCAGTATTATCAGTAGTGGTAGACAATGTTGATGAGTCCCATTAGAGATAGATATATGCTAGGTCTTAACAGCAGAGTTCACTTATAGCATGGTTTCCTTTTATAAAGACCACATTCCATTCCATACAATTTTAACATTCCTGATCTTTTGACTGGTATAACAATTTTCCCCTTTAACAGCTACTTCTCTATTGATCTCTTCTGCCTTCACAGAACCAATCTGCACAGCCTTTTCAATTCCAGACACATCATTCAATAATTTACCGCCCTTTATCAGAACTATTTATATATTTTATCACTTGATATGCTTATTCAGATTAAATGACCAGATTTAATATACTTCTTACACAACATATGTTTTCATAAATATTTTATATATTCATATAATTATTTTATAAATAATTATAAAAATAGTTTTTATTTAAGCTGATGAAAAAAAGTGAAATGAAATTTAAAAAATCATGACAGGACCTAGTAATTTTTTCTTCAACCCTCTGAATTTTACTATTTTATAATTTTTAATAACATATTCAGATTTGCCATTCAATTTATTCTAAGAAAAAAGCAAATTATTTTTTAAAACATATATCAGAAGCAAATCTGAAAATTCATAAAATATAGTAATTTTTTCTAAATTGCATGCAATAGTATCCTTATTAATTTGTTGCTTTTTATTACACAAGTTATTATTTTATTAGTTGTAATTGTAGTCTTTTTTTTATTAAATATTTAATAGTAGTATTAACTCTGTAAGCTAATTTCCCCCTAATTTCTTACATTGGTGTAATTAAGTTACATATATATATATGTGTGTGTGCACATACACACATGGCAATCTATAAAATTACTAATCAATCTACTATATTTTTATTAAGTCATCTTTGCTACTTTCTTGACCTGGCAGTTTTGTATTATAACTCATTTCAATTACAATCAAATTGGTACTGTTACAATTCTTTCATCAAAAACGAGACACTGGAACAGGTTACCTTTTCATTTCTTATTTCTATGTCTCCCGTGGTGTTCAAACTTTTTAACCTTTGCAATAAATAATTCAATTATTACTATTAATGCCAATCTACCAAAAAATAATTCAATTTTCATCTCACTTCATCATCTTTTAAATTGCTTCTTTTACAGTCTAGATATACTTCATTTTTCCATTGACTTTTTTGTGAAATCCATGTACATTTTTTTCAAATTTTCTTGGAGCAGTCATCAATTTAATCACTTTTTATGCAGAATTGATTCATAAATGAATATCCAGTTATTATTAGACAGATGATAAAGATTCTTGAGTAATGAGAAATAATTAAATGAATGAAGTAAAATAAAAATGCAACTATAATATGATGCAGTATATACTCCTGATAATTGGAGATATCATAGTTTACTTTTAAATTTCCAAATATTTTTTTTATTGAAACTATAATGAATCTATTTACCCTTGCAATATCCATCTAATTTTATCACCAAATGTATTTTTACTAAAAATAACATTTGTATTCCAAACTCCACTCATTTAGTCAAGAGAGTATTAATTTGTTTTCATCCTCTGCTAAGTATAATTTTCATTTCAAAAGTCCTTTTAAAATAAACTTCTTTTTTGAAATCTTATGCTACAATTTTACCACTTCCAATTTACTTTACAATTTATTTAATTTGTTATAAGCCTCAATCAAAGTATTTCTGTTGTAGAGTCATTTCAGTCCTTATCTTCAAATAATCTAAGATCCATAATTAATAAATACATACATTCACATTATACATTTTTAAAAAGAAATTGAAATCAAAATTTTAATCACAGCTTAATTGCAATACTTTTCTGCAATTTATTTTTTACTGATGTATTCTCAGCTTTCTTACTATTTAAAGATAAATTATCAAATGGCTTTTAACCAGTTTGTATGACCTTTCTATTTTCTCAGTAAGAATAGGTTTTTTTGTTATCATTTCTAAAATTATTTCACATTTTCTCTATCCAGCACACAAATATATATATTGTGCCTACTGAAATTTGAAATAAACTTCAATATGTAATGTGATGTCAATTGTAAAAAAAAGGTTTTGGTTATCTGGAATGCATTGGACTATGTTGATATGACAACATAAAATTGAAAAAAGAAATGTTTATTATTAATTGTGGTTTGTAAAAATTGTGAATTGACTATTCATTTAAAAAATAAATGTGTAAATAATAAAGTTTATAGTATTGATGTCATTATTATTCTTCCCTTATGTATATTTTTGTTACTGCATTCACAATAATAGATGACAAATAATATACCTAAATGTGTAATATCTCAAATATATTTCTTATTTTATTTGTATAATATTCTGGAAATATATATATACACATATGAAGATATATTTCCGGTGTGATATTACAAGAATATATTATCAATTGTTTAATTTGTGTTAGAATGAAAGAATGATATTTGTATTATAAAACATTACTGTTTGTTATATGTAAGAATTCTAAAATTCTGTTATTTTTATATAATAAAAATTTTATTTGAGAAATGCTGGTTAAAATTGACCAAAAAGTTAATGAAAGGTATTGCTATAGTTACTCTGATGTCAATTGGAAAAGCTATAAATAGAGCAATAGAAAAACTCTCCACCTTGACTTCAATAGAAGCAAATCTAAGTTCCTTCTTAGGATTTTTTAAATTTATTTTTAAATGTATATGACTGTAAAATGGATAGAATGATCAGTTGAAAGCAATAATGTTCATCCATTGACTGGAAGGATCATCAAATATGTAAGATGTGACACTTTATTGAAAATATGAAAACTCTCAGCATTTCAAAAACATCAGAATGTTTCTTTGCCTTAAAAAGAGATATCTACCTTTCAATGATGAAATCTAAATGCTAACAATATAAATTGTACACAAAAATCATGTTTATCTGCTGATAAAATTTTATGAGTTTGATGGATTATTTATACACAAGATAGAAACTGGTTCAATTTCCATAGCACCGGCATGGATGAAACTAACATCTATTCACTTGTACTGTTTTATGAATTAATTACTTGCTAAAATGAGGACATCTACTTTGCATCATCGTGTTTATAAATTAGTGTTTGCATACTTTTATTATATGGATCAAATATCTACTGAATGAAAGGATAATTTGCATATCGATACAGAATTAATACAATGTGCTTCAAATCTAATAGCCTTTCATGATATTGCTACTTTTCTGGAATAATAAAACATCAACAGATCATGGTTTAAAAATAGATTTTAGAAGACCATCACTCAGGTTGTTTGCTTATAATTTATTATTATTGCTATATCTTTTCTGGTCATTTAAAATGCATAGTATTTGATATAAATAATAGTATAATTTTAGGTTAAGTAGTGATCTATTTATATATCTAAATATAAGAGTTATGTCTTTCTATGTTTGAATTTATATTTTGCAGGATAGTAATTATTTTAATTTTCATTTTTTTATTGATTGATTATAAATAACTTCAGGTATATCACTTATATTAGGAGTTTAAATGATTATATCATAATAAGTATTTTATTTTGCTCTCCTAAATTTATATTAACAAATAGATTCATTTATATATATATATTATTTTGAATAGCTACTATATTTTTATATGAAATATAAAAAGTATATCTTGAACTTTTATATTTCAGAAAGTATATAAACATTCTACAACATATTTCTGTTAAATAAATATGTTTTTGTATTTAATATAATAAGAGGAGATTGATGTGCAATCACCTATTTAAATATGAATTTAATGTCAATTGAAAACCTATTGCTTAAAGCATAATTGGATCATATGCATATATTTTAAATGTTTATTTGTCATATATATTTTTTATTTTAATTTACTTCCATTTGTTAGTAAATTTTGAATTAATTTAAAACAAGTAAACTTGCTTAGTTGTCATTCAACTTTACAATGCAAATTTATTAGATAATCATATTTGAATGAGACGATATTTCCTAACTGATCATACCACATAATTCATTAAAAGCAGTTACAAAATAGTTCAGTAATTAAAACCAGAGGATGGGTAAGAGAGAATAATTACATATTTTCTTTGTATTGAATTTAGTGTTTATTGTCAGGTCAGATATAGATTTTATACAGCAATAAATTAACTAATTTGACATTTTAAAAATTTTAATAAGTAATTAGCTTATTGTAAAATAGTTATATTAGGATAGAAATTATATATGAATTGATGTGATGATTGATAAAGGTACAAGCATGATATGTATTGAAGACAAGTAAAAGTAGTTGCAATGAAATGTTATATTAAGCCAGTATATAGTAATATATTTGAATCTATTACAAATTACAATAATTTGCTTTAATTATATTTAAAATTCATTGATGTGGTTCATACATTTAGTTCATATATTAAATTTTAATATTAATATTTGATTATAATAAGCAATAATTTTTCACATGCTTTGACAGTTATAGTCTAAAGTTTTAATAACTTAATTTATTAAAATGAAGAATAAATAGATATGATTTGTGAATTGTGTTCAAATAAGCATCAAGTAGGAAATCATCATTTATATGTTGTCTTATGATTGGATCTTGAAAATCTTAAAAGTTATTTAATAGAATAGTTTTATTTTATAATATTTTAAGTTGGTGAAAGTGGAAAGATATGTAAAGTTAATTAATTTTGTATTATTATTAATTATTTCATCTTATTATAATTGACTTAGTTAATAAGAGTATATTGATGTTAATAAAATAGTACAGCTGAGTTAGTATTAACTACATTTGATTTTATTTGGTTGCAATTAGAAATTAATTATTGAGTTACATATTTAATTAGATATCATTGATATTGTAAATTTATAGGGCATATTAAGATTATTATTTCATTCATCCATGAATTATTTCATTTAAATATAAGTTTGTACTGTTATAAAGTGTTTTGATTCATAAGGAATATTAAAAATTATCTGCCTCATTCTTTCTTATTATTTTCATTCTATTATAAGAGATCTATATAATAGGCATATACTATTACTTATAAGACAATGATCTTTAGTTTTATTGCTTTATCTTTAATCTATTACAAATAATGCTTATATTTTAGGATAGCTTGAATTAATGTTTTTAATTGCTTTCTATCCATTCTAAATGCTATTGGAATTTATAAGGTTACAATAAAGATTATCATTGTTTTATTAAGATTGTTATTCATTGATTGATATTCATTTTAGTTTAGTTTATTATTTTAAATCTGTTACATTTGATGCTATAACTCACAGGCATTATTAAATTAGTATTGTTCTTCCTTGGTTCATACTTTTATCCTGTTGCAAGTAGTGATCAATAATTAGGCTATGACCTAGGATACAATATGACCTGTAATTTTATTCTGTTATAAATGGTAGTTGCAAATAGTGACTGATTGGGCTACATTTTCATTCAGATTATATTAAATTTTTCATTTCCCATGATCATTATAGTTATTCAATTACAAATCACTACCAAATCTGTGTGGCATTAAAAGAAGACCATGCCTCATTATTATTGTACCACAATTTGTGTGCATTATCAAACCAGAACCATTCTTTCATGGCTCATACATTTATTCTGCTATATATATATATATATATTAACATCTAGAAAATTGCGGTGTAATAAATCTAAGATTTCGCTCTGTAATATCATAAATTAATAACTCAGTGAGTAATAAATGTATATGTTTATATATTCATGCTTTCAAGCCAAGATGCTGAAAAACTAGCTTATATATATAAAAGTTAAGTAAAAGAAAAGAGTGGTATCATTCTTTTCTTGTCAAAAAATCTCTGTCATGTGTCTAGGCCTGATCGCTCCTCAGACCGCTGTTTAACAGCTATTGGCTGTCTGAAGGTAATAGTAAGGCGCATGTGGAAGAATAGCAACCTTTCAAGTCATTACTAATTTAATAACAACATGCGATTTAAACAAAATATATATATATCAAAATACTCTGGAATAAACTCTATAATATTCAATATACCAATAAAAGAAAGATTAATAGCTATAGACAAATTAGAGCAATATATGCCATTCTGAGTAGATTTAACAATTAAAAATTTAAGGAAAAAACTCATTTAAGTCACAGAATGGCTAACTTTCTGTAATTTAAATATATTCACACAATTGTATTGCTTATTTAATACATCTGTCATATTTAATATGACAGAAAACATTAAATAAACAATATTGTGTGAATATATATAAATTATGGAAAGTTGGCCATTTGCATTGGCAACCTTAGTGCTGCATGACTTTTATGACATTTTTCTTTGTTTAAATTTTAACTATTAAATGCTACTTATGATGGGGTACACTGCCATAAGCTGCCTATAGCTATTATTGATATATATGTATATTGAATATTGTAAAGTTTATTCCAAAGTATTTTGAATATTTTTTTATGATAAATGCTACAAGAGAAAGTATCTGAAGCCTTTATCTATGATTGTCCCCATTCTCAGACCGGTTTCGAGCTAAAGCTCTCTTTAGTGAGGTACTTTCTCTTGTAGCATTTATCATAAAAAAAACTTGTTTAGAGCTATTAGCAGGCTCTTTATATATTACATATTGGTAATGCAAGCTATATGTCATGTGACATGACTGATTTTTATTAATATATATGTGTGTGTACATATGTATATATTTAACATTGCTACACATCTGTAATTATTTAAATAATATGGATGAGCTTTTAAACACAAGGCTATCTACAGAAAGATATACAAATTATTAAAAATAATATCACTAAGCAGAGATTCCATTAAGTGCTGATTAATTCGGAGATATGTGAGTACCCTACTATGATGTTAAAAACCCTCTCATCAGATGTCTTGGATCTAAATTTCGTATTCATTAAGAAAATAATCAGATTTATATACATACATACTGTGTATATAAATATGTAGATATATGTGAGTGAATAAAAATTGTAAATGTATCGTAGCATCTCATGACTTATAGGCTGGATTAATATCTGCATTAAGAGAAGCAACTATTCTAAAACTATCCAGTATAATATGAGCAATCATTGAGTACCAGGTGGGTAATAAATGTATTTCTCAAATTAGTCTCTGGCTATTGAACTTTATTAATGGAAAACACAAAATTGCACATCCACTTGCCACTTTTACATTATCCAAGCTAATGACACCTGCAAAACCTTAGATATTCAAAATGTTTATCAGGAATAGCTTAAATAATATAAAAGATATAATGGCTGTGGAATATATATATGCAATCTAATACTTCTCCTAAACAAAAGCCAATAACCAAAACCGATTATTTATTCTTACAATAGCTGATTCCACAATAGAATCATTGTGTGCATCACTATTACATTCATTTGCTTATAGATGTAAAAAGAGCCATTTCTTTTCAATATGATTATAGAAAAATTATGATTGTTGGACTTGTAAGTTTCATTTATGTAATGGCATTATTAGCTGTTTAATCAGTCTAGAAAATAAAATATAAAGATCGAGTAAAGTTAATTAAATTAGACAGCAATATGTCTAGATTGCTGTAAATGCTAGATGGAATTTATTGTTACTTGGAACAAGAATACAAACTTTGGATTTTAAGAAAAGTAAGTGAAAATATGGTGAGTTTGTATTTTAGATGTGGTTTATGTAGATGAAAAGGAAATAAAAAAGCTTTATATATTTTTATATGATTGAAGATCTCAAAAGTAAAACAGAATAAGCGATAATGGAGAGAATACAGAAAAGTAAAAGCAAATTAATTAAGAAGTAATTTTTCGTTTTGGAGGTATTATGATGAAAATGGGAAATATGAAAAAATGACATTCAAACAAAACAGTTTTTATTGATATGGAACAGGAAAAAAGTATTGTGTCAGTGCTGATAAAATAATTTAATAGCAATAGCTTGGAAATATTAATGGATAAGTGAAAAAAGTAATTCTATAGTAATATAAAGAGAATATAGATGGTGAGATTGTTTAGTGTGATTAATAGGACTGCTAGGCATATGATCTAAGCATAGAAACTTGAATTCATCCAAAGAGAAACCATTCTACAAACCACTAACTTATGGATAGTTGATTTCAGGTAAAGAGCTGTTATTGTATAATTAAGAGTTTACTAGTTATTTATAGATGATCTTGCTTTTTGTGCATACTAATATGTGTAATTGTGCATAAATATTAATGTTCAGCCTCTTGACTAATATTGAAAGTAATAAAATCACATGGATAATCATGCTTATTCACTCATATCCAATCATGCTATTAAATAATGTCAAAGTTTAATCTTTGATTTCAATTTAGATTTTATAAGAGATATCTGGAATATTTCTTAAGAACATGTTTGCAGATTATTATTCAATAGCAGATAAAATCTTGATTTCTTGTAAATATAAATTAAAATTGTCTTTCACAAATAAAGTTTTTAAATTCACTTTTTATTAAACACATATCATTTCAAATGTCTTTGTGTGTAAATATTACAAATATACTTTTTAAAATCCATTGTTAAAAAACAATGTAAAAATTCAATATTATTCATTACAAACTTTAAACAAAAATCTATATAAAAGAAATTATTTGCATTCATAGAACATTTTATAATAATAAAATAGATTAAAATTATTTTTACCTTTATTGTTTCCAACAAAGTTTCTTGTTTATTATAGTGTGGTCTTTGTGACTGATTTGCGACAGTTCTTTTTTACTTACTCATTTGTTTGCCAGTATGTCCCATAATTTTCAAAGTGCTGCATCAGTATGTATTTTTTATGCCTTGTATATTAGTGAAGCAATTTTTCTTGCATTTATTGTTGACATATACTTATATTTTTTCATTTTATAAGTGAGCTAACTTTTCAATATAGATGAGACAATTTTATTTTCTAATTCTAAAGATTATTCATGAAGCCCCTTTGCACTAATTATTCAACCAATATTTTAAGTGAATACAAAATTATCTAATGACTTGCTAATGTTCAATAAACATCTGCCACTTTCCCTCATTTTTTGCCACACTTTTTGAAACATTACTGTTCTACATTGAAATTCAAGCAATTATAAACATTTTATTAATTCCTTATAAATATTTTTATTTTACAATAAAGTAAACTTCTATCACCAAATTTTACATGTAATTGTGTGCTGTTGTATAATTTTCCTATATACATTTATACACAAATATTGCTACTTGCATTTTTTTGTTGATTTCCAAGAATGAAAATAAAACATTAAAGAATTGATATGTTAATAACAGACATTTTATTTAAATGTACCATAAATTTATAAGATATATATATATATAAATAAATAGTTTAAATAGAAATTGACTTAAATCTGTTTAGTACAATTTTTTTTATTAATCAAGTGGTAGTACTTTGGTCACCATCTTCATTTACTTTTTTAGTATACTTTATATAATTTTTATTGTTTTATTTACTTCAAATATATGTCTGATACTGATTTAGGACCATTTATATATTTATTTAATGATTGTTTAAAATGAGGAATAAAGAAAGTGATAGAAAGATCAAGTATGTATGGTAATGTGTTTTCTGGTTTGCCTTTTTTTTGAAAAATCTATCTTTATTTTATCACATAGTTTTAAGGATACTTCAGCATGTCCCAGGTTATTAATAATCTAAAATTATTTATAATTTATTGAGCAATTATTTTTTGTAAATTAAGTCTTTCAAATGCAATCCAATTGAAATTAATGATTGTACAAATTAAGATATCAACAAAAATAATTAATATGGGAAAAAATTAATCATGAAAAAGATAATAGTGATCAATTGAAAAAAATCACATACACATATATACTCAAATCCAGTTGATGAATGTATGATTATTTACTCCACTCTCCCAAAATATTTGTATTACAAAAGAGAAGTGTTAAACCACTAAACATCACATGATCACCATTTCTTATGCTTGCTCATAACTGTTATTAAAACAGGCAAAACTCTCTATACAGTAATGCCACTCAGTGCAAGCCAGAGTAATCGATGGATGCCAGAAGGCTTGTGCATAAAGAAGCTAGTCTGGGAATATTGGATGAGTAGGCACTAGATAGGGATTTTATGCACAAATCTTCTGGCATCCATTGATTACTCTGGCTTGCACTGAGTGGCACTACTGTATGGAGAGTTTTGTCTGTTTTAAAAGGGAAGTGATTTATTGCTTCTCTTAATCTTGACAGAACTTTTACCATTGTAGTAAACAAAGCTTTTATTTAATAATCCATCAACAGTGTGAGAGTAAAATGCTTTCAGTATAATAATAATCATGTGACTGTTCTGCACTGAGTGCAATAATGATGAATGGCTGACCTATGAATCCTGGTGCTTTTTACAGAAGTGAATGCATGCAAAATTTATAAATTCAAATTTATGTAATTTTTTTGCACAATTGATCATCATCATCAACCATTATCAATCTACTGCAGGATGAAGGTTTCTCCAAGTTCAATCCATCTTTAGCTTCTCTTTTCCACATCACCCCTACACACTTTCTTATTTCATCCATCCATCTCACGTGGTCTCTTTCTGGGTCTTTTACAATCTCTTGGAATCCAGTTAAAAATTTCAATTGTCCATCTCTTCTAGCAATATGTCCAGCTCAACTCCACTTCAGTCTTTTAATTTTTTCAATTGATAATGGTAAATATATTGTGACACTACTCTTTTTTTTAAATTTGCAAACATCTGTTTGTAGTCATTAATAAGTGAATTTGTTGTGGCTTTATTAAAAATCTTTAATGTTGTCACTGCATGCATAAATTGTACATGCATTAACAAATAAGCTTAGTAACCATGGATAGTTCTAATCTGATAGATGAGATTCAAGTAACACTTGAAAAGAGCAATTCTATTTAATTAATTTGGTGAATCTGGAAAAGTAAATTTGACATTTGTGGCGTAATTTTTTTATTTGAAGCCTTCTGTAATAAAAAAGTGTTTGTTGCATGAAAAAGCATTTATTGCTATTTAGTATGTAAAAATGGTTTTAAATAAGAAAAATTTCACTGTCTAAAAAATGAATAAATGGCATCCTTTCAAGTTGTGCTGCATCGAATCAACTAGATTCATGTCATTTTCATGGTTTTTTCATTTGCTTTGGTCTAATAATATCTTAATTGTAAGTTTTAAAGTTTAATGATTTATTATTGTAATTTCAAAAAGTATTGAAAAAGTTGGAAATTTTTATGTCATTGCTGTATTTAAGTTAATTTAAAAAAACAAGATCTCTGGATTGGGTACTAGTGGAGGAGGTGCACGCTGGCCGCTAGAGGTGCAGTTTCTGTGTTAGCACACAGAACATACAGGGTAGGGGCTCCCGAAAGCAGATATGCTTCCAGCCGCTAGGTGGTACTGTTCATCATGCGTGCACCCCCACGAGTACCCAGGATTGTAAACTGTAATTTAAAATTTACAAAAACAAATTCATAATTATATTTTATATATGAATTACATTTTACATATGAAAATGTAATTGATTTTTTAATGAATAAGCATATATCTCTAAGTGCATATATATCAAAACATTTGATTATTAGCTAGTAATATAAAAAATTTCTGTTTTTACTAAAATTTTGTATATATGCATTTTTGTTTAGGTTAAAACTCAAGATATCAAAGACATCGGTTGAAAATTTTGAAGAATTGTAATGCTTAGTCAAAAGTGATTGTTTAAAAATAAAAGATTTCAGTTAACCAAACTAATATTGAAATTAAAGTCAATATGATTCTATCAGGAGACATTCTACAAGTTTTAATTTACTCTGACTTTATATATCATACAACTACAGCATTATAAGAAGGGTCGGCTTTAAAACATCTGTAATTTTGTATAATAATTTAAATTTATAAGACTATTATTGATCGAAAATCACTATTTTCTTTTTCAGATTATTTTATATTCATGATAGAGGAATATTTTTTTAAATTCGAGTATTTTAAGAAAATGTTATAAAAATGTTATGCAAGATATTTGCTGGAGGTTTTGTAGAACATCATTTAGTAATACAATATCCATAATTCCATTTTTTGCATTCACTCTTCTGTAGATCTTTTAGTAATCTGATACGTGTCACCATTTCTTTCTGTATTCATCGAAGTTGTGTACAATTTACTTTTATTTGTAATCTTATATTTCAAGCTCCTAATTGATTTTACGATAGCTATCCAATCATTTATTAATGTGCTATCATTCAAAATAAATACAACTAACGACTAATAATTTTTGATGAGAATATCAAAACAGTTTATTACTTATGAAATTTATTAAATGCCCTAATACAAGAAAAAATTATTATTTATGAGAATATATTTTTAAAAAAAATTGTAGTTGGAGTTTTGTTTTAAAATTAGAAGATGAACCATACTTTTAAAGATTAAAAACATTATTATACATTTTTCTGAAAGGACTCTATTCAAATTAAGCTGTTTCTATAAAAGGATTCTATTTAAATTAAGGCAAGTGTCATTAAAAATAAATTTCTTTAAAAATGCACAAAAAAAATTTATGAAGAATCCTCCG
Organism: Epiperipatus broadwayi; assembly: GCA_028023455.1. Lineage (NCBI taxonomy): Eukaryota > Metazoa > Onychophora > Udeonychophora > Euonychophora > Peripatidae > Epiperipatus > Epiperipatus broadwayi. The sequence goes on along the minus strand of JAQFVV010000036.1, from coordinate 7,148,637 downwards.
CTGCAATTGATATTAAAAAAGTAAAAATGCAAACAAGACCAAAACATTTTCTTCGCAGTTTGTCTAATTACAATGCATTTATTAAGAATAAAGTAATGAAACTGAAAAAAATTCATACGAGGAAACAAATTTTTCACTGTGCTTGGTGTAAATACAAAACATTTGAGAAAAATAATTTAAAAAATCATATTCTAATTCATGTCAAAAGTAAGTCTTTCTCTTCTCAAAAAACAAATTTAAAACAACTTAAAAAAATTTATACAAGGAAAAAACTGAAGTGCCATTTTTGCGAGCACAAGACTCCTCACAAAGGCAGTTTGATATTACATGAAAGAATCCATACAGGAGAAAAACCATATCATTGCACTTTATGCAATTACAAAGCAACAAGACTAGATCATATAAAAAGACATAAAAAAGTACATGAAAAAACTCATCCAGAAAATAAATATTTTACATATAGGGTGTGCCATAAAAGTGTCCCATCTAGTAATTTAACAGATCATGAGAAGAAGAAAAAATCACATAATTCTTCTGAATATGTGACTGCTGTAAATGCAGATTTAAGTATATATGCAGAAGAATTCTCCATTAGTAAAGAAGTATTTACTAATCATTTACATGATTATGATAAAAATGATGTGAAAAACCATGAAAATGGTAATTTTACAGTTGACAACAATGAATTAAAAAGTCATAAATTAATTCATACAAACTATAAATATTTTTCATTTAATGTTTTTAAATACCAGACCCTTGAAAAAACAAATTTTAAACATAAAAACATTTATGCAAATAGAAAAATATTTCAGTGTAATTTTTGTGAATACTGGACCTACCATGAAAGACACTTAGAAGAACATGAAAGTATACATACAGGAGCAAAACCTTACCAATGCAGATTATGTGAATATAAAACTGCATATAGCAGTAATATAAGAAAACATGAAAAAAGACATCCAAAAAACCGCTTTTCACGTGTTTTATATGATTATAACAATGTATCATCTGATGTTTTAAAAGATCGGAGAAAAAAGCGTCATGCAGCAAAAACAGTTTCATGCAAATTATATGATTATGTGCCTGCTGAAAATGCAGAATTGAGTGAACACGAAAGAAATCACACAGCAGGAATATCTTCCACTAGTAATGAAATATTTAATTGTTGTTTGTGTGATTACAATGCTGTTGATAAAAATGAATTGGAAAATCATGAAAACAGTCATTTTTTATTTGATAGAACAAAAACATTTTCTATTAGCAATGAAGTATTTAATTGTCATTTATGTGATTACAATGCTATTGATAAAAATGATGTGGAAAATCATGAAAACAGTCATTTTATACTTGAGAAACATGCATTAAAAGATCTTGAACTAATTCATACTGAAAATAAATATTTTTATTGTAATATTTGTAAATTCAAGACATCTGAAAAAACAAATTTAAAACATCATGAAAAAATTCATACAAAAATAATATTTAATTGTATTTTTTGTGAATACAGGACCTATTACAAAAGGCATTTAGAGGAACATGAAAGAATGCACACAGGTGTACAACCTTTTCAATGCACACTATGTGAATACAAGACTGCTTATAGAAGTTTTATAAGAATTCATGAAAAAACACATCCAAAAAAAAAACGTTTTGCATGCAATTTGTGTGAATATAAGAGCGCCTTATTTACTAATTTAAAAGATCACAGAAAAAAATATCATGCAGAGAAAATATTTTCATGCAGTTTGTGCAACTATGTAACTACTACAAATGCAGATTTGTGTAAGCATGAAAGCAATCATGCAGCAGAAGTATCTTCTATTAGTAATAAAATGTTTACTTGTCGTTTATGTGATTACAATGCTATTGATAAAAAAGAAATGGAAAATCATGAAAACAGTCATTTTCTATTTGATACTGCAAAAACATTTTCTATTAGTAATGACATTTTTAATTGTCATTTATGTGATTACAATGCCATTGATAAAAGTGATATGGAAAGTCATAAAAACAGACATTTTATCTTTGATAAAAGTAACTTAAGAAGTCTGGAACTAATTCATAAAATAGAAAAACATTTTTATTGTGATTTTTGTGATTATACAACAGCTGACAAAACAGAACTAGCTCAACATAAAAAAGTTCATATAAGCAAAAATCTTTTTGATTGTAAATTTTGTGAATATAAAGCCTATCAAAAAAGGGATTTAGAACAACATGAAAGAAAACATAAAGGAGCAAAAACATTTTACTGTGTATTGTGTGACTACAAGTCTGCTTATAAATGTAATTTAAAAAAACATCAAGAAAAACATTCAAAAAATTTATACTTTGCTTGCAATTTATGTGAATACAATGCTATTGATAAAAATGATCTGTATAATCATGAAAACAGTCATTTTATAGTTAAAAAAAATGAATTAAAGAGTAACTTACCAATCCATGCAAAAAAGAAATATTGTTATTGTAATTTTTGTGAATACAAGACTTGTTATAAATGGAATTTAGAAGAACATGAAAGAATCCATACAGGAGTAAAACCATACCAATGTACGTTATGTGAGTTCAAGACTGCTTATAAGAGCTCTATAAGAAACCATAAAAAAGCACATGCAAGAAAAAAACGTTTTGCATGCAATTTGTGTGAATACAAGAGTACTTTATTTACTAATTTAAAAGAACACAGAAAAAATAGTCATGCTGCCAAATTATTTTCATGCAGTTTGTGTAATTATGTAACTGCTATAAATGCAGAATTGCATGAACATGAAAGAAGTCATGTAACAAAAGTATCTTCTAGTAACAATATTGTTAATAAAAATGATATAAAAAACCACAAAAACAGTCATTTTATATTTGAGAAAAAGAAATTTAGAGGTGATGAACAGATTCAAATAAAAGAAAAACATTTTTATTCTAATTTTAACAAAAATTTTAAACAAAAAATATTTTTTTGTAATATTTGTAAATTTCGGACTAAAAATAAATGGCATTTGGATGCTCATAAAAGAAGACATAAAACTTTAAAACCATTTTGCTGTACGGTGTGTGAATACAAGACTGTTAACAAAAGTGATTTAACAAAACATTTAACAAGTCACGAACAAATTCATACAAAAGAAAAATATTTTTATTGCACTTTTTGTACATATAAAACATCTGACAATGCAAATTTGGAACAACATAAAAAAATTCATACAAAAAAAAAACTATTTCATTGCAATTTTTGTGAATACAAAGCTTATAAAAAAAGGTATATTAAAGAACATGAAAGCAAGCATACAGGAGAAAAACCACACCAATGCACAATATGTGAATTCAAGACTGCTTATAGAAGTTCTATAATAAAACACACAAAAGCACATTCTAAAAAGAAACGTTTTGCATGCAATTTTTGTCAATACAAGAGTGACTCGTTTTCTAATTTAAAAGATCATAGAACAAAATGCCAAAAAACCAAAATATTTTCATGCAGATTGTGCGACTATAAAACTTCTGTAAATGCAGAATTAAATGAACATAAAAAAAGTCACAGAGCAGCAGTATCTTCTAATGAAATATTTACTTGTCATTTATGTGATTACAATACTACTGATAAAAATGATTATGAAAGTCATAAAAAGAACCATTTTACATTTTATAAAAAGAAATTAAGAAGTTATAAACAAATTCCTACAAAAAAAAAACTTTATTTTTTAAATTTTAGTGGGAACAAGATAGCCAATAGAAATTTAAAGCAACATAAAAAAATTTCTAAACTATACAATTGTAATATTTGTAAATACAATACCATGTTCAAACACAACTTGGAAGAACATGAAAGAAGACATAAAGGTATGAAACCATTTTGCTGTACTTTTTGTGAATTCAAGAGTGCTTCTAAAAGTGATTTACGAAGACATAAAATGACGCATCTAAAACAAAAATGTTTTTCATGCAGTTTGTGCGAGTACAAAAGTACTTCATTTAATTATTTTAGAAGTCATAAACTAATTCATGCAAAAGAAAAACATGTTTCTTTTAATTCTAGTGGCTACAAAAAAGTTGAAAGGAATTTAAAGCAATGTATAAAAATTCCTACAGAAAAAAAATTATACATTTGTCATATTTGTAAGTATAAGACCAAGGACAAACGCTATTTTGAAGAACATGAAAGACGACATACTGGCATAAAACCATTTCACTGTACATTTTGTGAATACAAAAGTGCTTCTAGAAATGATTTACAAAAACATGAAAAAAGACATCCAAAACATAAACGTTTTGCATGTAGTTTGTGTGAATACAAAAGTGCCTCATTTGATAATTTATCAGATCACACACAAAATTATCATGCAGCCAAAATTTTTACATGCAAATTATGTGATTATGTGACTGATGTAAAAGAAGAGATAAATAAGCATGCAAGAAATCATGCAACAGAAATTTCTATTAGTAATGAATTATTTACTTGTCATTTATGTAATTACAATACTGTTGATAAAAATGATATGGAAAGTCATGAAAACAATCATTTTACTAGTAATGACAAATTTGAAATAGTCATTGGATTACCATTAGAATTTGAACCTCGTACTTGGATGAATGATGAATACAAGAGTACATTAGCTGATAATTTAGTATATAATAGAAAAACAAACCATGCTGCTAAGATGATGTTTTCATGCAAGTTTTGTGATTATGTGACTAATGATATTGCAGAATTCAGTAAACACGAAAAAAGTCACAAAGACAAGGAACCCTCTGTTAGTCATGAAATATTTACTTGTCGTTTATGTGATTACAATGCTGTTCATATAAATGATGTGGAAACTCATGAAAACTACCATTTTACTAATAATGAGAATTTTGAGTTTCTCGTTGGATTACCATTAGAATTTGAACCTCGAATTTTAATGAATGAGTCCAAAGCAATGTTCTGTAGTTTGTGTGAATACAAGAGCACCTCATTCGATAGTTTAGAACAACATAAGGAAACATATCATTCATCCAAAATATTGTTTACATGCAAATTGTGTGATTATGTGACTGCTGTAAATGCAGATATGAGTAAACATGAAAGAAGTCATATAGCAAAATGTTCTGGTAGTAATGAAGTATTTTCTTGTTGCTTGTGTGATTTCAGTACTGAGAATAAAGATGACATGGAATGTCATGAGAAGAGTCATTTTATGAGTAATGAGAATTTTGAAATTTAATTGATCATTAGAATTCAAACCACACATTTGGAGGAATTGGTCTAGAATAGGGTTCTACAGTTTGTATGATTACGAGTACCTCATTTGTTAGGCTAATGCATCACAAAAATATAAATCACTATGGAAACAATATTTCTATGTGGGATAATGTAATTATGGAGAATGCAAAAATAAATAAACATGAAAAATACCATACAGCAGATGTATTTTGTTTGTGTTATTACAATGTTATTGACAAAAATGTCATCGAAAATCATGAAAATTGTCATTGTACTATTGATGGGGTTGTTTTACAATTTGATTTCAAACATTACCATCGCATGAATCATTAGAGTAATTTTCTGCATTTGCATACATAACCTTCTGGGTATGACTTAATGCAGTCAGAAAGATAATTTCATATATATGAACAATTAATTAAAATCATTATTATCGTTCATGTACAATAGAATACAAAATGCTCTATATATTTTTTTATAATTTACTGCTATGAGGCTTTTTAGTCCTTAAGGATGCAGAGGTTGTAACTCAAAAATTTTGCAGCAAAAGTTGCTCAGTCTGAAAGAAACGATGCATTCATTATTAGTTTGTGTTGAAATGTTAAAATACTACAAATTTATATTTATATAATAAAATACATGATTTCTTTTAGATTATATTTTCAGTTGTAATCTACAAATTAAACAAATAAATATAAAAAATGAAAATATTCTTTTAAAGTCATGAAAACATAAATATTACTAAAAAAATACAGCCAAAAAAGAAAAGCATAAACAATATTGCTACATTCGAGACATAAATATATTTTTTCAACTAAATCACTATTGACTTTGGAGTTCCGCAGTATTTTTCATATAAATTTACTACTAACTCTATGAAACACATGTCATAACCAAACTTATGGTTTAATGTTAGTAATGTACAAACATGCAGGTATTCATGATCTTGAGCCCATGCATTTAATATGAATAACAATATTTTAGAAAGCTACTTACTTTTATCACATCACTCATGACCACCTTATGGTTTTATGTTAGTAAAGTATAACCATGCAGGTATTCATGATCTTGAACCTATGCATTTAATATAAATAATATTTAAAAAAAATATTTTTTTCACATCAGCCATGACTTCTGCAGGCCTAGTGGAGAATTACTAGCAAATGAAATTGCTTTTATGACCAGTTTTTATCTGAATATGCAAAGGTGCAGAATTCATTTGTAAATTAACGATCATTTTATTTACTGTAGTGAATAAGTTTTAAGTTTCATTAATTTAAGGTTTATGAAAGTGTATCAATTTGCTTGTCCAATATTTTTGTCTAAAGTAATTTTTTAAAAGAAGTTTTCTAACATCAAATAACAATGACTTAAAAGCAATGGCTTGGATTCAAACTTATAATTTAATAAAGCCAATTTTATTGAATAGCAAGATCCGATACTAAATAATGCTAAAGAGTAACCAGTTTTTTGTTGTTATTTCATTATACTTATGAATGAAAAATTACTATCTAATGAGGTTTCATCAACTTGAGAGAAGATTGTTAAATTTGTATTGTAATTACTAGTTTATGGATTGCTATCTTGTGATAACACTGAATCATAAATGATGTTTATTTTTTTCAAAATACAAAACTTATGTTAATGTTTGATTATGTTAAAAGTTTATACATATATAAATCAATAATTTCTAATTTTAAACATTGAATAATAAATAACTTATCGAGTGCTTTCAGTTACATAATATCATTTCCTTTCACTCTTGAAATAAATACAATTAACTTCCACAATGCACTTCATAAACTCTGTTGATAATAATAAACTTTTTTTTATCTATTTTAATGCAATATTTTAACATTATCTAATTCATTGACCACTACATTTTAGTTCACAATAATTAAATAAGTGTTTGAGCCTTTTTCTTTTGTTTGTTCATAATAATGGAAGTTCTTTAAATTTCCCTTTCATTGAATACTGAGACCTTGCAGTATATGAAGTTTCATAAAGAAACATAATTATATATATATAACGTTACTCATATTCCTTATCAATGCTAGCTTTAGAATTAAGTTGCGTATTTACATTATGTAGTAAATTATAAGCAACAATCTAAAGCATACATGTATTGAAATCCATTTTAAAATATAAATTGATTGCTTAATAATTCTAAAGGCAACATTGATAATGAATAAAAATAATTATTTGCTTTTGTGACACTTTATTTATTGGCAAATCTTTGTATTCATTGAAAAATAAATTCACATGTAAACATTTCTACATTTAATGATCACAAATGTAAATATCATCTAAAAATCATTGACAATTTGAATTTGATTTAAATGAAATTAAAACATTGCTGAAAACAAGAATAAAAAAGGGAAGAATTAAATGGACACTTTATTAATGAAATGATTTTCTTTGCTTGGGATATAACATGAAATAATGCATTATGGGAATTAATTGTATCCATTTCATGAGAGAAAACAGCTGGAGAATAATTCATGGCAATAATTGAAGGCATTTCTGTGAATTTAATTTTTTTAATTTAGTTACTTTTTATGTTTAGTTACTATATGTATTCTTTGTGTTGTGTGTATATATATATATATGTGTATACTATTGCTTAAATGCACTTCCAGTATGAGAATATATCTACATATATATAGTTAACTGTATGATGTTAAAATTAATGCTTAGTACCTCATTATGATTTTTGTGCATAGATACCAATAAAGGTGGTGAGATGACAAAATTTTGTCTTAGGTACCATTAAATTATTTAGGATTTACATTGTAATCTACAAACAATGGAAGAATAATATAAATTAACTATTGCTCAAATATTTAACTACATACTTTCATTTTAATTTCATCATATCATTATAATCCATTTGCCAGTCCTGGCACATTTAGTAGTAAGGATTCATAATAAAAAAAAGTATTTCCTTTGTCAGTCTGATTCTTTTTACTTATTAAGGAGGACAATGTCATATGTATATTTGTTATAAAACAAGTTATTAATATCAATAAAATAATGGATTGTACTAATTAATTTTTGTACCTGTAATTTAATAAACTGTTAAACTTTAAATAAATAGATTTTTGTTTTATTATTTCTGAGTGTTGCATAAGTGAATGTAAATGGCATTAACATTTTTGTTAAACATTACAGTATTAATATTACATAGAGGATTGAAAGTTGGATGAAATTATATTAAATATATTAAAACTAAAATATGCTATTACAAATTATGTTAAGATATGTTTTCAGATGCAGGTGTGCAAAAATTAACATCTTTATTTAATCAGTGCATTTTGTGTTCCCTTGTATAGCAATTTGTAATGTGTGTGACTTATTGGATTTACCTTTATGAAGTCTTTGGCTAAGGCTTCCATTATTTTCTTTTAAGTAATGATAGTTCTATTATTTCCAAGGACAATATTGACTAATGATACTACATTCAACACAGCTCTCAATAAGACTATCCTTATAATTGATATCCTTATAATTGATCCAGCATTATTTGTTCAAGAGTGAGTGTAGCAATATCTGTGAGCTTTTGCCTAGTCCAGTGACAGTCTGTGGAGATTTCCAATGGATTAGTGTTAGATGTTGAAGCTTTCAGGTTTTTTGCTGGGGTAAAGTTGAGTTTACTTTTGTGATATTAGCAGATTGTTTCAGTCTGTACGTGGCGTTGTTTTCTCCTTGTTGGCATGGATTTTCCTTTTTCTTTTTAGCAGCTATCTGAAAAGGTGTTTGGCCATCTGTTGAATATCCATGATGCTCTGATGTTGATGTGGAGAGCATGAATCTAAGGATTTTCCGCTTTATCTTGGTTGATAGTGGCAGGAGGGATGTTTTTAATTATTCTTTATTTTAACAGTGTGGAATGATCGATTGTTTCTGATAGTGATGATGTTCCTTTACTGTTGAAGTAATGTTGTTTTGTTACTCCTGTGGTTTTTTTTTTTTTTGCACATTGATGCGATTTAGTTAATTTAAGTCCACAGTTGGTACAAAATATGTTTGGGCAATTTTTATATGGTTTTTCGTTTTTTACAAAAAAAAAAAAAACATTGCGGATATAGATTATAATTAGTGGCAATGTTAATATTTTTGTTTAATGTTAGTTAAGGTAAAGGTACATGTATTTGCTAATACAGATGCAGCTGCTTTTTTTTTTCAATAAATATTTAAAATTAGATATATTGCCTTATTTTTTTTAATTAAGTCACAATTGAAGATCGGTCTCAGAGAGGTCTTTGTAACAATTTTTAATTTGCCCATTTAATAATAGAAGGCGATCTATGCCAATATAACAAGCATTTTAGCGTTTAAGAAATTAATATTTTTCTTAAAGATTTCTTTTTGTGGTTGCTGTGTCCAGCGGCACTCTATCGCTTTCTGGATTGCAAATATATAAATAAGACAAATAATTACTAATTAATGAGGCAGCTCGGCAAGTAAATTTAAATAACAAGAATTTATTTACAGAGTTATATATGAGCTAATCAATCTTGTTTAATATATATATGACGATTATATACTCACGCTATATAATTAATAATAAGGGCCCAAAGGCGTACTAAATAATAATAAGATCAATACGACCTGTTATACAGTTCCTAGATTTACTTTTGAAGGTCCGGAGGTAAATCTCTCCGCAAGGCTAAGTGAAGGAAGGAGCTGACTAGAGCACCAGAGGAAATGGCACATCTGCCTTTCAAGAATTTCACTTAATTTTAGCTGTTTCATTTTCTCGTTGTTTTAGTGTAGATTCCCTTGATTGGCCATCCGCTGTCAACGTAGTGATCATTTCTTTAGTTGCACTATTCGATCCCTGATCAGATAACGCAATTACTTGAAATTGTCTACTTTAAGCAATGGTTTTGTTTACGTTATCTAAATCCTCTGCTCAAATTCATCTAACTTTCTTGATAAATTAGTTTATAGTTTTTCATTAATTAAACTATTTAATTACGCTAATTGCTTTTATAAAATATCGTGAATGTCATTGGCATCCACGCACATACTTTTAGTTTTAAACCATCAAACGTCACATGATCACCATCTCTATACTAGCACATAATTTGTTTGTAAACAAAGGCAAAACTCCCCATACAGTAGTGCCACAAGCCAGCAGAAACTAGTCTGGGGATATTGGATGAGTAGTAGGCACTAGATAGGGATTTTATGCACAAGCCTTCTGGCATCCATTGATTACTCTGTTTGGCACAGGGTGGCACTACTGTATGGGGAGTTTTGCCTTTGTTTACAAATACTTTTAGTTTATTGTTATATCATTTATTTCACTTATTTTGGGTATATATATATACACACATTTAGCAGTGTTTTATTATGAAATTCAATTGAGATATCTATTATTTGGATGATTTAGGATTTTATTAATATAGCTCCACAGATTCTTTTCTGCTAATAAACTAAAATTCAGCAGTCGGATATTTTGTAAGTTCGCAATTCGTATTTGTAATCGCTACGATAACTGACTTTAGTAAACTCTGTGGGACGGCCGAGTTGAATCTGTCAGAACAATATGCATATAATTCAGGTGTCATTTGTTGAGAGTTTGTGTTATTCTGAATTTAATAGTCATCATTTTCATTATCTAGATTAAATACGTCCGCTATGTATTCCTATGTCAACTGAACGTTATTATCGAGGCTTGTAGAGTAATCTTTAACGAATTTTGCGTAAGTATTAATACTTAATATATTCTTAATATTAGATCTTTGATTTAATTAGTTTTCCTTATTTTCATCTTGATTAGATGATTTTTGATTGGAACGGTTTCAGATATTTGTAAATTAAGAAAATTTTCGATATCATTGCTAAGAGATTGTATGCTTAATTCTTGTTCAGCGTGCTTTTCTCCCGTTTGAATTAGATTTTGGTTCAAAGCTAATTATTTTATTAACTTTTGGTTATTTGTGTTTTGATTAATTCCAGATTGGGAATTAGAAATAGTAATAGGGGCTGTCGGATTACGATCAGCAAAGTTAAATTCGTGAGAATTGTCAATTTCTTCCATAATGTCGAAATTGAATGGGTCTTTGAATGCCATTAATAGCATAAATATATTTAGACAAGTAAGTGATAATAAACTAACTTACGTTGTTACTTTGAGCCAATCAGAAGTTATTAGCACATCAAATATATGTAGGCACTTTAAATAAAAATCTTGACTAAAATCCGGAAAATAAAAAGATTTTAGATAGAGCATGTGAGGATTAAATTGAACTCTAAGAACGCCATCTAGTGGCATACTACTATTGATTGTTATGTTTCGAAGGTACTTTACTTTATTCATTCTTTAATATATAGAGTATATGAGCACAAACTTTCACATGACCCACCACTCTTCACACTATCTCATAACACTGATACACTTGAACACATATATGTTGAAAAGATAAATAATTACCAATATCATATTTCATGCTAAACCAGCAATCATCAGTTGGTCCAGATTACCATCTCTACACATATATCCTATAAGTGCTCAGATATAAATTACAAACCTCATACTTTAATGGACAGGCTTCAATCTACTCCAATTCTTCAACCATCCTTCCAATTGAAAATCTGATGATGGAATGCTTGAAGGCCACCCTAAGGCCAAGATTCTTGTCACACCCTTGTTGGCCTACAGTCAATCTGACCCCTCATGCACAGGACATAATCCATTTTAATACATATACAAGGATGGGCAGACATCTCTACTTATGTAATACCTGAAACACACAGGCTTATTATATACCTGTGTCTATATATGTAATATGTAGGGTATATGAGCACAGACTTTCACATGACCCACCACTCTCCACACTTTCATAACACTGATACACTTGAACACATATATGTTGAAAAGATAAATAATCACGTATTTCATGCTTTATAAAGAAAACATTGGTTATACTTATTTACTTTTTTTTTTTTTACTACATTAATTAAATCATAGACACTAGATACAAGAAATCAATAAAAAAAAACCCAGATATTATTATTGAGGCAATTGTGTCATGGTATAGCCTTGAAGATTGAGAATCTCAACCAGGGTTCTTTATATACCTTATATTTGAAACATTTCTATCCCTTTCTCTTAATGTTTCTAGCTTATTTCTAATAACAATTAGTGGTCTTCTTGAACTCTTTTCATAGACACAAATGCATCTTGTGCACAGCAGAGCATAGAGAACAAAGATATTAGCACATACATTCGAAAAAAGACCTTTACCAAATTCCTTAAACATGTATCCAATATTTAATATTTTTATTCTTATTTATGACTGGTTATGACTGGTATTTCTGTCTTGATCTGGTCAAAGCTGGGACATGAGAAATAAATGTGAGATTGGTTTTCAGACTGCAGCAATCATCTATTGATTGAATCTGTCTAATGCTTCTAAGTTGATCTTAACCAGAAAATCAAACAATTTAGGCTCAAGTGACCAATATCTAAATTTGTGACATAGTTGTTTATTTGTAAGTTCAAGTATAGACTTTTTGTGGCTGGGGAAAGTAATAAATATACTTCCCAATATATATTTACCCTTTGGGGTAATATAGATAAGATTTTGTATTTTTAAGACTAAGTCTCTAATGTTTTTTAAAGACCCTGTAAGTGGAGGTGATCTATTTGCGGATGATTTTAAATGCTATTTCCAGGTAAGGAAATATCTCTGTTTATCTTGAGATAATATTAAGTGATTTTTATATTTGAAATACTTTTATTGAATGTAAGCCAAGGCCAGTGCTTACCAATGGACACTGTAGCTTTCTGACTGAGATTGATGTAATCCCCCTACCCCAGAGAAGTTCTCGATAGTGTATGACAATGGTTAATAAAACTATAGGGAAGAGGAGATAAAATAAATCATATGCTAAACTGCATTCTAGAGTGTTAATTACGGTGTTATATTAAATTTTATTATTGGTGTATACTATATTCTAGTCACAATTAGCACGTTGTATAATGAAACATTGGCATATAGAGAAAGATAAGCTTTTGTTAGAGAGTTAATTAAATGTTAATATTTTATTAGTTAGTTGGTTTTGAATACTTGTTCTCATTTGTATAGGATTTAAGTAAAAAGAAAAACCTAAAAAAAGGCTGGGTTTTCCTTTAAAAGGTTCTATAATATTACATCCTTTGTAGATTTCCCATGCACTTGATTTTTCCATATTAAACCTGAGTTTTAATTTGTCAGTGTATTGTTTTAGCAATTTTATTACTAGTGGAATTCATTTTCTGGATGAGAAAATTGCAATATCATCCATGTAAGCAACACACTTAATACTGGTGTTTAAGTGTGGGATATATATGTTAGTTTGATTATAAATATAAAAAAAAACCTATATTTCACTTTAAATATTCTGATAGAAAAATTATTAGTTTTATTTGTATAGTGGCATTAGCTGTTTAATTACTCTAGGAAATAAAATGCAAGGATTTAATAGAGTTAATTAAATTAGATGGCAATGTGTCTAGATTACTGTAAAGGCTAGATGAAGTTGATTGTTATTTGGAACAAGAATAGAAACTTTGGATTGTAAGGAAAGTATGCAATAATAGAATGAATTTACATTTTGAATCTGATTTATGTAGATGAAAAGAAAGTAAAAATTTTTTTGTATGATTGAGGATGTCAAAAGTAAAACAACAAACTATACATGAAGGGAGATATAGAAAGATAAAAGGAAAGAAAATAAGTAATTCTTTGTGTGGGGCTTTAGTAATGAAAATGGGAAATATGAAAAAATGATATTCAAACTAAAGAGCTTTTATTAATATGGAACAGAAAAACAAGGATGTATCAATGCCAATAGAGTAATTAAAAGTAATTTGGAAAGATTAATAGATACGTGAAAAGTAGATAAGTGTACAATAATATATAAAGAATATAATAATATATAAAGAATATAAATGGACGGGATGTTTAACTTCATTAATAGGATTGCTAGGTATGTAACTTCTAAGCATAGAAACTTTTGAATTATTTCAAAGAGAAAACATTTTATTTATCACTAATTTCTGGTTTTGGGTAAAGAGCCTTTATTTCTATGGTATAACTAAGAGTTTTCTAGTTTTTATGGATGATCTTGCATTCCAATCTTAGTATTAAATATCTATCAATGTTAAGCTTTGACCAATACTCAATTCAGATTTTTTCCGAATATGTATGCTGATTATTATTATCCAAAAGCAGATAAAACGTAGATTATTTCTTATCAGTGTTCACTATTATTTTTACCATTTTATTTATATTTTCTTGCAAAATATAAATAAATTTTATATTTTATCTTTCACAAAAGTATGTAAGTTCTTACATTAAATTTTTATTAAACATATACATATATCATTTCAAATGTCTGTGTAAATATTAAGAATATATTTTAAATTTTATTTAAAAAAAAAAACTATAAAAATTTGGTACTAGTTGGTTAGCCATACTGTGCCACTAGGTGACACTGCAGTACCATCAAGAAGAATGCAAGTGATAAATTTCTATCCAAAAATCACTGAAATCTATGTAAAATTAAAACACCTAAGGCAAGAAATTGAACAAATCGCATACAAATCAAAAAGAAATCTAAGAAACTGCTCTAAAATAGAAATTTCAAAAACAGAAATCGGTCAATATATAAAAAGCACCCCTTCCCCGCTTAAAGAAATCGCTCAAAAATAAGTAAAATACAAAAACAAAAAAAACTGAATGCTATTTTCAAAAGCCTATGAAATAAAACAAAAACTATAATAAAAGCCTATGAAATGAAAGAAAAACTAATACTAAATCTCAAAAAAAATTAATGAAGCCTCATTACAAAAATGGTGGGAATGCAGTACATTTAAAAAAAAAAATCCTCTGACTTTCAACACTTATGTGGAGTATCAAAAAACTAATAAACCTAGTTTCCAAAAATATATTAAATTTCATCAATAGTTAAAAAATAAAAGACTTTCAACAGGAGTTTTGAATCTGTATATATTCCTTTATGATGAAACTAGGGAGGAAAAAGCATATTTTGGGCGTTATACATTTGCAAATATACCTGTGGGATCACCCCTGGATGCTATCTAACTAATATAATAATAATTTACAAACCTTAGTAACAGACTAATACATATTGAGTAATTAAATATTGATATAATTATATACACAACTTTTCACTTCTTTTTCTTTTTAAATTATAGCTCCATGATAATAAATATATAAATTCAACATTCCTTTTTTTTTTAAAAACTTGTTTTATTCCAAACTATAATTTTCTTTCTCCTTCCATAAGTTTCAACTACATTCTGTAGTCATTATCAAGTTTCCTTAAAAAATAATAATAAAATAAATAAAAATAAAAAACAACAATAATAACACAAATAAATAAAATATTAATAAAATATTAAAAGAAATAATAAAAGAAATAATTAAAGATAGGGAAGGAGGTAAATAATTTTGTAGATTATAATAATATTATGGTTTTAATTGAATATTATATATTTGGAATGTATTAATATTTTATTTATTTGTGTTATTATTTTTGTTTTTTATTTTTATTTATTTTATTATTATTATAATAATAACTGAAACACAGGCTTGTTATATACCTGTGTCTATATATGTAATATAGAGTATATGAGCACAGACTTTCAGATGACCCACCACTCTCCACTCTATCTAATAACACTGATACACTCAAGCACATATATGCTGAAAAGATAAATAATCACCAATATGCTAAACCAGCAATCATCAGTTGGTCCAGATTATCATCTCCCACACATATATACTATAAGTGCTCAGATATATATTAAGATAGACAATCTTCATACTTTAATGGACAGGCTCCAATCTACTACACACTCCAATTCTTCAACCGTCCATCCAATTGAAAATCTGATGATGGAATGCTCGAAGGCCACCCTGAGGCCGAGATTCTTGTCACACTGAACCCCACATGTACAGACATAATCCATTTAATACATATGCAAGGATGGGCAGACATCTCTACAATGTAATAACTGAAACACAGGCTTGTTATATACCTGTGTCTATATATGTAATATAGGGTATATGAGCACAGACTTTCAGATGACCCACCACTCTCCACTCTATCTAATAACACTGATACACTCAAGCACATATATGCTGAAAAGATAAATAATCACCAATATACGTATTTCATGCTAAACCAGCAATCATCAGTTGGTCCAGATTATCATCTCCCACACATATATACTATAAGTGCTCAGATATATATTAAGATAGACAATCTTCATACTTTAATGGACAGGCTCCAATCTACTACACACTCCAACTCTTCAACCGTCCATCCAATTGAAAATCTGATGATGGAATGCTCGAAGGCCACCCTGAGGCCGAGATTCTTGTCACACCCATGTTGACCTAAGGTCAATCTGAACCCCACATGTACAGGACATAATCCATTTAATACATATGCAAGGATGGGCAGACATCTCTACAATGTAATAACTGAAACACAGGCTTGTTATATACCTGTGTCTATATATGTAATATAGGGTATATGAGCACAGTTTCAGATGACCCACCACTCTCCACTCTATCTAATAACACTGATACACTCAAGCACATATATGCTGAAAAGATAAATAATCACCAATATAGTGTGTAGTAGATTGGAGCCTGTCCATTAAAGTATGAAGATTGTCTATCTTAATATATATCTGAGCACTTATAGTATATATGTGTAGGAGATGATAATCTGGACCAACTGATGATTGCTGGTTTAGCATGAAATACGTATATTGGTGATTATTTATCTTTTCAGCATATATGTGCTTGAGTGTATCAGTGTTATTAGATAGAGTGGAGAGTGGTGGGTCATCTGAAAGTCTGTGCTCATATACCCTATATTACATATATAGACACAGGTATATAACAAGCCTGTGTTTCAGTTATTACATTGTAGAGATGTCTGCCCATCCTTGCATATTTATTATTATTTTTTAAGGAAACTTGATAATGATTACAGAATGTAGTTGAAACGTTGTATGGAAGGAGAAAGAAAAATTATAGTTTGGAATAAAACAAGTTTTTAAAAAGAAAAGGAATGTTGAATTTATATATGACTTGCTTTATTAATTATTAAATATAGATAATAATGAGCACATAACGATCTGTTATCCCTTAGAATAGATCTCAAAGCAGCAATTTATATCAGCTCAAAAACAATGAGAACATTATACCATAGAGTTTTTAATTGTCTCTCCTAAAAATTTATTAAGTTAATTATTCTCTGCTTTGAAACTATGGCATATCATAACATGAATTCGAATTTAGAAATGAAATAAAATAATTAGAATAGAAAATTGGCATGGCCGCAGATTATAGAAAGGTTAAAATTATAACTGATTACAGTTGCAGGAAAAATTATTAAAAGGTTACATTTACAGGCAAGACTAAGTAATTGAGAATTTATAATTTAACTAATGTTCATTATAGCTGGCTTCATTTAAATATAAGTTTTTAAAATACATTTGTAGAGATCTGCAGTGAAGGAATATTACCAACTTTCTTCCAGGCTGAGTAATCTGGCATTTGTAGTAGGCACTTGATGTTTGCAGCATAAAAATCCATTAAAAAACGTTAAAATTTTAAGGCTTTTTGAGCAAAATTATTTAGAGAAGCTTTTTTCAAATGATTGCAGCACACTTAATTAACAACAGCAGATTAAAGAAGGTAGTTCAACAGTCATTATTTGGTGGTTTACAAAATACAACAGTGATGGCAGAATTTAATAACAGGCTTTAGCAAACAATTATTTAAAGAAGATAGATCCACAAAGTATAATATCCCAATGCAATTTAAGAGGGCAGAACACTTTTACTTTGAAAGAACTCCACTGCATCATGTTCTGTCTTTGGGAGATCCCAAATTTTCATTGTTTTGAGTAAGAAAAGATGGTAAGACACTATATTTACTTAAATTTCAGCTCGGGGTTTTTAAAATGTTGCCTGAAAGTTTGTGCATGTTTAATATTGAATTCATCTGTATAAAAAAAAAATCCATATTAACACCGTCAAAAAAATAAAAATAATACCAACAACTTGTATTTTTAGCACTCAAAAATAATTAATACATCAATAAAACTAAGAAGATGTTTCAAAAGACTAGTTCAGTTACATTTTGATTAAATTTTTCAGCCCAAGCAATTATATTTTTCATGTGAAAGGCTATTACGCAAGCGATTGTGAGAGGTCTATTATGTCACATTTCATTTTGCAAGTACAAACTGACATGTAATATGTTACAGTGTGATTATATATGTCTTTTTAAATCTTTAATTTCTGTGTATCAATTTAATTCAATATTTTCCTAAGAATCTCGTATAACATCCATATATAATGAAATGTTTACGTAACTATCAGTTTCTAACTTATAAAATTGCATAGATATTTCGCTTTCTATTGTTAAATTTCTTAAGTTAGCTCTTTTGGTAATCTTAGTAAAACAAAGGGGATCCCCAGGTGAATAAAAAATTACGCTGCGTGATCGTATTTACTTTCACTTTAAACAAAATTTATTTTTAAAATTAACATTTAACCTACATGCAATTTTAAAAGTTAGATAAATAGTTGCATAAACATTTTGTTATATATGGATGTTATATGAGATTCTTAGGAAAATAATGAATTAAATTGATACACAGAAATTAAAGATTTAAAAAAAAATATATAATCAGACTGTAACATATTACGCATCAGTTTTTACTTGCAAAATGAAATGTGACATAATAGACCTCTCACAATCGCTTGCGTAATAGCCCATTCACATGAAAATATAATTGCTTGGGCCAACAAATTTCATCGAAATGTAACTGAACTAGTCTTTTGAAATCCCTGCTTAGTTTTATTATGATGTATTAATTATTTTTGAGTGCTAAAAATACAAGTTGATATTATTTTTATTTTTTGATGGTGTTAATATGGATTTTTTTTATGCAGATGAATACAATATTAAACATGCACAAACTTTCAGCCAACATTTCAAAAACCTGTACTGAAATTTAAGTAGATATAGTGTCTTGCCATCTTTTCTTACTCAAAATGATGAAAATTTGGGATCTCCCAAAGACAGAACATGATGCTGTGGAGTTCTTCCAAAGTAAAAGTGTTCTGCCCCCTTAAATTGCATTGGGATATTATATTTTGTGGAACTACCTTCTTTAAATAATTGTTTGCTAAAGCCTGCTATTAAATTCTGCCATCATTGTTGTATTTTTTAAACCACCAAATAACCACTGTTGAACTACCTTCTTTAATCTGCTGTTGTTAGTTAAGTGTGCTGCAATCTATTTGAAAAAAGCTTCTCTAAATAATTTTGCTCAAAAAGCCTTAAAATTTGAACGTTCTTTTTTAATGGATTTTTATGCTGCAAACATCAAGGATCTTCTACAAATGCTGGACAACTCAGCCTGGAAGAAAATTGGTAATATTTCTTCACCGTAGATCTCTATAAATGTATTTTAAAAACTTATAATATTTAAATGAAGCTAGCTATAATGAACATTCGTTAAATTATAAATTCTCAATTACTTAGTCTCACCTATAAATGTAACTTTTTAATAATTTTTCCTGTAACTGTAATCAGTTATAATTTTAACCTTTCTATAATCTGCAGCTATGCCCATTTTCTATTCTAATTTTATTTCATTTCTAAATTTGAATTATGATATGCCATAATTTCAAAGCAGAAATAATTAACTTAATAAATTTTTGGGAGAGACAATTAAAAGCTCTCTGGTGTAATGTTCTTATTGCTTTTGAGCTGATATAAATGACTGCTTTGAAATCTATTCTAAGAGATAACAACAGATTGTTATGCGCTCATTATTATCTATATTTAATTACTTAATACATATTAGTCAGTTATTAAGGTTTGTGAATTATTATTATATCTGTTAGTTAGATAATGTCCAGGGATGATCCCACAGGTATATTTGCAAGCATAAGGAATGGTGATCATGTGATGTTATTTAGGATTATTACAAAGTACAAACAAAACATATAAAATAAATAATTTGCATTTTAAAACATATAATTGTAAAGTAGATTAAAATTATTTATGCCATTATTGCTTTTCTAATAAAATATCTTCATTTATTACAATAAAGTCTTTGTGACTTATTTGCTCCAGTCATTTTTTACTTCCCTATTTCTTTGACAGCATGTCCAATATTTTCCAGAGTGCTGCTCTGTTTATTAGCTAAGCAATTTTTTTGACTAGCATTGAGATTATTATTTAATTTATTTTTGATATATACTTATATTTTTTTTATTCTTAGAGTGAGCTAAATTTTTACTGTAGATGAGGCAATTTTATTTTCTAGTTCTAAAGATTATTCTTGAAGGCCCTTTGAATAATTATTCAGCCAATTAAATGAACATTAGATTATATAATGACTTGCCAATGTCCAGCAAACATCTACCTCTTCCTTTTTTACTACATATTTGTAAAATATTACTGTTCTTTATGCAAGCAGTAATAAAGATATTTTATTAATTTCTCGGAAAGATTTTATTTTACAACAAAATAAACCACTTCTATCTCCACATTATACATGTAATTGTGTACTGCTGTGTTTACTTCCCTGCATACAACTATGCACATATTTAATTAGTACTGGTTTAGTATGCACTCATGCCCATTTTGAATTATAAGAACCGCCCAAGTTATAAATGGCATCAGTCAATCTACATGTCGCAATCTGACCATTCATTACACACTCACCATTTTCAACAATAATATAAAAAAACACAATTTTCATAGTTATAAAAAAAGCAATCACATGATAACAAAATTAAAATGCAAATTTCACAATTTTCAGCAATATAAAATTAAAAGCAGGTTTCAAATCCCAATTTTCATCAATAATAATAATAAAATCAATTTCCATACGTACAGTTATAAGAAATCTAATCATGTGATTAAAAAATTAAGACACAAATTTCGTAATTTCAGTCTTCTGCATCTTTCCCCGTGTACTTTTAAGGATATTTCTCCATCTTCCATGCTAATAATAATTTAAAATAATTTGTAATTTATTGAACAATTATTGTTTGACGTAAAAGAAACTGTCATTAAAAAAATATTGTTTTTGTAAATTAAGTTTGTCAAATACAATCCAATTGAAGTTAAAGATTGTAAGCATTATAATGTCAGCAACAGTAATTAATACAGAAATTTAAAAAAATTAGTTATGAAAAATATACTACAGTAATAAAACTTATGAAATGTCAAAAACTTGTTAAATGAAACAAAATGCACCATAAATGGTAGGCATCAAAATTTACAACATGAAAATTAATCTCACAATTTTCTCTAAATTTCATTCACATTATTTAACCTTCAAACTTATAACTACTTTCATCCAGTTTTTTGTTAATCAATTCACTTCTACATCAAACTATCTTTTTTCTTGAATAATTCTCAGCCATTTCCAATATATTTTTTGTAATTCCTTTACTTCTATACCCATTTTCTGTTCATTTTATAATTTCCTCAATAAATAATTAATTTCCATTTACTCTCTTCAACATTGCAAATGCTATTCTTCCAAATTAAGTTTCAACGCTTCTCCAAATCTACAATTTAAAATTTTCAACGCCTTTTGGTTCTGTTTCATATAACGCTACACGTCAAGCAAATTTTTGTATAAATTCTACCATTGCCAGATGACAAAATAATTATGTCTTTAATTAAATTAAGCTATTAAACACTCACTTTAATATAATTTATATAATTAAACAATTTTCTAAATATGTAATAGCATTAACTTGCATTAAAGCTTCCTGCTAATTATAATTTTTTTGCTATCTCAATTATTCAAAGAGTACTTCTTTCTTTTAATAATGCATCTTTTATCTACATATGCACTAAAACTAACTTCCCATTCTTATGCCCAATAATGTATAAACTTTGGTAATATTTTACTGATAGCAATCTTATCAAGATATTCAGTAACAGATCATTTGATTGGTTAGTTTAAGTAATGTGATAAAAACAATAGCTTTTCTCTACACTACTGGATAGTTAAGTGAAGTTAAATGTACTTGCGAGGTACATAACTGCATTTTTCTACCTTTGAATACAAGGTTCATTGATAAAGGCAGAAGGAAATGATAGTTCAAACGCCCTATTATTTGATAATCACTCATTATTCGAAATTATTATGACAGATGTCAACGGAGTAGAAGGTTGCTCTTATTTTAGACCTGTAATCATTGCATTAGATTTATTTTCGTCTCAAACTTTTATACTGCCATATCAACAAGAAACAGACAACAGTAAACTTCTATTCCCAATCATATTTTTGTCATTGTCAAAGTTCATTAAAACTCACTTAGGGATATATTATAAATAACAGTAGAAGATATACTTCATCATTGCTAACATCTGTTTTGTAAAAAGATTTTGATTCCAAAATTATTTTTTGATTCATATACGAATTTTTCAATAATTGTCTTCTAATCTACTTATTTTTTCTTAAAAATATCTGACAAAACAATTCACTGTTTCAAGAACCTTACTAGGATTAATGAAATTAAATATCAATTTCCTTATATATATAGCATTGGGAAGTAAACAAAAATAACACACGGTTTGACTCTAAAACTTTTATTTACATCATATAACTGTGGACACATTAAATATATATATTTAAGGGCCTTGAGCATTCCATCATCAGATTTCCAATGGTATGGATGGCAGAGGAGTTGGAGGGTGGAGAAGATTGAAGCCTGTCCACTAACGTTTAAAGATTTAATTATCTTAATATAAACTGATCACTGATTATATATATATATATGTGTGGGAGATGATGATCTAGACCGACTGTTGAGTGTTAGTTCAGCACGAAATATAGATATTTGAAATTACCTTTTTCACATGTATGTGGTCATGGGTATTGATTGTATAGGATGGCGTGAATAACTGTAGAGAGCTTGAAAGTTGAGTTCAAATCACTTCTAATTGCATTAAGTTCAATATAGACAATATGCTTGTATTTAAATAGTGCATATATGTTTTAACAATAATATTAGCATTCATAATATCTTGTTTTTCTATTCTTATTCAGTGAATCCCATTCTTTGCACACCCATCTAATCTCCTTATCTTCAGTATTCTCAAAAATACATTTATAATAATTTTAGCTAAGAAAGTATCCATTTTGTATCAATTTTTTTGCTTTTTCCCCTTTATCTTTTTTTTAACAAAACCATTACACAAACATATTCTATGATTATAGTAGATTAACATGGCATATAATTTTTTTTATTACTAAAATCAAAAATATGCTAATTTAAAATTCAGTCAAAATCTTGATGGACAACTTAATTTTTTTATTTCTAAAGTATGGCATCACATTTATTTTTTAAATTTACTTAAGGTCTTTTATTATTGTTTTTTATACTTCCAATTGTCTGATAGTTTTTCACGTCCATAGCGTAAGTTTGTGGTTAAACACCTGTAGAGGTCCCTACTATAGCATTTTACACACATATTCTCGAGGTTATAGCCTCGGTAAACATTACTTACGTAATCAATGTGCGTCTAATAAATTTATAATTACTACTGTTATGTATGATGAACTAATCTCAATATGTGGCTAAGATTTATTCCTGGGTTAGTCAGACATATATAGGAATGTAAGAGTGTGAAAGTAAAATCAAATAAAGTGATTCAATGTGCTAAAAGATATTTATTTTAATAGCAATATTAACAACTGTACTCCTGTGTATTGATAACATGAATATATACATATAATGTTTCTACAAAAATTGTTAATACAGTAAATTTAAGGTTTACATTTGTAAATTGTTTCTCTGCACCTACTTGAAGATGTTCCGGTAGTGGATATCCTAGGATATGAATTGCTTCCAGAAAATTCTCTAGCTCTTTCTCAGTTTATATCTTCTGTATTGTGGTGAGAGATAATAGAACTGGATTTGTATTCTGAACTTTTAAAGAGTTTATGGAAGAAAATAAATACTAAATACATTTTTTTTAAAAAAAACTCTTCATACTACCGCATAATTCAATGAATTGTCTGAAATAGTAATTCAATGCCTAAAATAGTCTTAATAAATCAAGTTTTGCTCACATAAATGAAACATTATATACAGTCAGGCTATATCAACATGCAATACCATCTTCTACAATGATACATCAGCTGAGTTCTTGATCGAAAGGAAGCTAAAGATAAAGCTATAGACTTTTATATTCTGACAAAAGTAGTGATCAAAATAACCTAGAAATTAGTCCTAATAAAAATGTAAACTATGCAGTAGGAGATAAAGTTTGGATTATAAATAGTTTATTGAAAAAAATGGGCATTGTTGAGATTCTGTCTAACGAGATAATAAACATTAAAACTGAAAACAGGCAAAAACTCTCCATATAGTAGTGCCACCTTGTGCTAACCAGTGCAATCAATGGATGCCAGAAGGCTTGTGCATAAAATCCCTATCTAGTGCCTACTCATCCAATATCCCCAGACTAGTTTCTGGCTTGTGGGATTTTATGCACAAGCCTTCTGGCATCCATTGATTGCTCTGGTTAGCACAAGGTGGCACTACTATATGGAGTTTTTGCCTGTTTACTACCAGTTATGTGCTAGCTTGAGATGGTGATCATGTGATATTTAGTGGTTTAAAACTGAAAATAATTGTCTTTAATAGATATATAAATCCTCTGAGGCAATGCAGTAACACTGGTATTATGGAAAAAGATAAAAGTGAAGATAGCAGTATTGTTCATATCTTACAGAAGAAGAATCCAAGAGATAATACTAAAAATACTGATAATGCGAGAAGTCATCAAACAGTGCAGAAGTCTGACTCAGAAACCTTAAAAGGTGAAGATCCTGTAGATAATAACAAGATTACTATGCAAAATCAAAACACTTCAGCCAGAGTGAAAGAAAACCATGCAAACTTCTCCAAGATTATATACAGAGTAAAACATAAATGAACAAGAAACAGAGTTTTGGATTAAAGAGGGGATATATGCATTTAGATTTAGTAATTAAAAAACTATTTATATTTATGTAATACATATTTTATTAATTTGAAAATAATTTAGTGCTTATGTTCTAATTCTCAAAATAGAGATGTGCTATGTCATGAGGGTCCCTAAGAATATTCAGGAAGAAATTTACAAAAACAGTCTACTTTGACATATATTGTATATAACAATATTTATTAACAAGAATAACAATAACCTAGGATCATAAGAATACACATCCAGATTATATAACTACAATCTATCCGCAAGTGAAATATTTCCAGGAGTAAATCAAATTTGTATATTCAGTCTTTTATTTAGTAATCTTTAGCACTTGTGCTAGTCTCCGAAAAAGTATTTATAATCCTTTTAATATATAACTAGCTTTAGCAATTAAAAGTCTTTAATGGACAATAACTATTTCTAAATTAAAATAATCTTTTACAGTTTCTATGTTATCCATTTTCTTAGCGTAGACAATCTTAATTTTTCATGTGCGGTTTGGTTAAATTTCTATCGATTCAAGCGTTCTGAATCTTCTTGATGCGTAGTTATTCCTCCACATCATTGTACAATTTATGTTTTTCCCCCCCATATGTCATAGCATTGGCCGGGACGCGAACCCACAACCGTCTGCAACCAACTATTTGCTTGCAAGGCAGCTGCGATGACCTCTCGGCTAACAATTTATGTTATTGTCTTGATTCAATACAATTGTTGTTTGATTTAAATTTCCTATTGGACTTTCTAGTTTTGTATTTTGTAGAAAAATTACAGAGAATATTTATAAGTGAAAATAATTCGTACGTATATATAAATAAATGACTCTTTAATTTCTCCTAAGTTATATACGCACAAACATTCCAACGTGGCTATTAGTTATTATGGAATTAACTTAATTTCAATCTAAAGTTCCATTAGTTGAATTGTTTATTCTAGACTCTTAGATAGATATGAATAAATCCAAAAATATTATTCAGACCGAGTGCTAGAGGAATTTATAGAAGCGGTCATATCCCAGTGTAACCGTTTTCACATAGATATAAGGAGTCAATCTGTACATTTTATACATTTTTACTTTTATATTGTTTACAGCTCGGATACTTTCTGTAATAAAAATTTTTGTGAGTAACTTGATATATATTCGTATTATCCATGTATTGTACTAGAATTGATATTGTTTGATGTCATTAAAAATATATATATATCTTATAACATGTCGAATCAGTTTATTAGAGCGTAAGGTATCATCTCTCACGTTCTATGTAGATCTGACTAATCCAGGAATAAATCTTGGTCACGTATTGAGGTTAATTCGTCCTAAATAGCTTTCTTTTATAAATAATAAAAAGGGGACTTTTATCTATTTTTCATTTAATTGGCAACTATTCTGCCAGAGGGCGCTAAATATTGCTCAACTTTAAAAATAAAAAACCTATATTTCTACCATTTGGCGAACGTTTACGTTCTTTTTGCTGTTCACGTAGAATAAGATGCTTATATTTATTGTTAATACAGCATTCTTTTAATTAAAGACGCTAAATGTTGCTCAAATAAATCACCACCTCTATTCTTAGGTGAGTTATTTTATTTGCTAACGTTATTTTAAATGAGTCAAGTTTTGTTGATACTCATTCAGAGTAATGATTTCTTTTATTTATAAATTTTATTTCTACCATTGACAGTTACAACTAAAATAAAAAAAGGAAAATTAATTAATAGTAAGCCCAAAGCACTGTAACTTAATTCTAACGGTTGTGCTTCTATCTTTTATAATGTTTTCATGATTAACTGTATTTTCATTGATTTCGAACGCCCAAAAATCATTCTTGTGTCGCTGTATAAAATGATTAGAAGTTTATAGCAACTTATATTAAAGAAGCATATTGTATATAGTAATTTTAATGCTGTTGATTATTATTAGATGTCTTTTCATAACATTCTTATCACATTATGTGCAAGTAATTTTCTATTGCTGTCTCTCGAGCAGTTTGTAACAATATTTTGCTATTGACTTAGTATTGACCCATATCACAGCTGCCTATTTAATACTAAGGTTACACATCTAAATGATGACAAGTAAATGATACAGACTCTTTGTGAATGATTGTTAGGAGAGAGGGCCAAACTCGCACTCATTTTATAAGCTCTATACTGTGCGAGCCATATTTGACATATATATGATTAAATTACAAGCGATTATGGATGGTGTGACCAACATTTTCAGTCGACATAATGTTGCTTTAAACCGGATTCCAAGAATTCATCAAAGATCTAGAAACAGACCATGTATGAGATGGATGATATAATAAGGAAATTTGCTAATTTGAAGAACAGAATTAAGTTAAATTTGAAATGACAATCCTATTAATGGATTGATAATAATTGAAAGTGGTGATGTATTCTATTTCTTTTGTTGTTTCATTTGATATTTTATGATGTCTTTTAATTCATTTTGCAGTGTAATTTTTTATTTTTTGAAATATCACCATTCATATGTTATATGGATGGCCAGGTGCACAACTATATTTGCGCTTCCAAGACCTAAACCATCAGCAATCTTTAACTCCCAGCTGAATGCCCTGCAAGCAAAAGACTTGCTTCTGTCAACCAAATTCCTTTTTGGCAGCACATGGAGCCTTTATGGAGGTCTCGCCCCAGGACAATGAGATCGCTACCTGTCAAGGCCTCCATCCCTGCTGAAAAGAACACGAGACTTAGTCATAATTGAGTCATCATATTTCAAGTGCTAGTCTTGCATAGCTAAATCATGTATTTTAGTAACAATAAAATTCTTTTAAAAATAAAACTTATGATAATATTTATACATTTTGGGAATCCAGACCAATTATTGTATTTTGTCTTTTGCCCATCACTCAGCCAACAATAGAATTTCACAGTTTTGAATTTTTGATATATGTGGCCTTAAAATATTTTCATTAACAGCAAAACTAACAAGTTTGTTTTATATATGAAATAGTTTGTGAAAATCAGATGGAGAAAAGCAACTCAAGATAAAATAAATAATATTTCTTTAATTACTATGTCTGATCACTAATTTGATATATTAGGGACACTGCCTTGAGTGCACGTATTAGTAAACAAAGATAATTATAAGAAAGAAATTGTGTTTTTAGTTAACAATAATGTTTATTAAATAATAGGTTTTTAGGTTTAAATTGTTTTAAATAACATCCAAGTAAAGATCATAAAAACAATCTCTTATACTTTAGAGTTCATTCTTGAATAATAAGAGGAGAGAACAAGATGAAAAAGAAGCAGATAGAAACAAGGAAGAGATAGGATCTAGGACTAAGACAGCCTAGGGCATGCTACAAGTTATCCTTATTAATATATATATTTTCATATGTCAAATGCGTTGACTGGGAAGCGAACCCAGGCCAGCTGCTTGGAAGGCAGCTATGCTAACCACTAGGCCACCAAATCCTTATTAATATTTCTATAAGCTAATTAAATAAAATAATTTATGTAAATGAATAGTCGTTACTTTGTATGGACATGCTTTATGTCACCAGAATCTTATTGTTTTTTTAAGCCTTCAAATTAATTAGGTAATATAATCAATGTAAGTGAATATTTATTACTGTGCATTTGTTGACGATAATATAACAGCCATCTTTTATTTTTGTAATAATCAATAGTTTCCATACATAATGGTAATTTACATTTTATTAGTATAAATTGTCAGAAATACTGCCTAAATATTATTGGTGTAATTCAACAATAATATAGAATTTATAAAAATTTGGTTTTGTTACATAATGATAATTAAAACTAATTGTTAATAATTGTACTATTACACGTTTATATACATTTATACGAGCAAATATTTACTTAACTATGATGGTTGTAATTGGTCACTCAGCTCATTGATATTTTTCTACCTTTATTGTTGTTAGGTAACTTGGTTTATTTCTAATGGATCAGCTATTATCAATTAAGGCAGGAATACAAACTAGTTATAATATCTATAAGTAATGGAATGATTTTCTGTTTTTATTTCTAGCCATTGTGTTGTTATTTTAAAGCATTATTACTTTGAATTTAAGCACTTGTTATATATTTAACTACTTAGTAATAGGCTATTCATTTTCATCTTGTTGCAATGAGCAAAATGCAAAAAATAGTTTTGTATTTAAATGTTTATCTGAATTTATATGATATTAAGAAAAAAGTTTGCAGAAATATTAGAAAGCCAGACCATTAAAAAATTATACTATCTTAAAAACTAAACAAGGCAAAACTCTCCATACAGTAGTGCCACCCTGTGCCAACCAGAGTAATCAATGGATGCCAGAAGACTTGTGCATAAAATCCCTATCTAGTGCCTACTCATCCAATATCCCCAGATTACTCCATTGATTACTCTGGTTGGCACAGGGTGGCACTACTGTATGGAGAGTTTTGCTTTGTTTAATAACAATTATGTGCTAGTATGAGATAGTGATTATGTGATGTTTAGTGGTTTATCTTAAAAACTACTGAAAATAGTGTGTTTAGGGTGGATTACATGGGATGGTTGTTGATCTGAGCAGTATTATATTTCTTGAGTTTAAAGTTCTAATCGTAAATTACTATCTATTGTGATTAGATAAATCAAATCCCAAAAAGTGCCATTAGAGATCTGGATTTAAACACTGGATCTTAAGTCTTTTAAAACCAGTTTTTATAAAATTAAATGTAAAACTTAAAACCACAAAAAAAAAGGTCTGGCAGTGTGATTAAAAGTATGTCCACATGGTAACACAGAAATTGAAAATAAAATAAAGTAATGAATATAAAATATAATATGGTTGTATATTATTGTGAATGTCTCACTGACCAGTCGTTATTCGTTTAGAGCATTTTCAATTCTTTAAATTAAAGAATAGGATAATGGTTGATCTCTGAAAGTGATTCATAGTGACATACAACAATTTATATAGAAAAATAAAAGATATCCCAAAATGTTGTGTATAAGATAAATTGTATGCACAAAAAATTGGAATAAATACACAAGTTTTTAATATGTTCACGTTACAAGCAAACCTCATCATATAACGTTTTAATTTCTGAAGACGGAAATTGTTTCTGAATGCAAATCTTATATCATTTTTTGAAAGTCAATTTGAAAATATATTAAATAAGTGTAATAGTTTTGAAAGTAAAAATGTAAAACCATTTTAATAAAATGTGACATGAATTTATTTTATTCAATCTGTGTACATGTATACCAAGACCATTGAATTTCAAGAATACTGCAATAACTCATATAGTTGTGCAAAAACAGTAATAACCATAAGATATAAAATAAAGTTGATTAAAGAAATTACCATCATAGCAAAAAGAGATTGTTGACTTTTGGAACTATGAAAAACATATTTTTAGATGATTTGTAAATGCTGAAAGAGAAATCATCATTTTAAAGAAATAATATCAATAGAAAAATATAGAAAGGTAAATACAAAATCAAATTTGATCAGATTAAAAAGAAGACAGCATTAACAAAGGAGCTAATCAATTTGTCTTTATGATGATAATTTGTACCACCTACACTTTTGAATAAAACAGGGTAACCATGAAAGTACTTTAATATATTTCCTATATTGATGACTTTAAAGTCAGGGGTAACTAATAATATTATATGTTAAGTGCTTTTGAAAAGTTATCACTTTTATGTAGCTCCTCAAAGATGAATAGATACTATGCTTCTCTTTCCAGAAGATAAATATTGTCCATCTGTTGCTCAAAACACATTGTCATTGCTCAAATTTCAGCTTACCTGGGTAAAAACATACCATGATTCTACATTAATAATGTGATCTGCAGAAGTGCATACAAGTGTGACCAACAAGCCAAGACTATGCGGAATCTGTTTCAGCGCGAGATTAAATTTCAACTGTTGATCGCCCATCAGAACTTGTACATAAACCTGATTTTAGATTATTGTAAGTGTAATTTTATTATCTTGAAAATATTGGATTACTATGAAGCTAATGTATATATGCTTTAAACCATTAAGCATCACATGATCACTATCTTATACTAGTATATAATTGTTTATAAACAAAGCAAAACTCTCCATACAGTATTGCCACCCTGTGCCAACCATCACATGATCACTATCTTATACTAGTATATAATTGTTTATAAACAAAGCAAAACTCTCCATACAGTATTGCCACCCTCAATGAATGCCAGAAGGCTTGTGCATAAAATCCCTATCTAATGCCTACTCATCCAATATCCCCAGACTAGTTTCTGGCTTATTTTGTATATATGCTTTAGATAAGATATTTCATTTTATTTTTGGATTACTTACCTATAAAATATCATTTCTTAATGAGACTTCATTTCCATTTATATATATATAATTCATAGGAAATTAATTGGGCTTTGTTTAGAATCTAAAATGAAGAAACTTACTCTTTTTGATTTACACAAATGGTAAGAATTTAAGTCCCTATAGCCTTGTGAGAGCTGAATGAGCAAAGTTTAGGTACTCTTTACCATATGACAAGTATTTATGAATGTATTTCATGTTATTGTCGGATGAACTAAATATATCTGAAAGATATTGGGAGATAACATATTGAAGTAAGTTTGAAATGATATAGCCAACTAAAACTTTAATCTGCATTTAGAAGATTTTACTAATATCTTGCATAAAAATTAATCCAATCATTTGTTGCACATGTGTGCGTAACCGTATATGATATTTATTAGTCTGCCATTTAATAAACTTTATTATAATTTCATAAAAATGCAAATTATAATTTTATCATTCGTAGGTAAATGTATTTCATTCCTAATACTCATTTAATATTATTAATCATTACCAGCAGTGTCCATTTTCAAAGTTTAGATATTGCTGAAAGTGTTGGCAGAGTTAGAATATATATATAGTTCAGGGTAGTTATATCATGATTATAAGAATCTTTTCCCTTACAAGAGATGGAAATGGCGAACTGGGATTGTATTTATTAGGTCAGCACAAAGATTAAAGTTACCAATGTAAATGGTTCTTAAGTTGACCATCAGAGGATTGTTTTGCAATTTGACAATGATCAAGAAATATAGCCAGTACCAGTATTAGAAGGATTTTGGAGGTCCTCCAGAGGTAAAAAGCAGGATTTGACATCATAAATAAACCTCATTGATATTCTTAATGATTATCAGTTTTTTTTGTGTGTTTGAATTAAAAATATTTATGTCTGTAATTATTTTGGTGATTGGAAAGCTTCTGAGATGAATAACCAATATTGGGAAGAAATGTGGATTGATTGCCAGACTCTTACCGATATCCAAATCATCTCCATAAGTGCATAGAATGAGGATTCAGATAATATTAAAATATAAGAATGGTGAACGATTATTTTAAATTTTTTATTTGAGGCAACAGAATCCAATTCGGCCATATTGTTTGTCTAAAAACTTTAGCTTCTTTCATAGGATACCTTTAAGTAAAGTCTATTTTACCAGAGTAATTAGTGTTAATGTTTGATGTATTCTTAGCTGAACTTTGTGAAGTTTATAGCAACACATTGGAAGCTCAGTTTTAAGTTAATTCATTTACCACTTGAAGGAATTCATGGTACAAAGTCTACTTTTTAATCCTCTTTGCTCATTTTATTGGATGCAATTCAACTTTTGTGTCTAATCTTTTGTGTTATGAAAAATATTTGTAGATAATTTATTGTATGCATATAGCATCCTTATTGTTATCTTTTATATTATCCTTCTTTAAGTAATATATATTAAAGCTATAACCTTAAAACTATGCGCGTAGATGCGACAGTAGTGACCTCTACCAATCTTAACACAAGATTAACGACTTTAAAAGACAAGAGTGGACACACTTATCTTCGATCTATTTTTTAATTATATAGGCAAATCTAAAGCATCTTGATTTGAGAGCATGAAGCTATTAACTACTTCACTGATTAAGTCCACAATTTGTAAAATAATAATTATATTATTTCATTTACTAATGATAATATTGTTCTTTAAATGTCTTGTTAACAAAACTGATAAGATTTAGTGGTTACCATCTTAAGTCATTCCAGTTGGAATCTAATAATTTTAGTAAGTCCATTAATAAATTATGATTATTAAATATGTAATATTTATTTGCTGTGTAAATCATTCCAAGTGTTATACCATTGTCATGTTTTACTGCGTTTGGTTATTTCTCTAATAAAATCAATTGTTGGAAAATCCTAATTTATATTACCAACATCAGGTAATTTTTTAATTCTCAATGCTTTACCAAGATTATTCTCATCTTTTTCTACTGTAATTTATTTTTTAATTAATGCTGTTAAAGATTTGCTATCTTAAGTGCTTATATTCTTCTCATCTTTGAAATACATTTTCTTTCTTTATTCCCATGCCTTTCCCATTCAAAATATTTTATTTTTATAGTAATGTGAATTTACTATTTTTTTTTTATTCATCTCGTTTCATGTATTAAGTTTCTTATATATATGCTGCAGTTTATCTCATCAGTTTTGTATACTTTTATTCATTTATCTCTACTAATGTATTAATTATAATTGTTAAAACAAAGCTTTTATCCTTTTACCCATAACCTAATTTCAATACAACTTTTCTTAAATTTTTTAAAAATATTTTCCACTTTGATTTGAATTAATTTTATCACTTTCTATCCATATTAATTTTTTATGTAATAAATATAGAAAATTTATTTTTAATATTCTCATTTTTTTAATATCTTGGTTTTTTAAAATATATATATAACCTCCATTTTATTAACTCACATCTCCCTAATAGTGAATTTCCATTCTTTCATTATTAGAAATTGTCTCACAGATATACAAAATGTGATTTAGCAGATCAGATTTATTATTAACTCTAACTGTGTCATTACATAAAATAAGCTTCAAATCAAGATCTTCTTTAGGATATTTAGTCAAGAACTTTTTCAAAAAATTGAAAAAAGTATAGCATAAAAAATGAGATTCTGGTTTACAGACTCCAAAACAAATTTCTTTTTTTTTTTTAAATTCAGCAACATAACCATATGGTTTAATATTTCAAGACATTAGTAGAGTTTCGTCAAGATGTTCTGAAGTACTTACAATCTCTGTGTGTATTTGCTTCAGAAATGGAATTTAAAAACTTTTGACTAACTTAGGTAAACGTGGGCATATACAAACCACGAAGCACATAGTTAATGACTCTAATCTATGCATTCAGTAATAAAATTGAAAGATGTAAAAAAGCCATTGGTCAATCTAACTTTCTTCCAAATTTTTTCATAATGTACGTGAATACTTAACTGTCTTGAAAAAAAAAATTGTATGAAAAGAGTATATAGTATTGAGAAAAAAGTAAATTAATAAAGTTTATGTCACTGCAAAATTTTGAACTAAACCTTTATATTTTCTAGTTGTTGTTGAACATACATTGAACCAAAGAAATTTAGCAGAATAGCCTAGTTGATTAGAGCATTGCCTTAAGTTAGCAGAATAGCCTAGTTGATTAGAGCATTGCCTTAAGTTAAAAGTCCCAGGTTTGATTTCCTGGTTAGTACTATCTCCAGTCAGGTCAACAACAGTGAAGAAAAGACACAGAAATAACAAAACATGTTATTTATTAATCTTTGTGCTATTACTAACAGTTGAATGTATTTGAAAAGTTTAAATAAAGTTTGAATTTTTCTAAAAACATTCATCAATTAGTATTTAATGATGGAAATAATCCTCATATGTATGACAGCTACAATACCATCATCACAAACTTTCACACAAATACCTAGTATGTTAGATAATTTTTGAGAGTTATATAAATTTGCAGGTCAGATATTTTTTATATTTATCTCCTTTGGGAATTGCATTTTCTGTAATAATTCCATAAAAAATTAACATATACGTAAAATTATAGCCTAAATATCAACAATTAATTTTGACTGTTATCTGGACATAATAATCTATTAAATGTCTGGAATGTGATTATCATGGAATCCCACTTTTGAAAGAAAATCCTTTTTTTAGAAATTGATGTAGATAATAATTTTACATTAATGAAGTAAATATTTATTTTAGATAAACAGTTGTCTGTATTTGTAAATTACCAAATTAATTAAATGCCAACAATAACAAAAAGAATATTGTTTTTTATAAACTATACAAAACACAAAATAGGATTTATTGACTTCACTATAATTATTTCTAACATGGCACTGCTAAATTAGATAGTAATGTTTATATGAGAATTACAATTTTGAAGATTTTCATAATTTTTACACTAGGAAAAACAATACTAGTATCATCGATGCTATAGGCCGCTGAATGGCGCTGTTTCTCCTCAAAAATACTTTATTATAACATTATCTGGCCTTGAGCCTTTAATAAGTAACTGACCTTTTTTATTACACTTTTTTAATAACTAAATAGTAAACAACATCTTTTTTCTTAACATTGTCTTTTTAAGGCTATAACCTTAAGACTAGGCGACAGTAGGGACCACTACACATCTAAACACAAGATTAATGACTTTAAAAGACAAGAGAAGCCATTCTTCGACCTAATTTCTAATTATATAGGTGAATCTAAAGCATTTTGATTTGAGAGCATGAAACTATTAACTACTTCACTGATTAAATCCATAATTTCTCTACAAACTAACATTTGTGAAATCTTTCAATTTACAATGAGTCAGTATGAAATTCTTATAATTAGAAATCTTTGAAAAAAAATTTAAAGTTTTAAAAGATTTCTAATTATAAGAACTTCACACTGATTCGTATATTGAAAGATTTCGCGTAAGTTAGTTTACATAAAAATTGTGGACTTAATCAGTGAAGTAGTTTTAATAGCTTCATGCTCTCAAATCAAAATGCTTTAGATTCACCTAAATAATTAGAAATTAGGTCTAAGATAAGAGTGGCCACTCTTGTCTTTTAAAGTCATTAATCTTGTGTTTAGATTTGTAGAGGTCCCTACTGTCGCATTTTAGGCACATAGTCTTAAGGTTATAGTCTTAATATATATTACTTACATAATGAGTATGCGCTTTACAAATTATTAATTACAATGTCTTTTTTCTTAACTTACTTTTTTTAAAGAAATAATTGCCCTTTTTTAATAAGTAAATAGTTAACAATGTCTTTTTATTGACTGTCTTATAAACCAGGCTATCAGATGAAAGTGAGAAAGTAAGACTAAAAATAGATACTAAATAGGCATAATTAATGTGTATTAACTTTTCAAGAAAGGAGTGTGAATTAAACTTGGATGGATTACTTTTGTAGAAAAGCATGCTTTTAAATAAATGTTTTGCCAATACTTACATATGAATCTGAAACTCAAACACTTAGTAGGAGAGCAGTGTAGAGACTTTAGACCACACAATGAAGTATGTGGGTTGGCTGTGAAAGCAAAATATATGGTGGATAGAGTAAATAAATTTTGAAAGCATTAAGATGGTTAAATGAAGGTAGGCTGACTATATTTCTTGAAGAGATAACAATAAATGGATAGATATAGTTTGAAACTGGATTCCAAAATATTTCAAAATACCTAAAGAGAGTATATATGAAATGGATGAAATAAGGAAGTTTTCAGAAATGATGTGAAGCTATGGTCAGAGAAATTGGATTAAACTTATAGAGATCATTCTGGAGTAGTGATATTGGTTGAAAATAATGGTAATGTTAGTAAATTATAGACATTTTTGAAATTCGTGTTCAATCTTTCATATTAAATGACGAAATTTTAATTCTAGGTGTTGTTTTTACTAAGATCTTAATATTAAAAACTACTGACTTGTCTTTATTATTATTGTTTCAATTTTAAATTAAACAAAATTGTGCTAATTTTATAATTATTGATTTTTTATAAAACCATATGAGCTTTGAATTCATACAGGAGAAAAACCTTTTCATTGTAGTTTTTGTGATTACAAGATATTTGATAAAAGACATTTAAGAAGGCATTAAATAGTTCATACTGGAGAAAAAACATTTCACTGTAGGTTTTTCTTGAAAATATGTTTAATTATTGTTTTGATTATTAGTCAGTAATATAAAATTAATTATTATAGTAATAGGTTGCATATTAATATTCTTTTTTTTTTTAGGTTACTATTCAAGACGTCTAACTCATAAAATGTTGGATGTGATCATTGTGATTTGTTTAAAAAGCCATGTTTTGGGTACTCTATGTAACACTGGAATTAAATTCAGTAAAATAACGATTACAACCAGAATAATTTTCAAACAATAGCAGAATAGCCTTTAACAAATAATTTATGCAATTTGATATCACCATTTGGATAACAAGCTAATTCACAAAAACATTTTTTGTCTATCTGTTCAAATCGTAATTGTCTTTCCAAGAGATAACTTATATTTATAGCAAAATATTTCATATATTTGGATCCAAGTAGCATTATTTTTTTAGGGATGCAATACGAATCACAAGATCTTTCTAATGCCCAGAAGCACTGTATTTTAATATGTAATATCTATTCTAATACATCTAATTAACCATCTTATACAAAATATGTGATTTATATCGTAATCATAATAGAATCACATTTTAGTTGTGATATCTGACAAAATATTAGCAGTAGAATCATTTTTTAATATATCTATCATTAGATTTTTTTATATCCACAGTAGCTATTGTAAAGTGTTTTTATTTAAAACTATAAATGCCAATTGTTTTATGATTTTAGTATGACATTTTGATTTACTGGAATATTAGCATTTAAAGTAAATTATTTCTGATTAATCCTTATTAATTATTATTATTATTTCAGAGTGTAAAAGTTGTTAATGAATTTATCATATACTATGATGGTTTGTGAGATTGATTAAAAACAATAACTTCAGGTTATGGTGTTTTTAAAATAAATTATCTTGAAAAGCTTTCTATTTAATGAAAAATTTCAGATCATAAAAACTACTGACTATTAAACAGTTTTGTTTAATTCTACTAATGATAATATTGTGGGAATTAAACATTTACTTTATGAACATTAAAAATTGATTTTAAAAAATATATGCAGTAAGATAAGAATTGCTATAATTCCTACTGGTTAAAGACTGTTAAATTGCAGTTAGTACAATTACATGACTTCTAGAAAAGATATACTAAAAAGTTATTCCAAAAGATATGAAAGAAAACTTGAAGGGAAAATATCCTTTTCCCAGTAATTTTTGTGAATATAAGACATGGCATAAAGGACATTTAACAATACATGAAACAGTTCATACTAGTGAAGAACCATTTCATTGCACTTTATGTGATTACAGAGCATATAATAAAAGTTATCTAACACATCAAGAAGCAATTCATAAAGGAGAAAAAAAACTCTTTCATTGTAATTTTTGTGAGTACAGAACATCAAATAAAAGACAATTAAAAATTCATGAAGCAATTCATACAGGAGAAAAACCTTTCCATTGTGGTTTTGTGATTACAAGACATACTAATAAGAGACATTTAAGAAGGCATTAAATAATTCATACTGGACAGAAAACGTTTCACTATACTTTATGTGAGTAAAGATATTTTATAAAAGTTTATTAAAACAATACAAAACAGTATACAGGAGAAAAATCATTTCATCGTAACTTATGTGAATATAAAACATCTAATAAAAGAAGATTAAGAAATCATTACACAATACATACAGGAGTAAAATCTTTTCAGTATACTTTATGTTAATATACTAAGACTTCTAATAGAAGTTATTTAGCACAACATGAAACAGTTCGTACAGGAAAAAAGCCTTTCTATTGCAATTTAGGTCAATACAAGACTTCTGACTTAAGCAGTTTAAGAAGACATGAAAGAATACATAATGGAGAAAAACCATTTCATATATTTGTGAATGTAAAGCATCAAATAAAGGAAATTTAAGAAGGCATGAAAAAATACATAAAATATCAAATGAAGGAAATTTAATGAGACATGAAAACATGTTTAAAGCAGAAAAAATATTTCCGTGCAATTTCTGTGAATTCAAGACTGCTAATAAAAATCGTTTAACACACCATGAAACAATTCATTCACAAGTAAAATCTTTTCACTGTACTTTGTGTGAATATAAAACTTTGTATAAAGGTAGTTTAACAAGACATGAAAGGACACATGCAGGAACTTTTCAATGTTATTTTTGTGAATACAAGACTTCTAGCAAAAGCCAATTAGTACAACATGAAACCACTCATACTGGAGAAAATACATTCTACTATACTTTTTGTGAACATAAATCCTTAAGAACTCGTGAAACAACCCATTCAGAAGATAAAGCACTTTATTGCAGTTTGTGTGATTACAAAACTCCTTCATATGATGGCTTAAAATTGCACAGTAATTGTTTTTCTGTAACGCACAGATTTACTCAATGTAGTTGGTGTGATTACATAACTATAGTAAAAACAGAGTTTAAAAATTTTGAAAGTAGTTGTAAGGCAGAAATGTCTTCCATTACTAATGAAATATTTACTTGTCGTTTGTGTGATTACAAAGTGAGTGATAAATGTAACTGGGAAAACCATGAAAACAGTCATTTTACTGGTCACGAGATCTTTGAGATGCTTATTCAATTATCTTGACATTTCTCAAACTTGTTTCGGATGATGGATAAGTTCAAATAATTTTTATAACCATTTTGAGATACACATTCATATTTCTGGTGTCATTTGGAAAATGTAATGCCAACTTATTCTGATAATTACTATGAATATCTTAAGTGTACTTTAAAAATGGAAAATTAAAGAGTATGAAAGAGAGAAATAATCATCTGCTAAAGCTATGAAGATAATTTGTAAACTTGATCTTGGATTACATATGTGTATGATTGCATCTGGAGTGATGCCAGCTTCTTATAATAATAATAATAATTCTTTAATCTGATCACAATTTAAGGATAACCATCAAATACGATGATGCAATTATAGCTGGAACATTAAAATTTACACTTATGCCATCCTTCTTTAAATAGTTTTTCTTAATAGACATATTAAGATGCTATTAAATCTAATTTTTCTGCAATGTATCGGATTGTAGAATCAAATTTTGTAAATCAAAATTAATCCATTAGGTAATTAAAAACGTAACATTTATTGGCATTATATTAATATTATATGTAAATAAACATTAATATTATTCTTATATTTTGTAAGATTCAAAAATGTGTTATCTGACATTATTCCCATATTTTCATATATTAATTCAAACAGGCTCAATGGAAATTATTTATATATTTACTTAGAACATTAATTATCAATCAGTGGTTTAATAAAGTAAAATTTTGTAAACTTTCATGTGAACCCCCTTATTATTAGCAGGGATGACCAACAAGTCGATTGTGATCGACCAGTCGTTTTTCAATTCTAGATAGGTGAAGTCCACTAAGTTGTCTCATTATTGAAAATATGACTTAATGTGTTTCACTTGTAACCAAATGCAACGCGTGAACGTAATGCACAAATGCAACAGTATGCATGCAGTTATGACTCAAAGAAAAACACCGCCATTTAGCTTGAATATTTGGTAGTGTCATACAGTAGCTTCTTTTTTTTTAGTATTAACAATATTATTATTAATCAGTATTATCTATCCGCAGTGACCACGTTGAGTTTCAATTTTTTTTCTGTTTAAAATGTAAATACCTTTCTTTATGCTTTAATTTAAATTGTGGCTTTTCTTACCTATCTACTTACTTGATTAGTGAGCATTCTCAGCAACAGATGTCTAAGCTGAAGTCGTTAATGGAGTTAATAATCGTAGTTCATGAATTTTTAAGATAGTCTCTTAGCATGTTGAAACCGCGAGAGGGCGTACTTTTTATGTAAACAAACACAAATATAACGTTACCAGGCCTTTTTTTTTATTTCCAATTTTAACATTATTTTCTAAAATGGAATAATTAAGTTTTTAAATTACATTAGACATTTTAGCGCCTTGTGACATTTTGTAAACTATTTTTAAACAATTTACAAAACGACATTATTTTGTAAAAAAACATTATTTTCGAAAATACAAGAAGTACAATATTTTAAATTACATTCCACAAGCCAGAGCATAGCGCTGGAATGTGCACGGGGGGGGGGGACTGATGGATGGTTTTGCCAGCCCAAAGATGCAGTACTCAATTTACGAACTGACATTATTTTTTAAAATACAATAATTACATTTTAAAATGATGTTAGACATGTCAGTGCATTGTGCGCTGGAATGTGCAGGGGGGAGGGCAATGGTTTTGCCAGTCCGAAGGATCGGTCAAAAAAAAAGTACTCTCAATCAAATTAAGATTATGATTTGCAAAACAACGTGCAACCTCAGTCATTTCATTTGACTCGTAGCTGTTCTCGCGCAAATGTCTTTTCATGAGACTTGTATGAAATGGTGCTTGGCCCGACCTTTTTGCAATTGTTTTCATATTCCGTGGT
Organism: Epiperipatus broadwayi; assembly: GCA_028023455.1. Classification (NCBI taxonomy): domain Eukaryota; kingdom Metazoa; phylum Onychophora; class Udeonychophora; order Euonychophora; family Peripatidae; genus Epiperipatus; species Epiperipatus broadwayi. The sequence continues at coordinate 7,106,951 of JAQFVV010000036.1, read as the reverse complement.
GTGTAGGGAAGCACTGGGACAGGCTTACAATTATCAGTATGTACTAGTACATCAGTTAGGGTTTAAGATCACTATTATGAAGACATATTACAACAGTTATGGCCAATTTAATTCCAAACACCCTCACAATATACGGTAGCGCTCTGTTAAGTGTGCCATTTACATTGTGTCGTGAAGCACATCAGTGGGTCATAATATTGGTGTGCAACACCATCTAAGCTTATAACAGCTAATATGAACAGAACTGTTCTATAGGCTGTAACTTTCTATGCAAAAGCACAGAAATATTGGCTGCGTAAATGGCATATTTCTGTGTGTTTGCATAGAAAATACGCCCTCGGGGTTTTAACACGCTAAGAGAAGACTACTGTTTTTAATTTTTTTGGAAAATATTTAATTCAATATTTATTATTTATTTTGAATATTTAATTCTTATGAGTTAAGCTTGGGGAAATAAAATTGTCATAAATATTTCTTTTTTCATTTTAATATACGCATGAACATGAGTAGTAAACCAAAAAAATCAAAAACTTATCATTTCAATGAAGAATGGGAAATCGATTACTTTTTTACAATGATGAATCATAAATGTTGTTCTTAATATGCTTTACCTCGATAGCCATTGCTAAAGAGGATAATCTGGAGAGTCATTTTTTAGCTTTACATAATAAGTATCAAACAGATTATCCACAAAATACCAAATTGAGAAAATGTAAAGTTAGAGATCTTAAAACTCAATTAAAAAATCAACAAAATGTTTTTAAAAAGCCAATGTTGAAGTCACAACCAATAACTACTGCATCATTCAAAGTAAGTTATCTCTTACCAAAAAAATGTAAACCATTTTCCGAGGGTGAATTTATAAAGGAAACTTTTTTGGAAATGTCAGGTTCACTTTTTAACAATTTTCATAAAAAGAGTATGTCTTCAAAATATTATCACGATCAATTTGTTTTAGTTTATTAATAATTTTTTTTTTTACAAATATTAAAAGTATTTGCTAAATTAAAAGTATTTATCTAAGTTCAGTTTTATTTTTTTAAAAAACTTAAAAAAGTAGGGAGACTATTTTTAAAGTAATTTGTGTATAATTTGTTCATATGTCATGAACATTACAAATACAGTCTATGCGGAATATATATACATGTGTGTGTGTATGTCTGTATATAGCTGATCAAGTTCACAACACAATAACAGTTATATTTATCAGAAATTACTTAATTATCTTAAACAATGCAGTCTCTAGAATATGTACTTCAATTCTTCTCCATTGTCATTCATTACCTTACATTAATTCTGCTCTCTTTGATAAGATTTCAATATTTATAAGCTTATATAATAACCTAAAAGTATTGCTCTTAATGATTTAGAATAGTGATTATTTTATAGTTAATTTAAATTGAGGGCATTCTCTGGTAAATCTAGTGAATTTTTAAGACTTGAATAAAAAAAACTTGCTTGTTAAAAATGATTAAGAAAATCAGGATAAATCAATGATCACAGTAGGTAATACGCAACGATATATCTTATTAAATATCACAGTAGGTAATACGCAACAATATATCTTATTAAATAATCATAGTCTTCTTACACCTTTAAGCAAATAATTTTTATTAATATAATAACAACAGTTTCGACTGTCCCTGGCAGACTTCTTCAGATCTATTGCTCTACCTCTCCAGTCGAAACTGTTCTGTTATATTAATAACAATTATTTGCTTAAAGGTGCAAGAAGACTGATTATTTAATAAGATATATTGTTGTATATGAATAAGCAAAATTACTGAAGAAGAAGGAAGAAGTATATATAGAATTATATAGTAGGTAATATGAGTAGTCATATGGTTTGATACTTGAGTGGAACATACAATGTCTAAGCATTGAAAGTAGTTAAACCACTAAACATCACATGATCACCATCTCACACTAGCACATAATTGTTGTAAACAAAGGCAAAACTCTCCATACAGTAGTGCCACCCTCAGATCCAAGGCTCCTCACTGATGATGGCCACAAGCCAGAAACTAGTCTGGGGATATTGGATGTAGGCACTAGATAGGGATTTTATGCACAAGCCTTCTGGCAACCATTGATTACTCTGGTTGGCACAGGGTGGCACTACTGTATGGAGAGTTTTGCCTTTGTTTTTGTCAATGAAAGTAGCATATATGACTTTTAATTCAGGGATCTTTTATTTTTTGCATCTTTTTTATCACTATAATGAATTTCTAGCATCAGATCTTGATCTTATGTATTCATTTTTGTCAGAACTGATGCATACAATTGATGAGTGCTAGAAATATTGAATATACTGTATATAATAATAAATAATTAAAAATTTTCTTTATTAAAGTGAAACTGAGCGCTGAGAGGCTCAGATCTTGAATAATTATTGCACTGCTTTGACAATTCTTTGGATAGTTTTGAAGGACCACAATAAAATACTCCAATGTTAATTCTGAAATAAAACAAAAACACTTTTAATTCAATAATAAGTGATTGATAGATAAAATTTAAAATTATTTTACTTGTTTAATTTAAACCGATTATATAAGGTGATATGAAAAATGTCAAAGTGTAAGAGTCTTAAAATTATTTTTAAGAAGAAAACATTTTAGTGAGCGACACAATAAATAATTGTTTACTCTGCTTGAATATCCTAGCACCTCACTGAGGAAGGCAATAGCAGAAACCGGTCTGGGGTTAGGGATATTCTGCAAAGCTTGTTAAGAGCTTATTTGCGAGCTCTTTATATAACATTATTTATTATAATGCAGAAATAAAGTCAATTTCTAAAACAGCTCATACAATTATCATTTTAATGTAAATATTAACAATTACAATCAACTATCTAGCAAAGGCCTTTTCAATCATATAATACACTTTCTTAACAATTCAAATAATTTTTGATTTCATTTTCCTAGTTACAAATGACATTTTTTTGAATAAACCATTTTTTGAGCTTCAGTTTTATTATCTTGTGAAAGCTTGAAAAAAAATCAAGATACTAGACCAAATGGTACTTCTTATTAAATTCATATTCAGGGATATTCTATCTATATCCTCAGATTAGTTTCTGGCTTACAATCTTCATTAGTGTGAAGCTTCAGATTAGATATAAGCGCTTAGATCATTTAAATTAATGCAGTATGCATCCATAACCAGGTTCAAATTTTAATACATCTTAATGTTTTCCATTAGAAACAAGTTACTTGCATAATTTTTTTATAGAGAAATTTGGTGTCCTGAATTGCATATAGTATAAAACAGGTTATCAAAATAGATACTGAATTAGTATCTGCTGTATATAACTATGCAAGCAAGTTGTCTTGGATTCAGACATTAAAATGTTTTTAAATATGAAACTGATAAGTTAATAATGAAAAAAAAGAGTGAAAGGGTGACTGCATAATAATATAGCATTAGATCGGAAAAGTCCAGATCAAACTCCTTATTCATGAAGTCATAGACCAGAAACTAAATTGGTGCTATAAGTAAAATAGCAGTGTATTAGAAATTTAATAAACACTGTCATCTATTAGTTACTCAAGCTTACAACAGATGGCAGAATTGGAATAGAATAGTTTGGTTTTGAAAAGTATTGTGTTAAGTGATTTTTTTGAAAGACATCTTATTTACAACTGTATCAAATTAATTTTTTTTTAATAGAAGTCATTTAGTTGGTGTTTATACTTAGTTTTTGTGTAAATTTGAAAGTAATACTGATTGATACCATAATTTAGTTTTAGCTGAAATAAAATTTTAAGAATATAAATAATTTTGAGAAGAAAAACAAAACAATAAATTAGGAGAAATATTAAGGAAAAGTCTTTAAATTCAATAAATAAGTGTTAATAATAATAAAATATCCTTTTTACATGTACATCTACTATTGGATGAAGGTTTCTTCAACTTTTAATTTGGTTTTTATAATCCAGAGTTTTTCTTCTCCATAACAAATCTTAACCATATACCTCACACATGATTCTTTTCTAGGTTTTATAGGTTTCAGTTTAAGACTTTAACTGTCAACCTATTGTCATTTTTTCTAAAATCTCCAGATTAATCTCTTAGTTTTTTTCAATGATATCCATGACATACGTTTTTTTACCCATATGTGGTCTTCACTAAACATTACATGATCCTAAGATCTAGATGCAGTGCTCTCAGATCCAAAGTTTCTCACTGACAAAAGCCACAAGCTAGAAACTAGTCTGGAGATATTGGATGAGTAGGTACTAGATAGGAATTTTATGCGCAAACCTTTGGGCACGCATTGATTACTCTGGCTTGCACTAAGTGGCACTACTGTATGGAGAGTTTTGCCTGTTTTAATGTTGTCTTCACTTTCTTCATAATATTCCCAATATATTTCTTTTCATATTTTGTTATGTAGTCTGAAGTATTTGTATTGCTCCTCTGTTAAGCATATAAGTTTCAGATCAATATATAAGAAATGGGTAACACATCAAACACATAAACATATTTTCTGTTGACATTAAATTATTTTATCAAAAGCATTTCATGCAAGTTGTTTTATGATTAATTTTACCCATTATATTTCCATCTATATTAATAATCCTAAGTTATATGTTATTAACTTTTGTATTTCAATATTTTTTAGCAATTATCTTTACTCTTTCTTCCTTTCATTTGATAATTCTTGTATTATTGTTTTAAGGTTTTTAATAAATGTGTTTTACCAGTTCTTGCTTAGGGATCTGAGACTTGGTCACTTAATAGAAGAGCAATACAGAGACTTTAGACCTCTCAAAGAAGTATAGAGATGTATGTTAGGAATAACAAGAAGAGATCGAAAAAGCAATATAGGGGGAAGAGAATAAACAGGTGTTACTGACCTCATTGAAAAAATTAAAAGACAAGTGGAGCTGGGCTGGACATATTGCTAGAAGAGATGATAATAGATGGACAATTGAAATCTTAAACTGGATTCCAAGAGATTGTAAAAGACCCAGAAAGTGACCACATGTGAGATTGATGGATGAAATAAGAAAGTATGCAGAGGTGATGTGGAGAAGAGAAGCTAAAGATCGGAGAAGATGGATTAAACTTGAAGAGACATTTGTCCTGCGGTGGATAGATAATGGTTGCTGATGATGATAATTTTTTACAAAAACAATCACATCATTTGTGAAATGTAGATGATTTAAATAACCTTCATTTATTCTTATTCTTCTGATTTTTCACTTTTATATACAAAATATTTTTCAAAGCACTGTAAAATTTATAAAATTAATCTATCATACATTTTTATTAATGTTAATGTATGTAATTTTTTTTTTTTTGCATTTTGAACATGGCAATAACCTGAGTCTCTAACTTGATGTTATGAAGCTTCAATCATCATAAAAATATATGAGTCGAAGGCTTTTACAATCTACAAATCCAAGACAAGTGAACTCATATTTGTGATTATTTTTAAAATCCATTAAAACTTGAATATTAAAATGATTTTTTAAATTTGGCCAAGTCAAAGTTTTTTTTTAGATTAATTGTAATGATCTCGGTAAAAATTCTGTATAGGACTGACAGAAAATAAATTTGAAATTTCTAATATTTTTAGATATATAACATATAAATTCAAATGAAAAAAATATTTAAGAAAATAGGTTATGAAAAGAATAAAAATGTTGTGTTATTAATAACGTAGTTAATAAAAAGATAAAAGAAAAATATGAAAAAATAGATGTATATATAGAAAATGTTCAAGTTAATATAAATGTATTATAAATAAAATTGTTGGGTATTGATAAGTCACAGACAGAGGAATAATTTTCCAGTTTGAAAATAACCAATAAGCAGTTCTCAATTAAGAGTATCTTCTAATAACTTATTTGATCAAAGACAATGTTTTAATGTAATATTTTCTGCCTTACCCTGTTTTGAACTGTTTCTATATTTCTTTGACTTTAGCAGCTTCACGATTAGAATAAAATTAGTACTAAAAACAACTTTCTAGCTATAAGACTTTTATACAAGTACTTAATGCTAAGCTGTGGTAACTTGACATACAGTTTCTTTTCTCTAACTGAGTTTGGATGCACTATGTTTAAAGTCCAGCTATGAATAGGTGAATACTGAATAAGGTATATGAATGAATTGTATCAGCCTTAACTCTTTAGTCTTTTTGGTATTAATCGGTATGCCAGGCCAGCTGCTTGGTAGCGTTGTTTCTCTGCTAAAAACACACAATTATATTGATTAGGGCCCGACTTTTTAATTAAATTATTTTTACATTTTCTCTGACTTCTATTAAAATATTTTCCCCCAATTTGTCCGATTTTTATTAAAATATGAACAGTACTGTTCTATAGGGCAAAAGTTTCTCTGCAAAAGCAAAGAAATATTGAGCAGTGTAAATGGCATATTTCTGTGTTTTTAGTAGAGAAACACCACCACCAGATGGCTGGCCTGGCGGACCAATTAGTACTGTCTGTCTAATACCTGATAAAAATGTTTATCTGACAAACCCTTGCTTACAAAAGTTGCTTTCTTTAATACTAATTACAGGCTGTTTTTTTTTTTTTAGAATCTATTTATAAACAGATTATAGATAATGCCTTATATATAAAATCTTAATTATGTATAATTATATTTTTTAAACAAGCATAAATTTGTAATTAATTATACTGAACTTTTCAGAATATTTTTTCCGATTCTCTCTTTTTTAAAAAAAAAGAAGCCAGAATTTTTCTATTTACAAAATTATAAGTTCTTTAATTTTATAAATTTATATTTATTTATTTTTAAATATAAATTTATTTATTTTTATTCTATCCAAAACCATAAAATTTTTAAATGTAATATATGCACAACTTAAAATTTAAAAATACAATAATACTGGATAATCCTTTAGGATCTGAAATAGTACTTCTAGATATTACATGCTTTTACATTATAATTATTCACATATTTATTAATTTATAGAATTTTTACTTTAATTAGTATTTTATTCAATTTGAAATGACTTTGTATAATCATTGTCAGTAGAGTAATTTTCGGTTTGATTTTAAAGCTCAGAATTATTTATGTTTTGTTATTTATTCTTTAATTATCAAGTATGCAATTATTAATTACTTTGAAATGAAGTCATTACTGAATGATTTTATATTATCAATATTATATATATATATCATTAAAACCAGTCAACACTCAGACTATCCCAATATCAATAACAATCTCACACTGTTGTCATGGTAACCTTTTAACAATATATATAATGTTAAATAGATGATTTGAACAGTAATACTTCTGTAATGAGACACACTCTACCTAGTCATGTGACAATACAGCAATAAGAAGGTGAATGTGTCAAAATATATTTGTTCGCATAATATATTTTTATTAACAAATTATTTACCCTAAATGTGATTCTGCAATTTTATCAAACACATCATCCCATTTTGGTCGCCCAAATTGTGTTTTATGTTGAAGACCAGTGATAGGATCTGTGACGTCGGAGTCAAATATAACAAGATTATTAGCCTACAATTAAATATAAATTAGATGTTTGTAATCACTTTATTTTACAAGCAAGATTCAAATTACAATATATATATACATGCATATTTATTTTGGATTTAGGGTAATTTTGATTATCTACATATAAATGCATGTTTGCTAGAGGTTATCATTCACTTATTAGACAAATTTTTAAAAACAAATTCACAATGCAATGATGAAAAATATTGTTTAATCATTTGATACATCCTTAATTTTTCAACACTTGATCATTTTTTGCACCAATCTGCTATTGCTTGTCATTCCATTATTACAGTTTATTTAAGCATTTCAATTTTAAAGCTACATCATAAATTTTAAAGAGAGTTTATGTATATAAATGTTTAAATCACCTGACCAAACACTTTTTTCCAGCAATTCCCTTTGTGGAATAAATATAAAGTCTGAACTTCAAGCAGCATGTTTCAAACTTTATAATTATTTATAGAGGGTGTTGCTGAAAAAATATAACATTTGGGAGAGTGATTTGACCATTCATATTTGAATGATCAGCTAGTGAGATGTACTGTAATTTTTTTCATATATATATACACATGCTTGCATTCTAACATCTAGATTACTTTTTTTAAGTCCATCTTTAAGGTATCTTCTCTGAAGAACATTATTATTCACTTTCACTATTTTTTCCAAAAATAAAAGTCACGAGATGGATGTCAAAGTCATCATTAAAACCGATAATCAGTAGAATTCAAGTGTGTGATATTTAAAAATTGAAAAATGATCCTTAAAATTTAAATAGAAATATTTTTGAAACAAAAATTAATTAAATAAAAGTGCATTTAATTCTGACAAAATCCAAATTCACAGAGTTTACTTCCCTTTAGTCAACCTATAGTATATCACTGTTTCTTTAAATGGAGAAACTGTGATAATGTCAAGAAAAGCACGGTGTGCTTACTCCATTGTTGTGAACCATAAATTTCAAAAACATTTGAAGATCTTCAAAAGGTAACATTAATAAATTAAAATTTAACGTTTTTAAAAACATATTTATAGTAATAATAATATTCTGATTATTGTTAATTTTTGATGGCTTTAGATTGAACAAAATTAGAAATATTTTGGAAAGAATGATGTTAAAACTTAAATCAAGGGAAAACTGGTAAAAGTGTTATAAATGAGTGTCTAATTAAAATGAATATATAAAATATATTAAAATGAATAGGATTAATAAAAAAGAAAGTGTGAATAAAGGGAGAAGTGCATGTTAGAAATATATACAAGAAATTAATATAATCTGAAGGCTAGATTAGATTGTTATATAAGCAAAAAAATGAATTAAAAATGAAATGCAGCAAATTTAAGAAAGAAGAAATATGAGTAACTTTGAAAGTATATATATATAGCAGAGAATGTGAGAATGGAAGAAAAAATTCATAAAAATATTCAATGAAGTACATTGGCGATGGAGAACTGATAAATTAATGTGATGTATTAGATAGATTAATTCTTAAAAAGATATATAGTAAGTAAATTTAAAAAGAAAACATGCAAAAAGAGTTTATAATGAGATTCCAGATAAATAGAAAGATAAAATGTTGAGTGTTATTTTTTTTTTAAAAAAAGAAAGTTTTAGTTTGTTAAATAACTCTTGATTAATCATTCTCAAAGTTTATAAAATATTTACATATAAATCAATGAATAGAATTAGGAATTGGATGGAAAAGTATAACATTTTATGGGGAGATGCAGATGAATTTTATTCAAAAAGAATATAGAATAAATTTATTGTTAGTCAGCTGATTGTAAAGTTTTACAGGGAAAATAAATCATTATTTATTGCATTTTAAGATATTGAAACAATTTATGACAAGGTGGTTAGGGATAAATTGAGGAAAATTTTTGGAAAATATGAGAATACACTAATGATTAAATGATTTGCAAATACATTTTTTACAAATACTGATTAAAGAACATGGAAACAAAGAAAATTAAATGTAAAATCAGATGAAATAGGAATATTTATTGTTATCTTTATTATTTATTTAATTTTTAAAAGAATAGTATATTGAAAAAGAAAGATAAGGAATAGCAGTGAGGACATGTATAGTGGCAACTAGCAAGAACGATAATGACACTTTTTCTGCAGATTTATGTTTGTTTTTTTAAAGACAGTGTAGAAGATAGGAAAAGTATGATGAGATAGAAATAAATATGAAAATACAGTCTTCCTTCATTCACTCTGGCCAGTTATTATAACAAAGCTTTTCTTAGGCAGGCAGAAACATCTTCAATCTAAATAGGGCTGCAGCAGCTGATATGATCTGGTTCACAGTTTGGTCATCCGTTCCTAATCAGCAAAAGTAGATAAGAGGGGAAAAATAAATGTAGCCCAATTTGTATCCACTCCATTATGTGACCAGATTCAAACAGATAAGACAAACAAAAAAAATTCTTAGAATTTTTTATCTCATTTGTTTTACTTAATATTAGTTTTAACTAAAAAAAAAAAAAGTATAAACAACTTAATCTTCTTACAGATTTGAAATTAATTAAATCCGTTTGTCTACAAAAATTCACAAAAGAGAAATTTAATATAAATTAAAAATAAAAAAAATAACTATTTGGATGATAATTATGTGAATTTATATATCATAGCATCGGCCGGGAAGCGAACCCACAACCGTCTGCAACCAACTACTTGCTTGCATGGCAGCTGCGATACCTCTCGGCTAACAATGCAAGACGATAATTATGTGAATTTAACAGATGAAAAAATTAGTTTTACACAAAAATATGTAATACAATATGGTTCAAAGTATGTAGGAAGTGTATGGAAAATAATATGGAATTGATGGCGTCAGTGCAGAACGTTTTTGATGATAATATGAATTTACAAGATTGTAGTAATATTAAGGAGATTTCTAAATATAAACTAATAGATATGATCGGTCATGGAGTTATGCTATTTCGTAGAACTGAGCAAAATATATGTTTGAAAAAAAAAAACAAGGTTTTACGAATGTGTTTTATTAAAAAAGATGCATATAATGATAAAATTGAAACACAAACGAGTAAATTGGGATTTGATATTATTGATAGTTATAAAATGGAGGGACAACGTGTGAAATTTATAAATAGTATTTTAAAGAAGGCTAAAAGTCATTTTATGAATAGTTGTACATACTATGATATATATATCCATCTACATCTATATGCCCAAGAATATTTGCTAATATTAAACTTCAAAAAGTAGGAAATCATCTTAGATTGATGAATGATTTTGGTGGATCATTTATGTATAAAACAGCTAAATATATTGGTAAATTGTTATAAGATATACTGGATTTTGGAAGATATACAATTGCATCTTATGAATTTGTTGATAGAATTAAAAATATAAAAATAAATGATAATGATCTGTTAGCTTCATTGGATGTAACGGAATTATATTGATCAATTGATCGTCTTGAATCTATAAATTTAATTGAAATTGAACTAATTAATATGTCTGTAAATAAACATTTAATAAATTTTATTATTGAGTCACTAAAATTTGTAAGTGATAATATTATTGCAACATATAATGATAGGTTTTATAAAATGGGTAAAGGATGGCCAATGGGATTACCTGTAGTAGCACAAATTTGTAATTTTACATTGTCGAAATATGAAGATATATTTAATTCTTATAATTTTGAAGATATTAAAAATTTATACTAGATATATTGATGATGTTTTTGTTTGTGGTCCTAAAGACATTATTGATGTTCTTTTATATAATCTGAATAATTTAAACAATTTAAAATGGACTATTGAGAATGAACAAAATGAAAAAATAAAATTTTTGGATTTACAAATATTTAGAGATGCTACTGATTTAAATTATAAATTAATTTTTAAACCTATTGGAGAAAGACAATATATTCATTTTAAATGGCAAGTCCGAAATCGTTTTTGCATCGCAATGATAAATTATGTAAATATAAGAGTGATAAAATGTTAAATATTGAACTCTTTGCTAATGAACTTTTAAAGATTGGTTATGATAAAAACCAAATATTGCATAAAGTAAATTCATTTAATAATGAGAGAGTTTGTAGTGTTACTTTAGAAAATAAAAAAATGGTTATCTATGCCATTTATAAATTACATGCAATCTAAATTAATTAAGAATATATTTAAAGAAAAGTATAATATTTCATTTTGTGTTCCTCCAAATCTTAATCGATTGATTAATAATTCTAAGAGTATGTGTTCCTCCAAATCTTAATCGATTGATTAATAATTCTAAGAGTATAATTCCTAAATTGCAAAGAAGTAATATAATTTATCAGATTTTATGGGGATGTCAGAAATTATATATTGGTGAATTGAGATGTTCTGTGGAAAAAAGATTGAAGGAGCATCAATTATTATATAATCAAATTAAAAATAATGTAAATAGTCAATTTAATACAGCTTCAGTATTCTTCGACCATGAAAAAACTTGTAATTATAGGTTTACATTTAATAGTAATGAAATAAAAATATTAATGGAAGAAAGAAATCATAAAAAGAGGAAAATTAAAGAGGCAATTTTGATTGATAAATATAAGAATGATGTTATTAATAGGCAAGTTGCAAATATGGCCATACACACCTTATGGAAATATACGTAACATTAAGTTTAAAAAATTTGAAATTCAGTTAAAGCTGAAGTACTACATAAGAATTTAAACTACAATATTGCATTTACTGTTAAAATTTTATATATATATAATATTTTTTATAATGGTTATTGTATTTTACATTATATATATATATATGCATTGTGTGGAGAACTGCAGACAGCAATCCATACTGTTATTTCACTGAATACATATATAATTTACAAACATTTCAAATATGTTTACATAGTTATTATTAAGGTATTTGCATATATAGAAATAAAAAATTGGAAGAAATGAAATAAGCAAATGAAAAATGTTTGGAAGCTTATAATATATGAAAATAGATGATCAAAAATAATATTTAATTGGATTATAAAAAGAAATCAAATATGGTGAATTATAAATATATTAGGTACTTACATGTTAGACCTGAGATGATATCACAAACAAATTTGTTTAATTAATAGTATCTCTTGTAATATTTATATGTTTATTATATATTGTTTACACTAGAAAGTCCTTTTCAGTGAATTGACATTTAATGTTAAATCTTTTTTTATTAATGTGGGTTCAGTTGTTTACATGTGATTTCATGGCAAGACTAAGTATAAGTATCATATATTAAAATTCAGCATGATAAATTAATTAATAAATACTTTTATATATTTGTATAAGAAATGGGATAAATATGTTGAGAACATATTAGAGAAATAAAATAGAATTATAGAAAATGAAAAAAAAATAGTTTAGGATTATATAAATATAAAAAATATATAATTCCAGTAGGGCTGATTGTTATTTGATATAGGACAGATGCATTAGTTACTAAGATAGAGAAACAAAAATGAAGTTTGCCATTGGGATTCATGTAAAGATAGGAGAAAGAGCATTCAACATTTATTTCTGGATGTAACAAATTGAAAGAGATTCAAGAAAAATTATATAAAGAAACAGGAGAAACATAAAAGCTAAATGAAAAAAGTGTTAGAGATTTTTTGGGTTTTATATTTAAATCATTATGGTAAAAATGATTATCAAGGCAGAATATTGGAATTAATGGAACAGCTGCTAGAAAAAGAAACAAATAAATTAGTGCTAAAAGAATGATTTGGTAATTGAATATTGGCAGGAAGCAATGAAGTTATGTATGGAAATAGATACAGTATTTTTCAAAGAATGGAAATGTTTAATTTGGCTACAGGGCATATGAACTACGCAGAGGAATTTCCAACTTTAAGGAAAAGCCATTTAAATCAGAACATATCTAATGTTAGATAAGATTTAACAAATAGGCTTCTCTCTTTTGATTTTAGTAAATTAAATTATTATTAGAGATATATTTATCTCTTTTACACTTAAGTTTTTCCAATATCAATTTTTAGATAATACAAATAATATCTATTGAAATTCCATTTATTACTAGTGAATTTTTTAAAGAAATTGATAAGTATATTTAAAGTACTTTTATTGGTTAATACTTTCAGAAGAAATTCAGTTCACTCTATTCTTGAGCCAAAGCTTGAGTATTTAATGAAACTAGATAGTCACACCATATTAAACACACTTATCTTAAATTGATGGTTTTCATCAATAAAGACTTTGAATCTAAACTGAAACTAATGCACTTACACATCTAGCAACAATCTTTAACTTCATAATACATAAATAATTATTAATCACTTTGTATTAAATTAGAAATTATTGCATTTTTAACTTTGGTATAGTATGTAAGTTTAATGAAGATCACATATCTATATTATCATACATATAGAGAGCGTACCAATAGCTCGATCAAGCTTTTAATTAATAAGTGTGGTATGAGAAAATATTTAAAATCTCTATCCAAAACACTCCTATCTCCAGACCAACTTGGTTTCGAGCTTATGGCTCATGTCAGTGAAGAGCTAGAGTATTCGGACACTAGACCTAAAATATCAACTCAAAAAACCAGCACTTATTTCATATGTATATTTAAGTAGAAACTCTGAAATTTTCGGACATGAAAATATCTTCAAATCCAGCTATCTAACTTAAATAGCTATATGGGACTGAACTAATTTCAGATCTACCATATTTTAATAGCCTCAGCATAGCCAAAGCCTTAAAGGTAAAATTATAATAATTAAAAAAGCAAGTCATATATAATGTGACATTAATTAAAAGCTTGATTGAGCTATTGGTACACTCTCTATGTGCATTTTTGTAACTACAAGCTTGTTAAAAGTAATGTCACGTTATATATGACTTGCTTTTTTAATTACTATATTATCATCTCTTCTAGCAATATGTTCAACCCAACTCCAGTCTTTTAATTTTTTCAATGAGGACAATAACACCTGTTTGTTCTCTTACCCATATATTGTATTTTTGATCTCTTCTTGTTATGCCTAACATGCATTTCTCCATACTTCTTTGAGTAGAATGAAGTCTCTGTATTGCTCTTCTATTAAAAGCTGATAATAGATGGACAATCGAAATCTTAAACTGGATTCCAAAAGATTGTAAAAGACCCAAAAAGAGACCACATGTGAAATGGATGGATGAAATAAAAAAGTGTGCAGGGGTGACGTGGATAAGAGAAGCTAAGGATCGGAGATGGTTTGAACTTGGAGAGACTATCTTGCAGTAGATTGATAATGGTTGGTGATGATATCTATATTACTATTTACATAGGTATACAATAATCTTTCATTTTTTAAACGGAAACTTTCTTCTACTCATTTGTCATGATTTTATATTTAAACATCTAAAATACAAGGAATAAATCCTTTATGTTGCTTTTGCAAATTAAAAATAAATCCTAGATATAATAAAATATCTTTATCTAACAACAAAATGATATATAACAATTTTATATTTATATAAACTAAACCATTAATAAGTCTTATATTTCAAAAGTGTAGATATGGAAAGTATCCTATATAAAAAAAAATATTGTTGGATTTAAAAATTCCAATATTTACAACTATATGTTTGAAATGTAAAAGTAAATAATGGTGACAGTTTAGTTTTATAGATACACATATTTTCGGTTTGTTCATGGATATATTTCATTTTTGAAACTATTAACATTACATGGACATTTTGTCTGGAATCTACCAGATTCTTTGGTAGATCATTTAGGAATGGTATAGGGATGGCCAAAAATTAGTTATGAATTATGAATGTTTTTGTTTTGTAATTTTATATATAAAAAATATTTTTACATCTTGGCAAAGGTAAAATAATTCACAATAATTTGAAATAAGAATAGTTTAGTTAGAATGTCATCTTAAATTCTATATTCATGAATCCTAAGGTTGAGATACAATTCTTGTGCTAGTAATGTCACTGGTTAGGCCAGAAACATCTAAAGAGAGAATGATACCTCTTAAAACATTGTGTTTTATACTAATCTGTTATTATTAACAGTTTCATATATTTCAAAAGTTTAAATAAAGATTGAATTTTTCTAGACATTTAACAGTTAAACTATTAGCAATAATAAAAATACAATATATTTTCACCTGATTCTTGTTCCATCCTCTTGTCAAAAAAATATTAAACTCAATAAAGTGGCCCTGCTCTTTTTCTTTCATTTGATTTTCTAGAGAAATTAACAAGTCAGAGAACCATTCAAAAGATTGGGTGTTGGGACAAATCCAATAAAAATAAACTTTTGACAATTTAAGTTGAGGATCATCGCTTGCATATTTATACCTAAAATTATAATTATATAATAAACTACTTGTATACAATATAAAAACTTTAGCTTTAGTTAAGTATATGTTCAATGTTATGTACTATAATTTTAGCATGCAGATGTAGACCATTAGTTATCAAGTAATGGTGGTCATTTAAAAAATTAAGCTTTTTTCATGTAACTGCAGTACTTGATAATTAATGATCTAGCTAAAGTTAAACTAAAAGAGATATAAATTAATTAAGTTCATCTGGTTGTTTTTCTATTCTATATATGAGCATTTTAACATGTATAAAACCAAATTAACTATATATACATGTGTATTAGAAGTATACACTCTTATTCTTCTCCTTTACTTTCTTTGCATTTTTTCATATATATTGCTTATAATAACTTCTCTCATATACACTTTAATGCAAAAAAAAAAATTTAATAAAATTTTATTTTCCTAACAGTTTCAACTGTCCTGCAGTCTTCATCAGAGTGTCCTCAAATTTCCTCTGCCTTTTAAATGTATTAAAGGGTATATGAGAGAAGTTATTATACGCAATTTATGTGTGTATAAGAAATTAGAACACGCATAACACTATACTATGTGTGTGTATATATATATATAATAAAAGTGTGTTTGAACAAATTATTCTTAAAAATTAATTTAAAGGGATTTTTATAAAAATCTTACAATTCTGCAGTAGAAAATATTAATACTTTCATTACAAAATACTTTTTACATTTTTATCTGTGCCTAATTTGTTTTCAAAATATGCTCATTTTAAAATCAGAACATGAATTTTTGCTAGACTTCATGACTAAATTAACTCTTATGAAAAGGTGAGCATATTTTGAAAACATACATATGCAGTGCCATATTTATGCATAGGTAATTTAGCAATCAAATCAGAGGTCTTTATATAGAATGTCTGAAAAGCTAACTTTGATAAGTTTATTGTAGTTATGGATCCCACAATTTAATAGAGTGTAATGACTAAAAATGATTGCATCCCTTTATATAAGCACATGTAAAATTATAAAACTTAATAATAATACTGATAACATTTTTTCAAATAGATATTCTTTTAATAGTTATATATTTGGCATAGCTTACAATATGTAATTACAAATAGACAACATGGTTGGTTCGATCACATTAAACAGATGAAAAACATCAGATTTTTTTAAAAACATATGGTCTGTGAATAAGATTATGCAAGAATAATAGAATAATCATTTTATAAAACAAATGCTAAAAGAAAATTTAAAAAAAGATAAATTACAGTCTAAAGACAGTGCAATGGGGGCTCAATCTAATAATTATAGTGATGGTATCTCTACTGATGATTTATATATGCACATAATTTGACACAATAAACACATCTGCCATATAACCAAATTATTTTAAAACTAATATGCAAATTGTCATTTTAACAAAGATTAAAATTTAAATTTGATTAATTAAATTTAATTAGAATTGATATTGATAATGATGACCAAATATTAACAATCATATTGTAAGGTAACTATATATATTTTGATTATCATACATCAAATTATCTCTCAGGGGGTCTCACTTAACATTTAACTACAGTTGATTTGAATATACACTTTAAACTCTATTAACCCTAATTTGAAGCAAGAAAAAACACATGATTTTACTACCCTCTGGATGCACCCCAGCTTTCTTAGTAACAATCTTACTTCAGTTCAGAGTGATGAATTTTCAGATTCAATAGAGGATCAAAGAAAGAAAAATGGTATAAACAACTAAATAATTTAAAAAACAAAACCATTTTTTTCTGATTATCTTGATTTGTATATTGAAATTACA
This sequence comes from Epiperipatus broadwayi, assembly GCA_028023455.1. Lineage (NCBI taxonomy): Eukaryota > Metazoa > Onychophora > Udeonychophora > Euonychophora > Peripatidae > Epiperipatus > Epiperipatus broadwayi. The sequence continues at coordinate 7,089,310 of JAQFVV010000036.1, read as the reverse complement.
AATGAATATTATTACTTTACCATAAAGTAACAAACAATAAATGTAGAAAAAAACATAATACTAAAGATTGAATATAAATGCAAAAATTAAATACGTACATGTTTACATAAAATATTAAGTTGAAACAATATAATATAAAGATTAAATATAAATACATACTTACCTAAAATACCAAGCATCTATTGCTATTAATAAACCAAGAAATATAACAATCGTTAGACATAAAAATATCTTGATAAAATTTTATCGATAATTGAAGTGGCTTATTTCTGCAGGAAGAAGTTTGCTATTAACTGAAAGCAGGCCCTTTGATTTCTCTTGGAAGCCTTAAAGGAACTGAGCAGAGAAAATTCCTAATATCCACTCCATAAGTTCTTGTCGCTGCAGCTGTTACTACTATGTAATTATTTATATACTATATGAATGTGGATAGGCTGCTCACCAACACGCATTAGCCAGCATGGTGAGTTTATTGGCTTTTTACCTCTGAGTTTAAGATCAAGAAATACCATGGTCTTTCTTCTCAGTTGCCTGATAAGGCAGAATGAATGTTTGTGTAAATGATAATATTTTTCCAATAGATATCTCTGTGCATACACTTTTTTAAAAAAATCTTACAAAAGATTTCTTTTAACAATTCAATAAACTTGCTCAACAGATTGATCAATTTGTGTCTTCATGTCAATATTGGTTGATTAACTAATGTCAGAAACTTTAAAATGTTGGTAAACCTCTGCTTGAATATGTGGCCTATACAACTGCATGACATGAAAAACTTTTTTTATGAGAAAATTAGTTATATGCCATCTCTTCATCATCTCTGGACTCCTTATAGGTTCTTTTATCAAAAGTTGGCAGAACTACATTGTTTAGGCTCCAACTAGCAAGTCATTATCATTATACAGAAATATTCCATTGTATCAGTTTAATCAGTACTAAAAAGTATTTCCATTGTTGGTATTTCTAAAAGAGAAATAATGCTTATAAAAATAGAATTGGAATATTTCTGACTGCCACGATGTTGGTGATGTGCATTTTGACTTTCCACAAATATTCATTTCCTTTTTTTCTTTATGCTTATATATAGCTTTTGCCTAAAGGAAACACTTCTCCCCAGCCTTAGCTCATTTTCTTTTCTTTTTGTAACTCTTGTTATTTGTGCCTCAAATGGTTTTGCTTTTTAATTATTGTTTTCCCTTTTTTCAAGTGATTTACCAGTAATCCTTTGTTTTTTTTTCCTTTTTTATCATGTAACTGCTAATTAATTACTTTTTTTTCATGGAATTTAATTTTAATTAAACCTTAAAATTATCTTCAATTAGTTAGTTTTTTTTAAAATTTATTCTTGATTAAATTATTAAACAAAGTTATTTGAAATATATTTTATTTTTTTATGCACAAGAAAATATGCTTCAGACTTTTGATATTATTTATGCTATGATGTATATTATTCTTGTGATGTTTGTTTCCAGTAGTTATGCCATCCAAGAATCCAGGCATGACTAATCCATATCAAATATAGACACATTACTAAGTTGTAAAATGTGTTGAACTGTGCCACGTAACCTTTTCCCATCCACAATATAATACATCCCTTGTATCATTTGTAAGGTTCTATATTTAAAAATATATTTATAGCTAAAACTTTATATATATATATTTAAAAATATTTAAAATATAAGGTTAAAGTTACAGTTTGCCATTTTTAGATATGCCTGCCAGAAGATTGCCAGCTGGTTTATTTTAAATAATCCATTTTCACGAGCTTGGCTGAGTCTACGTTATCATATTCAATATTAATTTATTAAAATGATAAAGAAACACAAAAGTACAAACAGTTGTAATTAAAACTTTTTTTTACTGTGAATACAGTAAATACAATTTTAAAAAACATGATTAAGTAGACTATAACAAACTTGGTTTATTCATAAGCCAATAAACATCACATGACCCCCCCACTTTTTGCAATATGTAAAGTGAGTTTTGCCTGTTTTGGTTTATTCATGTTAGTGGTCAGAAATTGCTAATAGGTTGTAACACTGCCACAAATGCATCTTCTTTGTACAGTTGATGCTACATAAATTCTGCTAAATAGGAATCAATGTATTGTTTTACAGTGATTCTTATTTTACCCAACCTCACAACTTTTCTACATTTTGTGTATGGATGTGTGTGTCTGGATCCACAAAGATATATGTGATTTACTTTGAGATATTCAAATCTAGCATAATGTAATTCCTTACTTTTATATTTCTTCCGACAATCTGAAAATATAGTAGATCCATAAGTGACTTGCTTTGAGGGCATTCATACGAATAGGTGATCAATTTGGCACAGTTACAATGAAGCACTCACCAGTCTCTTGCATAAGCTGCTAAATAACTACTACTGCATAAGTATTCACTTCTGGTGATTTTTTTCTCTTCATAAAGAGATTTTTGTCCAATTCTGCTATTTTGTTAGGGCCTCTGATTTTGCACAATGCCCTAAATAAAAGAATGGAGATTAAAACATCATGCAGGTACTTATTCCAATGAATGACAGTTTTGTCTGACATATTTAATTGTTTATTCCCCCCATTCTATGGATGATAATTTCTACATCAGCTATAAAGAAATCTCAGTGCAATCACAAGTGGTATTTTGGAGCCTTCTAACTATGCTCTTTTCTGAACAGATTGAAACTTACAACATGATTGCACACAACACTGCCATTGTGCCTCCATTTTCACATAAAGTGTATCACTCAGTTTTTAGGAGCAAACTATCTTGTAATTTTGTAAATATTTCACTCATCTTGTTCTGATGATAGAGGATTCCACATTTTGATATTTTCAAAACTGATTGGCAAAAAAAAAGACTTTTAAAAAAATCATTATAATTTTACACACAAGTTACCAAATGTTTAAAAATGATGACAATTTTAGCTTATGTGTTAAGTGTTGACCATGTAATAACATTTGAACATTATGTTGTAAATGGAATTTATTAAACAATTAGGATTAGCCCTGCCATAAATTCCACTCATAACATAATATCTAAATCTTCCACACATGGTGAACACTTAATAAGAGGCAAAATACCACATGACTAAAATTATCATTATTTTCTTAAAATTTGTTTACACATGATTTTTTTAACATTCCATTTTTACCATATCATTTTTGGAATCATGATTAAAATTCTGAATCTTTCACCAAGAGAACAAAATACAGTGTAATATTTTCAAAATTACAGGTTAGTGCCCACCCAAAAAGTGTGATAATGGGCACAATATACATTACGTGCAACTGTAAATACAATGGTGGTATCATGTGCAAACATGTTCAAAGATCTATTTGGAAAAAAGTGACTAGAAGGCTCCAAAATATTGTTTGTGAATGCACAGACATTAGTTTACAGCTGGTGTAGTGAAATTACATTTAAAAAAATTTGATTTCAACTCTGGACTTTTATATTTCTTTTACTTATCATTTTAATAAATTAAAAAAGGATAAATATTGAATATGATAACTGAGACTCAGCCATATTATTGTAAGTACCTTTAAAACTTTATCTTACAATTTACCATTTTTTAATGTTAAAAAAATGTGAAGCTTTAGTAAAACTTAATGTTACAGTTCATCATTGAAAAATTGTTTCAGAGTTCTTTTCATATTTTTACTTTTTCCATAATGAATATATCCCTTGATCATTGAAAATAAGATGTGTTTTCTTTTTAGATTTAAAGTTTGGTATTATGTGTGCTGGGTATTTATGATGACACAAAGTGCCATATTATGGAAGGTGGAGAAGAATGGCTTCAATGGCATTAAGTGCTATAAAACACACAACTACCTGTTTTTATTTAGTATTATAATGTGCTTTTTTCATAATGAATATATGTCTATTTATTTTTTAGATTTGAAGTTTGATATTACACCTCATTTGATGTATTATTCCAGTGATGTATTATTCTAAGCAGGTCACCACCTGAATAAGAAGTGCATTTGTGCAAGGTAAATTTTAGTGCCCTCCCCCTATTTTATGAAACAAAATCTGTAAATTAAAAGACATTTTACTTTTGCAAGAAAAACTTGAAAATATAGCTTTAGTCGTTTATCATGTTAGGTAAATATCTTATATGTTTTATTCATATATTTTATAAAACAAACAGAAAATAAAACACATGCTAAAGTAAAACATTAATTATACTTGCCGTATCATTTTGATTAAAAAAAATTCCATTAAAATCTTCTTAAATAAATTAGTTTACATGTGAAATTGAAATAATAGTAATGAAAACTGCACTACTCTCCTCCTTTTCTCAGGCAGGCTCCAATATCATATAAGTAATTACATAATATATAAGTTACTTACCTACTTATTGAAAATATTATGGACATCCAGAATATCATTCTTTGGAAGCTCCATCCTTCATAGCCAGAAGCAAAAAGAGCTTGACATCTGGCTTATCTCCATTATTCATTCTTAATCAATATTTAGATAAACTTTAACCACCAGGTCAGTAATTCATTAAAAATAGTTGTTTGTTTGAAAACCCACTGAAAATTTTTCATGCATAAACTTATTCATGTTTTCTATTAACAAAATTATATTCCTTCCATAATAATATATTTACACTAATACTATTATTTAATTTTTTATCTGGTGTTATTCCACTATCAAAAACTATAATTTATTATGTATATATAGTCGGATATTTTAAACTTTCTTACATTGTTTATATTTTATTAGGACCACCAAACTAAGTCAATTTTAAATAACATGATATAATTCTTACACCCCATTAACACTTTTATGTTCAAAAGAAAATTCTTTGTTTTCAAAATCCATTCATTATTTTTAAATCAGAATCTCCCTGACACAAAACTAGTTTACATTTTCTATTAACAAAAATACTTTCAATATAAAGAAAGGAATAAACCTTTGGTTTATAAATATACAAATAAATTATTTATTACAGGAAAAATACTTTCACTTGTTTTCACTATCATGGAATTTGTTAAGAATTAAATAATTTAGGGTACAATAATATCTTTTTAAAAATTATGCTTTTTACTCATTCTGTTTTTCTTAAATTTGGACTGTAGGGTGTATTATATGGATCAATTGCAAGTTTTTAGTTAAAGGAAAAGCTGTTTAATAAAATGTATAAAAAATAATGCCACTAAAAAAAATAATATTGTGATTAAAAATACAAAAGGCTATTTAATACATTGTACAGGCTTAAAACTGCATTTTTATTTATGTAATATATGTGGGATTTGAACTCAGACTTTCACATGACCCACTAATCTCAGTACCATCTCATATTGCTGACCCACCTGATCACCCACATGTTGAAAAGATAAATAATCAACAATATACATATTTCATACTAAACCAGCAATCATCAGTTGATCTAGATTACTATCCTCACACATATATACAATGAGTACTCAGCTTTATATTAAGATAGCCAATGTTAATACTTTAATGGACAAGCTTCAAACTATTCCAACTCACAACTTTTCAGCTCTCCATTTCATGAAAATCTGATGATGGAACATTCAAAGCCCTTGTTAGTGCCAAGGTTGTTATCCTACCCATGTTGACATAATGCACAAAAAGATGTGATATAATAAAAAAAGATGAAGATAACATTAGTAAAAATTTTGGCACAACATAACACTGATATTTCACCTCACCTTTCAGATGCAGTTCCTCTACCTCTACTCCTAACTGCATAACACACTAAAACTTAAAAATATTATTGATAAAAAGAATTTGCTCAGTTTTGTGCAATGATAGAGTATATATAAAATATATTTCAGGCAAACAATGGTCTCAATAAGTTTAAGTAAAGAAATATTCCTCATATATCTAAATAATAAATATTTGCAATCAGAGTATGTATCTAAGAATAAAATGATTCTGAAATCTAAACATTTATATATAAGTTTTATTAATCATCAACTTAATAGTCTGAATGATATAAAATGAAATTGTCATTTTTTTTTTTTTTGAGAATTTACATTCTTTGTAAACAACAAAATTCTCAATATTCTATAGTATTAAAAATAATTTTCATCTTTTGCCTATTCTAAGATATCTTCTCAAATGCTCTGGTATATGGAGACATTTTATAGTACCTACATTCTTACCTTGTTCACAAAATTCATTAGGAAATTTCTAAAATCATCTTACTCAGTTTTTCTTTCTTGCAGTACTTTCAAATGTGTGTCAAAAGCAATCCACTTTTTCTACATTTTCAATATCCACCATTTTTATTTTTTGTTTTGTATCACTAACCTTGTAATAAACCACTAAACATCACATGATTACCATTTCTTATGCTTGCTCATAACTGTTATTAAAACAGGCAAAACTCTCCATACAGTTGTGCCACTCAGTGCAAGCTAGTTTAATCAATGGAGGCCAGAAAGCTTGTGCATAAAATCCTATCTAGTGCCTACTCATCCAATATCTTCAGATAGTTTCTAGCTTGTGGCTTTCATCAATGAGGAGCCTCGGATATGAGGCACAACATCTAGATCTACAAAACTAGCTTGCACTGAATGGTACTACTGTATGGAGAGTTTTGCCTGTTTAATAACAGTTATGAGCAAGCATAAAAATGGTGATCATGTGATGTTTAGTGGTTTAATACCAATCCTACCTAATAGGATAGTAGTGGCTATGGTTATGAAAGATACCATAATGTATGGGTACTAAACTATGTTCAGACCTATATGACTATATAAGCTAATAAGCTTGGATTGAAAATATTGTGTTTTCAACTTTATTCACATAGTTTTGTAGTTAAGTAAAGATAAAAAGGTGGTTGCTGTAGGGTTGCATTATATCCTAAGATTTAGGTGCAGTGCTCTCAGATCCAAGGCTTCTCACTGACAAAAGCCACAAGCTAGAAACTAGTCTGGTGATATTGGGTGAGTAGGCACTAGGTAGGATTTTATACATAAGCCTTATGGCATTCATTGATTACTCTAGCTTGCACCTTGTCTCTTTTAATAACTTTGTAATAGTGATGTTCTCTCTCTTAACATACTATTCTGCTATCTAATTCCTTTTGCTTCATGAATGAATAGCTTTCAAAAGCCATTTTGATTTTATCTTTATTAAATTTGATGAATTCCTACCTTAAATTTTTTTTAAAATTAATTAAAACAATGTGTACATTTATGTTTCTAAATATGCTTTTTGCGGAACATAACACCTTATTTCACATATCTTCATTTACAAATTGTTTATTATATCATTTTAAAGAATGTCACTCATATTAAAAAACTGTTTATTATTCATATTTATTTTTTTAAGTGAGACAAACAAACTATATTTTATAAGCTGTGATGAAAGATTGTTCTCTTGGAAGAGTTTTTTTCTTATTGAAAGATTTGGAAGGTTTATTTTTTCCAGAATATTTTTCTTTGGATGCGGTATATTACTAGAACCAAAATAAAGCTTGCTGTTACCAAGATAAATAAACACATATAAAAGATAATATAAAAAACATTTGTATCATAAGAAAAATATAGAATAATAATATACAAAATGATGCAAATCACAAAACTAATCACATATTTTTTTTTTTTTTTCATTTACTAATCACATATTTTTATGAGACAAGATATATTACTTTACCAAATTGGTAGTTTGCATCAAAAACCTAATTTTCAGTAGAGAACATGGAGTATGCATATGTAAATAAAAGATATATTACCAGATGGACTTAAGTACTGAAGCAAATGGGGTAACTCCAATGCCTGCTGCAATCAATACAACAACTTGATATCTGAACACATCCTTTAAGAATATATATAAAATACAAAAAATCACAAATGTGGAATGTATATGTAAACAAGCAAAACAAAACTCTATATGTATTGCCACTCAGTGCAAGCCAGAGTAATCAATGGATGCCAGAAGGCTTGTATATAAAATCCCTGTATAGTGCCTACTCATCCAATATCCCCAGACTAGTTTCTGGCTTGTGGCCTTCATCAGTGAGGGAGCCTTGGATCTGAGAGCACTGCACCTAGAGATGCAGTGCTCTCAAATCCAAGGCTCCTCACTGACAAAGGCCACAAGCCAGAAACTAGTCTGGGGATATTGGATGAGTAGCTGGGTGCAGTGCTCTCATATCCAAGGCTCCTCACTGATGAAGGCTGCAAGCCAGAAACTAGTTCGGGGATATTGGATGAGTAGGCACTAGATGGGGATTTTATGCACAAGCCTTATGGCATCCATTGATTACTCTGGCTTGCATTGAGTGGCGATAAGTATAGAGAGTTTTGCCTGTTTTAATAACAGTTATAAGCAAGCATAAGAAATGGTGATCATGTGAATGTATATGTAGTGTTTAAAATGCTTATCTAAATAATTATTGCTGTTGTAGTAAATGGCATTCAATAATAAATATAATAAAAGAATTGTTCTACTTTTCTTACTATATGTATTATCAAATATTAAATATTAGTGGCAGCTATTTTCTACAACAGCACTTCCCATTCAAACAATGGGTTTAAGTGTTACATATATAATTTTATATCCAGAATGGATATAATTGTACAAGTATTTAAGCACTTAATTTTTTCATACTATACATATATTTTTTCTCAACAACTGCATCAGATGTTTTAGATGTCTTGAATACTTTCCAAACATGCTATAAAATTATACCAATGCAAATGAGATCACAATTCTTTCTGTTAGGTTTTTAAATTACATTTTTGACTTATTCATAATATATATGTGTGAATAAATGTGTTTATACTTTAATACAAAATAGTATCACTATAAATATATAAATAAAAGTAGAAATATTATTCTATCATAGTTTGTAGTAGTAGTTCTATATCTTTAGCATACTCTGTAAAGCTATTGAATTGAAATATATATATATATATACATATATATATATATATATATATATATATATATCATATATATATATATATATATATATATATATATATAATATTATAATTCAATGTCTGTATTTCTTCAAAGCAATATACATAATTATATAATTGAATATTTATAAATACAGTAATCAGATATATTTTAAAAATTTTATTGCTTTCAACTATCCTCGTGGCTAACTTTCCCACAATTCTGTGATCTTATCATTTGCTGCCTACCTATATATATATATATATATATAATACAAAAGTCTAATACCTGTTATGAAAAAATGTTAATATACAAACAATTTAAACAATTCAACAGTAAAACAAAAAAATTAAATTTTAAATTCTTTAGTAGCGCTTTCAATTACATAGTAATCCTCATCAGCAATAAATGAATTTCAAGTTTTAACATTATGTAAATTTCGATAAGCTGTGTATAGCCTATTTGCAACTTGCCTATTAATAACATTATCTTTAAATTTATCTATTAAAATCACTTCTTTAATTTTCCTCTTTTTATGATTTCTTTCTTCCATTAATATTTTTATTTCATTAATATCAAATGTAAACCTATAATTACACATTTTTTCATGGTCAAAGAATACTGAAGCTGTATTAAATTGACTACAGTATTTTTTAATCTGATTATATAATAATTGATGCTTTTTTAATCTTTTTTCCACAGAACATCTCGATTCATTGATATATTATGTCATAGGTTATATATCGGTGAATCGAGATGTTTTATTTCTAAAATATATTTAAAACTCAAGTCGTACATAGGGTTGAATTATAATGAAGTATTTAGATTGATTTCTTTAAAATTAAGCAATGGTAATAATGTCATAAGAAAGTAGCAAATGGTAATATAGATGTCAGGATGGAGGGTAGAATTTTAGGAGGGATGCAACAAGTCAAGTGAAAAGTTCATGAGATTGCTCTCCCTGGACAATAGAAGAGTGTGAAGTAGTATCTCTTTGGTTATTATTCCAAAGACAGTCACTGAGATAGTTGATAAGGTCACTATGATGTGCAGAGAATCAGGATAAATCCTGGTTTCTTAAAGTTTAATTTCAAGGATGGTGTAACTTTAGGACATGGGCCAGAATATGGCTGGAGGTAAGGTTATGTGGTGTATACAGTGCAAATAAAAGGAAAGGAACAAAGTGGGGAGTAGATTCTATTGGTTCTGAGAAGGCCTAAAGCTCTCTAGGGACTACTCATCCATGTGTGAAATTTAAAGAGGGACCAAGTCTCCTCTAGCATTCTTTTGGATGCATACCACTCAGCCTGTTTTTTAATCTTGAGTAAACTTAGATATGAATATTAAAAATCGGCTTTTAGTTCTCCAGAAGAGAAGACAATTCTACAGCAGATGTCCTATATTGTATGGATGACAAAGAGGGATAACCTTATGAGGCCAAATGTTCCTGTGGCTAACATATGCATTAATTATCTCCTTTAATTTGAGTAGTCTGGGACAAAATTGGATTAAGTGATTCATCAACTCCTCTGATCTATTACGAAGAGGGTATATGGGATTGATTTTGTGGATTCCGCATTTGAGATTCAAGAAAGGGTTTGTTGGAATAGCATCTAAATTTAGCTTGATGACAAAATCTAAGAATTTTGACCCCATCATCCACAATTTAAATTAGGTGATTAGTTTCTTATTAGTCAGTCCCAAGGAATCGTGAGACAACTTGATGTCATGATTCAGCAGTTGGTACATCTGCCACATTATCAAAAGCTGCTTTGTTTAATGTAATGTGTTTACTTATGTCAGCAGCGAGGCTATTTAACCAATCATTTTTTTAGGTGGTGGATGGTCCATGGCAGGAACATACCCTATCACCACTTTATAACCGAATGTGGTGATCATGGAACAAATTAAGTTAAACGCTCTCTGAAGAAGTAGAGCATGTATGGAGTGAAGGGAGAGGGCACCATATTTGCAGGGCTGTTGTATCCTCACTAGAACCATTCCTGAACTACAGAATAATCTAGAGCAGGGATCAGCAACCTTTTAGTAGTGTGGTGCCGAACCTATGTTACAATGTTATTCTGCATGCCGACATGATTTTGCTAATCATATTATATTATCAAAAGTTGTTCAGTTATAATGGGCTTCAAAGTTATATATAATATTATAGTATATAATATATACTACTATATAATATATACCTTTGAAGTCCATTATAACTGGATCTTATATAATTGGTCATTCAGTATTTAAAATACTTAAAATCATGTGAAAAGTACATTTTTTAATTTGTAATTTTTAACATGCTTATTAAAAATTATATTACAAATTATAAATTACTTTTTACCTATACAAAATATATAATTTAAATAAGAAAAAAATATCATGAATTCTAATATGATTAGCCATTTTTTATTATTAAAATAAATTAATGTGAACCTTGCCCTTGTATTTCTTTGCTTAATTGCTCAATGTTAGGTATGTAATTGGTCACTTTTAACTTCACATATACTTCTGAATGATCAGGTGTTAGGCAACTTCTTAGTGAACTCAAAATATTTTTCATATGTGAGAAAATTTGTTTGCATAAGTAAGTTGAATCAAATGCCAAAAGCAGAGCACAAGCAGTTTTTTTCTCAAAGAATTAAATCTTTCAGATAATGATATCCAACAATTGAGAATGACAGATGGCTTTTCTAGACAGTTCCCTTCAAGTGTTTTCCGCAATTCTACAAATTTAGTTTTCCACAATTCTGATGACATTAATTCGATTAATTCCATTTCAAAACTATCAATATCCATCCACTCAAAAAAAGATAAATCAAATGGACTCATCTTTAAATCAATTAAGTCAGGTTTGATGAGGAAAGAAAATATGGGTGTGTGTATTTTGAAGTCTTCACATCATTTGAAAAATTCTTCTCTGAGAGCTTCAATGTATTTTTGAAGTTCATCTTTGTTAACGTTTAATTGATTTGTATGGGCTTTACATTTGAAAAGTACACATAGGTGTTATTGGTAATATCATGGAAAAATATATTTAATTTTGATGCAAATCTTTTCTGATATTCAAAAAGTTCTAATACTGTTTGACCCTTCCCTTGCAAATGCAAGTTTAACTTTATTCAGGTGTTGAGTTATATCAGTCAGAAACATCAATTTGCATAACCAGTCTTCATCATTTATTTCTGGATAATGTTGTTCTTTTTCATCAAAAAACATCTTGATTTCTTTCAGACATGATACAAACCTGTTCAAGACATTACCTTGACTAATCCAATGAACATTGCTGTATAGAGGGAGGTCTATATATGCACTATTCATTTCTTGCAAAGAGATTTAAATTGTCTACATGTTAATGAAGAACAAGAAACTATGAAATTAATTATTTTAATGACAGTGTCCATTACAGAATTCAAGCATTGTGATGAGATTTTTGCAACTAAATTTTCCTGGAGTATATAATGCAGTGGAAACTCAATATTCGATGTTTAGTATGATTTTCAAGAAGTTTAACAAGTCCCTTTTCCTTTCCGACCATTGCATGGCTGACATCAGTAGTAACACTAAATATTTTATTTATGTTAATTTTCTAACTATGAATATCTAAATATCCATTTAGTGACTATCAGTAGGCTGTCTATCAGAAAAAAAGACCAAACCTTAATGGAACCTGAAAAACTTTTTTAAGTTTTATTTAGCCTTTATTCAAACTCAAGTCTTAGGCAGAGCAGACAAATATGCCACCACCTAGATTAAGAAACCCTTTACACCGACTTATATTGACGTTTTATATTATTTCAAATATCAAATTCAATTATTGCACAAATATAATATATGTTTTAAGAAAGGTTAAATATTCCTTGAATATAGCATTTTCAAAATTTAAAATAAAACTATCTTTATACCTAAAATATATTGAATACAAAATATTCTTACTTCACTGGCTGTTCCAAAGGGTCCATCTACAGCTATGCTGATTAAAAAAAAGAAAAAGAAAACACGTATATACCACTAAACATATCAAAATAAGGTTTTTAAAAAAGGTATATTAAATGATAACACCTTGGTAAACTTTCCATTTCTTCATCCTCATTATTCATTCCACAAGCATGCGCAAGAGAATTAGTCCAATCACCAACAACCCTAATGTGAACACTGAAGTAGTTGTCCTCAGGAGCCTTTAATATATATGTATGTGCATAAACAGATATACGGGTATATATGTGTGTTTAAGTGACTTTAAGTACTTAAGAAGTTTACTTAAAAATAATATATGTACTATATAGATATATACAATATTTACGGTGATAATAAATATTACTGACAACTATTATAAAGTACAGAAATATATTTAGTTATTTGCGTAAACATTTTCAATTGAAAACCCTTTAAATTTTGGGAAATTATAGGATGAGGTTTTTAGTTGAAAATGATTATGCAAATAAATGAAAATACTTCGACACATTAAGATAGGTATTAGTAATATCTATTACAATAATGAATACTGTATTGTTTTATAACTATTACAATATTTACTAAGGCAATAAACCTAAAGCATGTGCGGTTATTACCTTAGTAAATATTACTTATGTAATCAATGTGCGTTAAATAAATTTATAATTACAACTATTACAATAATTAATCTATAAGGAGTGTTTTATTTTAAATACATTTACTTTATAATGGTCAGTTTATATATTTAAATTTATTTTAATTAATTGGATACCATCTAACATTAAATATCAGGAAATATATGGCACATAGTCTTAATTTATATGTTTTAATAGAATTCAAAATATTTTCTTTAATATGCACTAATAATGACCACTACACAATCATTATTTGCTATACATGGACAAATCACATAGAACATAAGTTACCCCTGATGAAATAGACATGGAATTATTATGCAGACCAGACAATATTACATATAAAAGAGTTAACATATTATTTAAACAAATAAAACAATAGGTTATTTACAAAATATCATAATTATCAGCCAAGTTTTACTATTCTGTTATCCTAAACATGTGTAGGTTACATGCTGGAAAACAAATATGAAATGATCATATTTATGTGTAAAATGTTAAAGTTTATTTTGATTAATTTTAAAACAATGATCTTTTAATTACATATTGTAACAGTAACATGATTATAAGATTGAGCAACCACTTGCCATAGAGGAAATCCCTGGGATTTAATACACCCTGAATATAATTCTATATATGGCCAACCCTCGCAAAAACAATACATCTATTCATATCATTAACTTTATAGTAGCACAGACATATCTAGTACAGAATTAGTTTAATCAATGAATTTCCTAACAATAATAATATTCTAGGGAGTAGCCAGTTTAGAACTGAATTTTGATTTAACAAGAACTGATGGAATGAGAGAGATTGTTTATTTGAATCCAGTTTCAAATTTAACAATAACTCAACCTAATTATGTGAGATGGTTTCGCTTAATTTGTCCCAAATTTTTAGACCAAATCATGAATAAATTTACCATATAGATATATTACGCTTTTACCATTCAACAGGAATATATTGACTTCATTTATATTGTAAGTTCTACATACATGAAATCTATTTCATGATAATTGATACAAGGATTAAGTAGACACAAATGAACTCAAATGACTTTCAAAATAAACTTTTGCTTTAACTCAAACTCTAATAATTATAAGACCATTCCTTATTTCTAGCTGTTGGATACTACTTGCTTTTTATACATTTATATTCTGATTATTTTATCTGATTTTACATACTTGCTGATAATTTCTACATGGAAAAAAATATTTGTTAAATAAAATATTCATTTTTTTTCATTGATCAACCAATTAAATAAAATATTACCTAAACATTTTATATATAACAAAATATAGTTTCTTAAAATTAAATATATCTAAAAAGTTATAAAATAAAACATAAAATGGTAATACATTAGAATAACAATCTAGTCAATAAAGTTTTTTTTACATATGCAGCAGAAGTTTTGTAGCAAGAATTTTTTACAGTTCATTGTGAGGATTCTCTCATAATGGTAAACACTTGATATTCCTGTTCCTTTCTTTACAGTTTTATATATTATTCTTTACCAATCTTTTTATTTTAAAATTTGAGGCTTAAGCTCTTTTTTCATTTTTCAATTCAGATTTATTTTAAATAGCTTGGTCAGATTCATAGGGGTTACAGGTTAGAGCAATTGATAGTTTTCTCTTTTCTTTACTCAGGTATCCTAATGATACTTCAATGAGGTTTGAATAAAAAATGAATATTGCTTATTTTCAATGACCTTATTTTATTTTAATTGCTTGAATTTTCAAAACTTCATCATTATGTAATTCATTCAATTTTCAAAACATCACAATTATTAAATTGCTTGAATTTTTTTCTTGTTTCAAATCTCATATCTCAAAACATGTTCAATTTGTTTATTAATTTATTTTTAATCTAATTATTTAAAACTTATTTCTTTTAACACTAGTATATTTATCTGAGTTGTTTTGCAATAAATTCCAGATATTATTTTAATCTTTGATAAGAGAAACAATTTTAATAATAGTTTGATAAATTCATTTTTCTTAAATTTAAACATTTAACAAACCTATTATATTATTTATTATTATTATTATTTCAAAATATGATGTTTTAATATTTTTTTAACATTTGAACATTATCTACTGTAATTACTCTTGATAATTTTCTTTAAAACTTTTCAATACTCTATTTGTTAGCTATTTTCACATCAACAAAAACTAGCTTATTGTCACGTGGAAGACCAAATAGTTAATAATGAAATGAATAAGATTATTATTCATTCCAATATTGGAATATCTATTAATTACTAGTAAAATGTGTATTTAAATTAATATTAAATTTATGTTACTAAAACTACTGTCTAAAAATTGTTAAATAATAAAATGGAAATAAATTAAAACATTAATTGAATAATGAGCATAAACTAAGATAAAATCAGATTATGAAGGAATTCAGTTGTCAATGACCAATTAACAATTGAATTCTAGAAAGCAATATTTTAATAAAACCTAATAGATAATAAAAAAAACCTTCCACTCAGATATAGATGAACAGTTAGATTACTCCAGAAAACAAAAGAGAAAGAAAACTATTTAAGCAAGGGAGAAAAAAGCAATATCTTTTTTCTCCATTCTTTGTGTGCTCGTGCCATTAGGTTGTGCATTGATATAAAGCAGTGGAAGAAAACAGTGGGAATTTGTTTCCAGATCCAGGATTTTGGCTTCTGAAGGTACTCAAGCTGACTAGGGATCAAACAGATCATCCCCATCTTATTACAGTTTATATGGCAATCATTACTAATATAATTTAATGTAAATCTTTGGTAATTATTCCATGGCCATCATAATAATATCATAAATAAAACTTCTTAAATAAAACATATCAATAAAACATTATAACTCTTAAATAATAACTTTATTTATGATGTGCAAATACTATGTCTTCATTATAATTATTTGTGATTATGTAATTGTGATGTGAAGAAACTGAGTCAACATTAAGACTTATAAAACAAATTTAACAATTTTATTAACAAGCTTAATAATAAAATTATTTACATTATTTACAATCTGAAAGAATTCTATTTATTCACATTTAAATACTTTTCTAATACAAATTAAATGACTTAAAATATAGGATACAGAACATTTTCTTAAAATATCTCTTATTTTCAAAATATTATATAATTTTTTGTTACAGTTATTAAATTTTATTAATTCAATAGGTTTTAAAAACATATAAGATAATACTTTTACTATGAACTTATTCTCGTTATTTAGTTTTAAAAAAAAAAAAAAAATTATTATTCTGTATAGCCATTCTTCAATAAATAATTATGTGAACGACCTTGATTAATAGCATACCATCAAACTAAGCTGCTTACTACTTATTACTGTAAACCTCAAATATCATGTAAGTATTAGTGTGTTGTCATAAAATTTCTTTTACAAAACTTATGATTACTTACATTCATTAAATACAATTCAGTCTATTACCTTTACTTGTAAATAAAAATATGCATTATGAGTATGTCTTTGAAAATTCTTAATAACTAAATAATATCATTATAAATCCCTTTTAAGTTATCAATTATTTATTTTATAAATAAAATAAATAAATATCATTTTTAAATATGAGAAGTTTTATGATTCTTTCACTGATGAAATGATGTTCTTATAATATTTACACTTATTTTTATTCTAAGTAACATAACTTATCTTACTCACTTTAAGGAAAATTCTGTATTTCCAAACATCTATTATTTCCGATTTTAAAACTACCATCCTTTACGATGTAATCCAAGAAAATTTTAATAATAAATAAACCAGTAGGTATATGGTATAAACTATAACTTCAAATTAGTAACACCTTTATCAACTAATCATCATGGTCACAGTGTACAAGAAATGAGGTATGACTTATTTGTCTAATAACTTCTATTACCATATATAATGTCCAGGCTATTTATTCAGCACTATGGCACATTAAACTTTAACACCTATAAAATAAACACTGCCATGAATATACACAACCTATAGGGCTATGTTATCTATATTTGCATAATCATCATTATAGTATACTCTTATTCCTATATAAATAAACCCTACATACAATATTATCTTGGTCTCATGTAACCTAATACTAAGATATTATCACCAAAGATCTATTACTTTACATCGCTAAATTCATTCCCAAATTTCTATAATAACAAATAAATTCATTTTAAAATAACAGTCTAACTAACTAATAAGACAAGATTATTTCATCCTTCAGTAGTTCTCAAACTTAAGTATAAACAATCAGAATCAATGTCATATTTTTAATACTTTAAATTACTCAAATAAAACATCCAGTTCAGTTATAATAGAATCATATATTTATATTTCCCTTATGTTTAAATATCTTTACGATATCAATAAAATTATGCATATTCTTAAAATAACTAAACCAATGATAAATTATGCGTAGGTATCATGTTTTATATGCGCATCCATACATCCACACAAAATAATAAAATACATTATAAAACCATCAATAATTTACATTATTACCATAAGTAATTTCTATTGGCAATTACTTAGTCAATGTCTTCTGGATCACAAACTAAATAAAACATTTTTATTATCATTTATTCCACATTATCACATTTTAAAATATATTAAGTTTTTTTTTTTAAATTATTAAAGAGTTTTTCCTTTACAATAAAATTTTAATTACTAGGTTAGTAAGTAATTTAATGTTCTATGTTCCTATTCTATCTCTATACTATGAATAAGCATTACTATAAATTTTTTAGTAAAAAATAATTTAAAAATTATATTTACAACACCTCCATTAAACTTTCTTGTGATGAAATGTTCTTTTCTTGATAATAAGTTCATTACAGGAAGTGTCTTTTTCTCCTGGTAAAACAATAGTAATCACACTTTTGATGCCAATAATTACGCATGCTCCAATTCTCCACATTGCAACATAAAATCCAAAAATGACTGTTCAAGCTAAACACGGTAAGTTTACTTTTATTCCATAATATCCAAACTGATATAATTAATATTTTTTATCTCCAAAATTTTAAAAATATTCAGGCATTCATTACTATGTAAATTTCTAATTTAAATATCTTTGATATTCTTAGTTCCGACAATTTTTTAAATTCTTCTAACTTTCCCATATTTACTGAGGTTCAATGTATTCTGATACAAATAATCAACTTCCCCCAGTGTTCGCTGATAACTTCAATTATTCCTAATGAATAAATTTCAGAAAACTTTTTGTATGTCCAGCATACAATAATTATTAATTTTGAATATTTTTAAATATGACATAAATCATAATTGCAAATGATCTTAATTTTTATTTTTTTTTTAAAATTTCAGTTTTAAATTATGTTCAATATTTCTTCAGAAAGAAATATCTTAGTGTTCCAAAATAATTGCTTGGTCAAATTTAAAGGTTTTTTTCCTTTTTAAAGGCATTTTCCCATCGTATTTTAAATAAGTTTTCTTAATAAAAATATTTTATATCATTTTACTTTCCATTTTTTCTGAAATTCTTTATATTTTTTTCGTAAAGTTCTTTCTATGAAATCCAGTCATAAATTGATATGACCTATCAACATAGGCAAAATCATATGCTTAATACAACAATAACACTTGAATATTTCCATCAATCCTTTTACATTTAGTGATGACTTCTCCATGTTTAAGTTAATGACAAATTGAATAAAGTAGATTGGCAAGTAAGGAACTACTTATTTTTTTAGCCTCACATTTTATATCATGACCTTATAATAATAGACTACTGTACTTTTATAAAATTGAAGTTAAATAAAATTGACTATTATGTTACCGAAGTTGTAGAAATAATAACAACGGTATGACAGTATATCGGTATAATGAGATAACAGTGACATGGAATTTCCTGCACAGCTGTTTTATATCTGCCCAAACTACATATTTTCATTGGTCAATTTCAACAATGCTTACTTCCATCCTGGGTGAGGAATGCCAGATTAAAGTTAAAACTAATAATAATTTATTAAATATTTATTTTTATTATATTATTCAATCCTTAATTAATTTTCATATTTTATTTACACTTAACAAATACTTTAAAATAACTTTTAAAAATCACATTATAATATTTATTACCATTTCTACCCTTATTTTAAATAAAACGTATTTATTTTCAACATAAAACACAAATCTAATTCTACCTATTATATTTATTTTAAAAACCTAATCTAATATTTATAACAGATAATATTATTTTATTCTCAAGAACAGGTGTGAATATTACACGTCACGTGATTTACAAAAATGAATGAGATGCTAATAATTTAAATGAAACTAAAATAAATAATTTAATTTATAAAATATTACATAAACAATATTATAGCAAAATTTTAAACAAATTATTCCAATATTATAAAATCGAATATGCACTTTACTCTCTACATTATTACTTTTAATTAAATGGTTTTAAAATATAACTATCAACTACAATTCTCATTGTTAAATAATCTATTCATTTAACTTTAAATTACTACTTATAAAATTTACTTTAATCATTCACTTATAAGACTTATTAAATCAGTACTTATTATGGCCAGTTTTTCCCAACCATACAATCTTATAATGATTTTTAATTAACTGTTTTCTTGCAAATACTAACACAATATTATACACCAATTATTTTACTTGCCCTAACTAAACTATTCAAAGATCAACACATAACATACATCATCCCTTGCTTAACTTCAAAATTTAAAATTTTCCAGTAAATTGATAGAAATAATCCATTCTAACCTAAACAAAAGGGTACAATATATATATTCTTTCTAAAATTAATCATCTTAATGACAACAGATAAATATTTGATATTTTGTTTCTATTGTCATAATATTACAACACTTTACTCATGAACGCAGCAGAAATGCTTACAAAACGTAAATACTTTTTTAAAGTTTTAAACCCTTAATGCAAAAAGATAATTTATTCTGATAAATTCTTTCTAAAAGTAATTGTTTTTTATTTGTTTTACCTTGGTGTTAATATTTTTATAGGTTATTTCTTACAAATTTTTTAAATATCATATATAAATTATAAAGTATAATTATTAATAATTTATATGAAATATTGTTTATACCAATTCTATTTTTCTTTTATTTAATTAGAGGGGATTTGAATCCAGACTTTCAAGCTTTTTTTAATCATCAACTCCATTTTATACAACTGATACACATGTCAATATATATGCAAAAAAGATAAATAGTCTCAATATATATTTTGTGCTAAATCAGTACTCATCAGTTGGTCCAGATCATGATCTCCCACACATATATACAGTTAGTGCTCAGTTTATATGAAGATAGCAATTCTTCAAACTTTGATAAACAGGTTTCAATCCTCTCTACTCTCCAACTCTTCAGCAATTCATATCATTGAAAATTTGGTGATGGGGTGTTAAAAGACCTTGTTTGCCAATTTTGTTGTCATTCCCATGTTAACTGTAAGTTATTCTGACCCCTCACATGCAGAACCTTAAGTTCATTTAAATACATAAAAGAGATATGAACAGAATACAGGCTGAATGTGTAAATTTAAATACAATTATATTGTATATACTTTTAATCTAGATGTAATTAGAGGGCATTTGAATCCAGACTTTCAAGATTTTTTTATTTTGTTGAAATAATTGTTTTTAAAAGCAATATAATATTTTACTTTTCTCATTGTGTTTTTTTAGTTCATTTCATGATTAAATTTCCTTACATTATCAATTTTTTTCCCATACCAATTTACAGAATTTTTCATATTTTATTCTTCTAAATGAGTCACTTGTAGTTAATTTCATTTTTTTTTTTGCACATATAGAAATTCACCAAAGAGAAGCATTAAGGATAAATTAAAATAAAAAAACTTTAGCAATTATTTATAATTAAAACACACTTTATAAAGGATGAAAAAAAACAACAAAATATTAAATATATACCTTTGATTTAAATACAATACTTACCGATGTTAGTGTAAAAGGATGCCATTCTAAATATGATGCTCTTTTACACTGAATAAAAATATATTGGCCAACATTCATGATGAATCCAGGCTTCTTCATCTGGATTTCCAATACTTGTGATGGATGTTTGACAATCTATAACAAAATAATTATATATATAATTATATGTGGGTCTGAAAAATTCATGCTTGCAAACTGATAGAAACTTCTTGCATAAACGCTTGGAGTCAGTGTTTAGATCTAGTTTCTTGGCTCTGTCCTTCACTGATGATAGCAAATTATCTTGAAATCAGCTGATCTGAGGGTGGGAAAATGAAAGAGATAGTGAATTCTGACTCTTTTGACGTTTATGTAAACAAATATATGCTTGGCCGGTGGTTTTGGTAAAACACCATATATTGATCATATATATAATTAATAAAACCAAGTCATAAATTTCATAACTTGCTTTTAAGCTTGCATTTAAATGATCACTAGATGGAGCTTACCAATAGCTCTAAACAAGTTTTATTTTTATAAGTGCCGAAAGAGAAAGAATTCAAAATCTCTATCGTTAAGTCCCTACCTCCAGACCAATTGGTTTTGAGCTTATGACTCACCTCAATGGAGGGCATTCTAATCCTCCCCCAATACCCGTTGTACCTTTCCTATCAACAAATACCTGGGGGTGCCAATTCTGTTGATCATCTGAACTGACTTTAAATTGTTAATGAGACTCTTAAAATGCTGTTCTACCTTAGCTTAGCTCAGTTGGGGATTACAGAGATTTATAGAATGTAAAATGTATACTAGATATTGGAGGAAACATTATGATTAATAGAAACAAAACATCTATTAAGTTTTATAATAAATAAATAATTGGAATTGGTAAAGTTCTACCATTTAAATTTAAAGTTTTAGTCTATACCTCATCTCCTCCCATCATTCACATGCATTGAACAACCTCTACTGTGTGATCAAATTAAAATAATAAAATAAAGATATAATACTGATTAACTCTACTGTATAGTAAGTTAGAATTAAATACAAAATAAAATATAACATTACTAAACTTTTAATTGTACAGTAATTTAAAATAAGTAACTGGATTAAAGTCTAATCTAAAATGGTAAGGGGATATCTCAGGAATTAATTTATTGCATGGCTTAATTTTAAATCTATACTTTCCAACAACTACTAATTACTATCATAAAAGTAATGACATAATTAAGGATTATCCTAATAAAAATGGTAGTTAGATAATGAAAGAAATAGGGTGAGTTTTGAGTTCAATTCATCATCTAAATAATAACTGAGTAATAAAATTTTCAGAGAATCACTAAATAATCAGACATTTCATATAGTGTTTGGATCAACAAAACAACATCATCAGATCTGGACATGTTCATCATTAAATTATGGAATAGAGCAATCATACCATATCGGATATGTAAAGTGTGTGCATGTGGGAAACATAGAACATGAATGCATGTCAAAGAAGAATTCTAAACAAATTTTTTAAATAAAAAAAACACTTATTACAAGATAATTAAATAAACATTTGTTTTTCTAGTTTACGCATATACATGTTTTGGAATAATTCCAACATCAATGATTAAATAGTGTACATGAGAATAAATAACATTAAAATAAACTTTCTGTATTTTCTTTCAACATATGCCAGCTATCAGTCCATTTTAATAAGCTTATAAAAGAAAACATTATAATACTAGCACTAAAATAGTAAAACATGAAACCCAAACCTCTTGGTATTTTACTTATAAAATATACTCAAGCTATCAGTCAATTCTGATAAACCTATGACACAGAAACATTACAATACTACACTAAGATAACTAAGCATGAAATTAATTTCTTGGTAATTTACTTCAAATACGCATACATTACCAGTCAATTCTGTTATGCTTATGGAAAATAAACTTTATTTAAACATCACACCAGAATAATTAAATGTAAAATTATTTTTTATATTTTATTTCCAATACATTCAAGCTATTAATCAATTCTGATATGCCCATGAAAAATAAATCTCTATTAAACACTGACACTAAAATTATAAAATGTGAAACTAAAGTTATTAGTATTTTTACTTCAAATGCACATCCAAATAATATGAGTGGGGTATAAATCTATGAGTAAGAGGTCAAGCTATCCTTCACAAATTAAATGAATAATTCTATTAAATGGATGCACTTTCTTTTCTTTTGCTTACTCATTCAAAATGAGGATGAAACATTCTGAGAGTTGATGGTATAAAACCTAAATAATTAATATGATATGATTTGAAACAATGATTAAAGAGTTACACATTAATGATGAATTTTCTCCATTCCTTCCATATTAATAACATTTTATGCACATGTCTGAATTGTGCTACCTATTGTAAAATGATTAACATAGCTAAATCCAATCAGTTTATTTATGAAATTGGGATAAATGTCATAATACGGATGACAACCATGACCAACCTACATATGATGACCATGGTCAACCTGCTTTAACACCAATTCTACTTCAGGTGTTCTGTGAGAAAAATCAATTCTACCTTTATTTTCTTTTCTTATCAGCAAACTATCTTACACTTGGCTATGGATAAATGATGGGAAAGCATTCCACACAAATATATGAGGGATGAAAATACTTTCTTAACTCTAATCCTTTAAATAACCAAAATACAATGATGCCCTAGCCTAATTTTGAGGCTTAAAACAACTGGTGTGGACATCATCTCATCACAAAAAAACAAGGAAAATACACTACCTGACTCCGCACACTATAATTAGCCTAAAATATAACTACTTCATCTGGAAAATATATTACACTCCTGACAAATATTTCAACAAACTAAGGGAGAGCTCTCTCAATCCCTGACAATGCAATATATAATCCACTCATGACGAATATTCAAATAAATTAAGGGAAAGTTCTCTCAATCCCTGACAATACAATATATAACATAAACAATTTATTTTTGCATAGCCACGGAATACATTTCAATCTAATCATAAAAAAATTCACTCTTAAATAAATACTTAACCTTTCCACTACTTTTTGGCACATTTCATCATCTGAAACTGATGGAAATTAAATTATTTCTACTTTCAATTCAAACATTATATAACTGGATCAAATAACAGACAGGTATATAAGCATAATAACACACAAACAATTTCAAATCACATTTGATAAAGAAACAGTGTAATGACATTAATTAATAAGTTATAAAAATGAATAAATCTTTCATTTCTGATGAGGTATAATATTTTGAAATAGAAAGTGAAGATGGGAGAAGGAAGAGATACTCAGGAAGGAATGGGAGAAAAAGATACTGATTGAAAGAGGGAGTATTGTGGTATTGGTAATAGTTGATTAGACACCCATGCCCCTTGATGGCCTTGTTGCTATGCAAAAATTATAAAAGATTATCATTCCTAGGCTGTATTTTGGGGGGATTTTCTTTATTTTTTCTTATAAAAAAAATAAAACACAGAATTTGTACTTTTTAAATATTTTTTTTTATTAACTTCAAACAAATTTACCAAAAAAAAATTCAAACACAGAATTTGTAGTTTTTAAAGGTCTTTTTTTTTATTAACATCAACAAATTTTCAATTTATTACGGTTGTTTTTTTGGTTTCTTTTTCTTTTAATATAAATCAACTAATGTCAAAATTAGTACGCTTTTTTTATTAACATCCAAAAATGTTCAATATATTACTGTGGTTTTTCTTTTGGATTATTATTTTTTATAAAAAAAATTAAAATCAATAAATGTAATACTTATTCCATTTATTTTTTTTGATTTCACTTTCTTTTTTTTAAATAACATCACCAAATTTAAAACTTATTACACTTTTTTTTGGTTCCATTTTTTTTTTTTAAAAAAAATAACAGCAACAAATGTAGAACCTATTAGGCTAACTTTTTTTGGTTCCGCCTTTTAAAAAAAAAAAATAACATCAACAAATTTAAACCTTATTACGTTTTTTTTTTTTTGCTATAAAGATCAACAAATTAAAAAACCAGCTATTCTTGGCTACAGTAATATATCACATGTATAGATTGAGCAAACGGTATTCTGAACCTGTCAAACCAAGTTAGCTTCTGTTGTTGATAAATGAGAGAATCATATAATGTCTGGCTTTTCCTGAGCCATGTTGTTGGTCTCATGGAGGTTATTGAGAATACATTATTTGATGCATTACCTACTTCAAAGTATATTCAGATATACCCTTTGACAAGGTTTTTTACCTTAAAACTTGACTACAGAAGTATGTAAACCCTCCGATAATTATTGGTTAGTCAAATCATATGATTTCAATAAAAAATTTTTTTTTTTTTTTTTACAATTAATGCTTTTTATATAATTGAAAGACACACACCCTCACACCACACCGTAAACAAGTGTAACGTGTAAATTCCCAGAAATAATTTACTGCGATGTGACAACGTAGCCTGCAATGTGTAGTACAACAAAAACTGTTGTATACACATAACACACGGCTGCAAAAATACAGTCAGCTGCATATTTCAATGGTGTTTTTTATGTGTTTTAGCACAAATCATGCTATTAAATATGGCCAGCCACATAAAAGGCATTTTTAATGTGTTTTAGCACATAAATCATGCCATCAAATGGCATGGGTGTCTAATCAACAAATACCATGGTATCTAACTGATATCAATAGGATTGGTGAAGAATGATAGTACCAAAGTGTTTGCAAGACAAGTAAACCATGTATATGCACTGCTTGTATGGGCATTATGGGATTAACAAGGTAGAAAGACTGTTAAAAATGTGGTTTTACTGGCCAAATATGAGGTCTCAGATTGTCAGCACATTAAATGAATATGAAGTTTGCCAGAAGATAAAACCTGCCAACAGATCATATGAAGATACATTGAACTCATCATTCTCGAGAAACCTAATGATCTGGTGGTTATTGATTTTTATGGGCCATTACCCGTATTCCACAAAATGAAATATTTGTTTTATAATCAGCATTTTGCAGAGATTGATATATAATTAAAAGTGATTGAGCATCTTGATTTTTTAAAGATAATTAATTTAAATAAAAGCTGGCTAGTACTGTTATTTTTCAGTTATTTTAAAATAGGAAGTAAATTTTGACAAGTTTTCATGACAGTCCGACTTCTAGCACCCAATAGATTACACATTGAATCCTGGGCTAGTGTCAACCTGTCCTAAGAAAATTAAATACCCCTCAGCTTCACTTGATATAAAGAGATAATAATGTCTAAGCATCAGTATTTAAGTCAAAACTCAAGCTTTATACAGATGCTTTTGTTCATGTATCTTTTTAGCTAATAAATTTTATTTTTAAAATAAATATAAAATAGGGAATAATCTAAAAGATCTGATCACTAAATCATTATTAGAAAGAAATAATGCAAATAAATCTTTAATCTCAAATATTGACCTTTCATCTTTAGAATAAAATTAGACATATGATTCAAAACTATGACATAGTAAGAGATTGAATAAATTTTCTAATTTATATGAGAAGTTACCTGATGAATGCTAATTTTAAAATGGGTCAAAAAATCTTTTTATACGAATATTAAAAAAAAGATTTGAATTTACCAATGAAGTATATAAAACATCAGTGTATCAAAAGTTATGGCCTATATAATTGATTAATTTATATTTCAAAATATATCTGGATAAATATACAGATGTAAATTAAGATTAGATATTCCTTTATACGAGATTCACTGATGTATTTTATAGCCAATGATGTTATTGGATAAACACATGTATGTAACTCATCCTTTACAAAGCATTCATTGATATATCTTGTCACCACAATTACTTTATCCTATAGTTCTTACAAAATAATGACAATGATAATTTGAGTGCATGGTTTAAAGGAGAATTAATAATAAAAACATATTTCAATATTATGATGTACGTGTATGTGAATTTATCTGCATTTGGATCACCTTACTATTTACATATATAAACCTTACAGATATTCATTTAAATCACATTACTATATTTAATATTTTTTCACAGGATTAATAAATTTAATATCTATGTCATATTTGTAACTACATAAAAGTCATATATATTACTCTATTACACCCTGTGAAATATTTATTTTATACTTGTTATTATTCTATTTTATTATTAATTAATTAATAGAAAATACTCATTTTATACTTGGTATTATTCTATTTTATTATTCATTAATTAATAGAAGTATTAATCACTATTTTATATTCTATGCATTTTCAATAGATTTTTTTTGCTTTTCATGAAACTAAGCACTGATCAATAATGAAATATTGATTTGTGTGTGTGTGGATTTTATATAATTATCTTTGGAATTACATGAATGGCACAGAAATTATAAGTTATATAATAACCATGCTAAAGGAATGCCATAAATTATCTTTAAAATCTACATTTACACAAGCGTTATTTTAGTCCACATGGTACTAATATGGGCCTAAGCATAATTTTCATTATCATCACCATGCACAGTTGATGTTTTATTTTGTCAATTTTAATTTCATTTCATTTATTCATTATAAGTTTATGCCAACTTGGAGCATAATATATCTAAATCGATATAAAAGGTTAACGACACATGTATCTACACAGGTGCTACCCATCATATATAGGTGTGCATTTATTTCAATGTAATCATTACAACATATATACTCAAAGTTATTCTGGGCTTATCAAAATTATTAGTCATTGCCAAGTAATTTCCACAGTCAATGTATATCCCACAGATAAATAATTTACTGCAGTTACTTGTTAGTTAATTTCTAGATTTTATTTAGCTTAATTTAATGATGTTAACAGGATTTATTTCAAAATCAGTAAGTTTTTCCAAGTACATTCGCAGTAAGATTTTTATCATTAACAATAGAACATTAAGTATAACGCTCACCATTAAAATTAAACTGAGTTTTAAGATTGACATCAAATTCAGTTTGCTAAATTTATAAAAAGAAATGATACACTTTCAAAAAAGTATAAATATTGTGCATGACTGATTTTTTTTATATGTCAGATGCGTTGACCGGGAAGAGAATCCGGGCCAGCTGCTTGAAGGCAGCTATGCTAACCCGCTAGGCCCCCAACGCTTTGCATAATTGATTTGGGCTATTAATTCAACAGATTACAACATAATATAAAATATATCTTCCTATTAATCTTTCACTCTTACAATTCAAGAAAACACAATATATATGTCTATGTGTATGCGTGTTTTCTTTAACAAAATTCTATTATCATTCGTATGTAAAAAAAAAAAATAATAATCTGTATTTGATTTTAAAATAAATTAAATTTTATTTTCTATTATTTTAATAATGCCACATTTCTCAAATAGATAAACTGATGTTTGCTGGTTTAGCATGTAATAAGTATATTGGTGATTATTTATTTTTTCGACATATATGTGTTCAAGTGTATCAGTGTTATGAGATAGAGTGAAGAGTGGTGGGTCATGTGAAAGTCTGTGCTCATATACCCTATATATTACAAATAGATAATATTTTTACATGCTACTATACTTGTTCTTAACTATACACATTTTGAAAACAACTAGAATGATTAAGTTTTGTATTATTTACCTTAGTAATAGTAACTACTTCTTGACTTCGATAAATTCTAATAATGTGTTCGATGAGGTAGATTAATACTGGAACAATTATCCACTTCCAACTCTAAGATGAAAAAAGGTCATTTATATGCAAATTAAGTAGAAAGTGAAGTAGAGGAAATAAGCTAAGTATCACTTGAAAACAATAACTGAGTTTTGTATTTTCATAGTATATAATTCAGAATTTATTATAGAAAACATTTTATATTTTATTTAAACAAAGAATTAATAGAAGTATTTAAATACTCTTATTCACAATATTAAAAGTATGACTGTGAAAGCATTAATTACATAATTGATTATTAATTGAAAATAACTTAAAATACTAACTGCAGCTTCAGCTCCAGAAAACTTTGGTATTTTGCACTGAGGATTTGGCCATGTCTCAGGTTCATTTGAGCACTCATTGGGTCTATTTTCTTCTAAGTTTACTTGACCTCGAACAATGCCTCTATAACAATTATTATATAGAATAATTTTGATTCAGTTTTTTTTTAAAAAAAGTCAATGGTATAAGTATCATTATAGATTACAGTAATTTAGCTATTGATTTCTCTAATTCACTTTTAAGGTATATTAATAGCAATAATCGTTCTTTTCCTTCATGCTAGAATTTTTCTGATCTAGTTTATACAGCTTTACAACAAAATTGGTTTAGATTCAAAATCTTTGAATATTTAAAGTTTTTAGGCCATTGACGTAAATAGAATACAATAGAGAACTCAAAATAATAAGCTACTTGATTCTTTCTGCTTAAACCATATTACCATAAGCAAAAACCGTTCTTTCTTATATAAATGGATTTACTTGGGTTCAAAACCTTAGGATTTTTTTGAATATTGGGTCATTAACTTGATACTTGAAAATAAATTAAAATGGCTGCCAAATATATAACTGTATTGGTTCTGGATTTGAATCCTAAATCCACATCAATAAAGATAAAAACCAAAAACTGATTTAGGGGATTAAATTGCACTACCATCTGTTAGACACTGATTGCTTAAATTTACAATAGATGGCGCTAGAAAAGAAAAAAAGGCAAAAAGTACTTTTTATCAGTAAAACATCATCTAAAGATTACCAATCTATTTCCACTATTATTTTGTGATGGCTGACTTCTCAACAATACAAAACTGTTATCTAATATGCATTTCATTCTTTACAGCTTTGTCATACGTGACAGTGCAGAAGCAGTTAAAAATAATTTGTAAATTAACACACAATAGTATATATATATATGATAAACAAAACAAGTTATAAATTTCATTAACCTGCTTATAGCTTGCATTTTATGATCACTAGATGGAGCTTTACCAATATCGCCGTACAAGCTTTGTTTACTTTTACGCTTAGTCCCTATCCTTCACTGATGATAGCCAATTAGTTTGAAATCAGCTAATCTGAAGGTGGAGACAATGAAAGAGATATTGAATCCTATCTCTCTCAGCGTTTATGTAAACAAAGCTTGTGATGTGATGTGATGTATTATGGCTTCTCCTTAAACGAAGTCAAGAATATCTCAGCAATTAAGCCCAGATAAACCTCTTAGCCACTTTCTTTTACATTCCCCACTCTAAATTTACCCATAATCTGCTCTATCCCATTTCCATCTAGTGATCATATATATATACGCATAATTTTCATAAAATGATTTTCATAAATAATAAACACTCAATTACAGAACTTGATATCATGGTTATAAATAAATTTTTCCAACATAATAATTTGTAAATTATCTATTTTACAACAACAAAACCAATCCTCACTTTTAAATAAAATTTATTTTAACAGGCATTATAAGTTAGCTTTAAATCTAAATGTAAATTGCTATGAAGCATTAAACATTTTTAAAAAGTGATCGAAGCTACATAATATTACTAATTTCAGTAAAATAATTTAAATATAACTGAAACCTGCTGTTCAACACTCTCATACTTAGAAGATATAAGTAAATGAAATTAGAAAAAAGGCAAATAAGGCTCAGCTGTATTTTAACTAAATCAACATTCTACAATTAGTTCATGTTCCCTTTTTTTTTTAATTCTTTAACCATTGTTTCATATCTATCATATACTATCACAATTCTATTTGCATGTTCTACAATTACTATACTAACTTGTGATTATTACTAATTTCAGATTACTTTTATTTTAATAATGCATCATAATCAGATTGACCCTAGGGCAACATGGGTGTGACAAGAATCTCGGCCTCAGGGTGGCCTTCGAGCATTACATCTTTAGATTTTTAATTGGATGGATGGTTGAAGAGTTGGAGTGTGTAGTAGATTGGAGCCTGTCCATTAAAGTATGAGGATTGTCTATCTTAATATATATCTGAGCACTTATAGCATATACGTGTGGAGATGGTAATCAGGACCAACTGATGATTGCTGGCTTAGCATGAAATACGTATATTGGTGATTATTTATCTTTTCAGCATATATGTGCTCGAGTGTATCAGTGTTATTAGATAGAGTGGAGAGTGATGGGTCATCTGAAAGTCTGTGCTCATATACCCTATATTACATAATATATTAAATAAAATTTCAACTGAGTTGGCCAATTTAAAGTGCACTTGTATATTAATCATAGACAAAACATTGTATAGCATATTTCTCCAACTTTAATATAGTTTTTCCAATCCCTCACATCTCTTCTTCATATCCATCAGCAATCTTTCTTACTTCATTTATCAATATTGCTTGTAGTCTTTTTCTATGTCTTTTACAATCTTTTGTAATTCAATTTACTTCTAGCAATCAACCCAACTTCATTTCAGTATCTTAATTCTTTCAAATGATGCTTGTGATACAAGTTTGTTCTCTCATCCATATATTTTGAAAAAAATATCTTCTTGTAACTTCTAACCTATCTCCCCCCAAACTTTCTTGAGCTATATGAAATTCTTATAATGCTCTTCTATTAACTACATATGTCTCAGATTCATATATAAGAACTGGTAAAACATATTTATTAAAATTATGGTTTTAAACACATAGGATATTCATTTCAATATTAAGTTGTACTTGCCAAAAGTATATCACTAAATTTAATTCTATAAATCATTTTATCCATTATGTTTTCATCTGTATTAGTAATTTTACCAAAGTATTAATAATTGTTACATTTTTCAATTTATCATTATTAATTTTTGCCTTCTTTGTGAGTAAAAAAATTTCTTCATTCATTTTGCTATTTTAATACTCTCATCTGATATTTCTTGCAACATTTCTTATAATTGTGAAACACATATTCTTCAGAATTTAGATGACCTAAATAATCTTCATTTACTTGTTAGCCTCTTTTTGTTAAGTGTATAAATTTCAAATCCATATCTAAAAACTGGTAAAACATATTTATTAAAATCTTGGTTTTAAACATGTAGGATATTCATTTCAATATTAAGTTTTTTCTACCAACACAATTTGCATCAAATTTAATTCTATGATTAATTTTATCATTATGTTTTCATCTGCATTAATAATTTGACCAAAATATTTGCAGTTGTTAAATTTTCTAATTTATTATTATTCACCTTTATTTTAAACCACTAAATATCACTTGATCACTATTCTTTATGCTTACACAGGCCAGACACTAGTGTGTGGATAGTAGATGAGTAGTCACTAGATAGGAATTTTAGACACAAACCTTCCTGCATCCATTGATTACTCTGGCTTGTACTGAGTGGCGCTACTGTATGGAGAGCTTTACATCTGTGTAATCTTTATTTTCTTTGTCTGTAAAATCTTTTGAACATTTCTTTATTTTATTTTTTTGACATTTAAATTTAGTCCACTTTATTATTTTCATTTGATAATTCTTGCAAATTTCCTGTAATTGGGAAACATTATTTACAAAATTAACAACTAGATGGCTTAAATAATCTTCATTTATTTGTACTCCTTAGCCTTTTATTTTATTCCACAAAATATATCTTATGGAACTGCTGCAAGAAGTTTTGAAGATATAAAATAATCCTTACATACAATCTTTTTAATGTTAATCTTTTTAATATCACATTATAATCTAATCATTCATTTTGATAAAACATTTTCACAATATAACAATATGTTGAATCTATATTTTGATGATTCAAAGTTTAAATTATTATAGAAATGTTCATAAAATTATATGGCTATTCATAATTCATAAATCCAATACATAAAAGGCATTCGTATTCACTGGTCTTTTCCATAACTTCTTTCAGTACATGGATGTCATTCATTGAGACAAACTCTTTTTCAAATATAGTTTGATTTTTTGATCACTTAGAATCCAAAGTTTGCTGAAGACAAGCTACAAATTATCTTGGTAAAGATTTTGTATAGACCTGATAAAAGCCTAAGAGGCCTGTATTTGTTAATATCTTTTTTAACATTTTTTTTGAATTTCTATATTACCACTACATTCTTCTAATTGTCTAGCATATCTTTATCATTTAAACATTTCTTAGGCAGCAGTTTTCCAATATCTTAATCTCTATCAAAAATAGTTTTATCATTTCCTGGAATGTTTCTTTTTTCACAAATTTACTAGCATGCCCCCATCTCTTCATTCAAATTCCTTAGCAATTCAGAAAATATTGTAATTTTAGAGAATATTGTGTTTTATTGTTTTTTCTTGTTATATAATTATTTATAGAACTCTTTCACACATTTCATGACGTAATCTCTCTTTTTAATGCTAGTTCTATCTTTTCTTCTTATTGCTGAACCAACTTTTCTTTCAGTACCATAATGTTACCAATTCATAACTATATTTTCTTATATCATTATTAACCCTTTTTATACTATTTTACAAACTCTATATATTCATTTCTTTTAATGATTTCATATTTTTTATTTTCGTCATATACTGTCTTTTCTCAATAGAAAATTTATTGATAAATTGTTGTTTTGTCCCAACTAACTTACCTGTAGTACTTAATGAAGTATGAATTATTTTTTATGGATTTCAGTTTGTTCTGAACCATAATTATAATCTGATAATATTTTTAAATTATTTGCAAGTTCTAATTTAATTCACTGGAATGTTTCTGAAAATTAAAAATATCAAATGTTAAAAGAGTCTTTCTTAATAGGTTTTATCTTTTTAGTTTTGCATTATCACATATCTTTTATCTCACTAATTGATTATCATTTTCTGACTTGAATCTAAAATTCATATTTTATATTAGTTAAAAATATAATCCAATTATGTTATAACTTCATTTGAATAATTCCATAGTCACTTTTGTTTAGTTTCTCAAAGAAAGAATTCATAATATACAGTTTTTATCATTCTGTGAAGTCCACAAATCCGTGTTCTCTCTCAGCTCTATTATCATAAACAAATTTATTCACAATACTCTCCTTTTTCAAATATTTATCAATTGCATTAAATTCTCATAATAATTTGATTAAAAACAGGTTGTACATTAATATAAAAATGTTCTATTTCTTTACTACAATGAGAACTTGTTAAGGCACAAGCCTGAATTATTTTCTTTGATATCTTATATTAAGTTGAATAATTAATCTTACTACTTTGTCTGATTATAACTTCAGACTCCACAATATTGGTCTTTCACTTTTTATTTATAGTAAATCCCACTTCAACTGTGCTTCAAATATTTGTACTTTTGTAATAAAATACATATCCACTTTTTAAATCATCTCTTCACATTGTCTTATCACTTCACAAAGACCAACAATATCCCATTTAATAATATGCAGTTTTTTGACAAATTCCATATGCAGTTGTGGGTATCAAAATAAATGATCATGGGCAACTTGGATTCACATTCAGAAGATTCTTAGCATCCTCTGCCTTCAGCTGCAAAATGATTTTTGATTGGTGAATTTACAGCTTCCTGAGAATAAGGATCATAACTTCATTCTCTTTATCATTCACATATACATTTGTCCTGATTTAAATAAACTCAATTGATATTTCACTTAAGAAATGTCAGGCATCTGAAAAGACCTTGATATTTTTTAACTTATCTTCAAAAATAAAGTCATTAAAACTACCCATGCTGAATGATATGTGTTGGTGAGTAATCCGTCCATTTTGGTTACCTTATAAATAAATCATATAGCAATAACGGAATGGACATTATAAACTTATCCTGCTCTATTGTTTTAAAAAACAATTGAATACATTCATCAAATAAGCTAATTTTAATCTAATAATTTCTATTTCAAACGAAAATTTGGGTGTTATCCGATTTTTAAAAAATCCGTTTATTAGTTTGCACTTTTCATTATTCTTCAAATTCTTCATTAAATATTATTTGTAACAATACACACACATTAAAAAGAATTATAAATTTACTTAACGCACATTGATTACGTAAGTAATATTTACTAAGGCAATAAACCTAAAGCATGTGCGGTTGAAAATGCAATGGTAGGGACCTCTACAAATCTTAACCACAAGCTTGCACATTGGAAGAAAGCTTGTGGTTAAGACCTGTAGCCATCCCTAGCTTCGCATTTTTAACCACACATGCTTTAGGTTTATTGCCTTAGTAAATATTAAAAAGAATAATATTTTGAAAACAATATTAATTCACTATTTACTGATAAGATATTAACTGTAACGATATTATATATTAAAAACTTCAATTTTGTTTCAAGCACCAAGTTTTCTACAATTATTTTTATTTAATAATATAATTGCCCAAAAGACAATATATAAAAACTTACTGTATTCCATGAATAAACATTCCCAAATAGAATACAACGAATAAGTGATGAACATACCAAAAAACTTCAAAGTAAGATCGCCTAAAACAAATAATAATGTATACATTTTTTGAAAATATAATAAGAATTTTAGTGCATTTAACTAGATAAACTATATATATATGTAAAGACATATAATGTAATAATAACTGACCATGTGATCATATAGTTCATATTAGAAAATGAATTGTAATTAATCAAAACTAGAACCCAAATATATACACACACATTTGTGCCCATATGGATATTTGTAGTTATGTTACTAACTGTGGTGAGTGGCTATATTTTGCTTCAAGTTAGCATGCTATTTGTAATTCTATATAAAATTCAATAATATATATAATATTAAAGTGTGCATAATATAAATTAAATAAACACTAGCGACTCACAGTTCACTCTAATGATGATGATCATATTTCACGTTAACTTAACATTATGATGAGTGAAAATATTATATTTTAAATATAATTAAATCTTTTTAATCAAGCACTGATGATATATGTAATAACAAATAGCAAAGGAAATAATACTTCAATCATGCGCTGTTTGCGAATATTTTTAAATCTACATTCATTCATTCATAAGCAAGTTTGAAAAACACAAGTGAATCACTTGTGTTTGGAGCTTATTTATATATAAGGCAACACTCGCCATGCTTAAATCAGGTCTTGAAACTAATATTATATATCTGATATGTAAATTGACTAACAAATTATACAAATTTATTGAGCCTATAACAGGAGAGTGATAGAATCTCATTTTAATCACCTGATTTAATTACATTATGTTTGAAAATTAATATATCTGTCTAATCGCAGGTGATTAAAAATAAGATTTTATCTCTCTCTTGTTATAGACTGGCTAAATTTGTACAATTTATTGGTCAATTTATATATCAAACATAATAGGTTCAAGCCCTGATTTAAACATAGTAAGAATTGACTTAAATATTCACAAATAATGCATGATTAAATGATTATTCCCTTCACTTATACTATTATATTTTTAATAATAAATTTACTACGCTTGAATGAATGATGCTTGTGAAATTTTCTAGAATTTACGATACATCATTATTATTTGAAATTAAATATATGTAAATGAAATATTTATTTTATATAGCACTATGTTTTATAAACTGTAATATTAATAATCAGCCATAAAGATAGATGGATTCATTATATCTTTTCACAAAGACTTTATCTTGTGTTTGGAAGTGAGAGTATTCATTTATAGTTAAAAATCCACAAAGGGCATGTGCATTAGCTTAATGGCAGATTTGTACTATTACAGTTTATAAAAACATAGCGCTTTATAAAATAAATATTTCATTTAAATAATAATTTTAAGAAAACTGTAAATATTATTGTATATATAATAAGGAATAAAATTTATTGTTATTGCATAATGTTATTTATTATATTGTTTTTTCAGTGTGGAATACTTCTTTGACGAGGATCATAGAATATGATCCAAAGATAATAGAAATTTTAAAGATGTATATATAATAGTTTTTATGATGTAAAAATAATAAATAACAAGTTTATCAAAAAAAAAATGGTTTAGTAAATTGAAGTATAGGATAGCTTTTTAAAGCATATCATTCATCTTTGTAATTTATTTAACATTATTATTGCATTACTATTAGTTATATACATGTAATATAACACTAAAATATATATCTGAATTAAATGACACTTTTAAATTAAATCAATATAAAATTTGCCAAGTGCAAAATTATATATTGTAACAATTATTTATCAATTGCCATTTGTAACAATTATTTATAAATTAATATAAATATGTATTATTTAGATATTTGAAATTATTAAATTAATATAAAAGATATGTATTGGTAACTATAATTTGTAACTATATTAATTCATCATAGCATAGATAAAGAAATTATATAATCACTGTGCCACTTGAAAATATCAGCATTAAAGATTCTTGGTATTTATTTATATATTGGGGCAGTCATCTGAACAATAAAACATACTGGCCATTGTCATCTAATAAAATAATATTAAATATAGCAACTGAATAAAAGTACCCACTGTGAGATTCCTGGAGTGCCTTATGCTTATCTCCAATACTAGGTTCTTCTAACAAAGAATCCTTCCTATCCTTCTTTCCAAATATATAAGACCATTCATGGTCATATGCACACACGGGTGCTATTCATGACAACTTATAAAAAAATATTTTATAAAACTAATATTATGAAGTTGGAAAGGGATGATATCACTCTTTATTCAGTTTAGCTAAGTACATGTGTTTTCCCATGAGCGCCACTAGATTGTTTTCAATCTAGATAAGTATCTATTTATAGTGTACTTGAGTTCAAACTCATTCAGTACATATTTATTACACATGACTTGGATGACTATTGAACAAAAATGACATTCTTACATTTTATCTATATTGATAAAATTACAAGATCCCAATATTACCAAAGTTTATACTATAGATCAAAGATTCTTATAGACATTGCTAGCTCATTAGCGTATATTGATGAACAGACATGTATAATCCTATTAATGGCTTCCAAACAAGCATGTGAAGACCATTATTGATATTGATGGCCATTTAACTAAATTATTTATCACAATAAAGGTAATAATGATGATGATGATAATAATATCATAATAATGATTATAATAGTGATATCATAATAATGATTATAATAGTGATGATGATACCAGCCATGGCTTATCAATAAACTCACAACAATAAATTCATCTTTATAAACTTATAGGCATCTATTAAAATTATCATATTTCATACTGGGATTTAATAATACTAATGGTGATGATTGATCATCATGAATCTCTTTGCATAATATTCAATTTTCTATAAACCCCTATTTACTAAAACATATTCATTACGCTAAACATTAAATTTAATGATTATAATTTATTAATGATGATTGATGGCGATCATAACTTTTATATAGTATTATTTGAAACATTTTTAACTAATAACATGATATCCATCTTTGATGAGGATGATCTAAATTCATGGACACAACACAATTTTAGCTTTCTATGTTGAACTATAATTATCAAAATTTGGTTATTCTCAAGCATAATCCTTAAATACTTAAATATCAACATTCTAGTTTACCTATTATTTTGCGGACGCTTAATATTTGCAAGTGATTGCTCAATATATACGAATGGTAATACTTAATAACTGCGAGCAATGATGCTGAATTAAAATGATAGAATTAAGACAAAAAAAAAACAAAACACAATATTCTTAATAATTACTCGGAAACCAATTAAGATATATAATTATATTTTATTAACACTACTACTCTTTCTTTCCTTCTTTAAAGTCAAATCGACAATTAAATAAATGGCTTATTAATATAAAAATTTATATAAGTATAAGCAAATAAACTTAATATATAGGTTTGTCACTTTTCTTGATATCTCAAAATAAGCTGACTTAAATCAATATTAAAAAAAATACATATTCTATAAATGCTTATTTAAGACTTTTCTTACTCATCATATCATAAAATAAATTTCAGGTGTAACTTGTATATGTTATTTCATTTCCATTCAAATGTAATGCCCTACTTTTTAATTTACCATTTTAAACTAATCATATATAACCTATTCTTTGATGTGTTTGGATAAACAGTTACACATTCACGCATTCGGTAATGTTAACATATATGTTTAAAATGTATACCCAAAAATTACATATATAAAAATATCTTTTTTCTTTTGCAACCTTATAGCGAAAGAAAATAAAATACATATATTAATTTTTAATATGCAACAAGATAAAATAAAAATAAAAAAACATTATAAATGCATATATCTATAGGTTGCTCATCATCATTAACAACTGAAGAACAATTAAAAAAAAAAAATTTCAACATTACAATATATAATAAAAAAAATAATGAAAAATTTAAGTTTAAAGATTTAAACTATGTTTGTGCTATGTTGTGAGATATTGCAAATAACTATAGATAAACAAGTCTTTAATGTTTCTGTATCAAAAAAAAGAAAATTGCTTTGACCAGTAAATTAAGGTTTACTTTTAATAAGCAAAAGAATAAAATCGGTTAAAGAAAGTTCATATTTACCCGTCTACTTTTTACTTCTTATTAATGTCCTGAATTTGAATTTTAGACTGCTTTTCTTTGCTCACCAACAAAAAAAAAAAAAAAAAAAAAGTTATTGCAGATACTTTTAAGATAATGCTGAATCAATTGACTTTGCTTGTTTCTTCAATTTCCTTATTATTCACTGTTGATTGGCTTCCTTCTACCATTTAAAAGAAAAAAATTATTATAAGTACTTTGAATAAGTAGGTACCAGTGGATTTGCTTGTTTCTCTTCTTTAAAAAAAATAATTGCTGTTGACACTTTAGATGATTGAGGTAAATCAACAAAAATTTGATTTATGGCTTCAAACTTGGTTCTACATAGCTGTTTTAAATTTTCTTTTCCTCCTATTTCCCCTTCTCCATTGGTTCGAAGGCAGTGAGCTTTTAATAAGACATGAACTAGGAACAAAGCATTCCATATAGCTTGCGTGGTTGGCTTCAAAATTTATCATTTTGTTGGTTATTACTGGATACATGATTTCATAGACAGATCAGCGATTTTGACTCATTCTGTATTAATCAGGAAGCAGAAAAAATGGTTTAGCAATGCAAAGGCATATTCTTATGCATAACCAAATATGTTAATATCATTTTTATAATTATTACTAGCTTATAATAAATTCAATCTTGTTCCATTTCTCTCCTATTCTTTAATATTGCTTGAAAATTGCTTTATATAAACGCACATTTCATTTGCTCTTTTTTTTTTTCAACTTTCAAAGAGTGAGAAAAAAGAATTAAAGCGTTCACTCTCTTTTTTAAAAAAAAAGATTCGAGCTTACATTTCTGCTTAAGAATTATAACAAGGAAGGACCGACTGAGTTGAGTCTCAAAATAATAATAATAATTTAACTGATCATCTCTCTAAAGAAATTTATTACTGACTCTTAAAAAAAATTTATGATTAACTGCCTAAAAAAATTGTTTTAATCGTTTATATCGCGAAAAAACATCTGGAAATCTTTATCTTAAAAAAAAAATCAAAGCTTCACAAGTTTGACGGTCACAATCAATGACGACTTATAATTGATCGTTATCTACATCAAAGCACCTCTTTTGTAAAAATAATTTTAAGATACAGATAACAACAAAGCTGGCCATCTATAGCCATCAGAAATAAGTGTAAAAGCATCTTTGTGTTTGTACAGATCTATTCATTGTTTCACACGTGTACAATTTTTATCTCCTAATCTAACAATTTTATTTTACACCTTTCTGATTTACTCTCTTTTAACAAAATGAAAGTTAAATAAATTTAACACATATTATTTAATAATAAAAATATTATATAATAAATCACAAAAAGAACTGCTTATTCATAATAATAGATTTATACATATAAATCTCTGTATGTATAAAAGAATAAAAAAATTTTTTTTTTTTTTAAATAATTGAATACTATATGTATATGTACATTTTGCCTCACCCCCAAACAAAAAAAAAAAATTTTGAATATAAAAAAAAATTGCTTAGGTCATGAGTGCCATTGGTTTTAGGCTACGTACATTATATGTGCCTTTTACTCCTTCTGACGATTCTAGTACAAATGCATTTTCCCCTTTTCTTTCCTTTAGCATGAATGGCCCTTCATATATATTATAGAACTTTTTGAATGTATGCTTCTGCGGGTCGCTATTTTGCATTTGTTGATCGGAATCATTCCCAGGCCTACCTATGTTTGGTTTACTAGGTTTCATGGGATAGTGTCGGCCTAATTGGTTGTTTATAATCCTAATGGTGGAGATCTTATAACTATATCTCTCCTCCATCCTAGAATAACCTTTCATTTTCCTTTCTGCAACTCCCAGGGCATCCAATAGGTCTGCCACTCTCATTGGGGAGTGCACATCATCCACTATCATATATATATTCCCAGGCATTCCTATGTTTGGTTTGCCAGGTTTTGTGGGAAATTGTCTGCCTAACTGGTTTGTTCCCATTCTCATATTGGAGACTTTATAGCCATAGCTCTCCTCCTCTCTATGATAACTTTCAGCTATCCTTTTGGTAGCTCCCAATGTCTCAAACTTGTCTGCTACATTTACTGGGGCATATACATCAGCAGCTATCTTTAATTCTAAGAAACTAGCTTTACTGACTACATCTTTCCTGAGGTCAATTTGTTCCTGTACAGTGGCTACCTTTATTTCTAGGTTATGTATCTCACTGTATATATCCTCTTTGGGATTACATTGTTCTTGAACAGCAGCTACCTCATCATTTTCATATGGCTTGACTACAGTCACATAACTCTCTGGCACTATTTCTTGTTCTGGACTGGTCATCTTATTATCAGTTTCTTTACCTAAATCAGTTACTTGATTATTCATTTCTGGTGATGGTTGATCCATCTTATTGTCAAGTCCCTGAGACAGTCCTTTGATAGACTCATGCATTTTTTGGAAGTGCTGATCCAACTTCTGATTCATTTGATCGAATCTCTGATTCATCTGACTAATGAAAATTTGCATCCACTCTGGAGGGCCTTGCTTCTCTACTTCCATTCCCTCAATAGTTAATTCCTTTTCTTGCTCCATCATAAATTTATAAAATATTTATATTACTTATTTCTGTTTGATTTAGTATATTCTGATTTATTCTGTTCTGATTTATTGTTCTGCTCCCTGATTTCCTATACATCCAGAGTCAAACACCTTTATCTATCCTCATATACCTTAAAATTTTCAACCACTCTTTCTCAGCCATAATTCTCCCCATCAATCTATCTATATCTTTAGTGCCTTTAATTAACTTAACCTCCATCATCACTCTTTTTCCTTTACCTATATATGATTGATAAAGTATGAGGTCATAGTACTATTTAAAACATTTATTTAAAAAAAAGCTATCTCTGTATTGGTGTGTCCTTTTTATGCCATCATTTATCTAGTTTTTCATGCTTTTATAAAACTTAACTCTCTCTATGCCCTTTTTTAATACACTAAGCAAAAAAAAAAATTACTTATATAACATATGTGCTAGATTTATAACAGAGTTCATGTCTCAAGTCATTTATATACTCATCTATCCTTCTAGAGATCTGACAGATATTGACAGCCAAAAGAATGATTAGCAATTCACAATCATGAGATAGACAAAAGAATTCAATCACTGCACTTAAAGCACACAATGCTCCATGAACACTCAGATGATCACCCCAATTCAATCACTCTAAGCTACTACAACCCATAATAGTTTATTGCAAACATTGTTGCATTGCCCTGCTTACTTCCAAGTCTTAGGGGCTTTAATTCGTCAAATACTGCCTTGCTTATTTTTAAAGTCTTAGAGGCAACAATTATATATCAGTAAAACAAAATACTGCCTTGCTCTCTCTGGAGTCTTAGAGGCGAAATATTATGTATCAGAAAAATTATGCCTTGCTCTCTCTGGAGTCTTAGAGGCGAAATCATGGCAGGCCTACTGTTAACTGCTTCATGATAAAACAACTGATATTATAATCTGGGTTGGAGCAGTGAATGAGATAAATCAATCACCAGTGGCATGAATACATCACATTCTCAAGGCAATGACAAAAATTCTCCATCCATCATCACAACCGTAACACAACCAACCAAACTCCAACAATCAAATATCCAATCCAACCTCCAAAATCATAAATTTTCTATAACACAAACTTTTCAAATATGAACAAAATTATTATTCCACACTTCAAGGCTATTAATATTTCTATGCTTATTTAATTGATAAGCAAAATATATAAAAAAAAAACAGTGTTATTAACTTTAACACATTATAAGTTGTGATATCATTATATTTTAAAAATTGAAACTAAGCTCTATAATGACTGTATTCATTTATCATCATCAAAAATGCAATAACAGTAATCATCATCATCTAAACATCAGGCCAAAATATTTGTATACACTAATAATAAAAAAAAATTGCACAGAAAAAAAAATATTCTTTTTTTTTTTTTTTTTTTTAAACTATACATCTGTCATCACTATATACTACCCATCTCTCATGTATGTGGGGTATTTCAAGCCATTATTTGGCTTATTTCGAGCCCTAGTTGGTGCGCCATTTGTAACAATTTAAATTATCAATTGCCATTTGTAACAATTATTTATAAATTAATATAAATATGTATTATTTAGATATTTGAAATTATTAAATTAATATAAAAGATATGTAT
Organism: Epiperipatus broadwayi; assembly: GCA_028023455.1. Lineage (NCBI taxonomy): Eukaryota > Metazoa > Onychophora > Udeonychophora > Euonychophora > Peripatidae > Epiperipatus > Epiperipatus broadwayi. Next base: position 7,045,189 of record JAQFVV010000036.1, on the reverse strand, counting down.
TTGTAACTATAATTTGTAACTATATTAATTCATCATAGCATAGATAAAGAAATTATATAATCACTGTGCCACTTGAAAATATCAGCATTAAAGATTCTTGGTATTTATTTATATATTGGGGCAGTCATCTGAACAATAAAACATACTGGCCATTGTCATCTAATAAAAATAATATTAAATATAGCAACTGAATAAAAGTACCCACTGTGAGATTCCTGGAGTGCCTTATGCTTATCTCCAATACTAGGTTCTTCTAACAAAGAATCCTTCCTATCCTTCTTTCCAAATATATAAGACCATTCATGGTCATATGCACACACGGGTGCTATTCATGACAACTTATAAAAAATATATTTTATAAAACTAATATTATGAAGTTGGAAAGGGATGATATCACTCTTTATTCAGTTTAGCTAAGTACATGTGTTTTCCCATGAGCGCCACTAGATTGTTTTCAATCTAGATAAGTATCTATTTATAGTGTACTTGAGTTCAAACTCATTCAGTACATATTTATTACACATGACTTGGATGACTATTGAACAAAAATGACATTCTTACATTTTATCTATATTGATAAAATTACAAGATCCCAATATTACCAAAGTTTATACTATAGATCAAAGATTCTTATAGACATTGCTAGCTCATTAGCGTATATTGATGAACAGACATGTATAATCCTATTAATGGCTTCCAAACAAGCATGTGAAGACCATTATTGATATTGATGGCCATTTAACTAAATTATTTATCACAATAAAGGTAATAATGATGATGATGATAATAATATCATAATAATGATAATAATAGTGATATCATAATAATGATTATAATAGTGATGATGATACCAGCCATGGCTTATCAATAAACTCACAACAATAAATTCATCTTTATAAACTTATAGGCATCTATTAAAATTATCATATTTCATACTGGGATTTAATAATACTAATGGTGATGATTGATCATCATGAATCTCTTTGCATAATATTCAATTTTCTATAAACCCCTATTTACTAAAACATATTCATTACGCTAAACATTAAATTTAATGATTATAATTTATTAATGATGATTGATGGCGATCATAACTTTTATATAGTATTATTTGAAACATTTTTAACTAATAACATGATATCCATCTTTGATGAGGATGATCTAAATTCATGGACACAACACAATTTTAGCTTTCTATGTTGAACTATAATTATCAAAATTTGGTTATTCTCAAGCATAATCCTTAAATACTTAAATATCAACATTCTAGTTTACCTATTATTTTGCGGACGCTTAATATTTGCAAGTGATTGCTCAATATATACGAATGGTAATACTTAATAACTGCGAGCAATGATGCTGAATTAAAATGATAGAATTAAGACAAAAAAAAAAAAACACAATATTCTTAATAATAACTCGGAAACCAATTAAGATATATAATTATATTTTATTAACACTACTACTCTTTCTTTCCTTCTTTAAAGTCAAATCGACAATTAAATAAATGGCTTATTAATATAAAAATTTATATAAGTATAAGCAAATAAACTTAATATATAGGTTTGTCACTTTTCTTGATATCTCAAAATAAGCTGACTTAAATCAATATTAAAAAAAATACATATTCTATAAATGCTTATTTAAGACTTTTCTTACTTATCATATCATAAAATAAATTTCAGGTGTAACTTGTATATGTTATTTCATTTCCATTCAAATGTAATGCCCTACTTTTTAATTTACCATTTTAAACTAATCATATATAACCTATTCTTTGATGTGTTTGGATAAACAGTTACACATTCACGCATTCGGTAATGTTAACATATATGTTTAAAATGTATACCCAAAAATTACATATATAAAAATATCTTTTTTCTTTTGCAACCTTATAGCGAAAGAAAATAAAATACATATATTAATTTTTAATATGCAACAAGATAAAATAAAAATAAAAAAACATTATAAATGCATATATCTATAGGTTGCTCATTATCATTAACAACTGAAGAACAATTAAAAAAAAAAACATTTCAACATTACAATATATAATAAAAAAAATAATGAAAAATTTAAGTTTAAAGATTTAAACTATGTTTGTGCTATGTTGTGAGATATTGCAAATAACTATAGATAAACAAGTCTTTAATGTTTCTGTATCAAAAAAAGAAAATTGCTTTGACCAGTAAATTAAGGTTTACTTTTAATAAGCAAAAGAATAAAATCGGTTAAAGAAAGTTCATATTTACCCGTCTACTTTTTACTTCTTATTAATGTCCTGAATTTGAATTTTCAGACTGCTTTTCTTTGCTCACCAACAAAAAAAAAAAGTTATTGCAGATACTTTTAAGATAATGCTGAATCAATTGACTTTGCTTGTTTCTTCAATTCCCTTATTATTCACTGTTGATTGGCTTCCTTCTACCATTTAAAAAAAAAAAAATTATTATAAGTACTTTGAATAAGTAGGTACCAGTGGATTTGCTTGTTTCTCTTCTTTAAAAAAAATAATTGCTGTTGACACTTTAGATGATTGAGGTAAATCAACAAAAATTTGATTTATGGCTTCAAACTTGGTTCTACATAGCTGTTTTAAATTTTCTTTTCCTCCTATTTCCCCTTCTCCATTGGTTCGAAGGCAGTGAGCTTTTAATAAGACATGAACTAGGAACAAAGCATTCCATATAGCTTGCGTGGTTGGCTTCAAAATTTATCATTTTGTTGGTTATTACTGGATACATGATTTCATAGACAGATCAGCGATTTTGACTCATTCTGTATTAATCAGGAAGCAGAAAAAATGGTTTAGCAATGCAAAGGCATATTCTTATGCATAACCAAATATGTTAATATCATTTTTATAATTATTACTAGCTTATAATAAATTCAATCTTGTTCCATTTCTCTCCTATTCTTTAATATTGCTTGAAAATTGCTTTATATAAACGCACATTTCATTTGCTCTTTTTTTTTTCAACTTTCAAAGAGTGAGAAAAAAGAATTAAAGCGTTCACTCTCTTTTTTAAAAAAAAGATTCGAGCTTACATTTCTGCTTAAGAATTATAACAAGGAAGGACCGACTGAGTTGAGTCTCAAAATAATAATAATAATTTAACTGATCATCTCTCTAAAGAAATTTATTACTGACTCTTAAAAAAATTTATGATTAACTGCCTAAAAAAATTGTTTTAATCGTTTATATCGCGAAAAAACATCTGGAAATCTTTATCTTAAAAAAAAAATCAAAGCTTCACAAGTTTGACGGTCACAATCAATGACGACTTATAATTGATCGTTATCTACATCAAAGCACCTCTTTTGTAAAAATAATTTTAAGATACAGATAACAACAAAGCTGGCCATCTATAGCCATCAGAAATAAGTGTAAAAGCATCTTTGTGTTTGTACAGATCTATTCATTGTTTCACACGTGTACAATTTTTATCTCCTAATCTAACAATTTTACACCTTTCTGATTTACTCTCTTTTAACAAAATGAAAGTTAAATAAATTTAACACATATTATTTAATAATAAAAATATTATATAATAAATCACAAAAAGAACTGCTTATTCATAATAATAGATTTATACATATAAATCTCTGTATGTATAAAAGAATAAAAAAAATTTTTTTTTTTTAATAATTGAATACTGTATGTATATGTACATTTTGCCTCACCCCCAAACAAAAAAAAAATTTGAATATAAAAAAAAATTGCTTAGGTCATGAGTGCCATTGGTTTTAGGCTACGTACATTATATGTGCCTTTTACTCCTTCTGACGATTCTAGTACAAATGCATTTTCCCCTTTTCTTTCCTTTAGCATGAATGGCCCTTCATATATATTATAGAACTTTTTGAATGTATGCTTCTGCGGGTCGCTATTTTGCATTTGTTGATCGGAATCATTCCCAGGCCTACCTATGTTTGGTTTACTAGGTTTCATGGGATAGTGTCGGCCTAATTGGTTGTTTATAATCCTAATGGTGGAGATCTTATAACTATATCTCTCCTCCATCCTAGAATAACCTTTCATTTTCCTTTCTGCAACTCCCAGGGCATCCAATAGGTCTGCCACTCTCATTGGGGAGTGCACATCATCCACTATCATATATATATATTCCCAGGCATTCCTATGTTTGGTTTGCCAGGTTTTGTGGGAAATTGTCTGCCTAACTGGTTTGTTCCCATTCTCATATTGGAGACTTTATAGCCATAGCTCTCCTCCTCTCTATGATAACTTTCAGCTATCCTTTTGGTAGCTCCCAATGTCTCAAACTTGTCTGCTACATTTACTGGGGCATATACATCAGCAGCTATCTTTAATTCTAAGAAACTAGCTTTACTGACTACATCTTTCCTGAGGTCAATTTGTTCCTGTACAGTGGCTACCTTTATTTCTAGGTTATGTATCTCACTGTATATATCCTCTTTGGGATTACATTGTTCTTGAACAGCAGCTACCTCATCATTTTCATATGGCTTGACTACAGTCACATAACTCTCTGGCACTATTTCTTGTTCTGGACTGGTCATCTTATTATCAGTTTCTTTACCTAAATCAGTTACTTGATCATTCATTTCTGGTGATGGTTGATCCATCTTATTGTCAAGTCCCTGAGACAGTCCTTTGATAGACTCATGCATTTTTTGGAAGTGCTGATCCAACTTCTGATTCATTTGATCGAATCTCTGATTCATCTGACTAATGAAAATTTGCATCCACTCTGGAGGGCCTTGCTTCTCTACTTCCATTCCCTCAAAAGTTAATTCCTTTTCTTGCTCCATCATAAATTTATAAAATATTTATATTACTTATTTCTGTTTGATTTAGTATATTCTGATTTATTCTGTTCTGATTTATTGTTCTGCTCCCTGATTTCCTATACATCCAGAGTCAAACACCTTTATCTATCCTCATATACCTTAAAATTTTCAACCACTCTTTCTCAGCCATAATTCTCCCCATCAATCTATCTATATCTTTAGTGCCTTTAATTAACTTAACCTCCATCATCACTCTTTTTCCTTTACCTATATATGATTGATAAAGTATGAGGTCATAGTACTATTTAAAACATTTATTTAAAAAAAAGCTATCTCTGTATTGGTGTGTCCTTTTTATGCCATCATTTATCTAGTTTTTCATGCTTTTATAAAACTTAACTCTCTCTATGCCCTTTTTTAATACACTAAGCAAAAAAAAAATTTACTTATATAACATATGTGCTAGATTTATAACAGAGTTCATGTCTCAAGTCATTTATATACTCATCTATCCTTCTAGAGATCTGACAGATATTGACAGCCAAAAGAATGATTAGCAATTCACAATCATGAGATAGACAAAAGAATTCAATCACTGCACTTAAAGCACACAATGCTCCATGAACACTCAGATGATCACCCCAATTCAATCACTCTAAGCTACTACAACCCATAATAGTTTATTGCAAACATTGTTGCATTGCCCTGCTTACTTCCAAGTCTTAGGGGCTTTAATTCGTCAAATACTGCCTTGCTTATTTTTAAAGTCTTAGAGGCAACAATTATATATCAGTAAAACAAAATACTGCCTTGCTCTCTCTGGAGTCTTAGAGGCGAAATATTATGTATCAGAAAAATTATGCCTTGCTCTCTCTGGAGTCTTAGAGGCGAAATCATGGCAGGCCTACTGTTAACTGCTTCATGATAAAACAACTGATATTATAATCTGGGTTGGAGCAGTGAATGAGATAAATCAATCACCAGTGGCATGAATACATCACATTCTCAAGGCAATGACAAAAATTCTCCATCCATCATCACAACCGTAACACAACCAACCAAACTCCAACAATCAAATATCCAATCCAACCTCCAAAATCATAAATTTTCTATAACACAAACTTTTCAAATATGAACAAAATTATTATTCCACACTTCAAGGCTATTAATATTTCTATGCTTATTTAATTGATAAGCAAAATATATAAAAAAAAAACAGTGTTATTAACTTTAACACATTATAAGTTGTGATATCATTATATTTTAAAAATTGAAACTAAGCTCTATAATGACTGTATTCATTTATCATCATCAAAAATGCAATAACAGTAATCATCATCATCTAAACATCAGGCCAAAATATTTGTATACACTAATAATAAAAAAAATTGCACAGAAAAAAAAATATTCTTTTTTTTTTTTTTTTTTAAACTATACATCTGTCATCACTATATACTACCCATCTCTCATGTATGTGGGGTATTTCAAGCCATTATTTGGCTTATTTCGAGCCCTAGTTGGTGCGCCATTTGTAACAATTTAAATAAATCAATTGCCATTTGTAACAATTATTTATAAATTAATATAAATATGTATTATTTAGATATTTGAAATTATTAAATTAATATAAAAGATATGTATTGGTAACTATAATTTGTAACTATATTAATTCATCATAGCATAGATAAAGAAATTATATAATCACTGTGCCACTTGAAAATATCAGCATTAAAGATTCTTGGTATTTATTTATATATTGGGGCAGTCATCTGAACAATAAAACATACTGGCCATTGTCATCTAATAAAAATAATATTAAATATAGCAACTGAATAAAAGTACCCACTGTGAGATTCCTGGAGTGCCTTATGCTTATCTCCAATACTAGGTTCTTCTAACAAAGAATCCTTCCTATCCTTCTTTCCAAATATATAAGACCATTCATGGTCATATGCACACACGGGTGCTATTCATGACAACTTATAAAAAAATATTTTATAAAACTAATATTATGAAGTTGGAAAGGGATGATATCACTCTTTATTCAGTTTAGCTAAGTACATGTGTTTTCCCATGAGCGCCACTAGATTGTTTTCAATCTAGATAAGTATCTATTTATAGTGTACTTGAGTTCAAACTCATTCAGTACATATTTATTACACATGACTTGGATGACTATTGAACAAAAATGACATTCTTACATTTTATCTATATTGATAAAATTACAAGATCCCAATATTACCAAAGTTTATACTATAGATCAAAGATTCTTATAGACATTGCTAGCTCATTAGCGTATATTGATGAACAGACATGTATAATCCTATTAATGGCTTCCAAACAAGCATGTGAAGACCATTATTGATATTGATGGCCATTTAACTAAATTATTTATCACAATAAAGGTAATAATGATGATGATGATAATAATATCATAATAATGATAATAATAGTGATATCATAATAATGATTATAATAGTGATGATGATACCAGCCATGGCTTATCAATAAACTCACAACAATAAATTCATCTTTATAAACTTATAGGCATCTATTAAAATTATCATATTTCATACTGGGATTTAATAATACTAATGGTGATGATTGATCATCATGAATCTCTTTGCATAATATTCAATTTTCTATAAACCCCTATTTACTAAAACATATTCATTACGCTAAACATTAAATTTAATGATTATAATTTATTAATGATGATTGATGGCGATCATAACTTTTATATAGTATTATTTGAAACATTTTTAACTAATAACATGATATCCATCTTTGATGAGGATGATCTAAATTCATGGACACAACACAATTTTAGCTTTCTATGTTGAACTATAATTATCAAAATTTGGTTATTCTCAAGCATAATCCTTAAATACTTAAATATCAACATTCTAGTTTACCTATTATTTTGCGGACGCTTAATATTTGCAAGTGATTGCTCAATATATACGAATGGTAATACTTAATAACTGCGAGCAATGATGCTGAATTAAAATGATAGAATTAAGACAAAAAAAAAAACAAAACACAATATTCTTAATAATTACTCGGAAACCAATTAAGATATATAATTATATTTTATTAACACTACTACTCTTTCTTTCCTTCTTTAAAGTCAAATCGACAATTAAATAAATGGCTTATTAATATAAAAATTTATATAAGTATAAGCAAATAAACTTAATATATAGGTTTGTCACTTTTCTTGATATCTCAAAATAAGCTGACTTAAATCAATATTAAAAAAAAATACATATTCTATAAATGCTTATTTAAGACTTTTCTTACTTATCATATCATAAAATAAATTTCAGGTGTAACTTGTATATGTTATTTCATTTCCATTCAAATGTAATGCCCTACTTTTTAATTTACCATTTTAAACTAATCATATATAACCTATTCTTTGATGTGTTTGGATAAACAGTTACACATTCACGCATTCGGTAATGTTAACATATATGTTTAAAATGTATACCCAAAAATTACATATATAAAAATATCTTTTTTCTTTTGCAACCTTATAGCGAAAGAAAATAAAATACATATATTAATTTTTAATATGCAACAAGATAAAATAAAAATAAAAAACATTATAAATGCATATATCTATAGGTTGCTCATCATCATTAACAACTGAAGAACAATTAAAAAAAAAAACATTTCAACATTACAATATATAATAAAAAAAATAATGAAAAATTTAAGTTTAAAGATTTAAACTATGTTTGTGCTATGTTGTGAGATATTGCAAATAACTATAGATAAACAAGTCTTTAATGTTTCTGTATCAAAAAAAGAAAATTGCTTTGACCAGTAAATTAAGGTTTACTTTTAATAAGCAAAAGAATAAAATCGGTTAAAGAAAGTTCATATTTACCCGTCTACTTTTTACTTCTTATTAATGTCCTGAATTTGAATTTTAGACTGCTTTTCTTTGCTCACCAACAAAAAAAAAAAAAAAGTTATTGCAGATACTTTTAAGATAATGCTGAATCAATTGACTTTGCTTGTTTCTTCAATTCCCTTATTATTCACTGTTGATTGGCTTCCTTCTACCATTTAAAAGAAAAAAAGTTATTATAAGTACTTTGAATAAGTAGGTACCAGTGGATTTGCTTGTTTCTCTTCTTTAAAAAAAATAATTGCTGTTGACACTTTAGATGATTGAGGTAAATCAACAAAAATTTGATTTATGGCTTCAAACTTGGTTCTACATAGCTGTTTTAAATTTTCTTTTCCTCCTATTTCCCCTTCTCCATTGGTTCGAAGGCAGTGAGCTTTTAATAAGACATGAACTAGGAACAAAGCATTCCATATAGCTTGCGTGGTTGGCTTCAAAATTTATCATTTTGTTGGTTATTACTGGATACATGATTTCATAGACAGATCAGCGATTTTGACTCATTCTGTATTAATCAGGAAGCAGAAAAAATGGTTTAGCAATGCAAAGGCATATTCTTATGCATAACCAAATATGTTAATATCATTTTTATAATTATTACTAGCTTATAATAAATTCAATCTTGTTCCATTTCTCTCCTATTCTTTAATATTGCTTGAAAATTGCTTTATATAAACGCACATTTCATTTGCTCTTTTTTTTTTCAACTTTCAAAGAGTGAGAAAAAAAGAATTAAAGCGTTCACTCTCTTTTTTAAAAAAAAAGATTCGAGCTTACATTTCTGCTTAAGAATTATAACAAGGAAGGACCGACTGAGTTGAGTCTCAAAATAATAATAATAATTTAACTGATCATCTCTCTAAAGAAATTTATTACTGACTCTTAAAAAAAATTTATGATTAACTGCCTAAAAAAATTGTTTTAATCGTTTATATCGCGAAAAAACATCTGGAAATCTTTATCTTAAAAAAAAAATCAAAGCTTCACAAGTTTGACGGTCACAATCAATGACGACTTATAATTGATCGTTATCTACATCAAAGCACCTCTTTTGTGAAAATAATTTTAAGATACAGATAACAACAAAGCTGGCCATCTATAGACATCAGAAATAAGTGTAAAAGCATCTTTGTGTTTGTACAGATCTATTCATTGTTTCACACGTGTACAATTTTTATCTCCTAATCTAACAATTTTACACCTTTCTGATTTACTCTCTTTTAACAAAATGAAAGTTAAATAAATTTAACACATATTATTTAATAATAAAAATATTATATAATAAATCACAAAAAGAACTGCTTATTCATAATAATAGATTTATACATATAAATCTCTGTATATATAAAAGAATAAAAAAAAATTTTTTTTTTTAATAATTGAATACTGTATGTATATGTACAATATATATATGTGTGTAAATAAATTAGTCATATTTAGCGCAAACCATAAAAATGTTTCTAAAGAAATATGAATATTTTGTCATGCAATCTCATTTTATAATATTTGTATAATATTGTTTTTTTATTTGATATTTAAAAATTATTTACTTACAATAAGTACACAGCCTGGAAATAAACTGAATTGATACATGTATGCATCATTTAATAAATGTTTATACTGTATACAGATTCAAGAGTCACATAAAATTGGAAAATAATAACATAATCAATAAAAGAGTAATATATTTATATAATTCAGTCCAACAAAATAAACTATATTTGAAACAAACATTATAATTTTACATTAAAGAAATAAGATATTTAAATAATTACCTTATAACTTCTGTGGCTGATGAACAAATTAATACTAAGCTAATTGTCATCAGAACACCTGAAAATCCCGATATTGTCTGAAACATGTTTTTAACTGCAGCCTAAGTGCAGAATATATATATAATAAATATCAGTTAATAATATTATTCAGAAATAAATTTTATAGAATTCATTTACAATAATATACATTTGCCAAATTCAAATTAAGCCATTTTAAACTGCAATATTTTATAGCACTAACTAGTGCTCTAGTAAAAAATTACTCTAGTTGAATTAGTTGGACTATGGAAACTACTATTCTAAATATTTTAGTTGAAAAGAACAACACTTGAATTAGATAAAAATATGTCATAACAAACAGATTCTATTAAATTTATTTATGCATACCACCATTAATTTAAATTTATTGAATATATTTTCTAAAAATTAAAAACCAAGTTTATATTTATATATACTGCATTGTTATAAACAATTCAAAATACAGCAAAACTCTCCATATAGTAGTGAGATAGTGATCATGTACTGTACTGTATTTATTTAGAAGTATATTCTTATTTTTCTTCTTTTACTTTCTTTGCATTTCTTCATATATTCATATAACTCCCCTCATATACACTTTAATGCAATTTTTTTTAATGATTTCTTTATTTTCCTAACAGTTTCGACTGTTCTGCACTATTCATCAGAGAGCGATCTGATGAAGACTGCAGAACAGCCGAAACTGTCAGGAAAATAAAAAAATCATTAAAAAAATTTGCATTAAAGTGTACATGAGGGGAATTATTGTAAGCAATATATACTGTTTTTATATACACATACATAATAGTCATACTCATATCCATAAAATAAAATTATTTACAAGACTTCAAGTTTTAAAAATGATATTATATCACTATGATACATTTGTTTATTTTAAAAGTATGCCAATAGAAAGTTAAATAATGTTTATGAATCCAAGTAGTAGTTAAAGCAATAACAGTTCTATTCAAATAGACCAGATTCAGTTTTCTTTTTTGCTTTTTTAGAAGTTATTCTGAAGCAATAGGATCTGTAGGCCAGATCCATGCTTCATGTCTTTCTAGATTACTAGACAATGATCAAACCTGATCCACGTGTGTTACGATGTTTGTAAAACTTTCCATCTGCCATTTTATCTACATTTAAATTTTAGGCCATAAATAAGTTATTAAAGTATTAATTTTCTATTAAAATGTTTTATTATAAATATTAGAGGGGCCCAGATATATATATATATATGCACATACATATATATAGAAATACAGATGGAAAATTTTATAAAAATCAATATATAAATTTTTAATATGATATTTTTTTAAATATTTTATTCTGGAGATTTGCTTTCACGATAAACATTATTCCGTAGCATTCAAACAAAAGAAAATCCATTAACAAAATGTGATGGATTTTCTAATTAAAGTAAAATTAAAATAGAAAAGATAATTTGAAATATAAATTCTTCAAATCTACATTTAATTAAAAATAGATTTGAAACAATTAAATCATTGGGTTTATCAGGAGAGTTGATCTCAAGAATACAATATAAATATACTTTAGGTTGATAATTGCGATCATTGGAATTCCAATATAGTCAGTTATCCTGGAGCGTATGAAAAAGGGAATTTCCCCAAAATAGTTGAAATATGTATAAATAACCAAAGAAAACAATAGAGGTCAGCCAGTCACAGTTTTTGTCAGCGATTGCCTGCCAAATCCACGTCTGTCAAATTTTTAAAAATAATGGCAAAAATGTTCTGAAGCATGATAACAGAATAGATGGCATCAACCTGCCCATCTCCTGTGCCTTAAATATGATCATTAAAATACCATAAGCCAGAGAAACCTCATAAAAATGAAATGATGAACTGTTGAACTCTTTTATTTAATTCATAGCTAGCTATGCCTGTGCGGGAATTCAGTTTTCATTGTGGGATTCAAACTTCCACACAGACTCATAATAAATTAGGTAATATGTTTCCAATTTGTTACTTTCTAACCACCTAATTTATTCTTCTAAAACCCCAGTGACCCAGTAATGTAAATCCTGCTATTTGTAATGTCTTCTAAAATGTAATCCCCATAACGTAATTTCAATGTAACTTAATATTCTGTAAACTATTCTTGCTATTACTTAAAATCTAATGTCTTTGCTCTCTTTCTATCTGTTTTAAAATTATGCCTCTTAATGCTAAACTTCCTTCTAATTGTGGCTTAGAAAATATTATTATTAATTACTTAAAATGAAATGAATATATGCCAATTTTGTTCCATCTCGACAAAAGCTTTATTTAAATAAATATTTTGCTAAACTATTTCCTGACCAACATTTGTTGGTAACTAAAAATAAATAACTCTCTAGCTCTGAAGATTTTGGAGCAACCTTTATTTTGTCGAGATGAAACCATTTTATATTATTATATGTTTTTTTTTATATTTATATGTACATGGCTTAGTTGTGGGGAAGATGCTAGATTCAAGCATGAGGTTTTATTTAATTTAATTATTTCATTTTTAAAGAGTGAAAGGGAGGGGGTTTATATAATTATATTCATGTTAAATAATAGGAAATAGAATGGCATTTGAAATGTTAGTGGGATTTTGTGTTGAAGGGAGAGACGTGTCACTCATTACAAATATTCGTAATAATAATTAATGCCTATTTTATTCTTGTTGGTCTGATTTTTGGTCAATCCATATAACATTTGTGTAATCTTTAGCTCAGCACAATTCTATATTTAAATGCTAAAATATATATTTTCCAGTACTCGTATTTTGCCTTGCCAGCAATTGGCTTGATTACTTGTCCTTTGTTCTTTGTGATCGCTAGATCAAAACTAGATCACATGATAAAATCACTGACCATGAATTTACTTATCAGGATATGAAAATCAAAATGGGAAGAACGGGGCAAGCTAATCTCAGCTAGCCTGGGTGATTCTCATTCTTTCGCCTGAAATATTTTAGGTTTGCCAATTGGGCAGACTATTCTTTCTTTATTTCTTGGCGTCACAGGAACAGGGCATATAAATTGAGTCTATGCTGGTAATGTAATATCGAATGCTGGGTTTTGTTTACTTTCCTTTGTCTGAGCACATCATGGCACATTGACTACGATCTGATTATGTTATGTATTTTAAATCTTGAAATATTTATTTGCGAGTATTGCGATCCATTTATATTTTAAATGTGTCACTCTCTATGACACTAATTCCTATAGTTTGAGTCAATCATTTCTCTCTTAAAATAAAGTCAATCATAATAAAATTATGTTTAAAATAGCTCTTTAAAATATCCATTCCGATATCTCAGACTTGGGCGGGCCTCTCCCATAAATCACTAATTGTGATATTTGTTAGATTGGAATATAAACTATACTGATCTCTTGCCAGAGATATAATAAATGACAGGATAGAAAGTTGTGTTAAATACTTTATGAAATCAAATCAAGGACATTAGATAAATTATCAAACTGTTTTGTTAAATATATATCTGTGAATTTAAGCTACCTGGGGTTCTTCTCTATTCCTTCATTCTAAAATTAGTATTTTCTAATTAATTATTGTGCTTCTATCTGATGACTCAAGGTCACACACATACCATTTTATATTTAAATAAGTAGATAGTCTAATTAAAGTTAATAATTAGAGTTAGACATACAAATTAGTTGAGGCTCATGCTCCACCGTTGATGCTAGTGGGCCGGAATGTGGAAAAGATTAATCGTGTGCCTCAAAAATGTTCTTAATTAATTTGCAGATTTAGGAAGTGGGTAAATAGGGCAGAATCCATAAGTATTCTTTATCTTTGATCTCGCATATGGTTGGATTCAAGGTACTTTTACCCAGGTTATGAATCATGTTGAGTTAACATACAATTTTGACCGGTACAATTCAAAGACTTTGTGATCTAATCACAATCATTTTTTTTTACATGACTAAAATCACTGACTGATTTTTTTATCATGACAGTTATCAAATAGTAATTTATCCAATTACTAACAATTACTAACTAATTCTATTTGCCTTACTATTATTAATTAGATAAGCAGATGTTCAGTAAAGTATGACTGTGTTATAAGATTTAAATCGTACTTTTTATGGAAATACTGTTTATAAGTACCTCACTTCTTAAATTTATTCACAAAAATGTTTAAAATTTGCATATCTTCTGTAAATGTTTATCTTTCCACTTAATTTATATTAGTGTAGAAGATTCCATAAGTTATATATCTGCCAGTAAATAATAGATATTAATGGAATATAGATAAAAATATATTAGGCTTTATTAATAATATGACCCTATATTATCTTTGCATTATCTATTTTTAAGTAAAGCAGCAAATCAAATATCTTCTTCTATACTTTTCAACAATGGTTTTTATTAAAATGTTTAATCTTCTTCAGAGATGTATAACTGTATTTTACAACTCTGAAGAATATTTATGTAGTAAAATTATTAACAACGTTGTAATAAAAAACAATGTTAATAATAGAGATAATTTTTTATATATATTAAATGCTTTTATTGACTGAGCACTAAAAAGAAAATAAAAAATTGTTTCTTCAACCACAACTGGGTTTTTTAGATTTAACATGAAATAAAAACATGGTGGGGTGGGGCAGAAATTAATTAAGTCAATTCCTTGATATAAAAAATAGCAATTGAATTAATTAATTTCTGAATTCCCGTGCTCTTATTTCAAGTTAAATCTAAAAACCTCAATTGTAATTGAAAAAAATAATTATTTTTTTAGTGCATAATCAATAAAAGCATCTAATATAAACAATTTATTTATTTATATTATTTTTAAGTTTTTAATATTTGCACCGTAAATGGAAATGTAATACTATATCATACCTTATATTGACTGGATCACTTATAGTTGATGTATATATTTCTGCTATAAGTTAAAATGTATATCCTTTATGTATATATTATATTTAATATGTGTAAATAATAATATATGGATATATAAGTGATTAAAAATATGAAATATTCTTTTAAGTGAAAAGTGTTTAACATTTTTACTTTGAAAATATTTTATTTTATTTTTTTAAATGCTTATCAAACTATATTTTAAAATGTTAAGAAAATGTTATCAAAGTGAAAGAAAAACATCTTTATACCAATTTTTTAGTGAGTTAATAAATAAACAAACAGATTTTTCAACATCAATAAAGCATTTAATTATAAATTTGTTTAACGCACATTGATTACGTAAGTAATATTTACTAAGGCAACAAACCTCAAGCAATGTGCGCTTGAAAATGTGAAGGTGGAGACCTCTACAGGTCTTAACCACAAGCTTATGCGTAAGCTGTAAGCTTGTGGTTAAGACCTGTAGAGGTCCCCACCTTCACATTTTGTAAGCTTGTGGTTAAGACCTGTAGAGGTCCCCACCTTCACATTTTCAAGCGTACATTGCTTGAGGTTTGTTGCCTTAGTAAATATTAAAGCATTTAACAAAATCAAAATACAAGTATGTCAATTAGTGTTTAATAATCAGTGTCATATAATATCTTAAATAACTAATATGACATGAAAAGCTAATTAATTTTCTTAGAAGATATCTTTAAGACACGCATATAGAAACATAACCTGACATTTTTAACA
The DNA here is from genome assembly GCA_028023455.1 of Epiperipatus broadwayi. Lineage (NCBI taxonomy): Eukaryota > Metazoa > Onychophora > Udeonychophora > Euonychophora > Peripatidae > Epiperipatus > Epiperipatus broadwayi. The sequence goes on along the minus strand of JAQFVV010000036.1, from coordinate 7,029,092 downwards.
ACTACAATAAAATATTAATCAGTGTAAAGCTAATACAAATGACAAATACTATTATGATAGGGAAAAAATTCAAATGATAATTTGTAACAGAAGACTATTGAAAAAAAGTAGAAGTATTACAAGAAAGATAACTTTAAAGTTTCATTGATCATTCTATACAGAAAGCAAAGCTAAAACAATACAAAGATGATAATACTCAGAAATCAACAATACAATATGATTCTCCATATGCTTACTATACTAACTAATGTCCATTGCTCATTCAAGTTTACACTAATTAGCTTAAAATAGGGTAAAGAGACTTATAATGTTTACTTAGATTTAAAGCAATTATATTGACTGGATGTACATAAAAATGACAGTTTGAAAAGAGAGACATTATTATTTTTGAGACCTTTTTATAGGTATAAAATTAGATTGGTTATAATAAATCTAAAAAAGGAGATTGCAAAAATGCAAATAAATATTTTTTTCAAACAAATGAACACATTTTATTTTGAATGTATAATGAATCAATACTATTCATCAGAGAAATATTATAATGCTTGGAAAAGTTAAATATAAAAAAAAGTGTAAGCTGTAACATATATATGTTTGTACATACACTTGCATATATGTGAGTATACATTAAAATGCATATTATAATATAATTTACTATTAACCAAAAATTTTGATACCTATGACATGATTTAGAAACAAATGTCATAGATTTCTTAATTAGTAGATAAAAGTGAACTATATTATAATATACACTTTCAACACACATGCACATTATACATATATATATATATAGTATTATTTCCAGGAGTTTGCATGTAGTATAAATATAATAGCTAAAATATCTGATGTTTCAATACAATAATGAGTACTTTCCTCAGAACTTCTTTTTCAAATCATAAGAATATGTGTGATGAGATTAAAAGATGTTATTTTTCCCTTTGTTACTTTCTCCTCATACTCAAATTCTATTGGTTAAGAAGTTTTAAAAAATATTTTATTCTCCAATAGCCTTTTCCAAATATTGTTAATTTTCTTTAATTCACACTTCTCATTTATGCTTTTGGGTTGTAATCTATAGTTTTCCATAACAGTCTCTGGTCACATTGTTCAAATTTTGTCAAAATATGTATTTTATTACATTTACCATGATATCAATTATAATAATACACATATTCTGGTAAAAATTGAGCAATATGACTAGAGATGGCTAAGGGAAGCTATAGAAATTTTCAAAAGTCCATGAGCATAAATGAAAAGTGAGAATTGAAAAAAGTAACAATATTCGTTAAAAACTATTATTAAAAATCAGGTAAAACTCTCTATAAAATATTTTTTACAACTTCTCAACCAATAGAACTTGAGTATGAGGAGGAAATAATAAAAGAAAAAATAATGATTTTAAATCTCACATGATGTGAGAATGAAGAAACTCTGATGAAAGTACTTGCTATTGTACTGAAACATCAGATATTATAGCTATTATATTTTTATTACATGGAAGTCCTGGAAATAATATTATGAATTCATCTTTTATTTGTGAGAATATTAGAACTAACATATATATATATATATATGGGTGCTAAAAACATGTATGATACTTATTTTTTTATACATAAAACTATTAGTGTAATGCATTTTTAAGTATCATCATCAATCCACTGCAGGATGAAGGTCTTTCCAAGTTTAATCCATCTTCTCTGATCTTTAGCTTCTCCTCTCCACACGACCCCTGCACACTTTCTTATTTCATCCATCCATCTCACATGTGGTCTCTTTCTGGGTTTTTTACAATCTCTTGGAATCCCGTTTAAAATTTCAATTGTCCATGTATTATCATCTCTTCTAGCAATATGTCCAGCCCAACTCCATTTCAATCTTTTAATTTTTTCAATGAGGTCAGTAACACAAACATTAATTTTTAAAAAGTTTTATTCTTTTATTTACTATTTTTCCTGATCATTGATGGCTAGAACAGTGGAATTATAGAAAATACTTATCGATATCAATTTATATTGATATATAATTTAAAGCAATAATAATATAAAAATATAACAAAATATAAAATCTGTCTTTAGTAAAATATTAAAAGCAATTAATTAAAATATATATATAACTTACAGGTGAAGTACCACCATCTGCAATGGGATTAACATTTTCAGACTCATCTTCATAGTGATAATTTGTTAAAATATTAGCTAAAACGGAGCTGTTTGCATTATGAGCATGAAGAAAATTTTCAAAATTATAGCAATGAGCATATACGTGAATAGCTAAAAAAATAAAAAATATTTATTTAAAGCTACTTACATGAACACATATAATCTGTGTATATATATATATATATATTTAGCATATACATATATACACATACAGGCATATAATATTTGAAATACAGGCACTCTTCATATATCTGGAGCCTAATTGTAAATATAGGGGATTTGAACTCAGACTTTCAAGCACCTTTCAACTATCCACACTATCTCATATCACTGATACACATGATCACACACATGTAGAAAAGATCAATAATCACCAATATATTGTGTGTATCAGTGATATGAGATAGTGTGGATAGTTGAAAGGTGCTTGAAAGTCTGAGTTCAAATTCCCTATATTTACATACAAACATATATAACTATCTTTTTGTCTGTAAATACTTATATATACACACACCAAAGATTCGAATTCGGTGGTAAAAATAGCAGATTAAAGAACTAACGTTTCATGTAATAATTTTCAGTTGGAAAAAAATAAGAAAAAATAAAAATCTAAATTTTGTCAATTGAATAGAACCATTCAGTTTAAGATCAGTCGTTATCTAGCAACTATATATGTATTTAATACGATTATAATATTATCTTCAAATATATGTAAGTCAAATAAAATAATTTCTTTTACTATTATTAATGTTTACATTTTTTAAAAAAAAGTTATTACATTTAATAAATAAAACCTATCTTATCTACATCCTGAACTACATTTTGTGTGTTAATTACTATTTTTAAATTTAATAAATGCATTTTAAAAATGAATCCTTAATATACATAGGTTATCATACTTATAATTGTGGCTAAAAATTGGCATGCTTCTTATTAGACATAATTTAGGGTTTTAACTTTAAATTTTTTTAAATCACAAAAAAGGTTTAGTATTTTTCTTTCAGATATATGACTCACAGTAAGCCAGCTAGTGAAATGGGCATCAATGGCTGATTGTAAAAATTAAAAACTCATAAATGTAACATCATATATCTAAGAGTAGTAAACTTATAACGAGTTTAATTTTTGTATTTAGGAGCATTAAATTACAGACTCAAAGATGGAACTTTACAAAAAAAAGAAAGAAGCAAATTCAATTCGAAATTAAGCATTTTCTTTCTTTTGAATATCTTTTATGACAAATCTACGATTGTGATCGAACAGGATTTAGTTAGAAAATATGCTGTATACACTTTTTAATGACATGATTTTTTTGATTAATGAGTACAAAACAGTCAAGCATTGGTGGCCAAGCGGGCAACGCTTTGACATATGAAAAAAAAAAAACTTCGTTGTTGTTGTTGTTTTTTTTTTCGTATCAGAATTTACAATATGCAGATAATTGTGATATCCTTCCCAGTTCAAAGATAATCTGCAAAATATATTTAATGTTTTGGTTTGAACATAGAAAGATCGATTTAGTAATTAATGTTCAAAAGCAACTTTTAATTTGGATGGTTATCGACTTAAAGTATACTATAAACCAAATTAAATATCTTGCTTTTAAGAGAAATTGTAAATAAATTGTTTGTATATGGAGTTGTGGTTTTACCTAATTTATTGTGTGGAAGTGAGCCATGGACAATCTATCAATATAACATCAAAGAATTAGATAAATTTTATATAAGAATGCTCTGTAAAATGTTAAAAATACAACGGCAAGTCTATAAGATCCATAAATATGCTATTTGACTTATTGAACGTGATATCATTGAGGTCATTCTTGTAAAATCTGATCTTTATTGGACTGAATATGTGAAACGTATCTTCTTAACAGTATCCTATGATGAACATGAGCAGAATTTTTATAATGAATATAGACCTCGTTTACATTATAAATATTATTTCAAACACATTTTGAAAGAGGACAATGGTTTTCACTGGCAAGATATGGCAGAGAATAGAATATATTGGAAAGTTACAATTAGTCGAGTATTTCAGAAAGCTTTTCTACAGAAAAAATTAAAAGACAGCTTTGCAAAATATCAAATAAGCAGAATAACGGGCCAGTGTGTTCTATATGTGGGCACATGTATAGTTCAAAGACTGATTTATCTAATCATTGCAAAATAATTATTAGTTGGTTGTTCAATCCTTTGTTTTGTCTTGGAATTGAAATGATCATACCCATTGGCAAGTAATTAATGCAGCTGTTAATGATGATGAGCACAGATTAGTTATCTAATTTAAATTATATAACAGTAAAAGCAATAAATTTGGTATTTTAATAAGTTGATAGATGTACAAAAATACTCCAATAAAAGATGACAAAATGTTTGATTTGTTAATATATAAAATTCATCAACATGACAATTGTTATTCGAATTGAACAAAAACTACTTGTTGACATAGGGTTTTGAAAAACTACCTATCAATAAATATTAATCATTTCCAAATAAAAATCTACAATTTAAAAATTAACATACGTTATCGCAAATATTATATTATAATTCCTCATGTATGTCAGTGCTTTGCACTGGCAAAACAATCTTCCTCCATTCCCACAATCTAGGCGAAATTGTACACCTTTTCATATTCACAATGCTGGCGCAAAGCGCCATAGTTTTCGGGGGTGGGGGAAGATGGTTTTGCCAGTGCAAAGTGCTGGCGTACACACAGAATTATACTATAATATTTGTGATAACATATGTTAATTTATAATTATTGCAGATGTGAAAAGGTGTACTATATCCCCTATGTTGCAGGACTAATATCTAAGTACCATAATTTATATTTGCTTCATAAACATAATTTTTCAAAAATATATAAAAATGATGACAGGAATTGGAAATAATATAGCATGACTTTCTCATATTTTATATAATACTAAAAATGCTTCCATTACTGAAAATCAAAATTATAAGTTTTTATATTAGCAAATGGCAAACAGAAGTATTAAATAGATTAATTAATTTAATCAAGAGTTTTACATAAATGATTTTACCTGTTTGGATAAAAATCATGTAAGCAATAAGTTTATGAAATGTTATATTGTGATCTAACTGTCGGCGCACAATTTTCTTGCAACACTATAAAAAAACATATATGTGCATAAAACTTAATTACTATTTGATATTTTATGTAAACTGTAATTACTTTAACTTCTAATACATTCATGTTTATATTATAAATAACTATTATGAAAATACTATACAAGCTGTTATATATAGTGGTGAAATTTTGAATTGTAATTACAAGGCTCCAAAACAGTTTTCAAGGGAATCTCCTTTATCAACAGTGCCAAGCTCTAAACATCATTAACAAATAATGAGTACATACTCTTATTCTTCTCCTTTATTTTCATTGCATTTCTTCATATATTCATATGCTTTGATAACTTCTCTCATATACACTTTAATGCAAAAAAATTTTTTTAGTAAAATTTCCTTATTTTCCTGACAGTTTGAGAAGCTCTGGTGAAGACTGCTTGACAGTCGAAACTGTCAGAAAAAAAAGGAAGTTTTATTAAAAAAAATTGTTTTGCATTAAAGTGTATATGAGAGAAGTTATTATAAGCAATATATATAAACATATAATAGAGAAAGTATTAGTAAAAGCCTGGCAAAATAGTTTCATTTCAAAATTTGGCTATTATATATAACATATAATATTTTATTTTTACAATGACTGAAAAGATGCTTAAATGCATTTCATTCATAAAGAATATTATAAATTAATTACAGATATTTAAAAAGTTATCTTACTTGCAGATATTTCCTATTTTTTCTAGAAATTTCACAGGATTGTGCCAAAACTAATATGAAAACTTTTGAAAGGAAAAATTAGGAATTTTTAAAATTACTAAATAATTATTTTTGTTTTAAGGTATTATTTAATTATTGTTTTAAAAAGTAATTTTTTAAACATTAATTTGTTTTATTTTAGCATGTATTTTAATCTCTGAGTTTATTTTACAGAAATAAATGAATAAAACATGTAAGGCATTTACCAAACACACCATATTTTCAAGTTTTTCTTGCAAAAGCACTGGGAAAAATGTCAACAAGTCATTAAAAATAGTAAAAATAATTCTTGTTTGTTTAAAAATGTATTCAAAATTTCTCATGCATAACATATTCATGTTTTCTATTAACAAAGTTATATTCCTTCAATAATGAAATATTTACATTATTATTTATTTTTTTATGTGCATGTTATTCCACTATTAATAACTAGAATTTATTTTATATATAAACCAATATTTTAAATTGTCATACTTATATTGTTTATTGATATAACTTTTATATTTCATTAAGATCACAAAACTAGTTCAATTTTAAATAATAGGATTGATATAACTCTTTTATTCCATTGGTAACTATTTACTAAAATAGTTCTTTCTTTTAAGAATCCATTAGTTACCTTTAATTCAGGACCTCTCACACACATGACTTGTTTGTGCTTTCTATTAGCAGAAATATTTTCACTTATTTTCATTCATTGATAAAATATTTATACTACTATATTATTTTATTTTTTAATGCTTACCAATAACTAAGTCATATTATACTTTATTATATTGTTTGATAATTAAGATCTAATCAGGATTTATTTAAGGTAAGAAATTATAAATTTTTATACTTAGATTGTTTATTCAATACATTTTTAGAAGTCATTAAAATGTCTTGCATTTTATTTTGCATATTCATAAGTTATGTTGGATAATTATATAAAAAAAATTTAACACTTGGTTTGTTCCGCTAGATACATTTCCTAGACTTTGTCAATAATGCAACTACATTAAATAATATTATCATAAAATTTGTTAAGAATTAAATATTTTTTAGTAAAACATGTTAAAAGATAAAATCATTATTAAAAATAGAAAGGTTATTTAGTAAAACATTAAAAAGATAATATGGCATAATAAAAAAGAAAGATAATATTGTTATTAACAAAATTTGGAACAGCATAGCATTGAAATCAGTCTTAATACCTTACATTTCAGTGATGGTTATTCTAACACTAAACAAAACTGAATGAGGCATATAAACATTAAAATATCATTGATAAACACAATTTCCTCACATGTAAAATTTGTAATGATGAGGCAATATTTTTAAATTAAGTTTTATTATCTAACATACAGGCTATGTATATACCTGTACAAACAGTGTAATATATAGGGCATTTTGAGCTCAGACTTTTACTCGACCCTTATCTCTCCATACTATCTCATATTACTGATACACTTAACCACATATTTCGTGCTAAACCAGCAGTTGTCAGTTAGTCCAGATTATCATCTCTACACATATATACAATGAGTGCTCAGATTTATATGAAGATTGCTGATCTTCATACTTTAATGGATAGGCTTCAATCCACTCCACCATACAACTCTTCAGCTGTTCATCCTATTGAAAATCTGATGAAGGAATGCTCAAAACCAACTCTGATGCCGACATTCTCAACATTAAGTTTTATTTTTAAATAAATTATTAAAAATAATGTGTTACTTTTTATATAATTAGGATATTTAAATAAAAGTGTTTGGGAAATCTAATAATATTCATTTGCATAAACTTTATTAATTGTAGTGACAAAATGGCACCTGACCATTTGGTTTAATGCAATGATAATAGTATATTTGCAGTTCAAGATTTGTATTTTATATATAATTATTAATATAGCATTAGGCAATGTTTTATTTTTGCTATATAAATATATATTATAACGATCCGAAAAAAAGTGAAGATCGAATCTTACCGTAATCTGCACTACAAGGATGCCATCTAGGCATTTGAACCTAGAAAAATTTATAAAGTAGGCAGATACGCGATGTTAAGATCCCACTTTATTTTATATTTAGACCGTTAGCCCATTGTCACTAGCTTAGTGGAAACGCAGAGATAATAATCTATATCTTTAATTTATATCTTAAATATAAAAAAATAAAAGCCACTGCCAGTAATTAATACACAAACAATATTTATTTATGCACATAAATAATCATTTTAAACTTGAGGAATAACATTTATTATTTAGATTTTAATATTAATTTTTAATTTAAATTATTATTTTAAGATTGTTGTGTATGAATGAATTTAATATTTTTATTAAGATCCTCGAGTATGAATAGACTACATAGATCTGCATTTGAAAAGAAAATATTCTATCCCTTATTTAACCTTAGGCCAAAAGTTTGCAGTCAAACCGGCATCAATCCATCTGATACATTAATGTATTCAATGTAGCATAAAAATACAACAGCACTAAATATACTACACTGTCAGGAATGTACATCTGAACAGTATAGTTAGAGAAGACATTGACTCTTGTCCAATACAGGAATGTTAATCTGTATGGCAAGAAGAACAATAAAATAAAAACTCATAGGAAGGGACTGCGGTCCTTTTTGCTGACTTACAATCCCATCCATAGGCAAAAGGGTTTGCACGGCATATACAGTGATTCTGCATGTAGCAAACCTCATACTACATCTACTAATTACACCAATATATCCAATCCATTGACCCAATTTAACTATGAAACAAATAACCTAAAATTACCCTCCCCTAATTAATTAATATAACTTTACAAATCTATACAGCTATTCTTGCCCAACTTAAATTTAACATTTATTTAAATTCGCACAGATGAATTTTATAAAATTTGTTTTATAATGTTGAGTATAGATTGGATACATAGATTCCACGGTCAAAAACATTTCAAAATAAACATAACCGATCAAAATACAAAGTCATTGATAACGTCAATTGCAGAGGGAATACAAGAAACCCAATGGCATTCATCATAAGATGCTGCATTGACATCGATGACATATATTCTAATCGAATATGAAAACCATAACATAATTAACCACTAACGAATCCATGCAACATCCATACCCAACTTAAATTTATGCATTTATAATAATTTATACAAATAAATATTAATAAAAATTAAAAAAAAATGGAAATGATTTTTTTTTTTAGCAAACTCAAATATACATAATTTACACATTAATTATCAATTTGAAAATCAAATAAGAGTTCATTTTAAAATTTAAATTAGTTGAATCTTTAAAAAAAAAAATGACGAAAGTTCTATAATTACTTTTTTTTGTTAATTTGTAAAGTTCATAGCTCACGGTAGAAGAGTCCAGGTTCCTGTTTCTAATTCTCATGGCGTCTCCATTGGAAGACCGATCTGATGTTCTGGAGGTGACCTTAGCTGGTTTCATTTCGGAATTTTCATTTCATTTTTTTTAAAAAAAAGAGAGTGTGATATGTGCATCCTATCACACATCTCAAACACAAAAAAGCTGGAACTGTCAGGAAAAACTGTCTTAATTTCAATTCTTTTTCCTTTTTATAATCATCCTATGGATTCAACGAACAAAACGTCACCAATCCATCATTTTTGTTAGGGTCCGAGCTGAGGCTTGGTGCTTCCATTGGTCAAGCTAATTCTTTTTATTCTTTTATCTATCTTATCCTCTGACTTTTTAATTACAGTATATAAGAGCCCCGAAGGCTAGTTTGATTTCAATTATTTTATAAAACAATCATTTCCATTTACCAAAATATTTTATCTTTAAATCTTGTACTTTTTTATAACAAAGTACGTTCAAATACTTTTATTTATTAAAAAAAAATATTTTTAAAGTTTTGCATCTGTGCAAATATATTATATATACGTTTAACAACTCTTTAATTTTTTTTTTTAGCTTTTAGATTTTTGATAAATTTATTTTTATTTGCGAACTTAGTTTTTATTTTAAATTAATGTAATGGCATATTTACATATCGTTATAATATGTTATTTAAATATAATATTATATTTAATGTTTTCATGGTTATATGATATAAATAAAGTATCTTTTGGATTAAACTCTATCTTATTTTCATTACTTCCCAAAATTTTGACAAAATAGCATCCACCATTGTCAAGGTTAAGTTATATAAATATAATTAACAGGAGCAAATCACTTTCCCTTAGACTATGAATAAATAGTTGTATTTATTGTTTGGAATATTCCATCATCTAATATGAGTATTGGATGTCTTTAAAAAAATTATCTTTATTTAAATAATCCACATACATTCAACTGTTTGTAATAGCACATCAAACAAGTGAGTATATATGCACATAGTTTTGTGAAGTATTATTCTCCCCTCTTCTTCAGGTGTTGCTGGCTGGCATTGACAGTAGTAACATGGGAAATCGAACCCAGACTTTTAGATTTTTGAGTAATGAATTTTAAGGTAACACTCTAACCAACTGAGCCATTCTGCCAAAAACAATAGTCAGTAGAAATTTCATATACTTATCTATGAGGTTCCTCCTGATTTCTCCACTTTTTCTTAAGAGAAAAGTTGATTAGTGTTCTCTATACATTATGTATAATCATACTAGGTTGACTTATGAGATTGTTTGCCATTGTCATGTGAGCAGCTTCTTTAAATTTTCTTCTTTGTACCTTTCTCTTCTCCAATATTTTTTGCATTTTCCCAATTGAACATATGTTCATTGGTGCATACATGGTCAGCTGTCTTAGACACATCTGTTTTCTCTCTTCTAATCATCAGTGACTGGTCTCACTAATATATGTTTTTCCACATTCACATGGTATTTCATAGATGCAGTTCAGCATTTCAAGTTTAGGCTTTGTAGATGTTAGAATTCCTCATAGGGTGGTATGACTCTGGAAAGCTGTTCTGATGTTATACTGATTGAAATAGTCCAAACAATAAATGCAATTAAAACACCATTATCACAAACATTCAGAAAAACACTATGAACAAATAGCATTCTGTATATTGGCAAGGATTAAAAATAGAATGGATCCACCTTTCTATAAGTTTTTAATGTTTATAAGCTTATTCTTTCCAATATTAGTGATAATTTAGAATAAAATTAATATAACCATCAAATAAAAATATGACATTAATAATTATCAAAGTAATAAAAATTAGAAATGGATGTTAATCTTTTAATAATTAAGTTCAAATTGATAATTGTAAATGTGAAAGCAATATAAACTAATGTATATGTAATTAATGGAAGCAAACTATCACTCAGACTATGAATAAATAACACTCTATATATTTAATGACATCAAGAAGAGAATGGATACATGTATTTTTTAAGTTTTTGATGTATATCAGCTTACTCTTTCTGTCATTAGTAGAATTTCAAAATGAAGTAATCATACAAGTCAGAAGAAAATATGAAATTAATAATTATTAAACTAATAATCATTTAGAGAAGAGTGTAAATGGTATCTATGTTTTAGTAACCAAATTAATAATTATAATTACACATGAAATTAGCATTGGTTAAGGCATATATAATTAGGGGCAGAAAGCCATTCTCTCTCATCCTATGAATACATATTCTATGTTTTATAAGCTCAACAACATGATAAAAAGTATAAAGAAGAAAATTTAAAGAAGCTGCTCACATGACAATGGCAAAAAATCACATAAGCCAACCCAGTGTGACTATACATAATGTATAGAAAGCACTAATCAACTTTGCTATTAGGAAAAAGTGGAGAAATCAGGAAGAGCCTCATAGATAAGTATATGAAATTTCGGCAGACTTGCCTTTCAGTATGGCGACTCAGTTGGCTAGAGCATTATCTTAAATAAAATTCAATACTCAAAAATCTAAGGGTCCAGGTTTGAATCCCATTCTAGTACTGCCACTGGTCAGTCCAGCAACACCTGAAGAGGGGAGAATGTTATGCATATAAAACCTGTTTGATATTCTATTTACTAACAGTTGAATGTATTTGGAATATTTAAATAAAGTTAAATTTTTCTAAAGACATTCAATACACATATTAGATGATGGAAATAACCCAATATAAAAGTTCAACTAGAACACCACCATCACAACATTCAGAAAAACACACTTTTTTATGTTTCAATACTAACAAGCTTTTCCTGGCCAAAATTGGTAGAAATTCAAAATGAAATTAATATGCCAGCTAGATGGAAGTAATTATGAAAGTAATTAATAATTATTAATGCCATATTTACATCTGGCTGTTATATTAATTTTATTCTGTATTTTCATAAACTTTTAGCAAAGATAAGCTTATAAAGACCAAAAAATTAATGATTAGATTAGTCAATCTATTTCTGATCCTTGCTAAAGTACACATGAGGTATTTACTCATAGCCTGAAGAAGACTGTTTTTCCCCATTTAAATCATACTACTTTTATGTGTTATAATAAATAAAATTAAAAGCATGTGAAACGCTTGAAAGAGAAGCTATAAATAGTGCAAAAATATTAAACGCGTACCACTTTCGAGGTGGTTGCCTCATAATCATAGCAATACTGAACAGGACAATTTTTCCTCAATATGTGCAACTGCACATTTGAAATGTAAAAGTATGAATGTGTCTTAGGTTTTCTGTTACAATATTAAAGTTACAATAATGATTCAATAGGGAATTATGCTCAAGAATCATTTGAAATGTAAAAGTATGAATGTGTCTTAGGTTTTCTGTTAGAACATTAAAGTTACAATAATGATTCAATAGGGAATTATGCTCAAGAATAATAGTTTTTCATGGTTTTCCATTTTGGTAAAATAGTTTACTTTAGTAATTCAGTATTTTAATTACATTTCAAATTTTAAACTGTTTTATTAATAAAGTAGTTAATGGTTTGTTCATATAATCATTTCAAATATAATAAATTTTCATAATTAAATCAAATATAAAGTTGTTTAAAATAGTATCTAATATCTATTTCTTTAGATTGTAAAAGATCCAGAAAGAGACCACATGTGAGATGGATGGATGAAATAAGAAAGTGTGCAGAAGTGATGTGGAGAAGAGAAGCTGAAGATTGGAGAAGATGGATTGAACTTGGAGAGACCTTCATTCTACAGTGGACTGAAAATGGTTGTTGTTGATGATGATGATCTATTTTTTATTATATATTTTCATATATAGAAAATAAAAATTTTACCTAATGAATATGGAAAACTTGCCAACTACAAATTTTGGTCAGTTAAGCCTGATTATTACGGACTAATTGTTTTGAAAAGATTCATTATGCATTAAAAATAAACAATGAATAGTTTAAGACTAAGGTATTCATAAGAATGCACTGGAAGTAAGTGAACTGAATAACAATGGATAGATTTCAAGACCCAAGGTCTGATGTACTACCATTGCCCAAACCATGGAAATCATTAACACATACTTGTTAATAACTTTTATTGGATCATCAACTATTTTATTAATTTATCTTAAAGGAACCTTTATAGTTATGCCTTTATAATTTATTATTCAAGCATAAACATTTACATCCATAAAATCATTGTTCTCTAATGAGTGTGGAAAGTACCATAAACATAATAATGTAATAAAAGTTATCATACTATGCATATTCTCATGGTGTTAATATGTGGCCCTGAGTACCAAAGGTTCCTGATTTATCTGTCATATATCACATGGTCTCCAATGTAATAATCATGTAATGACAATAATTATCCATATGCATTGACTTATGATCAAATTGTATTTATAAATTGGACTATTTCCATCAACTATTATAAGTAATGAATGTCTATAGAAAAATTTAACTTTATTTAAATACTCCAAATACATCCAACTGTTAGTAGTAGCATGCATGTTATCCTGTGCACTATTACTAACAGTTGTATGTACTTGTGTGCTAATACTAACAGTTGAATGTATTTGGAATATTTAAATAAAGCGAAATTTTTCTAAAGACATTAAATACTCATAATAGATGATGAATATAATCCAATATATAAATACAACTAAAACATCATCATCACAAATCTTGGAAAACACTAATTATTATCAAATTGTTTCAATTATCCGTAGTTTAAAAACAAATATTAAATAAAAATAAGAATTTCGTATATGAATTCATACTCAATTAGTTAGGTAGTCATTCTTTTTCTTTCCAGATTTCTTATTGTATTGCTCTTTTTTCCATAACTATATTATTCTATTTTTATGTTCATTATTTTTGTTAATGCTAAATGTATACAGTGATAAATTTAAAACATAACACAGGTTGAACACGTGCATTATATAGGATTTGCTATTATCTGTGGTTGTATCAGATAAGGCTCAAAACCAAATTGCTTACATATATTTTAAAAAATGGACAATTCTAATATTAATAATATTTAACTATCATTATTACTCACATTTTACAATTCAACATCTTATAATTGATAATTCTTTGCAGAGGGAAAGAGATGTCGCCATTGTAGAATATGGATAAAAAGCTAAGGATGGTTCGGTAATACATGAAAATATTTTGCATATCCATCTCATCATTTCTATTACAAATCTATTATTACCATCATCTTTTTAATTTCAAAAATAACTTTATTAGTATAAAATAATTGATTCTTTAAGAATATGGGAATACATTGTCTTTCTTGGTAAGAAGTTCTAATATCCTGATTGAGAATCTGTGATGGATCTAAAGTTTAATCCCCTAGAGAACCTCTAATGGATAGTATCAAATTTTATGTGTGATTGTGTATGTTTTAGATGATTTTTGGTATTTGAAAGAGACTCCTTGTCTCATTATAGAGGAATTTTGAAGACAGGATAAAGTCTTTACTTTTTAACTTATTAAGGTGATCGATCAATATGAGGTCCTGATTTGGAGGTGGGAAGGTGAATATTAGTTTGCCACGGACGCTCCAGATTGTATGAACTAAAAATAATGAAAGCCTAATGAAAGGAAATTGTCTACTTTGTAAGGAGTCTTTCAACGACAGAATTTTGTAAAAGTCAATGCTCGAGCTTACGATGATAAGACATAATTTACTAAACTTCTCTTATCCATGCTTATTTTCAATATTGCTTTAAAAAAACTCTGAATACAACATTCTAATGAAAAGCTTATAATTTTTAAATGTTTTTATTGCAAAGTTTCTCTCTATACCTACAGATAAAATTTTACGTTTCAGTATATTAGCTGTGTCACTAGTGACTTAACGAATTATTTTAGATTTTTTTTACACACACGTGTTTGGGAGTGCGTGTTTTTAGAATATATAAGATTTTTTTTAAAAAACTTGTTGCTGATAAGCTTTTAAAATCACTTTTTATTAAAAACATTATTTAATTAAGTATATTTAAAAAAATATAATAAATTATGATAAATGTAAATTTAAAACATCTGGAGTGTGAATCATTTGACTTATTCAAGGTTATCTTTTTATCTAGATTATAATGTTATTAAAAAATATTTTTTGTTTGAAAAATAGTTATAAGATGATTCAGTTATTTATTTTTAAATCTAATATACAGATATATATAATTATAAATGGTACTTTTTGTTTATACCAGAGCTTAAATCTTTTTTGTGTGCTTTTAATTGCAGTATTATTTTTTTATTTATAATAAAAAGTTGGTAATAAAATGATGAGATACCAGAATTAAAAATCCTGGAATGAAGCGCATTCTAACATTTTTTGTTCTTGAACAACGTGTCACTTTATGAGCAATTAATTATTTGGTTATTTTATTCCTGTGGGATTGATTTAGTACAAAAATAAAGTGATATATTTGAAAGCTAATGGTTTTGAATCATAGGTCAATCTGTTGTGCTTGAAAGTCACATGATAATCCAAAAAAGTAATTATTTGATTTTTTTTTAAAAAAAAATTATTTTACATTTTGTGTTCAGTCATTTGACTTTTCAGTATTACCCTTCTATTCTTTTATATATATCTAACCAAATCATCTCTTTTTTCATATTGATAGTCTTGTTTGCTTTTGAAGAGATCGTATCACTCTCAGCCTCATTAATTTTTAAGGAGTAAATTAATACTCGGTAAAATAAAAGGCCTTATGGCATAACAATAGTGCACACCTTAAATATGACTTAAGTTTAAATCAAAGCCTAGCAAACTTAAAAGCTTTTTTAATATGATAATTACTCTTTCTTATTGCATTGCCAAATGTATACCATATAATAGTAAATCATCCATGCACTTTACTACTGTTACACAATGCTTTATTTACCACCCTCTTTTACAGTTTGCAGAAAATTTGAATTTAGAAGTTGAAGTTAGAAGATATAAGAGTTCTAAAAAAGATTGCTGTGGCTAAAAGAGGGTGGTAAATAAAAAATTGTGTAACAGTAGTAAAGTGCATGGATGATTTAGTATTATTTGGCTTTTTTAATATGCTTCTTCTTTTAGACAGCTGACTCATCCAACCTATCTAATCACTTTAATTTTAATCAGTAAATGGGTAGCTATTTTTATATATATATAAAAAAAAGAATTGGTAATTGCTTTAACTACCATCACCCAACAACTCATAGCCCTGGTCAGTTTGCCTTTTCCTTCATTGATGTTTATAAAGAACCATTGATAATGTCTTTGCTCTGCAAAGGGGCTATTTAAATACTATTTTAACCTTAATTCTTGGTACAGTTGATGCATGCGAAAAACCATAATCAATTTCATACTATGTTCCAGACAAAAAATAGTATATATGCAGTAATATTTCTTTGCTTTTATATTTAGGGAATTATCCAGGTTGAAAGATTTAACACCTAAATTTTAAACCCAATTTATCTATCTTTATATCAGAAATATTCCAAAAATTATATATATATTTTGTTTGCTTTAATTATAAAATAAATGCCAAGTAGCTCAGTCTTTTTAAGAAAAATGGCAGCACATCTGTTTTGTATACATGCAATAGGATATCTATCTTCATCCAAAAATTTTCTGAACTTGGGTGCTAAGATTATTTTTCTAGTTTTCCAAAGAATTTTGAGCTAGTTTGATATACTATAAATGATTTTAAAAATTAATGCAATTATTGATTTATAGTCAAGCATTGGTGGCCTAGCGGTTAGCATAGCTGCATTCCAAGCAGCTGACCTGGGTTCGCTTCCAGGTCAACGCATTTGACTTATGAAAAAAGCAATTTTATAACTTTAATCAATATAATTTTAATAATTATTTTTTAAATCCAGTATTGTAATAATAAAATATATCAGACCAATATTCTCAGGGTCGATTCAGTACTATTTAATAATTCAATTATTACTTTTAATTTATAAAATTTGTCAAATGTATAATACATTTTCTTTTATTTTAATTTTTCAAATAGGTTTGGCTTTCAAAAAATAGAAACTTAGATTTTGTATATCAAATCATAAAACTATTTTTAATTTAATAATATTTTTTGAGTATTATTCTCTTTGAAGCTTATTTTCAATATATTTTAAGAATTTTTTTTTTTAATCAAAAAAAGTGATTAAAAATCACGACAGGAATAACTAGACAAACAAATGTTAATTTTCAATATTTATTATGGAGCAAAATGTTTCAATATCAATTGATGATCATTTGAATTGTGCATTTGCATATTCCATTGATAATCAGACTGGTTTAAGACTGAGAATAGAGACATCATTTCCCAGTTGTGAAGTCAAGAATGAAATTTAATTTTAGACATATCTTGTAGCCTGGCCCATAAAAAAATTCTTACTGTTTCAGCATAAATATTACTCACCAGATGGAACCACATAGTTCTTATTAATGATGGAAGAAAATAATATAGTGGGAGAAATGCGAGGATGTTTTAGAATGGATAGGTGTATAAGAGATAGTTTATTTGTAGTGAAACAGCCTATAGATATGAGTAAATAATACAGGTAGACAGTTATATATGATCTTTATAGACATACAGAAAGTGTATGATAGAGTAAATAGAAATAGATTATGGGTAAGTTTAGTAAATTTGAGAATGAATGGAGCTTTAGTGGATCTTATTAAAAGATTGTATGAAAATAATTACTATACATATCAATTAGGAAATATTAGAATCAGAGTTAAAAATGGAGTGGGACTAAGGCAATGATGCGCTATGTCACCTATTTTATTTTTGTTATATTTGAGAGAAATGGAGAGAGCAATAGAAAGACTAGGAAGAGGGGTAGAGATACCATTAATAGATGGTGAGGGAGTGTATATATTAACAGATCTTTTATTTACAAAGATCTTGTGCACAGAAAGTAGGGAAGATATGGCAGTTATGCTGAAGACTTGTGCAAGGGTTGGTAAAGAGATGGGGATTAAATTTAGTGAAAAAAAATTCAAAGTAATGATGATAGAGAAGAGAAAGAATTTATATTGGGGGATATAAGGTTAAATGTGGTAGATAAGTATAACTGTTTGGCAATTGTCTTAAGTAATCAGAAAAATTGCTTGGATGAATGGGAGAAAAAATTGATAAATGAAGCAAAGAAAATGAACTGATAAAGAAATTAACAGTGTTTTCATACAATAAATATGATATAGAAAGAATTGTATGGAAGGAAGTGGTAATAACAAGGTTAATTCATGGTAATGATGTCTTACGTGTTAGTAAAAGTATGTTAGATTATTTAGAAAAAGTACAAAGAAAAGTAGGAAGACATGCATTAGATGCAGATGTGTGGAAAGCACATAAGGCAATTGAAAAAGAAATGGTCATGTTTTTATATGAGAGATGTAAAAAGCAAAATGAAAATGGTCAGTAGATTGCAATTTATGGATAGTAAGAGAATAGCCAAAATAGTATTTAATTGGGTTATGAGTAGAGAACAGGCAATAAGATGGGTGAGAAAAGTGGTATTGTATGCAGAAGATTTGGATAAAGATTTTAGATTTTATATCAGTATACTTGTAAAAAAGATGGGATGATTGTATTAGGAAAATTGTTGCATCTTATAGTAGCAGAGAATGTGATAGAAGAATATATGCATTAATAAAAATGGGGAGTTGAAGAGATGGAAAATCAGTATGGAGAGTAAAAAGAGTTTAAATATATATTAAAAGTAAACAGAATATTGGGTGTGAGTTAATTTATCATAATAGCAAAGAAAGTAGGGTTGTTTTCTATTCCCTCATGTCAGCCACATGGTGGCACTATTTCTAGGTCAATTCCTAGAAATATACCATTTCAGTGGCCTACAGCCAACCTAAGAGGCTTCTTTCTACACTAAAAGCACAGACAAATGCCTTTATTAGCTGCCATAGTTGGTTGTGTTATTAACTTTACTGTAATACTAGCATGTCTATTTTGTCTATAATTTGGTGTGAGAGTGTGTGAATTTTAGCCTGGTGTAATTATTTAAAATTTCATTACAAAGGTGTTTTTTTTCAAGTGCTGTAATCTACTGTTACATCGTAACTTTATTAACAATGTCCTGAAGGTTCCATTATGAATGGGTAACCCTCAAAAATTGCTTTTAAGGGTGTGAAACGGCAGTATTTGGAGGATCACGCAAAAAGTAACGTTTTCGCGAGAATTCATCCGTGACAAGTTACTTTTGATATAATATATTCGCACAAACAAAAACAACCCAGTGTCTGATTATTAGAATTACTTGTCCAAAAAAGAAAATTAGTCAGGTATTATTTTTTTTACATTTACTATTTAAAAATAAGATGAGTTTTTATATCTACCCACTAACAAAAACAACCCTAACTGATCCCTAAGCTATCAACAATCTCAAACTGTAATCAATACAATCTCCTTAAACAATAAAGATGATACCACCTTTATCTATGGTCTGATATATTTATATAGACATTAAAGATTGCAACTTGACCAAGAAGAGTGAGATTAATAATGGCAAATAGTATAAACAAACCTTGCTAATCAGGCAAATGTAACCTGTCTGAAAGCAGATTAATAAATAGTCAATTATAACTGCCAGCTTCTGACAGCAGAGTATAACTTCCAAATTCCATATAAAGGACATATTTACTTTATTGCCTTATTAAGGATAATATATAATATAACCATGGCATACAAACTATATGTTTTGGTGTTTTCCTGAAGATTTGTGGTGATGGTGTTCTAGTTGTATTTTTATATTGGACTATTTCCATCATCTAATATGTATGTTGAATGTCTTTAGAAAAATTCCAATTTTTATTTAAATATTCCAAATAAATTCAACTGTTAGTAATATCACAGCAAAGAGGTTAGTATATGCACTAACTGTTAGTAATATCACAGCAAACAATTTAGTATATGCACCGTTAGAAATATCACAGCAAACAGGTTAGTATATGCACTAACTGTTAGTAATATAAACAAGCTAGTATATGCCCAACATTTCAAAAGGTATTATTCTCCCCTTTTATTCAGATGTTGCTGCCCTGACCAGTGACAGTACTAGCATGGAATTTGAATCTGGGTTTTTTAGATTCTTGATTATTGAATTTTAAGGTAACACTCTAACCAACTGAGTCATCCTGCCAAAGGCAACAGTCTGTAGTAATTTCATATACTTATCTATGAGGTTCTTCTTGATTTCTCCACTTTTTCCTAAGAGCAAAGTTGATTAGTGTTTTTCATACATTATGTATAGTCACACTAGGTTGGCTTATGGGATTTTTTGCCATTGTCATGTGAGCAGCTTTTTTAAATTTTCTTCTTTGTACCTTTTCTCTCTATCCAATATTTTTGTATTTTCCCAATTGAACATATGTTCATTGGTACATACACGGTCTGCTACCTTAGACACACCTGTTCTCTCTTCTAATCATCAGTTTAAGTTCTTGCAAGCACTTTTCAATGGGATGGCTGGTCTCACCAATATATGTTCTTCCACATTCACATCGTATTTCATAGATGCAGTTTTATCTTTTCAGCATCTCAAGTTTAGGTTTTATAGATGTTAGAATGCCTCATAGTGTGGTATGGTGCTGGAAAGCTGGTCTGATGTTGTATTGATTGCAGATTTTCTTTAATTTGTCTGCTATTTTTGGAATGTATGGGTACACTACTGTACCAATAATAGTCCTTTCTCTTGATGGTTTTTTGTTGTCTATTTAACATTTTCTTAATAACAGTTGATGGACAACTATTTTTTATAAGTTGGTTCTCTATAGATTTTTTCTTTTTCCAAATTGCTGGTTTCTGAACAAACTTCTTTTGCTCTGTTCTACTGTGATAGTATAACTCCATGTTTTGTGTTTCTGGTATGATTGGATGTATAGGCTAGGTATTTTCCTGTATGTGTAGGTTTTCGGTAAACTGTAGTTTTGATTTTGCCATGAGGGAGTCTTGTCACAAGAACATCTAAGAATGCCAATTTTTATTCTTGTTCTTCTATTATGAATTAAATTGAAGGGGATATGTTGTTGATGTTTGTCCAGAAAGTTTGTAGCAATGCTTCACCATGTGATAATACAACCATCATCTACATAGCGAAGCCAAACTTTAGGTGGATATGGGAATAGTTTTTATGGCTGTGGTTTCAAATTCTTCCATGTAAATATTGCTAATCAGGGGAGACAATGGTGAGACCATAGCCATTCCTTGATTTTGTCAGAAGAATTCTGTGTTATATTGAAAGTAGGTTGTTTTTATATGAAATGTTAATAGTTCCATTATACTATCAATAGGAAGAGCTGTTCTGGTTTGTAAACTATTATCACCATTTAATCTTTTCCTTACAATAGACAATGCTTTTTCACATAGTACATTCGTGAATAAACTTTCCACATCAAAGCTTACCAGTAGGTCAGTTCTTTCAATTTTCATGTTCTTGATTAATTCTACAAAGTGTCTAGAATCCCTGACAAAGGACTGTGTCTTGTATGCCAAAGGACTTAGAACTTTGAGAAGAAATCTTGCCAAATTCTGGCAAGATGAATCTCTAGAGCTAACAATAGGTCTTAATGGAACATGATCCTTTCGGATTTTAGGTAGACCATAAAGATGAGGAATTTTGCTGAAATATGATGTTATTTTACTTTTTTCTGAATATTCTTTTTATTTAAAAATTTTAATGTTTTTTATAAACGATTGAAAAGTTTGTATATTAATGAACATAATATAACAGGAAAGAACTATTACAGGTATATTGTACACTCTGTTCAAAATATATGTTGTTGTAGTTTTGAAATAGACAAGCATAAAAGTGTAAGTATAAGTCTGTGTAATGATAAATATTTATTCAATTTATTTTTTGAAGATAATCAGGTGATTATAACACAAGATATGGAGAAAAATAATATTAAATCATTGATAGAATATAATTAGAATATATAAACTTTTCATTATTTGGAATTAATTGTTAAGAAAATATGTCATCAAAAAGGATCTTTAGAGGAATTGATAAAATGAGTCAGACAAAAGAAATTCTCAGCTTAGTTTTTGGATTAAAATATATTGATGAAAATGAAAAGATTCATATGTGGCATACTGGAATAAAATATAATATTATACAGAATGTAAATATAAGCATTGACAAAAATTAAATAGATTATTCAAAATATAATAGGGGACAATATCATGAAAAAGAACCAGGTTGGACAAAAATACATCAAGATAGCAGAGAAGGTGTTCACATGAAAAATGAAATAATAATCACCGATACAAAAGAATGGTTTATTAATATACAGATTAATGAAGGATGAAAATGTGAAACTTTTAATTGGGATAAACCTCGTTAATAAGGAAATCTTGAAAAATAAATGGATATTGGGGGGGGGGGGGATCCCAATATGAATTTATATGTATATTTTTTTAAATGACCACATTTCGCAATTTAGTATTTTTTGCTTTTAAAGTTTTTTATTTTTGACATATTTATATTTTACTATTTCATTGATATCCTAATTTTCTAATAATATTTAAACATCACATAATCACAATTTCTTATGTTTGCTCATAACTGTTATTAAAATAGGCTAAAACTATCCATACAATAGTGCTACTCAGTGGAAGACAGAGTAATCAGTGGATGCCAGAAGGCTTGTACATAAAATCCCTATCTAGTGCCTACCCATCCAATATCCCCAGATTAATTTCTAGCTTGTGGTTTTCATCAGTGAGGAGCCTTGGATCTGAGCACTGCACTACTATATGGAGAGTTTTGCCTGTTTTAATAACAGTTATGAGCAAGCATAAGAAATGGTGATCATGTAATGTTTGGTGGTTTCATACCATAAACATTAACTTAAAAAAAATCTAAAATTAGGTACAATATTCATTGCTTTTATTAAGATGATATAGTGAAAAATAGAGTACACAGGACAGCAATAATTAGAAAAGGCATTGATATTTTTCATAAAAAAGTAAACTGCAGAAGAAATTAAAATTCTGTGTCACAAGATGACAAATAAGCAGATTACTATAATAGCAGATGATTTTTTAAATATATTTGACTTTCATAAATTTATTTGAATGGTCATAACAAAACTCATTATCTTTAACTTTTTTGTTTTTCTCTCAAACTTTGTTTTGTTCGTTTGACTTCTAATGATAATATGTTCTGTAATTAATGGCTTAGTGCAAGGACTACATTCTGGAGTAAAAGGTCCTCAGATTGATTCTAGTTTTTGCACTTTTGCCATTCAAACTTCTTATGAAGTCCCAAGCAATAAAGATATTTGCGTGTTCCTTTCATTAATCTAATAGAGGATTTTTCAAAATGACTTCTAATAAGTAATTATAAAATCAATTTGAAAAGAATGCTTCTCAAAGCTACATTTGCTAAATATATTCTTAAATAATTTAATACTTATTCTTACATAATTTGATCCTCGAATAAATGAAATTAGGTTGCGACATACTGGAAGTAGAACTAACATAGAATTAAAATTTAAAAGCATAGCAGATGAACGAGCCCAGGGTAAGGAACTCTGAAATTAAAAGACATATATAATATATAATTTTTTTAAAAATATATATGAATATTCAAAAATAAAAATATTTTAAATATTTTTTAAAAAAGTAAATACTAATTTCAAACGTTAAAATATTGAAAGATTTCTCAGTGGAATGTTAGCATATTAATCTGATATGCCAATAATCTGGGATTTAAATCTAAAGTAAAGCTTAGCTAGTCAGTCTAACTAGAGCTTTGTTGAACTAAATTTTATATATAACTCTGAATTAAAATAATGAAATATATCTTTGACATCTCTTAAGATACATAATCTTATGAAATCACAGCCACTTAATATGAGTTTAGAAAACTGAAGATAGCATAGTTAAATATAACATTTTTTCATCTGTTGGTTATACCAATTTTCACTTTCCCTACCATAATTGATCTTTAAAGAAAAATAGGGACTTGTGACTTTATCTCCATGTGGCCGCAAGAGGCGCTGTTTCCGTGCCAACCACAGAAATATTCAGAGTAGGGGGCCAAAAGCAGTGATGTAAGTTCCACCCGCTAGGTGGCGCTGTTCACCATGTGTACGCACAGGAACCTTGTTCCAAGTAGCTGCCAGCACTTGGCAGCACTGATAGCCATATGTAAACACATCTAGCTTACATCATCTGTTACCAGCAATCTAGTCTACTACGTGGCGCTGTTTCTCCACGCTATGCACAGAAAACTGCACCGTGTACTGAAAAATATATATTATTAAATTATTTTGATTATTTCATTTCTATGCATTTTTCTTATTTTTTTAAATGTTTTATTACCAATATCTGCTTTGAGCAGCAGTAATATAAAATAAGTTTGCTATCAGTTAATTATGTATAATTTCAAACTCCTGAAGAGAGCAATAAATAAAAAACTGTTACAAATTATGAATAGTAAAACAAAACAAAATGAATCACTAGTGCTAGAAATGGGGTACCTCAATCTAAATGTAGTTGATATCTTGCTAAGGATGGAGTGTCAAAGATATTTCACTCTATGTGAGCTCATGTGATGAGGTTAGATTAAAACCAATTAGATATCTTGTTGCTACTATCTTCAAGAAGGAAAAGAAAATCTGGAGCTACAAAGAGATGATTGGATTGTGGGGAACTATGGAACAAAAAAGAACTTGGAGTCACAATATAAATGAATTGCCTAAATTAACTTGGACTGGAAGAATTAACATACTATTTATTATTCAAATAAAGAGTAATAAATAAGAAATAATGTGGCTGTCAATAGATATAAATATACGAATGGTCAGTTAATACTAATCAGATTTTATGTACATTACATAATATTTATAATGTTTAAAAACTCAAAAAAATTATGAAACAATGAAAAATTGTACAATCATTTACAAATAGAAGTTCTTAAAATTTGCAGGCAAAATATACTTTTAATAATTGGTGATTGGAAGGCAAAATTAGAAATAAAAATAAGTACTACTGATCAATATGGGCATGGTGGAATATCTTACAATATTTTTTTAATTCAGCAACTTTTTATTACTGAAACCCTTTAGTTAATACACTAATAATATATACATGTCAGGTTTGAATCCATGGAAGCAGTTTGCAAATATTCATTTACTGTAAAAAGAGGGTTCTCCATTTTACAGTATCTAGAGTAAATAAGTAATTAGTGATTACGAGGTTCCTATAAAATGCCTATCTTACCATTATAATCCCCATTCTCAGACTAGTTTTTGGCTTTTTAGTGAGTCCATAATTCAAAGTTGGAAGAAATAACTTATATGCATTCAACAACTGCCTTTAACTCCATTTTAACTTTCAATATTAAAACTTGAAATTAGCATGAAGAACTTAAAGTACTAAAATATGTAGTTAGTGAACTAGATTCAAATCTATATAACTATCTAATCGGATTGGCTTGGGTTCAAAACCTTAGGCTAATTTGAATATAACATGTAAAAAAATGAAGATGGTTGCTGAATGCATAAACATGCATTATTTTTAATTTTAATACTAGGCCTCATTTATAAAGACAAAAGCCATAAATCAGTCTGAGGATAAGGTTTGAATACAAAAGATGAGAATTTGATATGCATCAGGTAATCTCAATTAGTCTAGGTTACACTAGATGGGAATAAAGTGATGAGATAATTTTTATACTAGATGGGAATAAAGTGATGAGATATTTTTGGCTTATCTGTTAATGGTTTATTATTTATTTACTATATTTAATATCTTGTTATATGATTCACATAGATATATATTTTCATTTTATTTTTACTTCTATTTTTAGATTGATACATTTTTTAAACAAAAAGGAAAATAAATATATAAATTTTTTTTATAGTTATCACCTAAAATTATCAATAAATGATCATAATTTTAAGATAATTTATAACAAATCTTGAAACATATAAATACACTAAGTTTATCATGAAATGCTGCATTTGCTAATATATATATATATACACACACAGACTTACCCCAATTACTGCTCGTGTATAAAAATACTTTTCATTATTTTGATAATAAAAGAATGTTGTAATGAAGAGAATAAAATTGATAATGAACCATATTATCTAAAAAAATAACATATATAATAAACTGTAACTTATAAAGAAACATGTTAATATATATTGCTGAAAAAAATTAGAGTAACTATAACCACATATGATTATCATTGATATCAATTTTTTACCATCTTAACCCGATTTATCCTGCCATCCCAATTTAATACTACATCATAAATATTAACTAAAGCACACATCATTAAAATTTACATCGTCAATAACAACAGTTGGAAACTATTTTATATTTTCCTGAAGGTTTGGGATGATAATGTTCTAGCTATATTTTTATATTGGACTATTTCCATAATCTAATATGTGTGTTGAATGTCTTTAGAAGTTTAATTTTATTTAAATATTCCAAATACATTCAACTATTAGTAATATTATAGCAAACAGGTTAGTATATCCACCAACTGTTAGTAATATCTCAGCAAACAAGTTAGTATATGCACCAACTGTTAGTAATATCTCAGCAAACAGGTTAATATATGCACAATGTTTTGAGAGTTATTTTTCTCCTCTCTTCTTCAGGTGTTGCTGGCCTGACTAATGACAGTAATAGCATGGGATTCAAACCTGGGTCCTTAGATTCTTGATTATTGAATTTTAAGATAACACTCTAACCAACTGAGACATAGCCAGATAATAAATAAAAGAATTGTTTTAAAAAAGAATTATTCTAGAAAGGTTCTACCACTAAAAGTTTTATTCCTCATCATTACTGATTATCACTTATTTCAACATATTTTATAACTCCCACCATAGCCTTGTCATCTAAACCACAAAGAAAATTGATTTCCTTTAATTGGATACTCCCATAAGAATAAAAATTAATGTTTTTATTAAATGCATGACCAAATGGCTTTATTTGGCAACATTCACTGGATTCACTTCTTGAAATTTTTGATTGTACTATATTTAATCAAAAACTAATCAATGATTAATTAATGATGCATATGAATTTAAAAGAGGGACACTGTAAAAGAGCTTAGCTTTGCAATCCTGATCACACAATTATATCATGAAGAGTAGAATTAATAAAATGCACCACTGCACAAGATTTGAAAGACTTCTAATTGATTCAAACTTATACTTATATAAATCAATAAGAAGTCTTCTGTGATTGCGTTAAAGAAAAAAGGGATGGCCTCAATAATAAAGGCAAATTTTTATTGTTTTTAATGTTAAAAAATGAATATAAAACAGGCAAAAACTCTCCATAGTGTAGTGCCACTCAGTGCAAGCCAGAGTAATCAATGGATTCCAGAAGGCTTGTATGTAACATCCCTATCTAATGCCTACTCATCCAATATCTCCAGACTAGTTTCTGGCTTGTGGCCTTCATCAGTGAGAAGCCTTGAATCTGACAGCACTGCACCTAGATCTTAGGATCTAATGCAACCCTCCAGCAGTCACATTTTATCTCTATTTAACTGCAAAACTATGAGAATAAAATTTGAAAACACAATAATATTTTCAACTTAAGCTCATTAGCTTATAGAGTCACATAGGTCTGAACTCAGTTCAGTAACCATACATTTTGGTGTCTTTGGTTCTTTAATAACCATAGCCACCATGATTCTATTAGGCAGGATGGCCTGTTTAATAACAGTTATGAGCAATCATAAAAAATGGTGATCAAGTGATGTTTGGTGGTTTAAAAAATGAGTATTTATAAAATATATATTGTAACAATCTTGTGGTGAATGAATGCACACATTTCCCAATGTTATTCACTTTGTTTATAAAAGATATCAAACAGTATAAATCAATGCTGATTGGTGATTTAAGGGAAGCAATAAACCTTCTACGTCTATATTATTAACAGTTCCAATAATTCAAACTCAACAAAACACTGATTAGTAAAACCTCAATAATTAATAAAATAAATTAAATATGAAAGCATTTTAATAATAATAATATTAATTTAATAATAAGGATGAGAAAGAAGAAAAGAACAATAAAAAAAACTGTCCATGGATGTGTGTTAATGTATATATACTATTTAGTTGACAAAAAAGCATATGAGAATCATTAGTGTGAATTTCAATATGTAATTATCTATCATTTGGTAGACTGCTCATTCATGCACACATTTATGAATATGTACAACCATGAATATGCATGTTTTAGTTAAGCTATACTGTAGTTAATATTGTCCCATTGTCTTCTCTGATCGATGAGTGGGCCAGATTTTAGAATAAATTCTCATGTGCGATCATTATGTTATTCATTAAGTGTTTGATCTGGGGCTTAGGGATTGGGTTTGAATTCAGGCTGGTCCCTGACCCAAATCTCAAGATTGACTGGGTTTGAAGTACATTTTTTGAGTTCCAGCTCATATTAGATTGATCAACATGTTTTGAACTATACAATATATATACACTGTGTTTATAGTTTTTAATTTTCTTCCTTGTGTATGATTACTTGTTAGATGGATTTTTACTTGTATATCTCTGTAGTA
The DNA here is from genome assembly GCA_028023455.1 of Epiperipatus broadwayi. Lineage (NCBI taxonomy): Eukaryota > Metazoa > Onychophora > Udeonychophora > Euonychophora > Peripatidae > Epiperipatus > Epiperipatus broadwayi. The sequence continues at coordinate 7,000,177 of JAQFVV010000036.1, read as the reverse complement.
TGAATAGCTCAGCAACTGGTTCTATACAGATTGTCAATACAAGATATACTGCTTCCACACAAGTATTTTTAAAAATCCAAACGACTTAATCTATCCACAGTGTGAGATTCATCTGAAATATTGATTCTAAAATTATAATAAAAACAACACAACACATATGAAAAAACTCAGACAGCTATATTCAAATCTTAGTTCATGAAAATCAGTTTAATATCTATGTATGCAATATTATCTATGTTCAGCCAGATATAATTAATTGTACTATTGTACCAATATTTTGGGTGACTTGTGCTTGCCAACAATTGAATAACGTTATTTTTTAAAAAAAACTATTGTAGAGGCACTGTAAGCAACAATGCATATAATAAGATTAAAGGTTCAACCAATAAAAAACAAAAATATAAAAATTTAAAATATGAAAATGCAAGTGATAGCAGATAAGCAAATTTAAATAAAGTCAATAGTCATTCTAATTAATGGGCTTCAAGAAAGTTTTTCACATGGAAGGAAACTTACATTTATTATTACAAAGAAATCAAATCATATGTCACATGACATAATTTAACAAGCTTGAATATTATATATATTTTGTTTTGTTTATTAATGATCTTACTGGCACCTCTGCTTTATCTTTGATAGAGAGTATCACATCTGGACAGGATTCTCATGTTGGAAAAATTTATATTCTGACCAGTATCTATAATAGGGGTGAGCATGGTCATCTCTTCTAACACTGATGCGGTGATTATTTATACTCACATAAACTACTCCATAAACATTAAACTAGTGGCATATGCTGTTCTAGTGTTATGGCATTTGAAAATAGATCAATATTGTTGTGTGTGTTTTCAATAAAAAATGCAAGTTCTAACAGCGATTTTTTTCTGCTTGTTTTTTAATTTATTTTGAATCTGAACTAAGACTTTATTTATCATTTCATTACGATAAGTATTCAGTAACAAAATATTGCTTATATAATGTATTTCTTCCCTATGAATAATTTATCTAAAAAATTAAATGAGTTTTTGCTACAGGATTTGAACTAGGCAATGATGAGATGAAAATATGGATGCACTAATGGTCTCTGAATAGTGTCTTTAATTGTTATAAGTTTAAAAGTAGCTACATTTCTTCACTCAGCTATAAAAAATGTAATTATTTAATATATATGAGAGGAAACAATATTTTAAATTTAGTTCAAAATTATAATGAATTAATACATTTTTTTCAGAAATCATATTACATCAAACAACAGCAATTCAATAAAATTGTGATGGAATGGATCACCTGCATAGAATGATTTTTGTAAACTTAACTTGAGTATTCATCTGATATCTGCAGTAAGTAAATAACATAAGCATCTTTTATTAGCCATCTATATTTCAGTTTTTTAATTAAATATTATTAATAATAAATAACTTTTCAAAAATGAGTACGGTCATTCTAATTCCAAAAAAAGAAAAAAAAAGGGAAAATACTTTACAAATGAATTTTGCAATGACTATATTGTAATACTCCCAGCATATATGTTGTAAAAACACATACACAAAAAAAATTATAAAGAAAAAGTATAGCTTAAAAATAGATTTTAAGAATGAAATAAAAAAATTGCATCATATTCTTTTTAGAATAGATTTGTTTTTATTAAGAATAAGGGTGGGGAAAGAGAATCCTGTTAGATAAAGATTCATAACCTTCTCTCTTCTTTTTATAATTGGAAAAAAGTGTAAATATTATAATGAGAAAAATAAATAAATAAATGTAAAATATTCTACAATAAAACATTCAATAAACAAAATTAATTAGTGAAAGAAATCATAAACTATCTCATTGGCAGGAATGCACTTAAATTTTAGAAAGATTCCTGGCCAACAAGATAGCAGATGAATCTAAGAAAGATTAGCTAAATGAATGTAAATTTAATTAAAAACCAAAATTAAAATGATAAAAGTGGACAATGGGAGAGATAGGTATAAAAGTGACAACTTGTCTATTGTTATGATTATTATTACTTCAATTTTGTGAGTAGCATAGTCAACAAGATCCTCAGAAAATCAGTTGTTTTTTCTAACTGCATAAAATCTAAATAGCTTTAAAGCAATGACATGCATTGCTAAAGAACTCAGGAGTGTTCATCTTGGCTTCTTACCCCAGGTCCATCATCAGTTTCTCTCACCTGTGATCAATGCTTTGACCATAGTATATGCTCTTCCACATATTTTCCTATTGTCCATCAGAAGCATGGAAAGTAACCAAAAAAGTCATTGCTGAGGACTGAATGACCAACTATGAGAATCAGAAATGAAAAAAATGTTAACTACCAAAATATGATCTTATCCCATCATTAAGAAAACCTAGATAAATATAACATTCTCAGTTGTAAACTGTGTCTAGATATTCTTAAGAAAAAATGAACTATGAAAATGAAGGACAATCAATGATATTTAAATGCAGTTATTGTATGGTTATTTATATTAGTTTTTATTCCATTGAACATTTAATTGATTGTGTGTGCATAGGAATAAAGTGTTTATTTAAATGTTGCTTGGTCTACCTTCTCTCTTTTAACTGCATCACCATGATTATAAGATTGTATTTTTTCCCTTCTCTCTTTTAACTGCATCACCATGATTATAAGATTGTATTTTTTTCCTTCTCTCTTTTAACTGCATCACCATGATTATAAGATTGTAATTTTCCCATGTACTCATTAGTAATATGCTGGGTCCCCTGTTCAAAATGTTGTTGCTAGCCTAGGTAAATTTCAAGTGCTAAGTTCATTTGCCTGTCATCTGGGCATGCCAGTTATATAAAGTTTATATAACTGGATGTCACTTGAGACACATCTCAAAACAAATAAAGTGCTTTAGATGATGGGTGTTATCCTAGCAATATGGGTGCTATGGTCATAAAAAATGGTCAGGGCTGTGTAGCCTTGATCTGATCATAGGTGTAATTGATCATTGATGGTTAATCCATCAATGATATTTTACCCCTCTGCTTGAATATACAAAAACTGGGGTAAAGATGTGGTAAATAAAAATAAAGGGAACTCATAATAATAATTTTTATAATTGTTAAGTAATACATAATGCTAAGTGTCGAAATGTTAACAGTATAATACATTGATAAAGATACATAGTCAGTTAGCAAATGTAGACATTTGATGTAAGTAGTTAATAAATCCGATCTAATAATTTTAATATAAGTTAAATAAAAAATAATTATTATATTTTTTATATAAAACCCTGTGTTTGTTGCAACATAAATCAATCTGTGAATAAAAATATGTTGACATATAAAATATGCTGGTTTATGTTCCTATTTACTTGATATTTTATGATGTTGCCTTTTAGTTCCCTCAGCATAAAACTTTTCTCTGTTCAACATCGTATCTAATTATATCTTTTTAATATATTTTATTCTCTGCCATATCTTTTTTCCCATATGTCAAAGCATCGGCCAGGAAGCGAACCCACAAAAGCAGCCACACTGATCTCTCGGTTACCAATGCTTGACAATGGAAACAATTAATATTGCTTTCTTTTATAATCTCTAAGAAATAATTCATACAATATACACAAGGTTTACCTCTCCTAGGAAACCAATGTTCAGGTTTACCATAAACCATCCTTTTATGAAATTTTTCATTGTTCATATATTTTACATGTCCAATATCAACAAGGGTATAATTTTACAATAATGGACTCATATGTAAACAAGCATTTATTTTTATATAGCACTATGTCTACAATTGTATTACATTCAAATATCAGCCTTTCAAGCCAATTGTGCATGCGCTTTGCGAGTGTTAATAATAAATGAATACTTTCCTTTCCAATACAAGATATAGTATTTATGCAAGAATAAAATGAATCCACTTATTCCTACAACTCAAATGCTTATATGATTAAGTTTCAGTTAGAGTGACGTTTAGTAAATTCTAGACAATTTCACTGACGTCATTCATTCAGACATCGTAAATAGTAATTTAAAGTGAGTAGTCTATCCTCATGCTTTCCTTGCCAGTACTTCAGATTTGCTCATATATAAGCATTTGAGTTGTAGGAATAAGTGGATTCATTTTATTCCTGCATAAATACTATATCTTGTATTGGAAAGGAAAGTATTCATTTATTATTAACACTCGCAAAGCGCATGCACAATTGGCTTGAAAGGCTAATATTTGAATGTAATAATGGACTGAATAATATCACATCCAGCAACTTGAAGAACATATCAATTGGTTTTATGACCTTCCAATTGTATTTTAAAAATTTTATGGAACATCTTCATTTGGAATTTTTCCAATGCATTTATGTCCATGTTTCACATTCATATGATAAATTAGATATAATAGCTCTGTATGCAACTTAATTGCAGTAGTTATTTCCCTATGAAGAAATACTCTACCTTTTAATTTGTTAAAAGCAGCAGCACTGTGGAATCTGTGTTAGATCTTAATAACTAAGTTCACATTTGCACTTAAAAAATTATCTATGTATTTAAACTGGTATACACTTTCAAGTTGATAACAATCCAAGTTAAAAGTTGCTAAGAATTTGTCTTTGGTCACTGGCTAATAAAGATCTTGCATTAGTTTATAAATTAAGATCTTTATAAGTTGCACTCAGAACATTAAGAACATTTTGTAAATCATATTTTAAACTGGACAAAATACCATAATCATCAGCCTACTGTAAAACCAGAATCCAAAAAAATGAAGTTATTATTTTTGCTTCTAATTGCTTCAAATTAGATAATTCCATCACCAAATCTGTATAGTATTTTCACTCCTAGTCACCTATAAACAATTCTAACAATTACTGTCATAAAAATTGAAAACAATATTGGAGTAAGTAACATCCTTATTTAACACCAGTTTTCCTTTCAAATACTTGATTTTTCAATCTGTGGTAATAACACTTTCTCCCAATCTATCATGTTGAAAGTATGCAATATGAATAAATTTTGGTGAACAACCAACCAATTCCAAACAGTGTCATAGATCTGTCCTATTAACAGTATCAAATACCTTGACCAAATCAATGAAAGTAATATATAATTCACTTCATTGTTTTGAACACTTCTTTTGCCACCAAAATATCATATCTATATTACTTATTGCTTCTCTAAATCCACATTGAATAAAATTTTCATTTAATGCATAATAGAAATATGCTTCAAATTATCTTCATCGTGTATTTTGCCAATTCTTAAATTTCTTCAGTTTTAAACATAATTCCTTATTTCAGAGCACACATCTAAAGCTGATATTGCAGAATACAAGTGACATATCTAAAGGGTGATTAAACATTACAAAAGTAGAATATATATATAATTTTTGTCATTTTTTAGATTGTTAAACTGCAAATGAGTAAAATCGAAAGGCCAGCAGATATATTTTGATGAATACTTTTTTTCTGGTCAAACATTTGATCATCACAGAAATTAACAATTATTTGCTTCCAATTAAATTTTCTGTCTGAGAACATGACATTTTGAAACAAGAAATTTTAAGACAGCTTAAGAAGCTGTTTTACTTTTTAGCACTATTAAAAACAAATGCTAATTTACAAAATGTAGTGGTTATTTTATTACGTAAAAATAATTCTAAGTTTGTGCAGTTGCATAACTATGTACATTTAAAGTGATATTGGAATATATAATTGTTCTTAATCAAATATAGCAGCTGCTATTGGTTATATTTTCTAGCCATATTATATTATTGTAAATATCAAGTTTTGTTATTCTCAACAAAAAGAATCCAAATGATTAGAGCATGTGTTCTTAAACATCTCTAACTTTAAAATAAAAATTGAATCTTATTTTTATTACTTTTAAAGTAAAATTTATTGTTTAACTAGAGGCTTCATATGATTGTTCTAATTCTTTTAATATACTAAAAAGAGGGTAAACTCAAAATCCACAAAAAGAAATTGGTTATAACAGGAAAATTGATCATTAATTCTCTTTATATTAAAAATGGTCATATTTGATTGCTATTATTAATACAAAGAAGGGAACAGAAATTATCAGATGATAACCAATATGACCAAGTTTTAAGTAGTTGCAAAAATATACGCTCTTGCTGTTATCTCCGGAACTGATTGTAGCTTTCATAACATCAGACTGAAACAGAAGTGACATTCATAAAACAATAGAATACAATGGATAAAAATAAAATGTTGCGCATGCTCTTAATAAGATTTTTGAGCGAAGGCAATTGTCAGATTGTAATGAAAATTAAAGATAAACGTAACTTCATGAGAAAATGTTTCATAGTTTCTTCTTTCCTATGACCTAAGAAGTAAAAAGCATCAGAATTAACAATCGTCATTCTGCTGGGAAAAAATTATTGGTAGATAGAATTCTAAGATTAAATATTATTAACAAAATCAGTCTAAAGTATCAATATATGAATTTCTGGATAATGAAAAAGCAAATTTTATTTGCTTTATTTTCAAGTGTGAAAGATGAAATGCAATTAAATATAACATGTTTTACAATTAATAAACATATAGGGGATTTGAACACAGACTTTCAAGCACCCTTCAACTATCCACACTATCTCATACCATTGATATCCATGATCACACATGTAGAAAAGATAAGTAATCACCAATATATGTATTTTGTGCTGAACCAGGACTCATCAGTTGGTCCAGATTATTATCTTCCATACACACACATATATATAATCAGTGCTCAGTTTATATTAAGATAGCACATCTTCATACTTTAATGGACAGGCTTCAATATACTCCAATCTCCAACTCTTTGGCCATTCATACATTGAAAATCTGAAAATGGAAAGCCCAAATCACATGCTGATGCATATCTTCAGATTTTCAATGGTACAGATGGCTGAAGAGTTGGAGTACATTGAAGCCTGTCTATTAAAGTATGAAGATTTTCTATCTTAATATAAACTGAGCAGTGATTTTATATATATATATATGTATGTGGGAGTTGATAATCTGGACCAACTGATGAGTACTGGTTCAGCACAAAATATGTATATTGGTGATTATTTATCCTATCTACATGTGTGTGGTCATGTGTTTCAGTGATATGAGATAGTGTGGATAGTTAAAGGGTGCTTGAAAATCTGTGTTCAAATCCCCTATATTTATAATTAAGCTCCAGGTATATAAAGAATGCCTGTATTTCAAATATTAATTAATAAATATATAAATAATTATATTGTGAATAGATGAGAATCACAACTTAAAACCATTTTTTAAATAAGCAATACTATAGATGCATTAATTTGTAAAGAAAGTGTTATTTTATAAAACGAAAGTTATTAATGTTGCTTCTTAAGCAATTGATAGGCACATTTATGGGTACATATAAATACTAACCAATTGAATTAAATATACACATAACCAATTATGTAATTAATACATTATGGAGCTTTGAGTCCTAGTAATGCGATGCATGGTCTGATGCAATGATAAATTTGAACTTTAATACTCAAAATCCACAAATCATGGTCCAGAAACTATCATCTTAGATTTTAGAGTGTAAGGTCCACAGACCGATTTCAGTCCTGGCACTTTCAATAATTGAAATTCTTATAACCCCCTGAGAAATATAGCCATTGATTATTAAGCATTATTATTATTCCTAATATTAATTACAGCTCTGAAAATATTTAATATATAATTGGATAAATTGAAAGACTGTACCATTGCTACTTACTATCCTGAGTAAAAAAAAAAAGATTCATCTCTTGCACTCAACTGTTATTATTTCTAATAATATTAATTGTCAAACCACTAAACATCACATGATCACTATTCCTTACGCTAGCACATAACTGTTATTAAAACAGGCAAAACTCTCCATATAGTAGTATCACTCAGTGCCAATTAGAGTAATCAATTGATGCCAGAAGGCTTGTGCATAAAATTCCTATCTAATACCTACTCATCCAATATCCCCAGACTAGTTTCTGGCTTGTGGACTTCATTAATGAGGAGCTTTGGATCTGAAATCCAAAGACACCAAAATGTATGGGTACTGAACTGGGTTCAGACCTATATGACTATATAAGCTGTTGAACTTAGATTGAAAGATTATTGTGTTTTCAATTTTATACACATAGTTTTGTAGTTGAGTAGAGATAAAAGGTGGCTGCTGGAGGGTTGCATTAGATCAGGGGTCCCCAACCCTATGCCCGTGGGCACCATAGCGCCCACAGACCATTTTACGTGTGCCCACCACTATCCGAACACGATAAAAAATTATTTATCTGATATAAATAAATTTAATTTTTAAAATTTCTTATAAATTATTGTATTATATTGTAATCAAATTGTAGGGCATACTATACTTTTACAGCGTAAAAATATGAGCGTTAATTATATGTTTTTTATTTTTGAAATAATTTTTTTTTTTTACATTGTGTATTATTAACAATATCCAACTATAAATTTACATTGAAAAAATAAATGGTGCCTGCCACCTGGTTGAAAAAATAAATGGTGCCCCCCACCTGGCCAGTATTATAGAATGTTAGGTTGGGACCCCTGCATTAGATCCTAAGATCTAGGTGTAGTGCTCTCAGATCCAAAGCTCCTCACTGACAAAAGTCACAAGCCAGAAACTAGTCTGGGGATATTGGATGAGTAGGTACTAAATGGGGATTTTATGCACAAGCCTTCTGGAATCCAGTGATTACTCTGGTTATTTTGAAATGTATTAATTGGTAAAATAGAAAATGCTCATCATTATCTAGATACTGAATAATAACCCACTTTTTTATTTTTCTTAAGAATTTCTGGGGTCAGACTGACTTTAGGTCAACATGGGTGCGATGAGAATCTTGGCCTCAGGATGGCCTTTAACATTCCATTATCAGATTTTCAATTGGATGGACGGCTGAAGAGTTGGAGTGTCACGTGGATTGAAGCCTGTCCATTAAAGTATGAAGATTGTGTATCTTAATATATATCTGAGCACTTAATGCATATATGTGTGGAGATGGTAATCTGGGCCAACTGATGATTGCTGATTTAGCATGAAATATTGGTAATTATTTATCTTTTCGACATATATGTGTTCAAGTGTATCAGTGTTATGAGATAGTGTGGAGAGTGGTGGGTCATGTGAAAGTCTGTGCTCATATACTCTATATATTACATATATTGATACAGGTATATAATAAGCCTGTATTTCAGTTATTTTAATACTTTACTTTTTGAGAACTTTTTATTAGTATCAAAAATATTAATCTTCTATCTAATTCACGTATTTCAAGATTTAATATGAAGCGATATAGTTCACAGTTAAGATTTATGTACATATGTTCGGACAGTTATAGACTATCTCTCCTGCTTTCCCTAAAATTAATGGGATTTTCACACAAATTTTATGAAAGGTATATTACTAATATATAGGGTCACTCTTAAGTTCATTTTAATTTCTTTCATGCTAAAAATTATCTGAATAGAAAAGCAAATTTATCTAATAGACAATTAAACTTTTTTTTAGGTTCATATCACAATTTTTACGTCACAGGATTTTTGAAGCTTTTGTAATTATGAATATTTTTTTCTGAATTTCTAAGGTAATTTTTTTTTCAAACCAACTCTTTAGTTTAAATTTTCTTTTTGGAAAGTGAAGATGTTGCAATGTAATACACTTTGGATTTCAAAGTATTGTAAAAATTATTTCCATGCTTTCTTTCAATAGATATATAATACAATTATTTTAAAAAAAGATTTATTTTTTGAAAGCTTTAAGGCTCCGATTTTCACACTAGATATTAGCACAAAATTAATCCGAGAGTCAACTGACTTAGGATAGTATTATGATTCTTTGGAAATGAGTTTGAGATAAAAAGTTGATGATCACAGAGAAAAATTATAAAAGGTTTTAATTATTTTTATTTATTTCAACAATGCCATATGCAGTCTGTATCTTCCATGACCTAATGAGAATATATCCAAAATAGATATCTTCTCCCCAAATATGCTGCAATATATTACTTCATCTGTTTTCTGCAAGATGTATATATACAACTATTACAAACAAGTCAACACTTAGACAATTTCAATATAGATAACAATCAACAATTTCAAACTGTTGTCAAGGCAACTTCCCTGACAATACTTTGAGATTGTTGTCTATATTAGGATGGTCTAAGCACTGACTGGTTTCTAATAGTTACTTATAAACCCATTTAGCCTTGAACATTATTACACTTATTATTTGACTTTTAAGACAGGCTATAACCTGTATCAAATGCGCCTTGAAATTTATAATAGTCAAGCAATATTTTTATTTAGCCAATAGAGGGACCTCTCAAACCACAACACAAGATAGCGACTTTTATAAAGATAAGAGCAATCGTCTTATCTTTAACATAACTTTACATTTATATAGGCCAATCTGAAGAATCTTGATTTGGGAGCATGAAGCTGTTGTTCTCTCCACTGTTTATGGATGGCCGCTCTAAATGGTAATTGATAAAAATATATAAAATGTAAAATATTCGCAAATGAATTTAGTCTAAGGAAATGTGAATACCAAATGGGCAATCATGTTCATGGTTGGGCGCTTTACTGATAAAGACCACACTGAGCCTATATGAAGGGTCTTTATGCAGATCTAGCCATGTTTCCTGATCATTATTCTCTCCACGTTTAAGATATTACTATAAGCCAAAGTAAAATAGTCTCCTTGATATTTGGATGAGAAATAAATGAGTAACAAAAATATTAATAACACTAATTTTAAATTAACAAATATAATAAAATAATATAACAATATTTTTATACATTTACGTCATTGTATTAACATAGAAGACATGCTTGATTAAATTAACAAATATAATAAAATAATATAACAATATTTTTTATACATTTACGTCATTGTATTAACATAGAAGACATGCTTGACAGAAACTCTTTTATTTACATTAACTCGTAAATATTGGAAGAATTTCAAATCAAGATATATGGCTATATATATATATATCATTTTCTACTTCCAATATAATTAACAGAATTTCCATAAAGTTTCTTTTAAAGAATGGCTTTCTGACTGAGGAATCAAGTCTCCAAAACATACTAATCCATCTGTTGTAAGGTATTTTCTTCTGACAAACAGATGAATTACAGGTTTCCTTGTGCTATCAAGTGTCGTAAAACTTCAGCATCTGTAATTAGTTACTAGGTTGGCAGTGTTGTTGATTACTAAGGCATATTTTTTAACAACTTCTAAGCTACATCAATGGAGAGTTCGGGGGAAGCACTCCGAAGCTCTCCACCTGTAATCACATTATAGACATAGATAAAAATTAAAATATTTTTGACTTCCATTTTATAAGCAATTCAAATAAGAAGTGAAGTTTTCCTCACCTTTAGTTTGAAAAACAGACAATATAAGAGATTTTTTGCATTCATTTTGCAACTGGTTTCCATAGCAATAGGTTATTTTAAAATAGTCAATTTTATTTTCACTTATAATTTTAATAAACAAAAGCAAAAAGTAACATTGCTATTTAATAATAATTAATATTATTTTTTAACTGATTAATAATTTATTTTACACACGACTTTTATAAAATTTTAAAAACATAATAAAAAATGAATATACCTTTAACTCTGTCATGAATAGGGTGACCAGACATCCTGATTTTTTGGAATTTGTCCCTATTTTTGATTAGATGTCCCAGTATCCCCAAAATCTTTTTTCGAGACCATTGTATGTCCTGATTTTCAAATATTCATAATTATTTGTCTTATATAAATAATTCATTGCAAAAATAAAGTTTCTTGGCCCTCTCTGTCTATTTCAGCCAATATTATAAAAACTTCAGACAAATTCTAACATCAAAGCAAAGATCACTATTACATTATATAGCCAGGTTCTCAAGCTAGATGCATTCTTGCATTCATCATGTTGGAGCATGCACAGTTGAATTTTTAGTCTAAAATTTGAACTATGCTTGCACCTGCTTTGATTGACAGTGTAGTTTTACAAATTCTTTGTTATTAATTTTATGTAATGATAAAATTAACAATATTAATAACCCTAAATAATAGACAATATGCCAAAAAGGAAGTGTACTTACCATGATGAATATACACAGGAATGGAGTTTTATAAATTAAAAAAAGGATGCAATGCCGTAAAAATGATTGGTCAATATGTCCAGATTTTTGATCGAACCAGTCTGGTCATCCTAATCATGGAGGTTAAATTTATAATATTTAATATTTCCAACAAAAAACTTTATATATAACATTTATAAATCTGTCTTCTGCCCAGAATCAGATATCTGTTCTCAGTAACTGTCATAAGTGTGCCAATACTTTTCTAAACCTTTTAATTATTTTTTGAATAATTTTTCCAAATTCAAAGCAAATAATCTTCATATTATATATAAAGTCATAATAAAGATTTTTCTTGTTGTTATTACACATTCTGGCTATACAGAGACATTTTCCATACAGTAGCACCACTCAGTGCAAGCAAGAGTAATCAATGGATGCAAGGTTTGTGCATAAAATCCCCAATCTATTGTCAACTTATCAAATATCCCCAGACTAATTTTTAGCTTGTGACTTTCATCAATGAATGCACTTATCCATTGATTATTCTGGCTTGCATTGAGTGGCACTATTGTATGGAGGTTTTGCCCCTGGTTTAACAGTTTGTGTAAACATAACGAATGATGATCATGTGATGCCTAGGGGTTTAATATTATAGTTATATATATTTTTATATATTTTAATGTAGCCTCGTATCGATATACTTCTAGAGGTTAGCTGCCCATTGCAACTTAAAAACTATTAGCATTATTGACAATAGTAATATTTTTTTCTTATATTGAAAGAAACCATAAATAGTTTTGATGTTTAATTTGTTATTTTTAAAACATAAGCAAATAAAAAATATTTTATCCATTTATCTCCACTTCCATCTTTGCCTGGTAACCTAATATAATTCAGTGCAAATTCCCATGTTGCCATGTTCTGGTATATTTTAAATCAGAAAGATGTTGAAAATAAAAAAAAAAGAAAACATTTCTATTTTTTTTTTTTTTTTCATGTGTCAAAGCATCGGCCAGGAAGCGAACCTGCAAACCCGGGACAACCGCTTGTAAGGCTGCTGCTTTATGTATAAAATTGACGAATTTATCAAAAGTAAGGAAATTCAATAATTTTTATATTTTCATAACATTAAAACTTGCTAAAGTTTGTATTAATTTGGATGAAATTACCTTTTTAAAAATATCATTTAATGTATGGTTGAATATTTAGCATATAGATAAAGATTCAACAATCATCTAACTTTGAGCTATCCACTTTAATCTGCTATCTTTTATTACAAGAATTAATATTGATGGTATTAGGTTGCACCTTGGTGCTCTGAAAGGAGAGAGATTAGTTATATAATGACTCACTAGATAATAACTTCATATGAAGTTCCCAAGACTTCAAAAGAACAATGTGAGACAAATAAGAATGAGACTTATATTATGATGATCAGATCATAAATCTATCAGACATATTAGTTGGGGTTCAAATTTACATTTGAAGACTTTTTTTCAGTTCACTATAAGAATTAGAATTCTTCTATAATTAATTCACAATCCAGCTATAGGTCTATTCATTGATTGTCTACTTAATATTCAGTTAATAAGGGATGGTCTGTGTGTACTAATCATCATTAAATGTCATACTTCTATGGGCTGCAATAAGTCTATAGTTTATCATTTGTCTTTATATCAAAACTTTTAGCTGTTATAAACAAGTTTTACAAATCTTTCAGCAAAATGTGATAAACTTTGCTTAGTGTCGCTAAATTATCTCCACTAATACAGTTAGTTAATTAAACTAAATTTCTTTACAATAGAATAGAAATGTATTTAATATAAATAATAATACATATATAACATGTTAGTGACAAAATACAAAACTATATTATGTCTGTAACATGCTATTTAAAATAAAAAGCAGGATTAATAATTTTAACAAAAATACAATGATAACTTCATCCAACAGTTTGATTTTCATTCCCAACTTTATTTGATTTGCTTTATGGCTTAGGGCTTTATTCCTTTTGCTAGAGGGGCTGAAAGTTCCAGAAACTCCTGCCTCTGAAACTCTAGAAGGAAGAAACAGATAACTAATGAATGTTGTTCAAACCTTATTTTGTCTACGTCTTAAGGCATTTTTATTTAAACCTGCATATAAGCTGTAATTTCTTCTAACATATGGCAGTAAATTATATTCTTTGCTATTCAATGTTTAATAAGATATTGAACTCACTTCATATATATGAGTGTCTCAAGTCAAATTATTAATTATGTATAATAATTTCCAATTAAATAAATTATTACACATGGGTTCAATTACAATTTATTTAATCCCTTTAATGTTTATATGTCTCTTTTTCTTTCCGATTTAGACAGTAATTATTACATTTAAATTGTATGCTTGTCTAACTCATGATTTCATACTAAAGTATTAAATTAGGCTTTGAATTGCTACCTCTAATGAATTCGTGCCTGAATTCAGCAGATTAGTGCAATTAGGACAATGTGGCATGGTCTATGTGAGAAAAAAACAAACGTAACATGCAATTAGCAGTTTGGCAGAGCTGAATCTGTGGGGGATGAAAAAGTAATAGTATGGAGAAAAAGAAATATTATCACACATTAAAGCATATTTGCAAATTAAACCTGCAATAGAAAACATAAACTGCCTAATTAATAGGACATAAACAAACTAAGAATGCATTTTTTGCAAAAAAAAAAAATTGACAAGAAAAATGATAGCTATGCCACAAATGAGTATACAGGAGTTTGATAATTTTTTAGATTGACTATTATAATACTAAACTGAAAAATTCTTCTGCATAAATACTAGTGCTGATGAACTTATAAAAGTAGTGCTTTTATTCTGTTTCAAAACAAGAGGGTTAATAAAAATTGTAATCTGGAAAAACATGAGAAACTGGCATATGTTGATCTGATAAATAAACTAAATATTTTAATCTACCTCACTCTACTTTCGAACAGGTACCAAGTAAATTGACTTTCCATTGAGCTCTTTTTTGTTAGATATACATCTAGATTTTCTTTCAATTGTATCTTTTAATAAAAAATTGTATTTTTTTTTCCAAAAACAACTTTATTGGGACTATTCATGTTACATGAGCTAAGTAAATCAAAGAGTCCAGGTAATCTTGTCACCTTATGCTGGCATTGTAGAACTAGATGGCTGCATCATGGTGTAAGTGTGGGTGCTTTGAATTTCTCAAGGTGAGTGTTCATCTGCTTGGGAAGGAGATGCTTGTCCAGGTGTCTGAAAAGGCATTCAGGAGCCAACAATTTATCTCTTTGTTTTATCTTGGTGAGTAGCTCAAGGAAGGTCTGGCAGGCATTGAGATTTCCTTGTGTGAAAATGAGCTTACACCTAGTAAGACAGATTGCAAATGTGAGAAAGATGGACAATCTGATGAGGGAGAACGTGCCGTTTTTGATGACATGCTTAATGGATGATATGCTTTGGATGTTGGTTGTGCTTCCTTCATAGCTAAGGTGCTGAATCTGACTGAAATAAGGGCAGATGAGTAATACATGCTGAATAGTTTCTTTGTCTGATGGGCAGATTTGGCAAAGGGCGTTGAAGCGTGGGAATCCCCTCTTGCACACCAGGAAGTGGTTAGTGGGCAGAGAGGAGAGATTCAGCTTTACAAGCATTAATTCAAAACTGAAAAGAATCTTAAAAATAAAATAAGAACATTGCACATTAAAAAAGAGTAATAAATAAGAATTAAAACAAGACTTGCTTTTCAATTTTCAGGCTAAAAGATTTACTTAATGAAAACAGAATTCTCCAAACAATTCAGTAAAGCATATGTTCAGATAGTAAAATATTCTTTGAAATAAATAAATAAACAAATTGTGAATAAACTTATCTAGAAGAAACCTTATTAAAGCAAATATCATGGGAAATGATGGGTTCCATTTAAGGTCAAAGTTAACTGCCATAAACAATCTATTATATTTTGAAGCCATCAAACGGGTAGTAGCTTTCAAGGTAATATTTGACCAAGCCAAATAACTATAAAGGCAAGATAAAAAGTCAATAAACAGTAATCCACAAAAATAGTGAGATCAAAATTAAACCCGATGATTAGTGAGAAAATTAAGTTAGGAAATGAAACTAGATATTGTTGTTATGGAGCTGGTGGAAGGTTCCTGTGATGTGATGTACTGTAACTTCTTCTTAAACAAAGTCAAGAATCTCTCAGCAATTATACCAAGAGAAACTTGTTAGCTACTTAATTTTACATTCCCCAGTCTAAGTTTTCCCATATTCTGTTCCATCCCATTTCCACAACATACACTTTGTCAACTCTACAGCCTTAATATCTAAATCACCCATAACTTCTTCCAAACCCAGCATAAAAACCAATAATCTACTTTCTGTATAATCACTTTTTTCATATTTATTTTTCCATAACTTCATTATATGTGCCCTTTCTGTTTTCAATCATTTACATTCAATTAACAGATGCCTAATATTTTCTATTCCTTCCTTACATAATTTACAGATTAAATCACCCATATTTTTCCGTTTACATGTATATTCTCTTGTTGCTAAAGATCCTGTTGGAGTCTTAAACAATAAACTACTTTCCTTACTATTATCATAAATTAACTCACACCTAATATTCTATTTACTTCTATATATATATCTAAACTCTTTTTACTCACCTAATATTCTGTTTACTTCTATATATATTTAAACTCTTTTTACTCTCCATACTAGTTCTCCATCTCTCTAATTCCCTATACTTTATTAATAAATCTATTCTTTTATCCCATTCCTTACCACTATAACACTCAACAATCCTTCTAACATATGGTGAACAGCATTACCTAGCGGCTGGAATAAGCACCACTGCTTTTGGCTCCTACCCCAGATACTTCTGTGTGTTGACACAGAAACAGCGCCTCTAGCGGTCATCGTGCACATTCTCCACATCTACCTTGAAAATTTTGCTTTAGCTATTAATTTAATATTTTGAACTATGCTGTCATGTAAAATTCTGGCATAAACAAACAGATGCTCTCACTTCTATTTTGTAGGACATCAAAAAGTTCAGTACTCTCCAGTGATTACTCATTATTTTAAATAGAATAAGTGTAGTCATCATTATAAGGTAAATATGTGTTTTTTTTCTTGTTTTTTTTTTAAATAAAATTTTAGATTGCTATTTGTCCAAAGATCCATGCAGGTGTTAATTTATGATATCACAAATTATTGTCAGATAAATACTGCTATAATATTCACCTTTTTTATTTGCTAATAACCTAAATTGTTACACTTCAAGGTGATCCATTCATTTAAAAATGAAACCCACTCTTCCTGTTTTACTTTGCTGCTTAAGGATTATTTAATGTACAAGTATAAAGAACGAATTAAAAAAAAAAAAAAACTCATTAAGTTATTATATTGAATGTTATCAAAAATAGAAAAGGGTCAGCACTGTGTGAACGACAGTTCTCTCTCTATCCTGTACTAGCATGCAGCTTCTTATTTTGGACATCTGCACTACAGCCAAGCAATTAGGGGACGACAATTAATATTAAGCTTAATGATCATATAATGTACAAATATAAAGAAAGAATTAAAAAAAAAAAAAGACTCATTGTGAATGTTATAGGGGGTGCTGCAATTTCATAGTGCTTATACATAAGCTGCCACTGTTTTCCGCTGAACACCATCTCAATACAACAAGCAGAAAAATGACCCAGCATGTTTTGTGTGGGGATATACTTTTTTTACAGATTGATTTGTATAATCATTGCAAAAACTCATTTTTAGAACAGTTTTTTTATTTTCTTGAAGTTGGAATGACCATATTAATTTACAAGTAGCAACTTGTAAACAATATGGCACTGAAAAAGAAGATGAAGCTAAATTAAATATAAATTACGAACCATTTAACAAAATAGATTTTTAATGAATTTATAAATATATGGATAATGTTTACAAAAATTATATGAAGAATACATTTTAATTTATAACTGAACTTTATTCCGTGAAATCGTTATTTCTGAGACACTTTTATTAAAATAAATAAATATGACTTCTTTGAAGATTAGTGATTCCATTTTACATTTCCTACGCAAAAGTTATAACAACAAAAAAAATTGCTTAATGCTAGAAAAAGTAGAAGTGATATATCCTTTAAATTCATGAGTTTATATTTCTAACTTTCAAAATATGACGATAAAAAAGTATGAAATAAAAAGCAAATACAGCTACTATTATATATCTAACCACCTACATTAAATTGCCAAATGAATTTAATTTTTTGTTCAACGTAAAGTTTTTCATAATTATCAAGACATTTCTACATATAATATTTGAAATTAGTAATTAATTTAACATTGTAATAAAAGAAATGAAAATAGAAGGAAGTAAAATTAGTTTATAATTTTTCCCTTTAATTTGCGATCTTTATCTTTGACATCGCTTAGATTATTTAATAAAATAATCATGTAAGCATATAAATTTTAGGAATATAAACATAATAATAAAGTTTTAAAAGATATCTAAAGTAACAAAAAATTATTTTAAAAAATGCTTAAATGCTGGGAAAAAAAACTTACAACGATAAGCCACTTCGGACCTTCATTTATCACATAAGCTTTCCCTTTCATATTTTAGACATTACATTATGTCATTTTATTTTTGTGCCAAAAATAACTTTACACACAATAGTAGTATAACGAATTGTTTAGCGTAGCTTCAATTTTTTTTTTAATGAATTGATGCCAGCATTTAAAAACAGCATCGCATGGTCGGTATTGGTATTACTGTAGTCACACCTGCAGCTTATCTTGATTGAATTATCAGATTCAGAAGAAACAAAATTCATATAGATTACGAAGATATAAAACATTCGACACTGTTTCCTGTTATATCATTTTCCTCGTTACATACAATAATTACTGAAAGTATATCCACATAACTCTACCAAATATATTTTATAATCAATTTTATGGCTAAGTTGATACCAAACTTATATTTAAAACAATGATTTAATATAAGGATTTTTTTTTTTTTACGTGTCAAAATATTTTAAAGGATGCTAAATCTCAGCCAGGAGCATTTTTTGTTTAATTAAGAAATTATCAGATATTAGTGGAAGGATTTATTAACAAAAAATTAGTGTTAATGATGAACAGGGCAAAAATTGTGAAAAGTATATTTTCAGCAGTATTATATTTTTACTTATAACAGATGTCAATATAATATGCATTTATTCGGGATTAGGTTAAATAAAGCGAAACAAATAACAATAACAACAAAAAGAGCGAAATAATTATATACATTCTTAGGAGAATAAATCATTTAATTAATTAGATTAAATACGTTTTGATAAATTTATTAAGAAATTTAACAAAAAAATAATAATATTAATATTGCACAAGAATGAGAATTTTTAAAACATGTAATAAAAAAAATCGTACAAGATTTAAAGGCCAGACATTTGCGTAAGGGATCTAACGTATTGATTCACAAAAATAAAATAGCAACGCGTTTAATTGCACAAAGCTCGTATTTAAATAAACATAATAAAAAAAAAAAAGATATATAACATAATAGTTAAAAAATAAAAACATTTTTTTAAATGGTAGTAATTAGTCCTTTAATAAAATGAATATGTCCATAAAATCCATGTTAATGTTGTAAAGGGCTCATTACTTTACGACGTAGCAATAAGATACAAGAATAGATTATTAAAGGATAAATTACAACCAATAATAATCAACAATTATAGATTGCTCGTAGAATCTATTTTCTAATTATTCCCACCTGCCTTCAGGCAGATGAAATACATTACTGCATTGTACTTATATTCTATTTCCTAAATGTTATAATCATCTGTCACCTGATTAAAACAATTTGCGCATGCGTATTTGGGGGAAAAAAAAATCACTAATGGTTCTGGTTATAATATTATATGAAGTGAAAAACTACTGAAAATAAAAACAATTGTAATTACGTATTATAATGACTTCACTTTTTAAGAAACCGACTGCTAAAGGTAAAGTCATCTTGATACTTTCTTGAAGTAAAGATTTTTAAATTTAATATATGTACTTAAAAATATTACTTTATTAGGTGAGAATAATAAGTTTTGTTACTGTTTTTAGAAACCAATTTTTATTCATTTTAGTTTTTAGTAAGCCTTTATATCACATTGCGAAGATTTATAGTAATTTTTCGCCTTTCTGATGTAAACAAAGACAGTCATAATGAAATTAAATATATATGTTTTATATGATATAGAAATGTCATGTTAAATAAACGCAAAAAAAAAACAAAACACCCAACTAGGGCATTATACAATTTGACAATCAAGTTTAGGAAATTATACAGCGTTTTCACGCGTTTTTAATGTGCTCAAAGAAATAAACAGAATACATGGCTTAGAATTATTATTTCAGTGGTTCATGCCACAAGATTGATTGTCTCAAAAATAGATTCCTGGATCTATTATCAATTGAAGAAAGAAAAAATCTCATTTTGTTCTACCGATGTGCTAGTCCTGCTATTTCAATTCTTGAATATAGCATGATTACCAGAATAATTGATCCTATAGTATTCAATATATTAATATATGAACGTGCATTTGGAAAACTGCTCCAACGAATATTATTTCCAACTATTGAACACTTTAATTTAGGTACCATTTTTCATTTAGAGACATTGGAATTTAAAAATATTGTCACAATTTTAAAAGCAAAAATTAAATTCAATACGAATATTATTTCCCAGGATTGAACCCTTTAATTCCGTTATCATTTCTTATTTTGAAACATTAGAATTTAAAAATATTGGCAAAATTTTAAAAGGAAAAAGTCTACAATATGATACCTGGCTGGTTGGAGAGAAAAAAAATGAGGAAGATTTAAGCTTATTCTGGATATAGAAATACATATTTATTTAGGCATATGTGTGATTGATGATAAAGATGTTATACAAAACATATAAAGAAATGAAAAATCAAAAATTGATATAAAATAGTCATATAATAAAAATGGTGGTTTAAAATGCTATGGTAGATGGAAGCATAAAATTGTTGATTACTAACTTCAGAGTGAAGGCAGAAGTATAAATGAATTGTAGATTATGAACTTTGCAATGAGGAAAGTGAAAGATTGAAATTTTTGAAGACAAAATAGCTCTAATTATGAGTACATGATTGAGAAGTCATAAGAGAATTTGCACATAGAAAACTTCCAAGTTGTATCTACATTAATGCAGTAATTCTTAATGTCATTCTTGTTAAGAGCAATGCATTGATGATCAGATAATAGTATTACCTAAATCGACAGACTAGTTTGTGGTTATTGATCTTCCTCCATGATACAGAATTTCACTGCATATCTATCTGACTATTTTCTTATCAAAAACTTGTCAGATTTTCATTAGCTTGAATAATAATTATCATTTAGCATCCATGCCTACAGTTAATGACTCTAGAAAAGAGTAATAGAATAGATTATTACCTTAGAAGATTATAGAAGCAGGTTTAGGAACAATATTATGAGAACTACTATAAATTTGGATCACATTTTGGTAATAGAATTGATATAATTTCTTAAGGAAATAAAAACAATAAAAAAATAAAAATAACCATTAAGAAATTAAAGAATAACATTTAGGAAATTTTTTCAAATTTTTGGGTAAGTAAACAAAGCTAACAAAAGTCTAAATATTAAATAATAAAAATAGTTCATAGGTGGAATTTATTCACGGAAATTTTTTAAAAAGTTGCAATATTGGTAATAGGTTATGAAAGATATAAGAGAACAAGATTTTTAGATTAGCAAGGATATTGTTAATAAAATAACAGAAATTAAAAAAATTTAATATTTTTATAACAAGAATATATGTAGGAAACTCAATGATGAAACCAATTAATCTAGGCGAATGTGGTTAGAAGGGAATTGTAAAGAGGTAAATTACATATTTGCAAATTAATATATATTGTATTTTACTTCTAATTTAAGAATCCCTGATTTTAAGAAGCATTAGGATTTTAGCTCAGAAAATTGGGAAAAAAATTTAAAAACTATTATATTGAAAAGTATTTTTATTTACTTAAATAGAAACTGATATAAATACAATAAATTCATGTAATTTATTATGAATCGTCCTCAGATATACCTTCATTTTGAACATCTTAACTTTTAGAACATGAATTCTCATTTTCATTATTCGACCAGAATATATCTTCTTCAATGTCATTTAAATAGCTATGCAACATTTTGAGAAAGATTTTTTGATAATTTTTTTAGGGGTATTTGTCCATTGAGCAATTGAGGAAAGACAAAGCTTGGATGATCTTCTCAATTTTCTCATTTTATCTGTAAGGGATTTGTTATCAAGCATATCAAGTGGTTGGAGTTTACAAGTCATACCTGCTGGTATTATTACCAGATCATAGTTTTTTGTTTTTACTTTAAGCTTAATGTCAGCCAATTATACAATAAATTGCACCCGAACGTTATAATTTCTTTGTCAATTTCCTTTCATATAAAAGTAAATTTTTCTATTCAGATCTGAATAATTTTATACTAATTGATATTTTCATAAATTTTCTGGAAAAAAAATTAAAATGTGTAAAAAAAAGATTATAAAACATTTGTTTTCACTTTGAAATTCAAAATGAAAATAACCAATCAGTGCCCTGGAAGGGAGGTTTTTGTCACATTGTTATAACTTTAATAAATTTTAGTGATTTATTGGTTGTAAAAAAATTCTAAAAGTTATTTTGTAGTTTTCTCGATAATATAATGGTAAAATCAGCAAAATAATGTTAAAGGATTCTAAAACATTTATTTTCACTTTGAAATTCAAAATGAAAACATCAGGAAATGTCAAACTCATTGACAGATGCTCTCTTGTGTAGAGAAGAAGAAACAACCAATCAACACCTTGGGAGATTTTTATCACATTCCTTATAACTTTAAATCTTATTGATTTATTAGTTGTAAAAAAATTCTAAAAGTTATCCCATATAGTTTTCTTTTATAATATAACAGTTAAATTAGCAAAATAGCATTAAACGATTCTAAAAAATTTGTTTTCACTTTGAGATTCAAACAAAGATATTGGGAACTAGAAAAATGATTCATTAGTTGTAAAAAAATTCTAAAGATTATTCAATACAGTTTTCTCGATAAAATAACAGTAAAATTGGCAAAATGTTAAAAATAGCAGTTTAAAGCCATTTACAAAATTAATCAAAAAAATATTGACATTTATTTAATGTTAAATCTTTTTTCTTTTAATTAAAAAAGATTTAACATGCTATTCTATATAGGGATATATTAGTCATAATACTATGTGCGTGTATAGCGTAAAGCAAAGAACTGCAGAAATAAGATGTTAAAAATTTTCATTTTGTATTTAAGATGGCACCCCCATTTACAGGTCCAAATTAGTTTGAAAAAGTAGGATCTTATGAATAAATCGAGATAGGTTGTTTATAAGGATGAGGACAAATGAAATAAATAATGTAATAATGAACCAAAAAAAAAAGTTTCAAAAATAGTAGAAGAGATAAGATTTTAACAAGCACAGGAATTTATTTTATGAAATGAGAGTCCAGTTGAATTGCTAAAGACTATGAGAGAGGGGAAAAAGGGGAATTGATATTTGTAATGTAATTTACAAATCAGAAGATTGGCCAAGAAAAATCTTAATGCAGAAAAGTGTGAAGATTTTAGTACAATTAGTTTAATCTTATATCATGCTATGAAATTCTTTAGTTTTGAATAGATGTTTTCCTAATAGATTAACTATGTTTTTATTTGAAGAGCTGTTTAGATTTCGAAGATAAAAAAGACGAAACAATTCGAATAGCGGCAGCAGTTATTGAAAACATGCAGAAAGAAGTTAATATCTGTTGAGTGAAGAGATATTCTATTGTCTGCTCTAAATATTAAAAATAGAGATTAGAAGAAGAGTTACTGCAATTTTGAATAGATATTTCCGAGATAGGTTAAGTATATTTTTATTTGAAGAACATTTAGGTAAGATAAAAAAGAACAGAGACACTCAAAATAAAAACAGTTATTGAAAACATTGAGAAAGAGATTAATATCTGTTAAGCTTATTCTATTGTCTGGTCTAAAGATTAAGAATACAGATTGAAAGAAGAGTTATTTTGCAAGATTAAATAGTTTTCTTTTAGAAGAAATATGTATACAAAGATGTCAAGATAGGATGTAATCTGATTTATTTAATATTTGTTTGGATGAAGTAGTGAAAAGTTATTTTGTAGATCATGTGATATTTGGGTATCAATTGATCAAAAATATTTAATTGAAAATAATCCATGAATCGTTAACTATATAAAATCAGTCATTTTATCTTGAGCTAAATTATATGGGGCAGATTTTCTGTTGATCTGCCAGCACTGACTGGGGGTGCTTGACAGAAATGATGAAGTATATAGTAAGTATGCAAATAAAATTAAAGTGATAAAAAGAGATGGAGAAAATAAATGTTTAAAAGTAATAATTGATCAGGAAGTTTTGTATGGTAAATGATTAATTGATACTGAGAATAGGTTATTAAATTTAGGATAAAATTTTACATAGACAGTACAATTAGACCATACAGGCAAGCAGCGATTTAGCAATATCATTTTTAGCACTTAAGTTTCTGCTATTTGCCACCTTTAATAGTTTTTAAATTCTGCTTTTATAGCTTATGGCCAAAATTATTACAGAATAAGCAATAAGAGAATAAATATTTTTAAAGAAAAACTATGTTTTTACTTACAGATAGAAAAAGGTAAGTAACTTAAATTCACAATTGTTTTATGTGATACTGTTCTACCATTTGTTGTATAAATTTATTGAATGTTCATTCTACTAGTTATTCCATTTATAAGCCTTTATTTTATCAGACCTTACTGTGTGTGTGTATATATATATGTTGTATGTGTATACAACAATGTTTGATCAATTGCATTGATACTTCACAAATGTATATGTATAAAAGTTTTAAAAACATAATAAAATTTTATTTTTAACGTACATGTATATTTCTATAGAGCAGTTGAAAGCTCAGGATCGAGTGTTACGTCAAACACAAAGAGATATTACCAAGGACCGAAGAGAATTGGAAAGACAAGAAAAGCAGCTGGTTAGACTTTTTTTTTAAATAATAATTTTTAAAAGTTAATCAATTAGAGAAAAAGTTCATCAAATAAACAGTAAACAATTTTTTAATTTAGTCCGCATTGGCTACAACTGGTATGTGATAATACTAAATATTAAATGTCTTATAATTTCATAATTTTTAAAATCGAACAGATGTCAATGTCTCAGTACCTTCCTAGATATGCCTCTGTTTTGCAAAAATTAAATTAGTTTGACTTTATCTCACATAATATAAGTTTTATGGCCTCTTTTTTAGGTTTATCAGTATCTCTTATCGCTTATAGTCTAAACTGAAGTGAATTTTCACCATCTTTTGCAAATTATTACTTTTTTTTCCTATTTTGTAAACTAATATTATAATACTTAAACTAATGATTATAATAATAAAAAGCAAATTTATTTCATTATAATAACTTATTATAAGAAAGCAATCAATTGCATCCAATTAGAAGTTATTCTAAATAAAACATTTTATTTTCCTACATTTGCAATTTTATGGTTATATTTTTTTATACAAATAATTTAATAGTTAAACCACTAAACATCACATGATCACCATTTCTTATGCTTACTATTTTATGTATCCATTTTCACAGTTATTGTAAATAATGCTTATAATTTAAAAAAAGGCAAATTTGAAATGATCATAGTAGCATTTATATTATAAACTGCATTGTAGTTATTGCTGGTTGTGAAATATAACTATTACATTGAATAGTCAATCTTTAACTAAAAAAAGTTATTCATAATATCATCTTGTAATATAATTTTAAATAAAAATTGACCAAAGACAACCAGCTTTTTTTAATAATGAGTTTACATTATTTAACCAAGTTTCACTTCATTTAGGATTCTCTTCATGATTTATTGTATATTTAACCTATCATTCTCAATGTTTGCCTCAATAATCTATCTTTCATTAATTCTTTGCCATTGATGAATTTTCATTATTCTACTATTACTATTCCTTTTCTATAGAAATAGAAGCATTCAAAATTGTTTCACTTTTTTTTTACTTTACAACCCTTGCCGTCTATTTTCTTCTCATATCTATCCACTTCTCCCTTCTATGGTTTTTAAAAATCCTGCTGCCTAGCTTTGAACACCAATTACTTGCTTTACCTCAGCCATAAATACATTGTTGACTTTTACATGATATCAAGATATATCCTAGCCTTTTATTTTCTAATATTTAATTTTTCTTATTTCATTTCCCATAGTTATTTGTCTTCAGAATTTTTCTTGCTTTCTCACTGCATTTGTAGTGAATTTTACCACCATTTTAATACTGTGTCTCTTTCTTTCTAATTTATCCAATTATTTTTTTCTCCACACTTCTGGTATTATTAATAAATATCAACATAACATTCTCTGAATAATCTTCAGTGCTATCTATAAGTATTACTTCCAGCACATATGTCCCAATGTTTTTGGTTGGGGGAGGGGGGGTCTTTTCCATAAGGTCTTTATTCTCTTTCCATGTATACCACTTTATTATCTTATATATCAATCTCTTTTCAAAATTTGACATTTTATTGTAAGTAAATAACACTCCATCTTTTACGTAATATATATATTTTAAATTTTCTCTGAAATCCTACCACTCACTTTCTGCTAATTTTTTAAAAATACTTTCTCTTATTTCTCAGTATCTTAAATAGATAAATGTATCTATCTACAATCTTACCGCTTCCATTTCTCATTTACCTATTGTTAGTATTTTATCATTACTATCTTGCGCTGCACACATGCTAGAATATCTTCTTTTTAATAAAACTATAACTTCATTTTTCCTCAAAGCTTTTAGTTTTTTATAAGAGAATTGTTTAAGCTTTCCATCTTTTTCAAGAAGCTATCAATAGCATACATGTTTGAAAATATGCCCTTATCCAATATTTTATTCTGGAAGTGTGTACTACATATTCTCTGATTGCAGTTTATTTTCTTCATATTGCAATCATTCTTCACTTTCTTAGATCCTAATTAATAAATACGTCCATATTATATAAATTTTTATTCAATCTTAATCTCTGTTTTTAAATTCCAGTCATTTCTTTTACTGTCTTGAAATAAGTATTTTTTAAGTTTATGATAGTTATTATCGAAACTTTTTTTGAGATTATATACCATTTTTTTTATACAAGTCAGGATAAATAGATTATTTTTTTAGACTTGTATGTGGTCAAGTGTATCAGTGGTATGAGATAGTGTGGAGAGTTGAGAGTCGTGTGAAAGTCTGAGCTCAAAGTACCCTATATAGTACTATATTGTACAGGTATTTTCTATAATAGTTATTTGGTTTTAGAAATGACATTAATAGAAAAAATATATATTTGAAAAAATTTGTATTTATTTTTGTAAGTTTGATAATTCGTTTCTTAATATTCTCATTATTTGACTTGATTAAAAAAAAAATATCAAGATGAGTGGAATTTGGACTCATCTGTTTAATAAATATCCTTAGAAAGATTTGATATATTAATGATAATTTTCTTTTTTGGAGTGTATAGTTGATTTATATTATTTATTATGTGATTTATTCTTTTGTTATCAAATTAGTAGATAATATTTTTGTATTGATGTAATAATAAACATTAAACTAATTTTTTCTTTTTTCTTTTCTTTCTTTAGGAATTAGAAATAAAAAAGTTAGCCAAACAAGGAAATAAAGAGGTATGAATACTAACGTATACTTATGTTATTCTACACACTTAAAAAGATCAAAAATGATAATGATATTATTATTATAAAACTCTTATAAATAATATTATTATAAATCAGTTTCATTATGAACAGTGTTTGATCAGTTAATCTATATATAATCAACAGAATCCGCTTGATTTCCTTTTTGAATATTCTGTTCACTTAGTTATCACTATTTGTAAATTACCTTTCAATTGAAAATATTTATATTACTAATTATATATATGTTGAGATAAAGATTTTTACAGGCAAAAGATGTAGGATATTTTTTTTACTTTTTCTGATCATCTGAGTGCAATTAAATCTTTAAAGATTAGTGATGTCTTGGTAAAAGAATATTTGCTTACAATTGAATAGAGGGGTCATTTCATAGCTTCTGCAAGTCAGGCATATGTGTGTATATATATATTTACATGCATATAGATAGATAAACAGCCTTTAAATAGATCTTTTCAATTGATCTCCAAAGATTAACAATGAAGGCAAAGCATTTCATACCGAATTTTCTGATTGGTTAGTGGTAAAGCTTTTATGAATTTTATTTGTGTTTTACCTATTAAACACTGGATGCTGATTTACAACAAATAATTATATAGGTAATTGTGTTAGTCAACTAAGACCAAATTTTTCCCTATTCCGAATTTGAACCCAGATGTTAGATATTACCAGTAGATGCATTCACAGAGTATATCCGTCAATTATTTATCGATAGTTTATTATTGTTTGCTCTCTTTTAAATCAATTTACTTTAGCTGTAAAAATTTATAGATGCTTAAATTTGTGAAATGATTTGATGATAAATATTTATAAATGAAAATTATGAGTAAACGAAAATTTCACACTAAATCTGCTGAGTATATTTACATTGGTCACTGGATTATTGTTTGTCACAGGTAATAAAGTTTTTTTTGGTAGATCTTAGAAAAGCGGAATGACCAATGAGATTCACTAGTAATTTCTGGCATAATTTCTTTGTCATAATATATTTAATAATAACATAATATTATGATTATGGACTTAATTTTATTTTGTTATGAATTATAACAGTGATGGAAGTGATAATTTTAATACACAGTGAGATGCTTCCAAATTTCTATGCATGTTCTTACAGCAGTCACATGGCCGTGTTTATGCAGTATGTATGGTGGCTGGAAGAGTCGCAAAATAGGTGGAAGAAAAAATATAGTGTGAGAAATGCAAGGAGATTTTTAATCAGATAGGCATATAGAAGATAGTTTATTTGTATTTATACAACTTATAAATATGAGTAGAAATACAGGTAGACAGTTATATATGGTTTTTATAGATATAGAGAAGGCTTATGATAGAGTAAATAGAAATAGATTATGGGTAAGTTTAGTAAATTTGGGAATGGATGGAATTTTAGTGGATCTTATTAAGAGATTGTATGAAAATAATTTTTATACGTATCAATTGGGGAATATAGAATCAGTTAAAGTTAAAAATGGGGTGGGACTAAGGCAAGGAATGCCCTATGTCATCTATTTTGTTCTTGTTGTATTTGAGAGAAATGGAGAGAACAATAGAAAGACTAGAAAGAAGGGTAGAGATACCATTAACAGGTGGCAAGGGAGTATATGCATTATCAGGACTTTTATTTGCAGATGGTGTCTTCTTGTACACCCAAGGAAGAGAAGATATGGAAATTATGCTGAGGACATGCACAAGAGTAGGTAAAGACATAGGGATTAAATTTAGTGAAGAAAAATCAAAAATAATGATGATTAATACTGGGGAAAAAGAAGAGAAAGAATTTTTATTGGGGGATATAAAGTTAAGTGTGGTGAATAGGTATAACTATTTGGGAATCATCTTAAATAACCAGAGAAATTGCTTGGATGAATGGGAGAAAAAATTGATAAATGAAGCAAAGAAAAGAAAGGGTCTCATAAAGAAATTGACAGTGTTTTTATATAATAAATATGATATAGCTAGAATTGTATGGAAGTGAGTGTCAGTAGCAGGGTTAACATTTGGTAATAATGCATTATGTGTTAGTAAAGGGGTATTAGATTACTTAGAAAAAGGACAAAGAGAAGTAGGAAGACATGCATTAGATGCAAATGTATGGACTGCAAAGGAGGCAATTCAAGGAGAACTGGAATGGTCAAGTTTTTATATGAGAGATGCAAAAAGCAAAATGAAAATGTTTGGTAGATTACAATTTATGGATAATAAGAGAATAATCAAAATAGTATTCGTTTGTTGCCTGAAAACATTATTACGGTGTTTAAATTATTAGTTTGATATAAAATACTACATGTCTGCGTTTATACTAATTCACATTTAAAACTGTCATGTCTCACCTTGCCTTCAAAAGCACGAACTATTGGCAGATTGAATTAAAGTTTCAAACTTCTGATTGGTCAATTATAGAATCTGCAGTAAATATATTTGTCTTTTTATAATTATATTTGTTTTGGTTTAGTATCTAAAATGCAAATTCATAATTTGTCAGATTACAATAATTTTTAAAAAAAATAAATTTATAATTATAACGTGGTCAAATAAAAATAAACGCTCACCATCTAATTATAAATTCCAGCCGTAATTCATTGAATTCTTTATCAATATATTTTAGTGTAAAAGTAAATAAATATTTTTGACTAAATTCTGGAAAACAAATAAGTGGGTAAAAAAAAGTTTAGCGAATTATGTTTTCATTTCTGAATTCAAAACGCAGAAATACAACTGTCCAAGTCATGATTGGCGTTCCCTTGCAGAGAAAAAAAAACAACCAATCAGAAGCTTGAAAAGATGAATTTATGTCATTGTAATACTATTAAATTGAAATATTGATTTTTTATTTGTTAAAAAATACTGAAGGTTCTAAAATCAGTAAAATAATGCTAAAGACAGCAGGTTGAGAGCAAATACAAGCTATATATGAAGATACCGGGGCACTTCTGGTGAAAACTTGGCAGGTTTTTCAGATCTGTGAAATTAAAAAAAATGACAGATAACATTATTAGTGTGTCAATAAAAAAAATCAATCGCACATGGTTATTCGTTAATTGAAAAATGTTGTTGCATATGTTAACTGTCAGTCTGTTGCTGGCCGCACATAAAAGCTTGCCGGGCCACAGGTTGAGTGTGCCTGCTCTAGGTAAAAAAAATTAGATATCTTTTTACTTACCAGTTTTAGGCTGATCAACTGGGTTTATAATGCACTGCCTACTTGGGTAAATGCTGAAAAAAAAAATTTCGATTTTCATCCGAGCCTTAATTTGAACACAGATTATCGGCATTGCACTGAATACCTTACCATTTCCCCTTGAGATTCTGTATAGCATTAAAATAATCTCTAAATACAAGTTTGTTTATCTTTCTTTCATATTCATTTTCAAGGTTAGTAAAATTCAGAAACTTGCACATAATTATTTTAAGCTTCACTTTTTGAAAATTTTTACTATATTCTTTTCTGCTTTATTGTGAAGAGAAAGTAGGAGTTTTATGAAACATTACCTATATTTCAGATTATATTAGAAAATAAATGAGGCTTTATAGTTTATATAATATAAATATCTAAAAGTATAGCCACGCTGAAAGAAAAGATACTCAATCACTCAATGAGTGCAGAATAGAATATGATCTATGAATTAGACATTTTTAATATGTCTTCCTATATTGATTGTGAATAAATGAAAGCAAGGACAAATGTACATTAATGGGAAACATTTCTTGAACTGCATGTTAATATAATTCCCTTAATTCCCTTTTACCCTTCAATTGCTAATAGCACATAAGTTTATCACATATTAAATTAAAACTTATGTGCCATGGGGTGTGAGCACTTGTTTGTCTTCTTAGTGTTATTACTGTACAAAATCACTTTTAGCAATATTATGCGTAGTTCAGTTTTCAGTGTAGCTGCAGTTAGTAATTGTTAAATTTGTACTGAATTTAATTCAGGATTAAATGCTATTTTTGCTGTAAAATATTTAAATTTTTTTAATGCGTTTGATAGTCTTTCTGAAAATGTCATTGATTGCTGGCCCTTCAAAAATGAATGAGTTGTATAATAATGAAAATTCAAGCTCTCTGTTCATCATGGATGGAACTGGTCAGAATGCTTTTCATTGCACTATGAATAATGGTGAACTGACTTTATTCTCTGCTGCCTATTTGATGATTCTCTCATGAAGGAAGAGAAGAAAAAAGATGTCTGCAGTAGCAATTAATTCATTATTTGAAATATTTATAATCAATAGCCAAAGCAATTTCCCACTTGGCAGTTATGCTGCAGTAGGTGAAATGCTTGAGGCATAAATTCATTCAAAGTACATATGCGACTATGTCATCAAAATATGGAATATAAATTTTAATGTTCTAATTTTTATTCTATAGCTATTATATTGAATGCTACCTAATTAATTTGCTAATGGTATGTGATACTAATATGGAATAATTCTACCATTTTTATAGGTTGTAGTGGCCCTGCAGGACAAAAGGTTTTGCATCATTCCTCTATAGAGTAAAAGAGGAAATATTACCAGGCTATGTTGGGTTGTAAAATATTAGTTTTCATTTATCATTTTGAATTATATCTAGCAATAGTTAGATGTCCTTTTCCTGATCTATTTTGAATTGGTTATGGGCTAGTTATTGGGGGAAAAAATCTAAAGTTGTGTGAAATCTTAGAAAATTCTTTTAAGTTTCACTTGGATTCAAAACCCTGTCACGGATATAACAAGTGAATGCTCTAAGCAATAAAGTATTTATGTACATAACTTACTTTCAGATTTTAAAAAACCCATAATATTATGGTTTTTAAATGCTTAATATGATCATTACATTTTTACATGCCGTTTTTTATAATTTTATGCATTTTTTAGGGTCTTCAGATTCTTGCAAAACAACTTGTTGCTATTAGGAAGCAGAAAGCCAGGACCTACTCAGCTAATTCTAGAATTACAGCAATCGGAAGTCAAAGTAAAGTAAGTCCACATTTATAGATGGTTGTATAGTTATGATGTGAAGTTTAAGATATTAGTAAACAGTTTACTACAGATTAATAATATATGTGACTACATATGTATTACAAAATTATTCTAAATATTTATTTAGTGTTTATGCAGTATTTAAAGATATTTTCAGAATTTGAACTATGCGTTCTTGGCGGAAACATTTAATAAATAATTAGATGTTAGAGAATAAATTTAATTAGAAAATATTGCATCAATTGATTCACTCATATATATGTATAATTATAAGTAGCTAGTAATTTGCCATTTATTCTCAATAAAACTAAGTGTAAAATAAATATAGCGAATTTGTATTTCTTATTTATAAGTTTGATTTTGTAATTAAATATAGGGGATTTGAACTCAGATTTTCAAGCACCTTTCAACTATCCACACTATCTCATATCATTGATGTACAAGATCACACACATGTAGAAATGATCAATAATCACCAATATACGTATTTTGTGCTGAAGCAGCACTCATCACTTGGTCCAGATTATCATCTCTCATACATATATATAATCAGTGCTCAGTATATATATGTGTAAGAGTAATTTGGACCAATTGATGAGAGGGTTCAGCACGAAGTACGTATATTAGTAATTATTGATCTTTAACTGAGCATTGATTATATATATGTGTGAGAGATGATAATCTGGACCAACTAATGCATACTGGTTCTGCACGAAGTACGTACATTGCTGATTATTGATTTTTTCTACATATGTGTGTCATGTGTATCAGTGATACAAGATAGTGTGGATAGTTGAAAGGTGCTCGAAAGTGTGAGTTCAAATCCCCTATATTTACAATTAGGGTCCTGGTACGTGAAGAATGCCTGTATTTCAAATATTTTGTGATTTTTTAAAACATATAGCTTTCCTAATTTTTTGATTCCATTTATGATGTGATATTTTAAAGTTGTTGAAATTAATAAATGATATAGCTTAAGTGTGGCCTAAATATTAATATAAATCATTTAAGAATTCTTTTATAATGCTTTATATTTGTATATTTTTTTATGTAATAAACAGTTTGTCTTTTCCATTATAAGAAAATCCACACTTTACTGAACAAATAATTTTATAAACAATATTTTAATTTTATTATCTAAAAAAATTCCATAATTTCTTAAGTGATTTGTTTAAGTGGAATAGAATAAGTTTATCTTTAACAATATTTAGAGAAAGTGCAGACAAATTAATTTGTAGTTTTAATTTAATAGTACTATATAAATTAAAGTCCAAGATTTATCAATAGGGCACTGATTTTTGACTTATTTAAATTATAATAATAATATCCATGTCATGTTGTAATAAAAACCAGTGAATATAATTGTATAAGTTTTTAATTTTATTACTACTAAAGTTATATAGTAATTGATACTATGCTGAAAAAACAGCTGTACATATAATTTAAAGCTCTCGAGAAATTAGATCTCCATAATCTCTAACAATAAAGGCTTTGGCTGTTTCCCCTTGCCATAGGTTAAATACATTATTAATACATCATTTATAAATTTTGATTTACATAATTATCATTTTCAATATGTGAAAGAACAAAATTTTGAATTTTTACCACACACATGTCCAACAGACATGGTATATTCATTTTACAATTTGTTTTTAAATGATTTGACAAAATTATCGTTAAAAAAAAAACTAAAGTAGATCTAATGAATGGTCTTTTCATTACTTCATTAGTAATAGTAATATTCCTATCTATAAATCAAAAAAATATCTGCCATATCTAATGTAGCAAAAATATCATCTAAATCTATAAAATTTTCTTTAAGAAAGTTACTGAATTTTAAAAATGACACAATGTCTGAATATCTATATTGTAAATATTTCTGAAAACCAGCATTTTCCAAATTTTTCATTTGACAGAACATTTCACACATCCTGAAATTTTAGCAGTAAGAGTTAAGAAAACAAAATACGTGAAAATATTAATATAATCTAGTGCACATTTTCAATTGGATGGACGGTTGAAGAGTTGGAGTGTGGAGTGCATTGAAGCCTGTCTATTAAATTAGGAGGATTTGTTATCTTAATATATATCTGAGCACTTGTAGCTTATATGTGTAGAGATGGTAATCTGGACCAACTGATGATTGCTGGTTTAGCATGAAATACGTATATTGGTGATTATTTATCTTTTTGACATATGTGTGTTCAGGTGTATCAGTGTTATGAGATAGTGTGGAGAGTGGTGGGTCATGTGAAAGTCTGTGCTCATACCCTGTCTATTCTTAATAATTTCAATGTTTTTTGAATTACAAATTCTTTTGTTATAAGAAAAAAATTAGCTGCATTTTCATATCTTGTATAGAATTGAGTTTATTCCTATCCATTGATTCTGCCTACCATAAACATGTTCACAGGAAGAAAAACATGAATAGTTAGGTTTGTCATATTGAGATACTTTTCTGTAAAATTTGTACTGAAATCAACGGCAGTACTTTGTATTTTTGTTTTAAATCAAAGTCATTAATTAAATCAATTAGACTTTCTTAATAACTTATGCTGAAGCCTATTGAACTAACTGTTACTGTAAATGGATTCTGAACGCAGGAATTGTCGTTACTGGATTTTGGAAAATATTGATTGTAAGTCATGTAAGTTCTAAAATTACATTGGAAACTTCATTTTCGACTGGAGAATTTACTTCGGTAGTTGAGGAGGGAGTGTACTGCCGCCATCAGATGGCGCTGCGACATCATAAACTGTTTTGTTGCTTGCATTAAAAATTGAAATATTCTTTTGTAATGATAAATTAATTTTACTGCATTAGTAAAAATATCTGTCACATATGCAATACTCAACTTCCATGAAGGATTTGTTAAAAATTCAATTAAATTCTGTCCTAAATTATTTGATATTAAAAAAACAAAACAAAAACAATTCACTACAAAGTTCAAAAAATCTCAATAGTGGTTTTTCTCTGGATAGCAGTATGTTTTCTTTTAATTTCATTGCACAACATTTTAAATAATCTAGAGTGGAGTGGTCAAGATTTTTTATGATGAATAATTTTTACAGTTTCATCCAAAATATTTTTTAAATATGTTGATTTTTTTATTATTAGTGCTTACCTATGCAAAACGCAATAACTTTTTGTGGCTTTTGTAGCTCTTTGTGGAATACATTATAACCCTCTTCTTATTTCCTACCATTGCTAGAGCACCATCTTTACAAATATCAGTACATTTCTCCCAACTGATTTCCTGTTTTGTTAATGTAGTTTAATATATCTTTTTTGATAGCTTTCTTATAGATATTCATACATGAATGGATGTTCTTCAATACTATTATCAAATATATAATGAACACACACCAGTAATACAGAGAGTGCTGCAATATTAGTATTTTCATCCATTTGCAATATATTTTCATTGAGAAATCTAAGTCGATGAATTCGCTTATTCTCTATGTTGGCAGAAAGATCTTTGATGTGGCATGAAACAATATTATTTGGTAATGGCAGTGTATTTATTTTTCACACGAGGCTTAATGAGTATCTCTACAATTGTGTGAGATTCACTATTAAATGCACTGTAGTAACTCACACAAAAAGTTCCTTCTGTTGCACTTTCACTTTTAGCAACTGTAATCATTAGACGTTTAGATTTTTCTTTATAATCAGTTTGGTTCGTTTCTTAAGTGTCTGTGAAGTTAGATGACTGTTGCTAATAATTTACTACATAAAACATACATTGCATCAGAAGCATCAGTATTGGCAATACACGTACATCTCCAAATTAAAGAATTTCCATCATATTTTCTTTTTGATATGCTCTTGGATGGCACCTCCTTTTTAATATTAAATTTTGAAGAAACTACAGTTTGTTCCAATCATAAATTTGTCAGAAGAAGCACCTTGTTTAAAAGTTCTTCTCTTTAACCAAGAATCTGTGGATAATTTTTGAATGGTATTTAAATTCTAATATTGGTCAGAACTGTTATAGAAACAAAAAAAAACCAAACTGTTATAAAATAAGACTGCAACACACAAAACTAAATGTAAAAGAAAAGAACTAAAAAGTGTCAGTAAGCAATTTAAATCAAAATGATCGTATAAAATATTTAGTAACAAAAATTAGATTGCTAAATAAGTAAGATTGTAATATATAAAATCAGATGTAAAATAGTTGAAAGTTGTAATATTCTATTATTATTCTAAAAGAAAAATTTTATTAACAATAAAAATGTTCAGAAACTAGTCTGGGGATATTGGATGAGTAAGCACTAGATAGGGATTTTATGCACAAGCCTTCTGGCATCCATTGATTACTCTGTTTGGCACAGGGTGGCACTACTGTATGGGGAGTTTTGCCTTTGTTTAAAAATGTTCAGTCATAAAATTTATTGAGTTAATTCAAATCTTATAATAAAACAGACAAAAATACTAATAAAGCTTATAAAAATAATAAACTTTTATATATCTGTTCAGCTGGCAAAAGCTGACACCCACTTACTTTAACTGATTGCTGACAATTGTTGATGTCATGGTAAATGTTGGCCATGTGCAGATGACCCCACCAGTATGTTTCAGTATGCTTAAACATTAGCATTTAAAATCATATTAAATTTATACTAATTTTTAACTGAACACTTATTGACTTATGTTGACCACTGTAGAATATTTTTTCCAATTATAAAGAAAAAAATTATTTTCAAAAAAACTTTCACTTAATAATGTGACAAATTATTAATTTGCATTTTAGAAAAGGGTTTTAATCAAAAGTAAAAAGATTTACTGATAACATTAAATGTCAGTACCGTAATTTAAATTTTTTTTTTCTTCGAAGAGAAAGTTACAGTATTTACTCTAAAAACTGCAATCACTATATATATAATAAAAATAATATTAATAGATACTATCAATTAAATGTATTTGTTTGTGCCGTAGACTTTCATCACAGCCGGTTAAATATGAATAGTTTAATATCTTATTTCTGCCGAAGTCATATTTCCCACAGTATTACAATTGCTAATGTCTGCTATGTAGAATTGCATGGCAATTTCAATTTTAAGTGAACTTTACAGTCTTGGAAGGATATATCTGAAGAAGTTTATCAGAAAAATATTGCGTTGCTAATGATTTAAATGACCTGAAGATGATGTACCCTGGTGGAATAGTGAATATGAGGGTTCAAGTTTTGAAAGTGAAGGTGTAAAAAGTGAGAAAATATGTCTGAAGAAGATTGGGTAAAAAATTAGTGAACTTATTGTATTTATATTAGTTCCTATTTGAATAAATAAGAATGTTTTGTTTTTTAATAAAATCGTTTAAAAATTTTTTCCCTAATTTTCTGAGCTTAAAATCTATAGTCTTAAATTCAAAGTAATATGGTTTTTGAGTCTTTTCATTGGAATCTTTTTAAACTGGATTATTTTGTTAGCGTTCATAATTTCTCAGTGTGGAAGTTTTAATATTTACCCCTACCCCAAACTCAACAAAAGTTTTATCACTTCTATGTACTTTTCACAATGCTTTTATAAATAAAATCAATAATCATAAGGCTTATATTACTTGGGAGTTCAAAGTGTCAAGACTGAAATCAGTTTGAGGACTTTTATGTTCCAAATTCTGACCCTTTACCCCACACTAAATAATGCAGGGATGGGTTTAGATTTAATATAAAGACAATATGAAATCAGAAAAAAATATTTTTCAGAAATTTATGTAATTGTCTTACATATATAATTAAACATTTTTAAATGTGTAATTTATTTTTTTAGGCAATGCACTCTAATGTCAAAATGGCAGAAGCAATGGGTACTGCCACAAAGGTAAGGATTCAGTTTCTTTTTGTTTTGATATATCTATATAATACCATCATTAATCACTTTACAATGCAATCCAACAAAATTTATTCCTTATATTCTCTCATAGTTTTAACTGCCCAGAAGTCTTCAGCAAAGCTACGATATTCAAATATATATGATCATACAATTAATACTTATCTATATTGAGATTGTTATGTTTCTCATGGCATACAACATAGTAGCATGTGTGCACATACATATGTGCAGTTGAAAGAAAAAGGAGAAATAAACGCAAACAAAATTTTTTGTAGATACTTATTACATTACAATGAAATAACAGTTAAGAGTTAAATAATAATTTTGAATTTAAAATTTAAAAAGGTCTTCTTAACGTTTTATTCTGATTTTGATAATTAAAACAAGCATGTTTTTATGTTATAATAGATATACTGGTAATTATAAAATTCTACTATCTATTTCTATTTTAATTAGATTCAGAATTTTTTTTTAACTGAAGCTTGCATAACATATTTTGATAAAAATTCTACAAAGTTGTTGTTGAAAGAATTAAGAAATACTTTTAAATAAAAATTTAGTATTTAATTAAGGTGAATTTAAAAAAGTCATTAACTAATCAATATAAAGAAAATTTACTTTTAATTATTGTGTTTTTTAAATTTCACAATACAGTATAAAAATGTGAATTTAAAAAGATTACAAAAATATGCAGTATTATTATTATGAAGTTATAACTGAAGACAAGAGACAGTATATCCAGTTGCTGCTAGTTTACAATGGTACAGTTTGAATTCACATGGAAACAATGTCCGGCTTTTATGTGATTCATAGACCATAATATGCACTAGATAGCTGGCTTGCCCTGAAATCCATCAAACGATAGATTGAATGCCAATAGTTATTTGATATGTGCCTTTCCCAAAAATATCAATGGAATATTATACTACTGTATTACAAACGCGGTTATAATGGATCAGCTTACCAAAAGATTCCTGTATTAATTGATTTTCTGAAGGATTATCTTGCTATGTCTTTATACATGTGCTGATTAATCTATATGCAAAGAAACACAAATGTATACTTATTGCCAGTCGAATGTACCTAAAGAGCATACAGGTGGTGAATAGAATGTGATATGTATTGAGAATGAGATTATTTTAAATACTTTGCAGTTAAAATCTTTAAATTACAAGATTTAAAAGAAAACTTTTTTTTTTAAATTATTCAACTAAAACTAAGATACGTTAGTTTTATTTTATTAAAAAAAAAGGAAAACTCCAAAAATCTTCTATATTGGAGAACAAAAGAACTTGCTAACATATTTTGAAAGATAGTTACAATTAATAGTGATCTGAAAAAAAAAAAAAAACTTTTATGAAGGACTATCAAAGAAGTAAAAAAAAAATTAAAAAAAAAAAAAGAACTTTTACTTACCATTAGAAACAATGAATTAAGTAATAACTTTGATTTGTAGGGAGATGATAATAATATGCACATATGTGTAAATTTTATGTACATTTTTCAACACACTATTGTCTTGTGAAAATAGTTTAATAAGTTTATTTTTTAATTAATGAAATGTCAATGTGCACACACATGTGTGTCAGGTAGATCCATATATATTAAAATAAGTCATCTACCATATATACGTTAAAATTATTATGAATTATAAAAATGAATTTTTATTATTGGTTTATGACAGTTGAAAGATGTTAATTTTAAATTATTATACAGCATAAGTGTGTATGTATGTGTTTTACGTAAACCTATTGATATATATATATATAAATTATAATGTAATAGCGGGTTTTTTTTTGTATTTGAATCAAAATCAGAATGCCGAATTTATATTTATTGGTTTATGACAGTTGAAAGATGTTAATTTTAAATTATTATACAGCATAAGTGTGTATGTATGTGTTTTACGTAAACCTATTGATATATATAAATTATAATGTAATAGCGGGTTTTTTTTTGTATTTGAATCAAAATCAGAATGCCGAATTTATATTTATAGCATACTTAGCAGACCTTAATTTCATTTTATTATTATTGTTTCCAATTAATAAATTTATATTTCATCAAGTTATTCCAATTCATTCAATCCTAAAATATGTTTGAAATATAATTATATGTTGATATTTTCTCTTGCTCACGGTAAGTTATAGAGTTCTTACTCACCGAGCTGAATTCATGCATAATGGTCACGTAAATAGATTGGAGTTTGTTTAGTGTTGTGGACATCCAGATGATGATAATCCTGCTTGGTGTAAAGAGATATCCTTTAAAGTCCAGGCACATATTATTTATTATTAATTAGAAATTAAATATAGTTGGCCAGTACATTAATGGTTTAAGTTAAATAATTTTACTTTTGGGAAATGTATGTATTCAAGCATGAGTGCGTGTGCGGCGCAACTGCTCCCAAAAGCTGTTAATACAAATACAAATAGCTAACTAAAAATATTAAAACAGCTGAGCGCTTTCAAAGGATCTTGCTTTCATAATCATAGCTTGCTTACGTTTAAATTTATGCAAATATGCTGATTCCATCTTTTTGATAGAGAAAAACACGTGTCCTTCCTGTTTATGGCATTGCTGTCGCGAGAGATAAATAAAGCCTCTTTGATCTTTCTTTTGAGGTCATGTCTCTCTCTACATACGATGGTAGGATTGTCCGGAATGCACTCATGGTGACTTGTGCACTGGTGCTGATAAAAAACTGAATAAGTAGAAGGATCGTTGCGAGCTCTATTGTACGAATACTTGTGCTGTGCTAATCGTGTGGCCAAAGATGCTCTGCTTTCCCCATAATATGTGCCTTTGCAATAGTTATTTGGACAAGTAATGTTATATACTGTATGGGGGGTCTGTAACAGTGGAGTTTGATCTTTGGTATTGTTAATTAGATTGTTAGAATTTGGAGGGGTTCGAAAACAGAGCTGATATTTGTTGTTAAGGATGGAATGTAGTTCCTTGTGTAAATTGGGTATGTATGGAAGTAATAATCTAGGTTTATCCTGTGTGGCGTGAGAGTTGAGAGGTTTATTCTGAATGTGTGAGATTTTTTTGTCGATGATGGATTGTCTGAAGCCTAAATTCAGTAGATCATTTCTGTATTCTGCTACATTTGTTTTTGCATCTGCCTCGATTTTACACAACAATCTGTTTCTATGCAAAAAAGATGCTAGACCCGATAATTTATGTGCTGTGGGTGTGTGAGATTGGGGGTGTGTATGGCATCTGATTTCCAACGGTTTGATGGCCATGCTATAATGGCAGTGGTTATTTTCTCTTTTTATTTTGACATCAAGGTATTTGACTTGTTGGTGAGTGTCTTCAGTTGTGACATTAACAATTAGTGCTGTGTTGGCTTCTAATTCGGTTTTGATCTGTGTAATGATGTCGGGGGTGGCAGCAATGAACAGGTCATCCACATATCTAGTGTATGCTAGAAGGCATGGTGGGTTTAGACTAGGTATGATTTTTCTCTGGATAATAGTTTAGGAAGATGCTGGTGACTACACCACTCAGTGGTAGTCCCATAGGCCAGCCTTGTTTCATGGAGAAGCACTGGTTTCTGAAGAATGCCACAATGTTGCTGTCCAACCAACATAGAAAGTCATGGATGAAGTCAACCAGTGGTTGAGCTATTTTTTGTGTCAAGAGTTCATTTCTGACTATTTGGATCGATGTGTTTCTATTGACAGAGCCATACAATTCGGAAACGTCCATAGTGGCCAGTTTGATGTTTGGGTTTAATTGTAAATCTTTGACGGAGGAAATGAACTGCGCAGATGACTTGATGGTGTATATTCCAAAGCCTAACATTTGGATGAGTTTTTTGTTCACCCATTTGGCTGTCTTTGCATAGTGTACTCCACTGAAATCTAGCATTAATCGGACCGGTGTGTTGTCTTTATGCGTTTTGGCACTTCCAAAAATCCTGGATGGCACTGATGATGATGGGTATAGACTGTAATATTCTGCTTTTGTGAAAGCTTTGTTGCAATGTTTTTTAAGAATGGATGAAATGAATTTGTCTCTGTTGTTAGCAATACTGAACTGATCAATTTTCTGAAATTGTAACTTATCAATCTGTGTGTTAATCTTGTCAATATATTCCTGGGTGTGCATCAACACAAATCTGTTTCCCTTGTCTTCACGCATGCATGTGATTCTTTCTAACTCAAAGAATTGCTTGGTTGTTTTTACTTTTATGTCCCACTGTTTGGTATTTGGTTTTAAAGCCGCGTGTCTCATTGCTGTGTTGATCTGTGCTATATATTCGTCCTTTTGCGGATCTTGATTGAGTCCAGCCTCTATGTCCGCTATTAATTCCATGTCCGGTTGTTTCCATGTCCCTCCGACGAATCTGGGGCCTTTTGCTAGCACATCTTTTACTTCTTTAGGGTCTAGCATCTTTTTTGCATAGAAACAGATTGTTGTGTAAAATCGAGGCAGATGCAAAAACAAATGTAGCAGAATACAGAAATGATCTACTGAATTTAGGCTTCAGACAATCCATCATCGACAAAAAAATCTCACACATTCAGAATAAACCTCTCAACTCTCACGCCACACAGGATAAACCCAGATTAATACTTCCATATATACCCAATTTACACAAGAAACTACATTCCATCCTTAACAACAAATATCAGCTCTGTTTTCGAACCCCTCCAAATTCTAACAATCTAATTAACAATACCAAAGATCAAACTCCACTGTTACAGACCCCCCATATAGTATAAAATATCAGCTCTGTTTTCGAACCCCTCCAAATTCTAACAATCTAATTAACAATATCAAAGATCAAACTCCACTGTTACAGACCCCCCATATAGTATATAACATTACTTGTCCAAATAACTATTGCAAAGGCACATATTATGGGGAAAGCAGAGCATCTTTGGCCACACGATTGGCACAGCACAAGTATTCGTACAATAGAGCTCGCAACGATCCTTCTACTTATTCAGTTTTTTATCAGCACCAGTGCACAAGTCACCATGAGTGCATTCCGGACAATCCTACCATCGTATGTAGAGAGAGACATGACCTCAAAAGAAAGATCAAAGAGGCTTTATTTATCTCTCGCGACAGCGATGCCATAAACAGGAAGGACACGTGTTTTTCTCTATCAAAAAGATGGAATTAGCATATTTGCATAAATTTAAATGTAAGCAAGCTATGATTATGAAGGCAAGATCCTTTGAAAGCGCTCAGCTGTTTTAATATTTTTAGTTAGCTATTTGTATTAACAGCTTTTGGGAGCAGTTGCGCCGCACACGCACTCGTGCTTGAATTAATGGTTTAAAAAATATGTCAATGTAGAATAATATACATATATCTCTTCTAGACGGATGATTAAGGTAAAACGTGCACCGAGATAAAAATAAAATTTGTATATATATTTATTAAAAATATAAAACAGTTTATGCACAAGAAATTAATTAAAAATAAAAATTAAACATTAACATTTATAAAAATGTATTCTTCAAAATCTATAATTTAGGGAATGTGTTTAATCTGCTACATAATTATATATAAATATATGTAATAATAATATTACAAAACAATGTCTGTATTTCTTCAAAATAATATATGTAAACTTATAAACAAATATTAGAAAATACAGTAATTACAATTTTTTGAAAAGAACAAAAAATATAAACTTCACTTAGGAGTGCTTTCAACTATCCTCGTAGTCTTTGTCAACTAATACTTTGAAAGGTCAACTTTCCCATAATTCCACATCTTAATGTTTGCTACCTGCCTATTGCTTAAGACTTGCTTGTATTTATATATTAACATAGCTTCCTTGATTTTTCTTTTATTATTTCTTTCAGTTTGCGATATTATGGTCATAAAAACAGAAGCTCATGAATTATCATTATCTTCAGAATTTTGTTTCTATTTTGAACCCTTTTTAATAACAACAAGTGCTCTTTTGTTCTTTTCTCCAATGTGCATCTCCATTCACCCATATATCCACTACCATACATACACATCCATTTATAAATGATACAATTTTTATTTGTAAATAAGGTTTTATCTTTAGAGTTATTTATTAATTTATTTAATGTAGGTGGTGCATAAAATGCAAAGTTACATATACCGTTATAAATTTTCTTTATGAGACCTGTCTGTTGATTCGAAATATATGGTATTGATATTCAAATTTTATTATCATGTAGATTTAACATCATTATTA
Source organism: Epiperipatus broadwayi (assembly GCA_028023455.1). NCBI lineage: Eukaryota > Metazoa > Onychophora > Udeonychophora > Euonychophora > Peripatidae > Epiperipatus > Epiperipatus broadwayi. The sequence continues at coordinate 6,955,247 of JAQFVV010000036.1, read as the reverse complement.
ATCTTATTTTGATTTTTGTATTTATATTTTGAATTAAAATTTTTAATAATATAATAAATGTGATCAATTAATATATATATGTGCTCTTCGCACAGATAATGAAGCTATTAAACGTAACTAAAATTATCAAAAGTTATCGCCAAGCACTTTTGGGATAGTTTATAGTCCCATATTCATGGCTACTTGTGTTTAGTTATGAACTGTCCTTAACTAAACACAAGTAGCCATGAATATGGGACTATAAACTGTCCTGAAAGCGCTTGGCGGTAACTTTTGATAATTTTACTTACGTTTAATAGCTTCATTATCTGTGTGAAGAGCACATATATATATTAATTGATTTGAAACGCTAATGAAGTAAAGTCTTAACTATTTCAATAAATATGATCATAATTATATCTGACATTTAACAATTCATTAGAATACATTTCAATAATTTTGCCTTTATCTGATGAATATTTACAAAGATGATCTTTTCTAAATATATGTATATGGTCATGTATATTTGAATATTGTAATTGTGTTGGACAGTTGAAACTATAAGCAAATAAAAAAGAATAAATTTCATTTTATTAGATTGCATTATAAGATGATTTATAAACAATACTTTTTATTAAAGTAATTGGCTGTCTTATGTCACTATATAATATTTATTTTTTTTTACTCTTCAGTTGCTAATTTTTACCACCAAAGGCAAGTAACTGTTAGGGCAAGGAAAATAACTTTTTATGGTTTATATTTATTATGCATTTCGCATTCTGATAGGTAATAACAGCTGTAGATTATGGGTATAAATTACAAATTTTGTGTGGATAGATTTAACTGATATACTGACAAAGCAGCAATATTGAATATTTAAAAAATTATGTTAAATCTATATTTGCAGAACATTTAGTTATTTGTAATGAGTTTTTTTTATTTTGCATAAAGATCACAAATTCATGGCCTTTTGTATGAACAAATCTAAATTTATAGTCAAATAAATAACCGTATTATTTATGATAGCAAATTAATTTATAAGTCTTCTAGAACTAATGAATAAAAATGTAACTATTGGTGGATGTGATGATTGCCATTAAGAGGAGGAGAATGTCCTTTTATGAGGCTGACCATGAGGATGAATGAAGATTCCTCTAAAATCAAATCATGTAACTTTAATTTACTAACACAGTATTTGTAAATCTACTTATTTTGAATCTTTGCCTAATAAACAAATCAAAACACATTTAATGGTGGTCTGTGTTTAGACATATCTCGCCAATCTGTTACTATTAGCTTTCAGTTGCAAAATATTTAATATTATTGTATTACACATCCAAATAATGACCTCAAAACCTTTTTCTTTCACAATTTCAATCAGTAAAGAATATAAACTAAGGACATGGATAGGATATAGTTGGAACTACAATTTAGGAAAGTACTTATAATATGGAAAGTAAAAAACAATCTTAAATTTCCTTTAAAACAGATCTTTTATTTCAACGGAAATAGACAAAGATAAAAATAGTTCAATAGTTACAATTTCCAGAGATACGGCTTTCATAATGAAATTGTTCATATGGTAAATAATAAACCCTCTGCCAATAATACTGATGATTTGGAAGAAATTATTTCATTTCTTTCTTATCAAATTACATGTATATTTTCATATACAATTATATCTGTTGAATATGTGATCTTTTTATGATATAAAAACGCATATCTATATACTTTTTCCCCTGCATATCTCATTGTTATTATTCAAATTATGCAAACCTATTCATAAATACTTGTCAAATTATAGAAGTTTGGACCTAAAAAATAATAGCATAAAAGATTAAATGGTCATTGATGTCCAACCATTGAAATACTTATTTCAAGAACTTTATTTTAATAAACTTTTATATAAAGTTGAAACATTGATTAACATCCAGTTGCAAAAACCTGATATCTATGTTATTCTTAGTAAATCCAATGTACGATATGTTTTGAATTTTGAAAGATGGGCATGTTTGCCTTTTTTTTTTTTTTTAAATCCAACAATAGATTGTGCATTATTTTGTTGGAATTCCTTTCCTTTATAGGAGTATAATGGAATTTATTATAAATTACATGATCTATCATTCTATTTTTGCTGTATTTATAATTTCTTCTCGTTGATTTTGGACTACTTATTTTAATATAATTTTTCAACACCCTTTCTTTGAGAACAATAATAAGGAACTTCCATTTGATAAAAAATATATATATATATATATATATAACAATTGCTGTAAATAAAAACATACAATTATGATGACATTACTTTTTAAATATTAACAAAAAGAATATTACTTCTGAGGTATTGAATTATTGAAATTACCATTTCCGAATAAGTGAAGATGTTCAGAAAGTTTTGATGTATTCTGAAAGAATAGAAGTTATTTTTTAATTACTTTGAAATACTATTATTTTGTCCATTTATTATTGATATTCAAAGTCATTAGCTTAATAAACTCCACGATATTGAAATCATAAACTTTTTGAAACTATTTACAAAAAGCTACATTTATGGTATTTCAAGTGAATAAATACTTAAGCGAGGAAATTCACAAAAACTATAATGCTTTATTTTGTTCTTCAATTTTCTTAACATTTTTCATTAATAAAATTTATTACTTATTTTTATAAGTGCATTGCAGTATAAATAAAATATGGTATACAAATACACATTTGCAAATGAAGTGATAAAAAAAATACACGTAACCTGTACAATATACCACCCCCACAACATAACATTATTATTTATGTATAATTGTACTTTATAGCTGTGAAATCAAAACTGTTAGAACTAAACATCTTCAAAAAGCATCACCATTAAAAAAATACAAAAAATATATTAATATTTTAATAAATCATTTTAAATTACTCTTTTTTTTTTTCAGACCATGACCAAAATGAATAAACAGATTGATCCACAGAAATTAGCTCAAACGATGCAAGCATTTGAGAAGGAATCCACCAAAATGGAAATGTCAGAAGAATTAGGTAATCTACAAATGGCATTTCCTGTCATGATAATAATTACAAAATATTTATTCTTGGCAAAAAAGTATTCATTGCCTAACGTATAATGTTTTTCCTTTCAACTAAAACAAATTTTTAATTTAAATTTACTAAATTGGTTATTCAACAGGTATTATTTCAATACCAAAGAACTTCTCTCAATAAAGTTTCATTGTTCTCTTCAGTGTGAAAATATGAGCATTGATATATATACGAGACTAGAGCGATATAAAATGGGTTCTTAAATAAAGTCAGTTTCTATGCATAGATTATATACCCAGAATTCATATTAGCCATCAAAATATTCCTTCTGTCCTAACTTTTTATTTATGAAAGGTCATCTATTTATTATTTTCCTGTTTTGCTCCCCATCCCCTCTTTTCCTTAACTCATTTTAATAAAAGTTATTTCAATATTTCCATTTAGTCAAATTGCAATCTTTAAGTGTCCGTATATATTCAATGGACCATTAGTAAGAATGGATTTCCATTCTTGCTATTAAAAGGTGTGGTTGCCTTGACAGCAGTGAGAAATACTGTTTACTATTTTTACTATGACTGTTTAGGTGGTTACTGGTTGGTATCTAATTATATATATCAATGAATACATCAAACTTCTTTTTATATGACTATAATAAAAATAAATACATCCAACGTTTCAACTATTTTATATAGTCTTTTTCAAGGAGCACTAAAAAATAAAAATACAAATATATAATAATAAATATCACATATTCCAAACAAATGCAAAAATATTAAAAATTCTCTTTATCTCAACATCTTTTTGTTACAAACAATCTCAACTTAATCAAATTTTTACATTTATATACCCATCCAAAAAAAAAATACCTTAAAACATTTAATTAACCAAACCTATTATTTTCTTTTTTCTTTTCTATTAATATCCTGTTTAATTCTGGTTTAATTTCACTAATGTAAATTGCTTCCTTTATCATTCTTTCATGATATGACTTTATACATTCTAAAGGTTGTATTTCAAAATCTTTATGTTTAAATTTATTATATGATTGTAAATAGCAGAATTTTTATCACTTAAATGCTGTTTTAATCTACTTTCCAATTTATTCTTTGTAGTCCCAACATATGACATCTCTACATTTTTTCTAAAACAATTCAAACATTTTATTATGTAAACTGAATTCATAATCTCTAAATTATTACATTCCCTATTATTATTAATTTAAAAATTTAAACTTTTTTTCTTTTTATAAACAGGGATAAATGAAAACATTATATTTCTTATTAATCATTTAAAATAATTTTCTAACTTTAACAAACAAATCTTTGGATATATTGAAACAAATATAAATTATCTTTTTTTCGTTCTTATTTAATCTTATTCTATTCTTTATCAATATTTTTATTAGAAAATAAATGTTTAATAATATCTCTAGGATAATCATTTATAAAACACTCATGCTTTATCATATTAATCTCACCCTTAAACAAATTATTATTTGATTATAATTTAATTGCTCTAAGAATTTTATTGTTAATATTTATTTTACTATGATTATCAATATCTGATAACCAATTATTTAATAATCCAAAATATGCTTTTTTTTCTATATACAGAAGTTTCTATAATAACATTATTATTATTACCAATTTTTTAAAAAAATTTAACATCCATATATTCAATAACATTAATATTTTCTTTTTCTATAGTAAATTTAATTTTCTCCTCTTTACTATTAATATATTTCAAAAAATTATCTGCCTTTCTTTTATTATCATTAAAAACCATAAAATAATCATCAACATATCTAACATAAAAAAATTGATTTATTTTTACTTCCATCAAAATAGTTTTTCAAAATTATACATATATACTCCTGCCAAAAAAACACTCTTTTGTTTATAAAAATCATCCTCATATTTAAAAATGAAATCTACAACAAATCACTAATATCTCATATAATTGAAAACCTATTTTTAATTTGACCTCTTTATCTTTTATATATAAATCTATAATATTATTAATAGCAACCTGGATCAATGTTGGTATACATATTTTTTAGTGTTCCTTGAAAAAGACTATATAAAATAGTCGAATCGTTGGATGTATTTTATTTTTATTATAGTCATATAAAAACAAGTTTTAAAAAGAAGTTTGATATATTCATTGACATATATGGAAAATTATGAACTGTTTTGAAAAGAAAAAATGTGTTGATGATATTTTAAATTCACTTATATTCTATAATTTTGTTTTAAAAATCCAAGTGAAAAAATTGTAAGTCATTTTTTTTTCTTTAAATTTCTCTCAATCTAGATACAATTTATTCAGATATCCTTCACTCCAATAAATGTTTAATACTCTCCCATCTTTATATAAACTATATGTACAATCCAAACCTTTACTTCACTTTTGTCTTATGTAATGCTGATACACTAAACCAAACTTTCTTTGGTATTAATCTTTAAACTTTATATAATTTCTTTTATGTAACTTCAAAATTTTTTATTGTATTTGTTCATTAACAGTTCTAATATTTAGGCTACAAAATGTTACTAATTTTAATACATGGAACATATGTCTTTAACTTCTTTTTTTGTTTTGAAAAAATAGTGGGCAATTTCCATGTTGACTTTTAGAAGTCAAAATATTTGGTTTTAAGGAGCAGAGCTAAATTTTATATATAGCTTTTGTTTAAATGTAGGGTGAATTTCTTTTTCTGTGTGTGTATGTGGGGGGGGGGGGGTGCAATTAAATATTTTCAAAATATGCATATTCAAATTTTGTGTTATTTCCAAATCATGTATCCAAAGTTCTTTTTATGATAAGTGATATTACAGCTTTTAATTTTTTTTTGTTCCAGAATAATTCTCATAATAGCCTGTGGATTTGATATCTGAAAGCTGTGGTGTACATTATTATTGGAGTTTAGTAGCCTATTCTTATTATAACTAGCATATTGAACAATGTGGTTTTACACGAGACTTTTGATGTTGACAATTGCTTGTGTTTTCAGAAATTGTTAGAGATGCTGAAACATTGTCTATGTGCATTAACTATGAGATATTTTTATAGAGAGTTGGTTTGTATAAAAGTGTACTTATTGGAGAGGCCTGTAAAATAGGATAATATGGATTCTCCTACTAAGTAGATATGTTAGCATTGTTTCCTATTATATAATATTCGTCTATAATACACAACTATTATTTAACATTGCTCATTAATATTGACATTAATATTATTACAAGTACATACAGTTCATGGTTCTGCTATTGTTTCATAGATGATTGTTGAGTTGTTGTTATCTATCCTGTTTAAACTGCTTCGGTCTGATGCTCTCTCCTTGCCTTGTATAAAATGATGGATTCTGCTATATATTATGTTGAGACTAGAAGACTATTGTACTTTTCTTTATTTGACTCTTATCCACTCCTTCATCTCTGCTAACATCTTAACAGCTGTAGCTAAAGTCAAACAATCTGAAAAGTCATAGCATATATATATAATTTTCAAACTTAGTGCTGTTATCTCTTCAATGTTGGAAATGGATTTGGGTAACCATTCCAATGTTATGTCTCGCATTGATTGGTAATCCAGTGGCAATGATTTTGCATCTAGGCAGTCTTCTGATTTGCTTACGCAATGGTTTACATATAATATAGCAAGGCCATTCTATGAATCTGTAACATACATTATCCTGATGTGTTAACTGCTATATGCTGTATGCATGTGCTATGCATTTTCAATATTCTCTCTTCATATCTTTATTAACAGACATGTGACCTTTATGAGACCTGCCTCCCATTAATTCTGTTACATTTCTAATTGTATTCCATTGCAACTGCTGGCTTTGCGTTTTATTAGCATTATTAATAAAATCTTATATTCCACAATTAGTATATTATCCAATTTTATGTAAATACATGGAAATGAATTGTTTTTCTTTTTAAATCTTTCTCACACAATATAAAGCAGAGAATATTTTGTGACAGTTACATTTTTGCTTTTCGAATTATATATTTTTATTACAATATAAGTAAAAACAATATAATTGTATACATATTGAATATATAGATATATATCCCCCTTAAGTATATATATATACACATACAATATATATATATATTAGGAATTATATGGCCATTATAGTGTAGCTATTTATATACAGATGTCTATGTACATACGTGTATTATAGGAATACATATATAAAATTATAATTTTTACGCAGTGAATGATACCTTGGATGATATTTTAAACGAGTCTGGAGATGAAGAAGAATCAGATGCTATTGTAACCCAAGTACTAGATGAGATTGGTATTGATATTTTAGGAAAGGTAGGCATCTTGATTTTATTAACATTTAATAGCATTCATTTTAAGTAGTTTACTAATGTTTCATTTTATAACAACAGGTAGCTGAAGCCCCATCAGCCCATAGAGGGAAGATCGGTGAATCAACAAGTTCCGAAGTGCCTTCTGATGCTGAACTAGAAAAAATGCTAGCGCAGTTACGATCTTGAATCATAACCACTTGCTTTACAAGGCTCTGATGATTGTTAAGCATGTAAATAATTTATATTTGGATTAAAAATTTTTGCTTTGACCATATTTTATCCCATGCTTGATGCATTTGGAATTTTTTTAAAAACATAAAAACAAGGAAAAAATAATCATTTACTTCTCTTTTTAATTAATATTTTAATTACTTTTTATATTTTATTATTTAATAATCGTAGAATATAATTTGTTTATAAATGAAAAATTTAAACAAAAAATGTGAATATATATATATATTTAAAATTATATTCCTTGACCATTCTGTCAATTTTAAAACCCAATTATCTTTTTTCCATTAAATCTATGAGTATTATTTATGTGATTGCTTTGTGATATAGTGAAAAAAGTTTAAAAATTTTGATAAAAAATATAAAACAATTTAATCATTATTACAAGATTTATTCAAGTGTTTGATAACAAGTATATACTTTAGGGAAAAGAATGGTAAATAGTATATAATTGATTTATTTGACTTTACTAACAAAATCTCTGGTGACTATCTAAGCTTTTAAAAAACAGTTGTCTTCGTTTTGTGACATTTCCTCGAAAGCAAGACTTTTTAGGATGCTGGTAATATAAACACTAGTCAAAATCATCAGACAGAGAGATGGATCTCATTTTTTAACTGAAACATGTAATGGATGTATTCAATTGTAAAGTAATGAATATATAAATGGTAATCATCTGAAATCCGGGCACAGCTACTTGATGGCATTGTTTATGTGTCAAAACACATAAAAATGCTGTTTCTGCAGCCAACCTTATAGCTAAATACAACATTTATATTGTATTACCCATTGCAGGCCACTTTACATGACATTGCACAAAAATATTACGACCTGTTTTGTGCTTCGAAACTATTTACATGTATTCGTTCTATTCATAGCTGATTACTGTATCGCTTGAGGGTGTTTTAATTGCAAGTCGGTACAACTTTTCAAATCTCCATAATAGAGTAATGTCATTTATATTTAAATAATGTTGTTAATTACTAATAATTGTCATATGGTCCCCACCCTTCCCTAAAAAAATGTTAATATGTAAAAAATTGGCAAAGGATATGTTCGAACACGCTTCAACAAAGCTCACGCGCTAAGTCACGTTTCAGCGTGGAAAATATACGAGACCAATAAAATGTCTGAGAAGAATGTGCAATTTTTAAACTTTTCAGAATTGCTGAGTACAGAAAGTGAGATTGTGTCCTTTTTCCAGGCACATAATGTCCCCCCAAATACCAGACTGTTTTTATTACAGCAATAAAATAATAAACAAAAATAAGTTCAAAAAGTCCAAAGTTTGTGTTTTTTTTTTTATTTCATTAGAAATTGACAAGTATTTGGATTATCTTTTTTCAGCAGGGTTAAAATAAATTACTATTTTTGTTTACTTTTTGTTAATAATAACAAAGTATGAAACCCCCCAAAAAAGCAGTTTATTGTAGAAGCCAAAAAAAAAAAAGTAATTCAAACGAAATATAAATAAAAGTAAAAAGTGAGAAAAAGTTGTTTAAACAAAAAAATTATTGACTTTTTGCTACAATTATTTATGCGAGGGTGGGGGTGGAGGTTTCAAAACAATTTTTTACCCCCCAAAAACACAAAAGTTACTTTTGATTTAATAAGAAAAAAACAATTTCATCAACCAAAAAAAAAAAAAAAAGGTAGAAAAAATTCGAAACAATTCCCAAATAATTGTATTATATTTTTTCAGCAGGGTTAAAACAAATAAATTACTATTTTTGTTTACTTTTTGTTAATAATAACAAAGTATGAACCCCCCCCCCCCCAAAAAAAAGCTGTTTATTGTAGGAGCCAAAAAAAAAAAAAGGGTAATTCAAACCAAATATAAATAAAAGTAAAAAGTGAAAAAAAGTTGTTTAAACAAAAAAATTATTGACTTTTTGTTACAATTATTTATCCGAGAGTGGGAGTGGGAGTTTCAAAACAATTTTTTAACCTCCAAAAACACAAAAGTTACTTTTGATTTAATAAGAAGAAAAACAATTTAGTCAAGCAAAAAAAAAAAAAGGTAGAACAAAGTCTAAACAAGTCCCAAATAATTTTATTATATTTTTTTGGCGGGGTTAAAACAAGTTTTTTCGTCGTGAAACAATAAAAAGTTTTAAAATCAGAAAAATAAACACAAAGTTAAATTACCAAAATTTGTTGAATAAAGAAAAATGTCAGGTTAAAAAAACAATGAAAATGAATATAAAAATTTGTTTAATAAAAAAGAAATCATGTTATAAATGAAATAAAGATTTGTTTAATCAAAAAAAAATCATGTTATATAAAAAAGAGTTGCGGCCCAGTAACATTATATTTGATTGATTTTGTATAGCATCAACGCCATCAAGTAGCCATGTCCGGATTTCAGATGATTACCCTATAAATAAATATTAGATATTTATTTTATTATATTTAATACTTAGAATGCTTGATTTAGTTTTAGAATTGGTTCATGGTAGCTGTTAAATATTCAAAATAAAAGAAAAATGAACATGTGGTTGTATATGCATTGGAATTCATAATTCGGTACATACAGATGTAATCTTAGGTGCTTTAATCCTTGTATAATTAATAGTTTAATAATTATTAATGCTATGTTTTCATCAGATATATTGAGTTTACTATAAATTTACACAAATTTTGGCAAGGGCACTTAAAAATATGTGAATCTATTTTATTATTTTTGTTCTAGCAATTTTATTTGTAGGTTTACAATTATTAACCATCACACCATTCATTTTTTCATTATGTATATATTTGGTAATGTATAAAAAATGGTTTCTTTTGGTTTTTAAATTATAATAAACTTATATCATTAAAAAAAAGACAAATGCATATTAAAATCTATTCTATTATATATCTAGTAAATTGATTAAAATTTGTTGTAGAAAAATTGATTCATAAAACATGCAAGACTGCAAAAAAATCAAATCAGATGTCACATGACCTACATTTAATAAGCTTGTATTACAAATGTTATATATAGAGCTCACAAATAAGCTCTTAACAGGCTTTGCAGAATATCCCCAGACCGGTTTCTACTACTGACATCCTCAGTGAGGTGGTAGGATATTCAAGCATTAGATTATAAATACCAGGACAAGCTCAGCACTTTATCTAATATATAACAATTAAGTAGAAAATCTGAAATTTTCAGACATCCATATGTCTTCCAATCCAACTATCTAACTTAAATAGCCATATGGGACTGAACCAAGTTCAGATACACCACATATTAATAGCTTTAGTAATATAAAATCGCCAAAGCCTTAATAGCAAAAAATAAATTAAATTAGGTTATATGACATCTGACTTGATTTTTTTGTAATTTTATATTTTGCTATTAAGGCTTTGGTGATTTTATATTGCTAAAGCTATTAATATATGGTGTATCTGAACTTAGTTCAGTCCCATATGGTTATTTAAGTTAGATAGCTGGATTGAAAGACATGAATACCTGAAAATTTCAGATTTTCTACTTAATAGTTGCACATTAGATAAAGTGCTAGGTTTGTCCTGGTATTTTTAATCTAATGCTTGAATATCCTAGCACCTCACTGATGATGCCAGTAGCAGAAACCGGTCTGAGGTTGGGGATATTCTGCAAAGCTTGTTAAGAGCTTATTTGCGAGCTTTATATATAATATATATATTTAAAATCTATACAAAACACTTATTTATAAATATTAATTCTTATTAAGCACAATGTCAGCACGTAATACTTATATAAAGCTAAAGCTTTAGTACATGCGCCTTGAGTGCTAAATTTACAATAAAAAAAATAATTGACTTTTAAAAAGCCATGTTTAAAAAAAGTTTTTTATTCTTTTTCAGCAGATTTTTGAAGATTCCCAATAACCCTAAAATAGAAAACATTTAACCATTGGTATGAAATATATAGAAATTGAAGTAAATCACATGAATTATCTATTTTTCTGATATATAATCAATGATGTTCAAAAACAGACAACGCACTAATCAATAGCTAAAATTCAACAATTAGAAAAAGCAATAATTACCTTCAGAAATTTTTCCTGGTATGATAATTTCAAAGCACTGGTCAATACAAAGGCAACCTTGACCAGTACCTTCGTTCCCTTTCCTACCTTTTCCCTGTCAGTTTTTCTTGAACAGTATACTCTGCACTTTCGTGAAGATATTTTTTTTTGATGGGGTTAGATAGAGTAAGGCTGACAAAATATTTGGCACTGAATTGTGGATAAGTGATAGCACTAACTCTTTTTATACTATAGGTAGGAATAGGAACAGCATACTTTTCAATAATCGGCTCAATTGTTTGCAATGAAAACTTTACTACCGTAATACTTGTCGCATGGATTCCATAGAGATTTGTCTATGAAATGTCTAAATAGTTTTTTTGTAATATTTTTTTTGCCAGTTCCTAGTCATCTGGTAGTATGACAACTCTTGATCGCAGCGATCAATTCCACCCATACATATTATAATCAAGCACTGCAGTGACTTTTTCCACATTTTTTCTCCATCTATTCTTTACAATTCTTGTGGATATGTCATAAATCGTACTCGTTAGGCAAACTTTTTCTCTCTCTGCCATTTAAGGCCATTATTTTTCCATGCTGAAAAGATTGGATAGTGCCTTTTTTTCAGTTTACTCATTCTAAACTCTTCTGGTAGACTTTTTTCTTTTATTGATAATGCTATAAATATCTTTTATTTTTTATAAGTATTTCTGCAACATCAGGTGACATGTACCAATTATCCATAGTGACAGTATTCTTTACCCTAATAACCATCCATCAAATGAAAGAACACTTTGTGCTAACGGGTAAAGTGGTATACTTTTGTTTGTATACTATTTCAACTCCAGTATACAAAGGACAGAGAAAATTTTCTCAAAATGGGTTCTCTTAGCATTATATGTTTTCTAGGCCAAACTTTCTTTGTAGAGCATCAAACTTTCAATCACCATCTCTTCTGGAATATATACAGCACTAAATTTTTCTCTCAAATGCTTCACAGGTTCACTTAATCATCAGCAAAATACAAGTACTGCATAAGCAAAAAATACTTAGTACTTGTCATGAATTGAGAAACAATGAGTATGTGAATAATCTTTCTTGTTGACCAAGACCATAACTGACGCAGCGTTTTGATGACACCTTCTAACACCAACACTTAAAAAACCAGCCTCAACTCCTCCGCATTTCGGTTTCAAACTGTGATGTAGAGACTTACTTATGCCTATATCTTTGCTATGGCATTACTCAGCAATCTTTTGGAATAATGTATCATCGAAATTTTTTTTGAAGAATTGTAAAGTTTTGGCATCTGGACTTCATAACAATAGTTAGGTCTGATTTCTCATTGAAGGAAAACCTTGGAAGTGATCGAGGGATATTTTTTATATCTATTTTCTCCCATAGCTCAATGCTATCCTCATATTCAATAACTCATCACTGCTACTATTTTAGTCCTCATCCATGCTTGAAAATCCCATTTCAGAATTTCCCATCTCTACTGAGTTGTAATCAGACTGTTACAAGTCATAGTGATAGGATCTAGATTCTGGAATAGCAGAAACCATTATACTTAACACATGGAAAAGAAATAACCAATATATATTGTAACGATATATAAATATGTCGTTACATTAATTTAAAATAAAAACTTAATAAAAGTTCGCAAATAAAAGTAAAAAACTAAATGCTAAAATTAAAATATTGTTAAACGTATATATTCGCACAGATGCTAAACTTTAAAAATATTTTTTTCATAAACAAAAAAAAAAAAAAGTATTTGAACGTATTTTTTTTAATAAAAAAAATACAAGATTGAAATATAAAAATATTTTAATAAAAAAATAACGTAAGTTAAAATAAAAACAGGTATTAATTAATTCCTGTAATCTGTAAATGGAAATGATTGTTTATTAATTATCTAAAAGCTGTTTAATTAAAAAGTCAGATGAAAGGTTAGATAAGAGAAGAAAGAGATTTTAGCTTGACCAATGGAAGCAAATAAAGGCCCGGACCATAACGAAAAAATAGAACAGTGACGTTTTTGTTCATGGAATCCATAGGAGGACTATAAAAAGAAAAAATATTGAGTTCCAGTCAGTTTTTCCAACTTGATTTGATGACAACGGTAAGACGCACTTGCCGTTCTCTCTCATTTTTTTTGTTTGTTTTAAAAAAAATAAAATGAAAAGACTGTGATACCAGAATGGAACCAGCTAATGCTACCTCCAGAACATTTTCTTCCAATGGAGACGCCGTGGGAATTGCCAACGGGAACCTGGACTCTTATACCATAAACTATATGAAATGAACAATTATTAAAATCAATTAAGAACTTTCGTCAAGTTTTATAAATTGATAAACAAGCCAACTTAAAAGTTAAAACGGACTCTTATCTGACTTTTGTAAGTTTTTAAATCAAATTAATAATGTTTAATTTTATATGTTTTCCGATTGATAAACATCATTCCCATTTTTTTTTCCTTATTGTAAAGATTATTTAAATGTATGAAATTTAAGTTGTTTATAGACGCTTGCATGGATTCGTTTGCGGTTAATTATATTTTGGTTTTCATATTTGATCAAAATATATAGACATTCGATAAATAATGATACCTTACGGTGAATATCTAAAATGTATTTATTCGGATGTCTTTTAAGTTATTGGTGACAACGCAAGTATCTTATGGTGAATACTATTGGGTTACTTATAAGTTTCCCTCTGCGATTGTCGGTATCAATAATTTTGTATTTTGATCGTTTATGTTTATTTTGAAATGTTTTTGACCGTGGAATCTATGTAATCGATCTATACCCAACATTTTTAAACAAATCTGTGCGAACGTATTTAAATGTTAAAATTAAGTCGGGCGTGAATGGCTATATAGTTTTGTAAAGTTGTATTAAGGGAGGGTAATCTTAGGTTATTCATTTCGTAGTTGAATTGGTTCAATGGATTGGATATATTTGTGTAATTAGTAGATGTAGTATGAGGTCCGCTACGGGCAGGATTATAGATATACGCCACACACCCTCTGTTTGCCTATGGATGGGTTTGTAAGTCGGCAGAAGACCGCAGTCCATTCCTATGGAGTTTTTTGTTTATTGTTCTACTTGCCAACAGATGTCACATTCCTGTTGGTGGAGAGTCAATGTCTTCTCTATTTTTACTTATTGTTCAGATGTACATTCCTGACAATATAGTATTTTGTGTTGTTGTATCATGCTACATTGAATACATGAATGTATCAGATGGATTGGCGCCAATTTGGTTGCGCAATTTGTTGCCTAAGGTTAAATCAGGGAAGAATATTTTCTTTTCAAATGCAGATCTATGTAGTCTATTCATACTTGACTATCTAAATAATAATTAAACTCATTGAAACTTAGTTAAATGTAAAATTAAAAGTTAATATAAAAATCTAAAATGTTAAACTTATTCCTCAAAATTTAAATATTATTTTATATGTGCGTAAATAAATATTTTTATATGTTAATTTCTGGCAGTGGCTTTTACTCTTTGATATTTAAAATATAAATTAAGATATAGATTTTTATCTCTGCGTCTCCACTGAGCTAGTGACTTGGGCTAACGATCGGAATATTTAAATAAAGTGGAATCTTAACAGCGCGTATCTGCCTACTTTATAAATTTTTCTAGGCTCAAATGCCTAGATGGCGCCCTTGTAGTGCAGATATTGTTTTTGCGGTTAGATTCGATCTTCACATTCATTTCGATCGTTATTCCGATTGGTACAATATATATACACACACGCATAATTGAAATGCAAACGTTTTGAAATATTTCCAATATATACAAAATACAGATATAAATTGTGAATATTAAAATATTCTAACATACTAAATTACATATTTTTACATGTTAGTTATATAGAACTTCTAAAAACTTTTCATACAAATCCAAAAAATATTGTAATATTTCAAAAAGGTATTTGTACTTAGATCAGTAAAGTATTTTTCAAAATATATTTTAAAAAATGGAGATGGTAAAATATTTGCCCTACTAAATTATTTATATTTTTACTTAGATCGGTAAAATATTTGTCCTACTAACTTATGTATAGGTATTTGTGTTTAGATCAGCGAATTATTTGATCTACTAAATTGTAGATATATGAATGAAATTCTAACACTTAGAAATATTTGTATTCATGAAATAAATAATTATGGCAAGATATTGAAATATTTAAAGATAAAAAAGAGATCAGAAAAATAATTGCCAAAAATTATTTGTATGACTTGATATTCTTTTATTATTGATGTACAATTGGAAAAAATAGATATTTATAAAATTGCAGAACTTTCTCCAAACACTGGAAATAAAGTGGACTTTTTTTATTGTTTGTTCATGCTAATTAGAAATGGCATTCAAATCAATGTTTTGCTTTGATTAAAGCGCCACCTAGCGAAAAATTACTAAAAACGACTATAAATGTATTAACAACTATCACATTTGTTTCAAATATTATGCAGCTATAATGTCAAATTTTATACAGATGCAAACCATAAAAAACAGATAATGTTCAACTTCACCATGATGCGGTAGAAACATCTGAAGGAAAGGTGCAGTCAATGCCATGTTTTCATCTGGATGGTATATCAGGTTTATATTTGCAGAAAAAGAAAAATTGTGTAGTATGAATTTTGTTATAAAAAAAAGAATATTAAATAGAAATGGACAATTGAATTAAAACAGGATTATCTATTTTTGTTGATTTTTATTTATATATATTTTTTGAGAATAGCCGATACATTCCTTATGAAGTTTTTATTTAAAAAAATTATGCATATCACGAAGAATAAAATAGATATTTTTAACATTAATTGATTAATAATTACATTTTTATTAGTATTAAAAATTAGGAAATAAAAGTAATTAGTGTAGTGTTGTGTTTGGTCTGGATAAAGACTCAACTAACAGTAAATAATGTACAATAATACTGAAACAAGTATTATAATTTAATATGTTTATTATGTACAAATATATACAATATAATATACAGTATACAAATGACTATTTATAAGTTGAATATTGGAGTTTAACATAAACTCTGGGTTTTGCCTGCCGCTTCCAGCCACACCTTATGGCTTGCCTCACGGGTAAGGTCTATGACTCTTCCAGCTGTACAAGACAGCTTGCCTCGAGCCGAGTGTGATCTTAGCAATGTCCGGTCTCTGTGGGACTTGCCTAGCTACGTAGATCTAAATAGCATAGTGCTATCAATGGGAATACTTGCTGCTGTTTAGGTTAGCAGAATTTCCCTGGGAGAACGCAAAGAGTCTGTTTAGGTTAGACACGTTCTTCCCTGATCCTCACAAAAGGTTGACTATTTATACCCAGATCCCTGACCTTATTGAAAACCTTTGGATTCAGCAAGCATCATTGCTCATTGCCCTGTAATAATCATTGGCTATGCTTTTATCTATACATCAGCCTATTGGCCTGTGGCAAACGATGCTTAATCCGATCAGATAAGGCGGCATCTGGAATAGTCTACTTCTGAGAGAAGGGAGGACTATAACATCTCTCACCCTGGCTAAAATTTACCCTAGAGAACATAGTCATGCAGTTGTGCTGGAGGACAACTAAAGTGCTTTGGTGCTGGTTCTGGTTTGCTGTTGTTTTCGGTTTGTTGGTCCTCCTTGCTTGTACTGCATGTCTCTGGAGCTTCATTCCTTGTGGCTGCATCAGTATAATCCAGTCTCAGTTGATCTCGATGGAGATGATGTTGACATCCATCTGCTGTTTCCACTAAAATGGTGTGAAGTCCTTTTTGTTGGATGACGACTGCTAGGATCCATTTGGTGGGTCCTCTATACATTCTGCATAGCACTTTAGTCTGCAACGCTAGTGGTGTTCTGGCAATCCTGGTGTTCCAATTTCTCATATTCATTTTTGTTATCAGCTTTTTGTTGACTTCTGGTTTTATCTCTTTATTCAGTGATAAACTGAATTGGTGGTCCTAGATACTGACCTAGATCTTTTTTGACCACTTCAGGGTAATTAGCCTTTAATTTCGCTAATGTTGTGATCTGGTTCACCTTTGACACTGCAAAGCCTAAGTGACTGAACCAGTCATGGCCTAACAAGTTGCTATGATCACGTGATGCCACTACCAGTGGTAGGTGTCTAGTTTTGTTAGGCAGGGTAATTTTAACTCTTGTCTGACCCAAGAGTTTTATTTTTTTACCCCGATAATCTGTTATAGTCCTAGTGCTAGGATGCAGATTATATTTATTATTTTTATTAATGATAGCCCAAGTCTTTTTTGAAACAATAGACACTGCTGACTCTGTGTCTAGTTCCATTCTCACTGGGGTATCATTAATCATAATACTCTATAAATCCAGACTGATTGTCTTTAATGTGATTTATACTGGCAACTTGTTTATTTTTCTTATAGTTGCCTTTGTTTTTTGGAATGGTTTTTTCCATTCTCATATTGGCTGTTTTTCTTTTTAAGTTTAGACATGCCGCTCTTATATGACCGACACGCTTGCAAAATGAGCACACAGTATGGAGATGTGGACATTCTGTTTGCATGTGGATCGGTTCATCGCATCTATAACAACGCTTTACACTCGTTGAGCTAACTGAGTGCTTGTCAGACTCAGCCTTATGTTCAACTTTTTGAACAGTATAATTCATTTTTTGTAATGGCTTTGCCTGACTCGCTATAGATTCTGCCAGCGTGGCTTGAGTTACAGCCTTTTCAAAATCTATATCTGGTGTCATTAATAGTTTGTCTTAAATTATGATCGTTCATGCCACAAATGAAACGATTGCGTAGTGCTTCATTTAAGAACTCTTTAAACTCGCACGTGAGTGCTACTGTCCTGATTCGTGTGGCGAATTCTCTAGCTTTTTCTCCCTCCGCCTGTGTACAAAGATTGAAATAATATCTCTGCATTATTGTTAGCGGTTTGGGGGGAAAATATTCTGTGAGAATCACCAACACCTTCTCAAAATTCAAGTCAGCCAGTGTTTCTGACCCAATTTGCGATTTTAAAATATACGTTTGCGACCCGATTATTGTTATCAGCTTCGCTAATTTCAGACTTTTTGATCTGATTGGCCTGCATATAAAAAATTAGGCGCTCTTTGTAGCTTGACCAGTTTTCAGGGAACCCTGGATCAAAAGATGTAAAACTGACTTATAGCGGTCTCAACCCTTTGCCCTCTATTTTTAAAAAATGTAACTACTTTTTTCCCTACTAACTGTATCCTACTTTAATCAGTGTATGTAACTATCATCATCATCATCAACCATTATCAATCCACTGCAGGATGAAGGTCTCTCCAAGTTTAATCCATCTCCGATCTTTAGCTTCTCTTTTCCACAACACCCCTGCACATTTTCTTATTTCATCCATCCATCTCACATGTGGTCTCTTTCTGGGTCTTTTAAAATCTCTTGGAATCCAGTTTAAAATTTCAATCGTCCATCTATTATCATTTCTTCTAGCAATATGTCCAGCCCAACTCCATTTCAATCTTTTAATTTTTTTCAATAAGGTCAGTAACACCTGTTTGTTGTCTTACCCATACATTGCGTTTTCGATCTCTTCTTGTTACTCCCAACATACATCTCTCCATACTCCTTTGGGTGGTCTGAAGTCTCTGTATTGCTCTTCTATTAAGTGTCCAAGTCTCAGATCCATAAGTAAGAACTGGTAAAACACATTTGTTAAAAACCATTCTTTTCAAACACATAGGCATATTTCCTTTTAGTATCAAGTTATTTCTACCAAAAGTACTCCAACCAAGTTTAATTCTATGATTAATTTCCTCCATTATGTTTCCATCTGTATTAATAATCTGACCTAGGTATTTGTAACTGTTAACTTCTTCTAATTCTTCATAATCAATCTTTATTTTCATATTTTGAGCAAATAGATTAAACATTACTTTAGTCTTTTTAACATTTATCTTTAGTCCTACTTTCATCTGCTAACTCCTGCAACATTTCCTGCAGCTCTGAAGCATTATATCTAAGTATAAATGTTAATAAAAAATTTTTTTAAAAAAACTTACATTTTCATGCTTAGTTTTCACTTCTAGCGGTCTTTGCTGTATATGTAACTAAATAAATAAACCAAATCTATCCATCTTTAATCAGTTTATCTAACAATAAATAATCTATGTCTAAATATAAATATTAATTTAAAAAAATGTAATAAAACTTACATTTTTATGCGTACTTTTCACTTGGAATGTATATCTAGCGGTCTTTACTGTATATATAACTATAAATAAATAAAGTATATTAACTATAAATGTTTTTACATAAAGATGAATAAATAAAAAAAAATGAACTTACATTTCCTGCAGGCAGGATACGTGTTTCGAACTACGTTATTCTCACTATGTAATTGCAAAGTATATCTAACTATAAATGTATTTTTTACATGAAGATTAATAAATAAAATGTAATAAAACTTACATTTTTATGCTCTATTTAGAGAAGATAAGTGTCACCAATAAAGTCCCTACTGTCAAAATTATGAACTACTTTTGTCACATATAATTTTTGCCGCGTGTAATTCCCCCCTTCTCCCCCACCGTCCATTTACTTTTTTGCTGAAAAAAGATTCAAATCAATGTTAAAACAGTTGTTCACAATTTGACATACTTATTTTTAACATTGATTTGAATCTTTTTTCGGCAAAAAAGTAAATGTATGGTGGGGGAGGACGGTGGAATTATACGCGGCAAAAATTATATGTGACAAAAGTAGTTCATAATTTTGACAGTAGGGACTTTATTGGTGACACTTATCTTCTGTAAATAGAGCATAAAAATGTAAGTTTTATTACATTTTATTTATTAATCTTCATGTAAAAAATACATTTATAGTTAGATATACTTTGCAATTACATAGTGAGAATAACGTAGTTTGAAACACGGATTCTGCCTGCAGGAAATGTAAGTCCTTTTTTTTTTATTTATTCATCTTTATGTAAAAACATTTATAGTTAATATACTTTATTTATTTATAGTTATATATACAGTAAAGACCGCTAGATATACATTCCAAGTGAAAAGTACGCATAAAAATGTAAGTTTTATTACATTTTTTTATTATTAATATTTATATTTAGACATAGTTTATTTATTGTTAGATAAACTGATTAAAGTTGGATACATTTGGTTTATTTATTTACAGTTATATATACAGCAAAGACCGCTAGAAGTGAAAACTACACATGAAAATGTAAGTTTTTTTTAATTTTTTTATTATTAACATTTATACTTAGATATAGTTGCATATACTGATTAAAGTTGGATACAGTTAGTAGGAAAAAAAAAGTAATTAAGTTTTTTAAAAATAGAGGGCGAAGTGTCGAGACCGCTATAAGTCAGTTTTATCTCAAAAGCTTCCATCGAGCCAATTATATTAGCCATTTTTTTTATTTTATTTTTCTCTGTTATCACGTGAGAAAAATATTTTTCCCGTATATTTGCGAGTAACCACTCGATACGATTATGTTCGACAGATTTTTTACTCCGCTAGGGCAAGCTTCTGTCTTTTTAGCAAGGCCAATTTTGATTGGTTTATGAAGCACCAATCGTTTTTATGATCACTTTATGTTTCTTCCCAGAAATAAGTGATTTTGACAATGGCTGTTTAGTAAATACTATCGTGTATTTTACTTATTTTGACAGAAATAAGTGATTTTAAGAATCACTGTTTAATAAATATGTATACGTATTTTACTTGGACAGTATTTAAGTGTGATTTAGTAATCACAGCTAACTTATGAGTGTCTAAATAATTGCACACTCACGTATTTAGGTTTTCCAAGTTTTTTCTTTTTCCAGCCGTGAAGAAAAAAAAAATCTTTTGTCAAACTGCGCCAAATCTGTTGTGTTTGGTCTGGATTACAGACCCAACTAACAGTAAATAATGTAAAATAATACTGAAACAAGTATTATAATTTAATATATTTATTATGTACAAATATATACAATACAATATACAGTATACAAATGACTATTTATAAGTTGAATATTGGAGTTTAACGTAAACTCTGGGTTTTGCCTGCCGCTTCCAGCCACACCTTATGGCTTGCCTCATGGGTAAGATCTATGACTCTTCCAGCTGTACAAGATTTCTTGCCTCGAGCCGAGTGTGATCTTAGCAGCGTCCGGTCTCTGTGGGCCTTGCCTAGCTGCGTAGATCTAAATAGCATAGTGCTATCAATAGGAATATTTGCTGCTGTTTAGGTTAGCAGAGTTTCCCTGGGAGAACTTAAAGAGTCTGTTTAGGTTAGACACCTTCCCTGATCCTCACAAAAGGCTGACTATTTATACCCAGATCCCTGACCTTATTGACAACCTTTGGATTCAGCAAGCATCGTTGCTCATTGGCCTGTAATAATCATTGGCTATGCTTCTATCTATACATCAGCCTATTGGCCTGTGGCAAACGATGCTTAATCCGATCAGATAAGGCAGCATCTGGAATAGTCTACTTCTGAGAGAAGGGAGGACTATAACATGTAGATTTGACTAAACAAAAGTTTGACATTGGGGTTCTCACAACTGATTTACGTTATGACATTACAGATGAGAAGAAAAAAAGGAATTAGAATGGCAAATGGAATGAAAAACCTGAAGAATTGAATAATGTGTAAAATAAAATTATGGTTGTATAAGTATATGCTAGACCTATTTGCCAATTGGATTTTTACTACTCACAGAACTATATTGCGTTACTTTATTTCTTACAGTATATGCAAATCTCTCATTTTTAAAATGGTGACAGAGGGATAATCCTTTATTGTCCATAACTAATTTATCTGTTAACCTTCAATAAATTCAATGGTTTTATCATTTAAGCAAAATGCACATTTTAACAACTTGTGAAATATAATTTTAATGAAGTAAATATGTAGAGTTTTGAAATATTATTCAAACTAACAAAAGTACCATACATTTCTAAAGACCTGATTGGTTGGCCATACTGTAGTCATATTTCAATTGCTGTTTAAATTGCAAGAGTACATAACCCAAATATTAAAAACTATCTATGCTACCAAATTCCATATAAATTTATACATAAAGTCACACAAAGTATTAAGTGCAATGAATTCACCTTTAACATGGAGAAAATTTTGCATTTAGATTTATTCTAGTGACTAGTTTGAGAAAAAAAAATTGGTTCCTTGTTTTGAATTTGACAACTATCTTAAAATGCAAATCTACTGCATTCTTAATAAAGTTTTCATTGTTATTATCTCTTTTCAATAGGGGGGAAAAGTTTGACCTTTAGAAGAAGTGCATCATGTGATAAATTTAAAAATAAAAATCGTTAACGAACTTACAATTTTTATCCTGAAAACTATCTTACGATAAATAAATAGAAATAAGGTGAAAAGCTTTCTGCTCAATTTCTATTAACCGTAGACAATAATTTTCAAACTCTTAGTTATATTTTTATAAGAAAGAAAAAAAGATTAGCACTATGTATGGCAAATAACATTTTTGCATAACGCTGGGCATTTCTAATGCTACCTCATAAGCAATGGGCATTTGTCCAAGGTTGGCCAAGATGAATATTTTATTTTGCATATATTTTCTATTTTATTACTAGTTGGTATCTCCTGGATTGCTGCTAGTCCACTCTGTTACACATTTAATAACTGAATAGAGATTATCAATATAATTGACATCTGTGTTTGTTTTTACTTTCAATCTACCTTGACATTTGTGAAAGTGCATGAATGTATTGTGTTAATCCATCTTTTTTATAGCTTAATTTGTAATTGTAAGCTTAAAGGAAAGTGATTCAAAACAGCATACATAGATTGAAATCGGTTTTATCTTTGCTATATGTCTAGCAATGGTTTGTGATCAGTTATAGCTATAAAATGGTCATATAAATACAAATGGAGTTTCAGAATTCCAAAAATTGTAGGCAATGCCTCAATAAAACTGACCATAATTTCTTTCTACATTAGGCAACATATGCTATGACTGTTTTTTATACAAGAGATGAGTTAAGGCAGCTATATCTCCAAAATGTGATGTATCTATAATCAATATTATATGCAGGATGCTAGCATATTGCATATCCTATATCTAAAACAGGCAAAACTCACTCTATGTATTGTCACTCACTGCATTAGATCCTAAGATCTAGGTGCAGTGCTCCCAGATCCAAGGCTCCTCACTGACGAAGGCCACCACCCAAAAATTAATCCGGGGATATTGGATGAGTAGGCACTGTATGGGGATTTTATGCACAAGCCTTCTGCCATCCATTGATTACTCTAGCTTGCAGTGAGTGGCAATACGTATAGTGAGTTTTGCCTGTTTTAATAACAGTTATAAGCAAGCATAAGAAATGGTGATCATGTGATGTTTATTGGTTTATATCCTATACCTACTGCAAGAAAAATGTTAGCTTTGTTACAGAAAATATTCTTTTCCAAACTCGCAATATACTTCATGCTGCTTTTTACCAAATACCTGTGAATACAGAGGCCTCAAAGTTGGTGAGTATTACAATCTATTTGAGATGGTTTAATTATAACTGTTTTCTTTTCGTGATTAGTCAAACACCGAATATTTTTCAGGTGAAGATATGTGGTTCTTTTTTTTAAAAAAATAAGCTACTTCGAAATATTAAAATAATGGATGTACAGTTTTGCCGTTAAAACAGGTTCATTGCATGATGAATTTAACAAAAAGATTCTTCATCTGTTTTTATCTTCAAAACTATCTCAAAACAAAAATCAATTGTAATAAAAAATATTCCATTCGAGTATTAAAAACCATATCCATGAACCCAAATTCCATATAAATTTCTACATAAAGTCACATGCAATGTTCCACGCAAAATATTAATTGCAATGCTTCAACATGGTGAAAATGTTGTCTTTAAATTTGTTCTAGTGACAAGTTTGAAAAAAAAAAGATTATATTTTTGAACTTGAAAACTATTCTAAAAGGCGAATCTATTCCACTGTTAGTAAACATCTAATTACTATCATCTCCCTTCAATATGAAAAAGTTTTGCCGTTAAAAAAGGTGCATCACGTGAGAAGTTTAATAAAAAGACTGTTCAACAGTTTTTATCTTTAGTGCTACCTTAAACCAAAAATTTATTGTATTAAAAAAATACTGATTAAATACAAATATGGTAAAAAGCTTTTTACTCAATTTACAATTTAAATTAACTGAAGACCACAATTTTACAAATATTTAATAAAAAGCCATCCTGAAGAGAATGTTCAAACATAAATAAGTCCCATACATCATTACAAGGCTGACTGCTACCCAAAATAAAGCTGATTCTAAATTCCTATTTCATATAAAAATCATCTAGTTAAAATAAATAGATAATACCACAAGACAAAATTTCACTTCATATAATGACTTGGAAATCACTACAACAATTCGTACATAAGGCATAGTAACACAATTAAAGAGTTACACTCAAGTGATAAGTTTAATAAAAAAAAAAAATGCTACATTTTTATGAACTTAAAAGCAACCTTAAAAAGAATCGATTGCATTGATAACATGCATATGTACCTATTTATTAAAAAAATAAGCTCCAAATTATTATATAAAATAATGCATTTGAAATTATGTTCATTTAATTTAAATAAAGAGCTCAGAGAATATAATAGATTAAAAAACATATATTTATAAAATCCTATCACTTCATTAAAACTTTGGAATGGCTTAATGATTTAAGCAGTTGAGTTATACGATACTTAATTTTAATAAATTTCTAGTATTCAAACTAATACAACTGACATTTATTTCTTAAGAAATATGCTAGGCCACAATACGGTCATATTGCTCATTTCTAAATTGCAATTTTCACATGTAAAAAAATGATCTCAAAAATTTGCATACACATTTTATATTGCTTAAAGATAAATACACTACCCGAATAGAGTTAAAATAAGCACATAATACCACAAGAAAAAACTTCACAACTTTAGTCACACAATTGAAGTGTTACAGTGAAGTTAACATAGAAAAGATTGTGCCTTTAGAAGATTTAAGGGACAAGTTGAATATAAAAAAAAAACTGCTTCATTTTTGTGAACTTAAAAGCAACATTAAAAATAATTCTATTCATAGCATATGTGGCTCCTTTTTTTAAAAAATAAGCAACTCCAAAACATTAAAATAATACAAGTAACATACATTTCTAAAGACCTGATTGCTAGACCACAATATAGCCATATTTTAATTGCTCATTCTTAAATTGCTGTGTAAAAATCATCTAGCTACAATAAAATAATAATTCAAAACAAAATTTCACACCTGTTCTATGTTCCTTTTGACAAAAATATCACATATTAAAAAAACAACAACTATAAAACCAAATTTCTACATGAAGGTAATCATGTAGTGTGAAAATTTTTGTCCTTTAAATTTGTTTTAATCATCATTTTGAAAAAAAAAATTTGATAAATTCTTCAACATGAAAACTATTCAAAAATCAAACTTAATTACTCTCATTTCCCTTCAATATAAAAAAGTTTTGCCTTTAAAAAAAGGTGCATCAAATGAGGGGTTTAATAAATAGGTTCTTCAACTGTTTTACCTTCAAAACTATCTTAAAAATCTTTTGTATTAAAAAAAATAAAGACAATAGGAATATGGTGAAAAGCTTTTACTCAATTTATAATTTAAATTAACTTTCTGGTAACGGCATTTCCAATGTTACAACAGAAAAGCAATGAAAATTTGCTCAGGTTTGGCAAAATGAATAATTTGTCTTGCACTAATCGTCTTATTTTATTTTTAAAATTTTGAGGATGCTAAATCTAATAAAAAGCCATCATATACAGAAAGTTTTTAATAATATTCAAATATAAATAAAGACTAAATAAAAATATGATGAAAAGCTTTTACCCAAAAGACAATTTTTCAAAGTTGTAGTTTTACTGACATTATGTCTACAAAAGAAAAAAAAAGATTAACACTATCTATGGCAAATGACATATTCTTGACCTTCTGGTAACAATGGGCATTTTCAGGGTTACCACAGAAAAGCAGTGAGCATTTGCCCAATTGGCAAAATGAATATTTTGTCTTGCACTAATCCTCTCATTTTATTTTTAAAATTTTGAGGTTCCTAAATTTTTTACACAAATACACTTTTGTGTATTAAAAAAATTGAATATAAATTTAATAAAAATCCATCATGTATAGAATGTTTCTAATAATGTTCAAACATAAGTAAAGACTAAATAGAAATAAAAACTAAACAAAAATAAAGACTAAATAGAAATAACTAAACAAAAATAAAGACTAAATAGAAATATGGTGAAAAACTTTTACTCAATTTATAATTTAAAGAAACTGAAGACAATTTTTCAAACTCATAGTTTTACACACATTATTTATACAAAAAAAAAAGAGATTAGCACTAAGTATGGCAAATGGCGTATTTTTCATACTGATGTGACAAAAGTGCGCATTTCCAGTGTTACCCCACCATAGTAACAGGCATTCATCCAGGGTTGGCAAGATATTTTGTCTTGCCCTTGTCGTCTCATTATTTGATTTTTAACATTTTGAGGTTGCTACATTTTTTTGTGAATACCCATTTGTGTATAAAAAAAATTGAATATAAATTTAGTAAAAAGCCATGATATACAGAAAGTTTCTAATAATATTGAAACATAAATGAATCCAATAAACATCATATGACCACCACCTCTTATGCTTGTGTATAACTTGTTAAAACAGGCAAAACTTACTATACTTATCCTAAGATCTAGGTGCAGTGCTCTCAGGTCCAAGCTCCTCACTGACGAAGGCCACAAGCCAGAAACTAGTCTGGGGATGTTGGATGAGGAGACACTAGATAGGGATTTTATGCACAAGCCTTCTTGCATCCATTGATTACTCTAGCTTGCTGTGTCTGGTAATACGTATAGCGAGTTTTGCCTGTTTATAAATAAATCCCATACATTATTACAAGGTGGACTGCTACCCATAATAAAGCCAATTCTAAAATTCCTATTTTCACATACGAAAATGATCTAATTAAAATGAACAGATAATACTGCAAGACAAAACATTATGATGACTTGGAAACCAATAGAGCAACCTAGTACACATTGTTTCACGTAATTAAGGAGTTACACTCGAGTGAAAAGTTTAACAAAAAAAATTGCAACATTTTTGTGAAGGTTAAAGCAACTAAAAATAAGCAATTGCATTGATAACATTAGCTATTAATCTAGCATATTACAAAAAATATCGACTAAGTAGAAATATGGTGAAAAGTTTTTTATTCACACTGAAAAACATAATTTTTGAAATTTGTACTTTTATGCACATCATTTATACAATAAAAAAGATTAACACTAAGTATGGTAAATGACATCTTAACCTTGGGATAACATAGCATTTCCAGCATTACTCCATGAAGCATTGGCACAATCAATATTTTATCTTGCAGTTGTCTTCTCATTTTATTTTTAAAGTTTTGAGGTTTTTAACTTTTTTGAACAATAGAGATCTATGTTTGCAAAAAATTACATAATATAAATTTAATAAAAAGCCACCATGCACAGAATACTTTTAATAATGTTCAAATGACCCATAATAAAGCCATATGTCAATTGCTAATTCTGAAATTCCTATTTTCACATGAAAATCATCTAGTTAAAATAATAAGATAATACCACAAGGAAAAACTTCACAACTTTATATGATGACTTGGAAACCAGTAGAACAATTTAGTACATAAAGTGACAGTCACACAATATTCCAACATCATTGTGCGATGAATTTAACAGAAAGATTCATTAGCTAATTTAACAATTTTTATTTTCAAACTCTATTTTAAAAAGAAAGTCTATTCTATTAAAAGAAACAAAAGTAATAATAATTAGAAATATGATCCAAAACATTTTACTCAATTTACAAAATTAACTGAAGACAATTTTCAAACTCAATTATACACATTTCATTTACAGAAGAATGAAAGATTAGCCTTAAGGCATGTAACATTTTGGGTGTAACACTGGGCATTTTCCAAGGGTGTGCAAAATAAATATTTTATCTTGTACATTTTCTCTCACTATTTTATGTTGAATGTTTTGAATTGTTAAATTTTTTAGGCAAATATCCATATATAATAAAAATAAATGAAGTATAAGTCCGATACAGCCCAATTCTTTTTAACCAAAATACTCATATCTATTAACAATATATGAAATATAATTTTAACAAAAAGGAAATATGTACAGGCAGTTTATATTGTTCAAACTAATACAGGTACCATATATTTCTAAAGAATTAATTGCTAGCCACAGTATATTTATATTTCAGTCGCTCATTTTTAAATAGCTATTCTTTACATATAAAAAACCATCTAGGAAAAATAAACTCATAATACCTCAAAACATAATTTAACAGCAGCTGAATATCGAGAAAAGATGACCTATGGTACTAAATTTCTGTATATATTAAATCCAAAAAAACCTTCAAAGCTAAGTTTACCAATAAGATATTTTATGTTACCTTTAGGACAACATATATTTTATCATTCCCACCAACACAATTTTTGAATTATAAAATTTGTTTGAAGTAAATGCAAATTGGAGACCTTGGATAAATGAAATAAAAAATGAGCTAAATATGAAAAAACAGGCAAAACTCCATACAATAGTGTCACTCAGTGCACGCCAGAGTAATCAATGGATCCAAGGCTCCTCACTGATGAAAGCCAAGAAGCTAGAAACTAGTCTGGGGATATTGGATGAGTAGATACCAGATAGGGATTTTATGCACAAGACTTCTGGCATTCATTGATTACTCTGGCTTGCACTGAGTGGCACTACTGTACAGAAAGTTTTGCCTGTTTTAATAACAGTTATGAGCAAGCATAAGAAATGGTGATCATGTGATGTATGAAAAAACACTCAGAAAAGTCTTAAATTAGGAATTTTTTTTTTTGGCACTATAGGGTAGTGGTTACGATGTTAAAAGTATCAGAAGAGATAATATTGAATACATGACTAACACTTGAGGAAAAAGCAATTTCTGCCAGTAAAGATCAATTGAATGCTGTAAAATTAACAAAAAGAATAAATGAAAATACTATAAATAGGCTTTTTGCATTACAATACTTTTAAATATTATTTATACTTCTGTTTTTTGGTGATGTGCAAAAGTATTCAATATTGTTCGAGCAATTAGAAGTACCTTACAAACTTTTCAGGCCCTTTACTCTCAAGAATCACAAATCTTTTAAATTTTGTGTAACATTCAGTCAGTGGAAATTTTCCACCATCCAAATTTTTCCATATATCCCATTATTCATTTAGAAAAATACCAAATGAAAATGATTTACGAAACAAAGACATCAAATGAGAGAAAAATAAAAATGAAAGTTCTGATGGAAAACTTTTCTAGCATGAGTCTACATAAACCAAAAAATATTATATAATTTGAACTATAAGTGTGATGCCAATATCTATATATATAAAATCCATGCGAATGTTTGTCCGTAAGGCTGTTATGCATTTCCTGTGAATGTAGTTTTTTTTTTTTGCATAAATTCTATCTTGTGTCAAATTCACAACCAATTAAACAAAACTAATATTGAAAAAGATATATATAGTTGCCAGAAATATAATCATAAATATTAAGATTGGATTTTCACATTTGTAAAAAAAATTCTTACTTGAAAATTATTCCATACAAATAAAGTTTTAATTACTATCATCTCTTTTCAATATGAAAAGAAAAATGTCATGCCTTTAGAAGAAGTTCATCACATAAATTTAACAAAAACATTCATTAACTAACAATTTTTTTCTCCAAATCTATTTTAAAAGAAAGATATATTGTATTAAAAAAAAAAAAAAAAACTAAATAGAAATATGGGTTAAATGCTTTTTACTCAGTTTACAGTATAAATTAATTGAAGACAATAATTTCAAACAATTATAGACATGTTATACAAAACAGATGAACACTAATTAGGACAAATAACATTCTTGATTTAACACTAAGTATTTGCAATGTCAGAAGGCTGTAAAGTCACCAACCAAGGCAGCGGTTGGTGGCCGAAGGCAGAGGGTGCTAAGAATCCCCTGATTGCGGACCCAGGCTGCCATTTGATGACTACTTTTTATTTAGGTACTTACAACTGCAGATCACTTTCAAGTGAAGGAAGATTGCAAGAATTAGAAGAAGAACTCTCTTATATTAAATGGGATATTATTGGACTTTGTGAAGTTAGAAGAAAAGGTGAAGAGATAATTGATTTAAAAAGTGGACATATATTCTATTATAAAGGCACAAATATTGAAAATAGAAGTGGAGTAGGATTCATTATAAATAAAAAGTGGAAGAACAATATTGTGGAGATTGATGGTGTATCAGACAGAGTGGCAAGATTAGTTATACAACTTAATAGCAGATACCAAATGCAGATAATTCAGGTTTATGCCCCAACAAGTTCTCATAGTGATGAAGTAGTAGAAGATTTTTATATGGATGTACAAAAGGCTTTTGATCAGAGTAAACAACATTTTAAAATTGTTATGGGAGACTTTAATGCTAGAATTGGTAAACAAATGAAAGATGAAAGTGCTGTAGGTAATTTTGGTTATGGTAATAGAAATGAGAGAGGACATAGACTTGTGGAGTTTGCAGAAAAAGAAAAACTTTATATTATGAATTCTTTTTTTGAGAAAAATGCTAAAAGAAAATTGACATGGAAGCATACAAATGAAGGTACAGCAGAATTGGATTATATTTTGACTAACAGGAAATACATATTTCAAGATTGTAATGTTCTTAATAAATTTAACACAGGAAGTGATCATCGATTAGTAAGGTGCAAGATACGTGTTAATGTAAAACTAGAAAGACAAAAATTGTTAAGAAAAACAATATTTACAGTTGATATTCCTAATCTTCAGAAACATTCTAATGAATTTAAATTAGAACTTACAAATCGGTTTCAAGTATTAGTAGATTTTGAACATGATTCAGATTTGAATGATATTAATATGAAAATAACTGATACACTTTTAAAAACTGTAACAAAGATAGCTGGTAGAAAAAAGCAGCAATTGACCAATAAAATTTCTACTGAGACTAGAGAATCTATGAAGAAAAGAAGAAATATGAAGATATACAAAAATGATGCATTAAAAAGAATTGAATATCTCGAATTTTGTAAAATGGTGCGGAAAAGAGTTGAAAATGATATAAGAAAGTATAACTGTGAACTAGCAAGAAAAGCTGTAGAAGAAAATAAAAGTCTTAAGAATATAAAACAACATTTTGATATTGGTAGGAAATTTATATCTGCAATAAGAAAAAAAGATGGAATTATTACTAAAAAGAGAGATGACATCATGAAATTGTTAGAAAATTTTTATCAAGAATTATATAGTAATAAAGAACAAGTACCTCCTATATCTATTACATCTTCCAAATTGCCCAGAATTTTAAATGAAGAAGTGAGAAATGCAATTAAATGTATGAAGAAAGGAAAGGCTTCAGGTAATGATGGAATTATAATTGATATATTAAAAGAAGCAGGTGAAGAAACAGAAATTTTTTTAGCAAAGTTATATACTAAATGTCTAAATGATAAAGATGTATCGGATGATTGGAAGAATGCAGTAATAATATTAATATTTAAAAAAGGTGATAAAGAAGATATTAGAAATTACAGACCTATCAGCCTTTTATCAGTTTTATATAAAAATTTTACCAAGATAATTACAACTCATCTACAGAGAACATTGCATTTCCACCAACCAAGAGGACAAGCTGGATTTAAAAATGGTTTTAGTACAGTAGATCATATTCAGGTATTGAGAGAAGTTATAGAAAGGACAAATGAATATGAGTTGTTATTATGTTTTGGATTTGTAGATTATGAAAAGGCATTTGATTCTATAAACATTTCTTCAGTGATTAAAGCATTGGATCATCAAGGTATAGATCCAGGATATTGTCATATTTGAAAGAATATTTATAAAAATGCAATAGCAACAATAAGATTACATAATGATACTGGGAAAGTCAACATTGAGAAAGGTGTAAGACAAGGTGACTCCATATCTCCAAAACTTTTTACAGCAGTGCTGCAAGAAGTATTTTGTGGATTAAAATGGGAAACTAAATCAGAGAAAGTAAATGGAGATTATTTAAGTCATTTAGATTTCACAGATGATGTAGTTGTTTTTGCAAATAATGCTTCAGAGCTGCAGGAAATGTTGCAGGAATTATCAGATGAAAGTAGGACTAAAGATAAATGTTAAAAAGACCAAAGTAATATTTAATCGACTTGCTCAAAATATGAAAATAAAGATTGATTATGATGAATTAGAAGAAGTTAACAGTTACTAATACTTTGGTCAGATTATTAATACAGATGGAAACACAATGGAGGAAATTAATCATAGAATTAAACTTGGTTGGAGAGCTTTTGGTAGAAATAACTTGATACTAAAAGGAAATATGCCTATGTGTTTGAAAAGGAAGGTTTTTAACAAATGTGTTTTACCAGTTCTTACTTATGGATCTGAGACTTGGACACTCAATAAAAGAGCAATACAGAGACTTCAGACCACTCAAAGAAGTATGGAGAGATGTTTTGTTGGGAGTAACAAGAAAAGATCGAAAACACAATGTATGGGTAAGAGAACAAACAGGTGTTACTGACCTCATTGAAAAAATTAAAAGATTGAAGTGGAGTTGGGTTGGACATATTACTAGAAGAGATGATAATAGATGGACAATTGAAATTTTAAACTGTATTCCAAGAGATTGTAAAAGACCCAGAAAGAGACCACATGTGAGATGGATGGATGAAATAAGAAAGTGTGCAGGGGTGATGTGGAGAAGAGAAGCTAAAGATCGAAGAAGAAGGATTAAACTTGGAGAGACCTTCATCCTGCAGTGGATTGATAATGGTTGATAATGATTTCCAATGTTACCTCATGAGAAATAGGTATTTTCCCAGGATTGGTAAGATTAATATTTTATCTTACACACATCCTCTTATTAAGCCAATAGACATCACATGATCACCATTTCTTATACTGGCTTACAATTATTATTAAAACAGACAAAACTCTCTATAGTATTGCCATTCAATGCATGCCAGAAAGCTTGTGCATAAAATCCCCATCTAATACCTACTCATCCAATATCCCCAGACTAGTTTCTAGCTTGTGGTCTTCGTCAGTGAAGAGCCTTGGATCTGAGAGCACTGTGCCTAGATCTTAGAATCTAATGCAACGCTCCAGCAGCCAATCCTGTGTAATAGGATAATGGTGGCTATGGTTATTAAAAAACCAAAATGTATAGGTACTGAACTGAGTTCAGACTGTTTTGACAATATAAGCTGATGAGCTTGGATTGAAAATATTTTGGTGTTTTCAATTTAAGACTTATAGTTTTGTAGTTGAGATAAAAGGTGGCTGCTGGAGGGTTGCATTAGATCCTAAGATCTAGGTGCAGTGATCTCAGATCCAAGGCTCCTCACTGATGAAGGCCACAAGCCATAACTAGTCTGGGGATATTGAATGAGTAGACAGATGGGGATTTTATGCCCAAGTCTGGCATCCATTAATTACTCTGGCTTGCATTGAATGGCAATACGTATAGAGAGTTTTATCTTTTTATTACTTAGTTTTTAATATTTTGGTGTTGCTAAATCTTTTGAGCAAATACAAATATGTATTTAAAATATAAATTTAATAAAAAGGTCATCTATTAACTGAACTTAATTTTTGATAACAGACATTAAATACCAGTTAGCCACAATGTAGCTATACTTCGATTACTATTTCACACATTCCTATTTTTACAGAGTATATTCCACTGAGCTGAGTATATATAAAAAAATTGAAATATTAATGCATTATAAAACATCTATTATATATATATATATTGTACCCTCACTTCTCGGTATATGATATAATTTAAAATATGACTAGCTCAATTAAATCATTATGCTCAGCTAAAATATGTACAATTATTTTTAATATATTTTTATAATATTATAACTTATCAGATTTATTACAAACTTATCAAAAATTAATATAGTTCAATATTATGTACTAATTAAATAAATATTTACTAAAATCATGAGACTGTGAAGTGAAGTTACAATTGGTAATCAGATTTACATTGAGTCAATGTCTCTCCAAGACACTATCTCAATGGCATAAGAATACTATTACCTCTTTATTATCTCATTACTAACTCTACAGCATTCTTATGACTTTTATAAATGAATTATCTTTAATAATAATAGATAAATAAATCTCAATCTATTGTTAAGGAAATATAATTAAAATGATCTCAGGTTCTTCTAATTATCTTAAAGTAATAATAATTCATGTAGATAGGAATGATAAGGGATTTAATATCAAACCTAAATACACCTAACTTATTCTAATAATAATCACTAACAATAATAATCTTTAGGGTAAATCTTAATCTTATCTATTCTATTATACTATTAGTCATTAAGAAAATAAGTAAATCATATACATGTCTTTCATTTCCATATAGTATCTTAATTTTAAAATATACTAAATTCTTATAATTTAACAATTTGTGGCAATAAATAGTATTATACTCTTATACTGTGCATTATAATTACTTTATGACCATTGTAATATTATATGTTAATGTCAATCAATTTCTATAAATTATATTAAGAAAATATTGTGTTTCTTTCTAAAATAATAATAATAATAAGTTCATATTGTGCAAATATTATGTACATTCAAATTATCTGTTGTCAAATGCTGTGGTGTAAAATAATGAATTCAACACATCTTTTAAACAACTTAACAAATTTATTTACATCAACTTTAACAAATAATTTATTTACACTATTTACATTTAAATGGAACTAAAGAAAATAAACAAAAATAAAAAAAATAATAATACAAGTTTTCTTTACACTGTTATTATTTCCATAATCATAAATAGATAATTTATACATTTATTAAATGTTCTATCAATAACATTTAATCTAGTCTAGGACTTTAAATTTTAATAAACATCATTTATCATCAATTAATACAGGAAACGGTTTTATGTGAAATATCATTCATGTAGCATGTATGTAAATAAACCAACTTTAATAATTTAAATGCTATTTCACTTAAATCCTACTGTTATTTATATTATAATGTATAAGGCTATATTACATCTATTATCAGTATGACTCAAATATTAATTAATGTATAAACTGATATAACTTTGTAGTATAATAACAATTATTGACTATCACTGTTTATTTCATTCCGATATAATGTCATACTACATGCCTTATTAAAATATGCAATATGTATATATACTTTTAAAAAAAAAAAAATTTTAAAATTATTCAATAATTTCAACTTTTATAAAGTATAATGTTAAATAAAATTCTATGATTCTTTTCCATTTTAAAATCATTACTTTTCTTTACTTATTATTCTTATTCCTTTATAAAACTACTACCTACAAAAGTCATTTTAACCTTATTTAATTTCAGAAAAACAAATGACCAATTTTAAAACAAAAATAATAACGATCCAAACTCTCCTATACCTCATCCTCTATTTACAATAAGCCTTCAATCAAAAATATAAATTTCTATGTAAAATTAACGTAACTTATCTAATAAAAATAAAAATAAAATATAGACTTTATATACTTCTTACTAACTTTAAAAGAAAAAAAAAAAAAAACTTACACTAGTATAATAAATCTGATTTCTAATATTGGAACAGAAACATTGAAATTCATTCACGAAAGAATCATATAATTATTTCTAAGGTATCATATTATGTTGTATTAAATTTACATCATCAATTTAAAATATGCATATTAAAATAAAATTGCTATTATTAATCTTGTACGTGTATATTATTTAAACATTAATACATTCATTCAATAATCATATAACATTTGGTTGATCTAAAGAAAACATAGTAAATACATCAAATTATTATTATTATTACACAATTTTTTACCATAAATGATACTTCAATGTCCAGTCCGTCACACGATGTCCTCCAAGATTTCAGTTTTACAAAATAATTTCACATTTACACTCAACAATTATTCTTTAAAATATTACGTGTTGTATAATTATAAAACAAACTTTATGCAATAAAAAATTATATTAATATTTAGTTATTACTTTTAAAAAAAAAATATAAATGTACCTTTCCTATCTTTCAATAAATTAATAATTAATTAAATATTTATGTTAGTTAATAATTAAAACATATTACATAACATCCAACGGTGTCTTCTTCCAACTATACTGTTCTTTTTCCTAGGCACAAATTTTCACCAAACATTACTTCCTTTTCCGGTACATCACGTGTTTTTAAAAGTTTTTATGAAATAAAATGAAAACGTTCTTTTTTAAAAAAAAAATAAAATAAAATAAAAGTCAGTTCCATCATAAGAAGAAAATAATAATTAAAATAGTTTATGAGATCCGAATTCATTTCTTCTTAAGGAAAAAATATTATTATTTAAAAGTTATTATTTTTAGAATTAGTCTATAATTTACAAAGTTCTTGTTTAATTATTTTAATTGATTTGGATATCCATGTATATTTGCGCATTCTGTAACAGATATTTAGGTAAGATTATTTTTAGAGTCTTATATACGACCAGCGTTCAGACTTTAATAATATAATAATTTTTTATTTATAGGTATTTCTTTACCTGTTAAATTTCCAATTTATTTGCCTTTTAAAACTATTGAAATGTAGTCTTTTAAACCATAAAGACTTAACAAGGCAAATATTTATACAATTACTGTTGCATATTATATCTTTACCAAGATATATATTTAAATTTATAATTTACAAATACTTGCTTCATAAAGAAGTATTTCTCATTTTTTCAAATATCTATTTTATAAAACTTAACTACCATTAGCTTTTAAATTTATACAAAGTCCAACGTATTACTGTTAGGCATCTAATAACTCTCCTAGTCAATCCAGCGTTTGTTAAATTTTCAGTATAAAGTCTCCAATACATTTTATCCTTATACGATGTCCTCATGATTATTTGATAGTAAATTGAGCTTCAATAGGGAAATGATCAATAGGGAACTACAATAAATTAACACTGCATATTTATTGGTAACTTTTATAAATTATTTTAAAAAACTACTCTCTTATAATTTTAAAACGATTTTGAGAGCGTCTATAATTACTTAGCTATTTCTAATAGCACTCTTTACTTTTAGAATTTCAATCACAAGTCCCCTCCGAACAATTGAACCTTGGTTTTATACCGGAAGAAAACTCCCACTTGATTGGTGAATTAAACAATCGACTTGCTAGCTTATTTACATATTTTACCAACAAGACAGAATTAAAAATAAATAATGACTTATTTAATATTTATTATTTATCACATTATCAAATTCTTAAATCAATCTTTATCGTTTATTTAAATCCATTAAACATTTTTTAAAACATTCTTTCTTATTTAATTTCACGTTTAACTTTTATAAGATTATTTTTTATAAACAAACTAAGTCTATTTTTATTCGTTATGTTTTAAAGCAGTATTTTAAAAATCAGATTTAATATTTCACATTAATTATCTTTATTTTTATTTCATGATAGCCAAAATAATATTTATAAATTTTATAACAGAATTTTTAAAATAGCTTTGCAACTTTACTAAAAAAAACTCCCAAGCATGTGTATATGTGTCTAATTAACATCTGTTTTTACAACAGAGCTACAGACGCTTGTAATAATCTAAAAATAAACTAACAATTCATTTTTTTAAAAATAAATATTTTTTAAAATAAATAATATATTATAACAATTTTTAAAATAATACTTCGATATTATTAAAATCAAATATTAATCTTCTATCATGTACTACTAATAATTAAAATATTTATATTCATTTATTAAATCCTAATTTTTTATCAACAATAAATATATGCATTTAATTTTAACTTGTCTTTTAAAATTTTAACCTTAAACATTTATTTATTAAATTTATTTATGCAGTATTGCTTATGGCCAGTTTTCCCAACTATATACTATTACCATTCCCATTGAAATGTCTCTCTCAAACATCAGCACAATTTTACATATCAAACACTCATGAATTACTTTAATTACACTTTTAAAAAGATTGTTATAAACAAAATTAACATCATATAGTTAAATATATCTTAAATTTAAATTTTTTTAAATAGATTGATACATCAATTTATGGAGACCCATACAAAAGGGCACAATATATGGGTCTTATAAAAATGATATATGAAATACACTAACTTATAAAATCTAATATATCTATAAAAATTAAAATCATGGTTACATAAATGTCTTGAATGGCAATATTTAATTAAAAAAACTCACTGCTCTGAAATAATGTCATCAAGATATTTCACAATCTTTATCAAATAACTAATGCATCTGTTCGCATTTTCCCATAAATTACATGCCAGATTTGGGAAGATGCTAAAAAATTGATTTTCTTTCTTTTAAAATACTGTTTATAAAATAAATATATTTGAATAATAATTTACCAAATATTGAAATGAAGTAATGATTACAGCTGGATGACATCTTAAAAATTCAGAACTGAAAAAAGCTCATCTTTGCTATAAAAAGTGCTGACAGCATGGGATTTTTTTAGGGATGAGAATAGATAAAAGATCTTGAGATGTGACATGGCTATTCCTTTATTAAAGTCAAAAATCTCAGCCAGTATGCCTAAGAAAATCTGTTGACCACCTTATTTTCCATTCCCATCATTTTTTCTTTATTCTCCATCCTTCTCTATCCCATTTCCATAACATCATCTTTAAACACCCCATGTTCTTTATATCTATATCCCCTTTATTCTTTTCCAATTCCAGCATAAAGACCAAGAAGCCTCTTGCTATATAATCACTTGGTCTATATTTATTCTCCCATCATTTATAGCCTTTTCTCCTTATAAACATTTACAATCCATTAGCAACTATTTAATATTTTCCACGCCTTTCCTACATAATCTGCAGAATAAATTTCCATTTCTTTGTGTATATTCTCTTGTTGCTAACTATCCTGATCAAACCTTAAATAATAAACTAACTTCTTTACTATTATTATAAATTAACTCATATCCAATATTTTTTTTACTTCTACATATATTTAAGGTCTTTTCACTCTCCATACTAGTTCATCTCTCCAGCTTCCTATTTTTTTTATTAATATATTCTTCTATTACAAACTTTGCCACTATAACCCCCAACCATCTTCCTAACACAATCAACCTACCCTATGTACAAGTATACTGACGGAAAGTCTTTAGCCAAATCTGCATATTGTACTATCTTTCTCTCATCTTTTTATCTGACCTTTATTCATAATCCAATTAATACCATTTTAGCTATTCTCTTATTATTTATAAATTGCAATCTACTGAACGTTTTCATTTTTCTTTTTGCATTTCTCATATAAAAACATGATCATCCCATTACTCCTTGAATTGTCTCTTTTAGCTATCCACACTGTATCTAATGCATGTCTTTATCCTTTTTCTAGATAATCTAACACTCCTTTGCTAACACAACATACTGTTACCATAGATTAACCTCACACCTGCTACTTCCATATAATTCTTGCCGTATCATGTTCGTTATATGAAAATACTGTTAGTTATTAATTAATTAATTCTTTAAAAAGAGATAAGAATGGAATTCCATCAAAAACTAATTTATTTCCTCACATCATAATTAAAAAAACTGCAATTCTTTTATCCATTGCTTCAATCAGTTTTAATTTTATTATACTTATTTTAAACTTTGAATGTGTATTTCATCGTACATGCATATATATTAATACAATTATTTATAACTGTTTTTAGCTATATATGTGTGTATCTATTTTAACAAAGACATATGAACATAGCAAGTTATTTACATTATTCTAAATATAGCATCTATTTTTTTTTAAAATATCTTATGAAAAATCTTTCAGCTATAAACAATTTTCATGTTTTACCTCAATTCAAATTTCAAAACCATTTGAAAATAACTTAATTCCTTAACTGGAAATCACTCTCAAAAACTGCTTTATATAAATTCATACAAAAAATATATTAAAATCTTTTTACCTAATAGACTAGAACATCATAGAATTTTTATTTTAAATTGTATGGTTCACTTAATTTTTCTGAAGTTTCATTCTTCTAAGATGTGGGACTATAATTACCATCATTTTTCAACTATTAGCAATCTGCTGTAGGATAAAAATGTCTTCAAGTTCAATCCATTTTCTCCAATCTTTAGTTTCTCTCTTATATCACGCTAGCACACTTCCTTATTTCATCCACATATCTTACTTGTTGTCTCATGCTAAGTCTTTTAAATTTCATTGAATAGTTTAAGATTTCAACTCTCCATTTATTATCATCTCTTCTAGCAATATGTCCAGTCCAACTTTTATTATAGTCTCTCTAATTTATTCAATGATGTCAGTAACACATTTGTTCTCTCGCTAATGTATATCATTTTTGATCTCTTGCTACATTTAACATGTATTTTTGTGTGGTCTGAAGTCTATATTTTTGTTCTGTTGAATGTCCAGATTTCAGAACCATAAATAAGAAATGGTAAAATGAATTTATTCTATGATTGATTTTATCTATTATGTTTTCATCTGTAGTCATAATCTGATTTATCATTATCAATCTTTTTTTTTTTTCTTGAGAAAATTAATTGAACATTACTTTCGTGTTTTTAGCATTTACATTTATTTTCATCTCATAACTCTTCAAACATTTTTTGAAACTCTAAAACAATATTTACAAAAACAATTACAGTATATCATCTGCAAAATCTAGTTGATTTAAATAATCTCCATTTATTTTTGCTTCCTTAATTTTAATATCGTTTTTTATAAGTTGTGTATATCTACTTTGCTATTTTTGTTTCAAATATTTTCTATGAATATTCTTTTTTTTCATGTCATAGCATCGGCCGGGATGCGAACCCACAAACGTCTGCAACAAACTACTTGCTTGCAAGGTTGTTGCGATGACCTCTCGGCATTTTATTAGCATTTGTTCATTACTCGATAAAGGCCTAGGTTTAAGACAATTTAAAAAAATTTTTTTTATTGAACTGTGCTTTATTATTTTTGGCATTATTTGATTTGTTTTTTTGCAATTTTGCTTTAGTTTTTTTTTTTTTAGTTATTTTTCAAAAAAAGATTAGGCCAAATATTTGTTTTTTTAAGTACAATTCTGTATACTCTACTCCAGAGCCATCTACCAAAAGCTCGAGTATTTAATAGATACAAGATGGTAACCACATCCTACTCTATATTTAACTTTATGCTTTCTCTATTACTCTTTAAACCCCTTTATTCAAAAGGAGAAAAACTTTTCAGTTAATGACGATCGACAAACGTGTTTTCTAATCTTACGCGTCAAAAACGTTATCTTCTCAAACAAATCATTTATTCTTAAATTAAAAAATTCTTTAACAGCAAACATATTAAAAACCATTTAATCTTACGTACAACTTAGTTTTAAAGCCTCTTTGCAGTAACAGACTTTTTTTTCTTTTATATTTAAGATGGTGTAATGAAACACTGTCCAAACGTTATCAATATTCTTCCCGTTCTTTCCAAATCCAATTAAATCCATCTTTCATCCCAATTTTCTTTTCACTTTCATACAGTAAACAAAAAAAAAATTTAGTAGCCAAATTTTCCATACGATGTTCAAAAAAAATTTATAAACTTTAATTTCCATTAATCACAGAGATAAAAAAAAATATTTCAAAGTTAAAATGCAATTATCATTGACATTTAATTAAAATACATTTCTCAAACAATAAAACATACATTTTTTTTTAAAAGAAGTAAAAACTAAAATTAAATATATGAAAATGAAAGTAACGTAAATTTCTATTTCTAATACAATTTTTATAATTTTAATATTTTTTCAGTTTCGAAAGTTATAAATGAAAAGTCATCAGTTTAATTAAGGATTAATTGGCTATACCATAACGCAAAACTAATTCAATGTGTGGTGGCCAGTAACTATCTTTAATTTCTACCCAGGGATTTTGAGGATCTTCAACAGTCCGATTCATTAAATCCTCTAGAAGGATTCGGAAAAATGTAAAAGGTAGCAGATTTCCTTTTTGGTCAACGGGATTCGGATAGTACTTCGTCAAAAAATCACCCATTTCTTCGAAACTTCTTCTAAATGCCTGGCAGCTCTTTCACTTTTTTCCTTTACGTATATTGGTGATTATTTATCTTTTCAGCATATAAGTGTTTAGGTGTATCAGTGTTATTAGATAGAGTGGAGAGAGGTGGGTGGTGTGAAAATCTGTGCTCATATACCCTATATTACATATATATAACCACAGGTATATAACAAGCCTGTGTTTCAGTTATTACATTATAGAGATGTCTGCCCATCCTTGCATATGTATTAAATGGATTATGTCCTGTACATGTGGGGTTCAGATTGACCTTAGGTCAACATGGGTGTGACAATAATCTCGGCCTCAGGGTGGCCTTTGAGCATTCCATTATCAGATTTTCAATTGGATGGACGGTTGAAGAGTTGGAGTGTGGAGTGGATTGAAGCCTGTCCATTAAACTATGAGGATAGTCTATCTTAATATATATCTGAACACTTATACTATATATGTGTGTAAAGATGATAGTCTGGACCAACTGATGATTGCTGGCTTAGCATGAAATACGTATATTGGTGATTATTTATCTTTTCAGCATATATGTGTTTAGGTGTATCAGTGTTATTAGATAGAGTGAAGAGAGGTGGGTGGTGTGAAAGTCTGTGCTCATATACCCTATATTAATTTCTGTAAGTAATTGTCTTTATCACACTGATTTAAAGAAAAGTTTTCAATTTTATTCCTGAGTGCTTCATTTAGAACTTTCTCTTGCCGAAGATTTTCTTCCAATCCTTGCTTCTCTTTTTTGAGTTCTTCATTTTTAGATTCTAAAGTTTGCTGTAATTGTTTGATAATGAGATAAAGATTATTAGTAGTACGATTTTCTAAATAAAAGTTATATTTTGGCAAAGCTTCTACTGGCTTTTTCTTCAATTGTTCAATCTCACTGCTCAATTTTTGTTCTTTATACAAATTAATTTGTACTTCAGGATTTACCTCCAAAACTTCTGTTTTGAACTTTTCTTTTAGTACCAATTTCTTGCAGAAGAATTTTGAAGACGGCTGAAGGAGTTTCCATTTCTTCATCTTTGGCTAAAACTTCGGTAAGAGACGTCTGGTCCATACTTTTAAGGTAGTAAGTATAAACTCCTTAAGAACTGTTTAAAAAAAAAAGGGGTCAAATATAGATCACGTGCTCCTCTTAAAACGTACAAAAAAAGGGTAAACATGTTTACCTGCTATTCCCTATCTCGTAAATGGTCCACGTAACATCTGCATATAAATTTGCATAGTTTTACAGTTAATAATAGAATAACTCGCCATGAATATGGGACTGTAGACTGTCCCGAAAGCGCTTGGCAGTAAAAAATTTTGACAATTTATTAATAGCGTCATTAACTGTGCGCAGAGCACATATATACATATTAATTTATTTAAGCGATAATGAAGTAAAATCTTAACTATTACTAATCTTAAGAAAAACAATAAGCAATCCAGTTGGAAATTAATCGTTATTAATAGTCGTTTATTATATCCATATCTTATGTACATACTTTTTCTAACTTTCCTTTTCAAAAATTACAAAAAAAAAAAAAAAAGTACAGTAGGATAATTAAAATATTATCTTTCCGGCCATCACGGTCTAGTTATTTCTCAAGCAAAGATAATAAAGTTTTTTTTTAAAAAAAACAATTCTTAGCATTTATTAAAAAAAAAAAAGTACTTGTGTATTTACAGGTAAAATAACTTCAGTTAAT
The DNA here is from genome assembly GCA_028023455.1 of Epiperipatus broadwayi. Lineage (NCBI taxonomy): Eukaryota > Metazoa > Onychophora > Udeonychophora > Euonychophora > Peripatidae > Epiperipatus > Epiperipatus broadwayi. Next base: position 6,910,738 of record JAQFVV010000036.1, on the reverse strand, counting down.
AGGAAAAAACAACAACAAATAGAGTGGCTAACAGGTTTATCTGGGCATAATTGCTGAGATATTGTTGACTTCGTTTAAGGAGAAGCCACAATACATCACATCACATCACAGCAGTAATTACTATACACTGGAATATTAAATACTATCGCTTGTTTCAGCCATTTTGTTTTAGACATTTGCTATTCCCTTATTAAAATATTATAATAGAACAAAAAAAAAAAAAACGCTTTCAGGCGACCAAAACAGATAAATGCTTATAAGAATCCTTAGAATTAAACTGATAAATGAAGTAAGATAAAAAAAAAGAATTGAATAATGTAAAAAAGTAAAATATATGTATTTGCTAATTATTTTTACCAATCACAGAAGGCAAAACTATATTGTGCTACCTTGCTTTTTTTCTGAGTATATTAACTCTTTTTATTGCTAAAATGGCGGCGGTGAGCTAAGTTCTTTTATTGTTGCCTCTTAATAACTAATTCAGCTTTTATTTTTTTGATATTATGTTTAATGACAAAATCACCAAATTGAACGTGAAAGTATGTCCGTGGAAGAATTATGAAATAGTTGTTCATTTTATGTGAAAATCCGTATGCTCAAGTATTTTTATAAGAATAATTTAAAAATCATACAACAATGATAATTTATAAAGAATTGTGTTATGCAGAGAACATATAAACATGAGTAGAGATAACTTGTGATAATATAAAATTTCAAACGTAGCAGCTATATTTTTAGAAAATTGTTTTAGAATGTCTTACCGTTTCTTTATTTTAAAATTAATTTAACAACTAACGGAGAATCTCAAATAGCCACGTTATATTACATTTAAGTTCTAAGTTGAGATATTTTTTTTTGTGTGTGTGTCTCGGAAAAAAATCTCACGATTAACACATCAGATCTAAGTTTTATATACCATTTCTATATTTCTTGAATATATATATTAAACGTTAAAACAATAATCCGATAAATTTATGATAACATTTCTATATTTCTTGAATATATATACAGGTAAAGGTTTACTGATGTGATTACAGTAAATATTTATAATTAAAACTTAAAAGATAATAATAAAAAAAGCAATTACCTTTTTAAGCATAATTATGCCCTATGCATACTAGGAAGTTGGAGAAAAAGGCGGCAGTGCTATATCTACCGCGGAAGGCAAATCCACATATTCTCAATATTCTGGGTATGTATGTCTTGGTCTTCGGGATTCACGAAGTTGTCCTGGTGGACGACAACCAAATGCATATATACCCCATTGCTGAGTCTGCTGATATTGTACGCAGCCCAGCCATCTGAAATTATGTGAGTACCTGGTAAAATGTACCGCTGGATTAGGGCCTCCAATGGGTAAAGGTTTACTTTAGCGACCACAGCATAAAAATCATGTTCGCCCTCTAGTTTTCAAAATTATAAGTAAATAATTATTCGAAAAATCTTACGTATATACTACTATATTACAATTACATTAAAATTTATTAAAATGTAAAAGATAAAAAAAATATTTACCATTTTAAAGAAGTTGAAATAATTGCACTAGTTTAATTAAAATAATTAGTTTAAATTATTTGAAACTTAAGAATTTAAACTATCGGCATTTATAACTTAAGAATTTAAACTATCTCGATGGTTCTCGGCGGAATAGATGATAATGGGGAGCCATTAGTCATCGAAATCGACGAAACATATTATTTCCACAGAAAATACCACAGGGGGACTACATGCTTCTTGACAGAAGTTGCGGATAGAACGGCTGGCTCATTGGAGGCCCTAATCCAGCAGTACATTTTACCAGGGACTCGCATAATTTCAGATGGCTGGGCTGCGTACAATAATATCAGCAGACTTAGCAATGGGGTGCACATGCATTCGGTTGTCGTCCACCAGGACAACTTCGTGAATCCCGAAAACCCAAGACATACATACCCAGAATATTGAGAATATGTGGATGAGGGCCAAGCGTAAGCTGAAATTCCAATCTGGTACCAGCAGGGCTTTATTTTCATCGTACCTCCAAGAATTTGCCTTCCGCAGTAGATATAGCACTGCCGCCCTTTTCTCCAACTTCCTGCTATGCATAGGATATAATTATGCTTAAAAAGGTAAATTATTTTTTTTTATTATCTTTTACGTTTTAATTAATAAATATTTACTGTAATTGTAATATAAGAGCAGATACGTAAGATTTTAGTTCTAATTTTAAAAACTAGATGGCGAATATGCCCTGGTCGCTAAAGTAAACCTTTACCCTCCAATGTGCCAGCCGTTTTATCCGCAACTTCTGTCAAGAAGCACTTCCTTGACATTCTTTCAATACTGACAAAGACCCAATGCCTCTACCTATAGTCCCCAGTGGTATTTTCTGTGGAAATAATAAGTTTCGTTGATTTCGACGACTAATGGCTCCGCATTGTTATCCATTCCGCCGAGTACCATCGGATTTGTGTCTAAATATTTGGCACACTCTTCACGACAAAAATTTGCCCAGTCAATGACTATTTTCTTGCTTACGCCGATGTTTTTTTTATTTATAATAATTGCTATAAATCTAGATAGTTTAAATTGTTAAGTTATAAATGTAGATAGTTTAAATTCTTAAGTTTCAAATAATTTAAACTATTTATTTTAATTAGTCTAGTGTAATTATTTCAATTTCTTTAAAATGGTAAATATTTTTATTATTTTTTACATTTTAATAAATTTTAATGTAATTGTAATATAGTAGCATATACGTAAGATTTTCGTGTAATAATTTACTTCTAATTTTGAAAACTAGAGGGCGAACATGATTTTTATGTTGTGGTCGCTGAAGTTAACCTTTACCCAATTATTGCTTTATAATACATAAATCATTTAAAATACTATTGAGGAAATTGTCAGTCTTTTTTAACATTCCATTATATATCAGTTAATTTTATTTTATTGTCAAAATTTTATTCTTGAGTAAAAAGATTGACAATTTCCTCAATAGTATTTTAAATGATTTATGTATTATAAAGCAATAATTGAATGTCACTGAAAGTAAGAGATTTGAATTATAATCCATAGGTCCTTATTTCTTGAATCTCATTCTACCATTATTCTAACTCATACAGGGCACTGTTTAATGCAGTGATGGATTCTATAGCTCAAGATTCATGGATCATAGCTGAACTGTTATTTTTAATGCTTGACTACATGTGACCTGATCAACCAATTAATAATTACTAAAAACTATATATAGCATAAGTGTAAAATTTAATATTTGCAGTTGACTACCATATTTTTTTGTTCTAATTGCATTTTTATTCACTTTATTATTTTTTTGATATATGGGGAATTAATAGAGCTTAATCTGTTTATGTTTGTCACAGTATTTTTTCATTATTAAAAATTTACTTCTAAGTTATCTTAAATTTTATTTGTACATTGAGTGTATATGCACAATTAAATGTTTACTTTTGAATGTGAAAACAATTGTCTTGTATCTTAAAGTATTAAAATTAAATCACATATACATAGAAGCACCAAAATTTTTGTAAAATAGATTTGAATATAGTGAGATATAAAGTAATTCTTGGTTTGTTAGGCAAGATAAGTTGCTGCATAAAGTAAAGTAATTGAATGCGTAATATCTCCTAGGTATGAAACTTATTTGCTTTCTTATCCTATTTACAAATGATTAAAGATTCAAACTAGACGAACAAATATTTATATATGTAATGCAATATACTTCTTATCAAATGTATTAATAATTTTTTAATGGCAAGTATATAATATCAGGTATAAGTATAAAATGTGATTATGTATTTAATTATAATTATTTAGAAGCTCTTTTCATAAATAGGTTTGCCTTCCTTAATCAGGTGCTTCAAGGATGAACCTAAAATTTTTGAATGTGGGTCTGCAGATTAAAAGTTAAATTTATTTATAATGACTTCTATATTTTGTCATTGTATTATAATATATCTATTGAAGGAATTATATTTTATATTACTAGATATTGTAATCTATATATACTCTAACGGGGTCAAATATGCAGTCAACAAAATAATCCTATAAACTAGGTAATGACCACCAACTCGTGTCTGTGTGTAACGTATAAAACATTATCACAAACATTACGAAGTCCAACATCATTGCTTATATTTCCAGGATAATTTTCACATGACTATTGCATCTGATGTTAACACACCTGCCTTTCTATTATATTGCTAGGAACAATGAGCTATAACTGCATTGATTGTTCTACATAACACATATGCTGAGATAATGAGTAATTAGATATATTCATCTAGTAATAACAATATTAATAATAAGTAAATAAGCAATTATTTTATCTAGCGCTGTGTTTACAATTATATTATATTCAAATATCAGCCTTTCAAGCTAATTGAGCACGCGCCTTTTGAGAATGACGTTTAGTAAATTGTAAGTAATTTCACCGACATCATTCAGTCAAAAAAAAAAACATCGTAAATAGTAATTTAAAGTGAGAATTCTACTCACGCTCTCCTCAACAGTTCTTCAGATTTGCTCATATAAAAGAATTTGAGTCGTAGGAATAAGAGGATCCTTTTTATTCCTGCATAAATACTATATCGTGGATTGAAGAGGAAAGTATTCATTTATTTAACACTCTCAAAAGGCACGTGCTCAATTAGCTTGAAAGGCTGATATTTGAATATAATATTAATAATAATAAAAAAGTGATAATCACATTTCAGCTGCCAATATAAAAAAAAAAAAAAACTAGAAATATGTTGCATGGAGTTTGAACTCATTTGCATGAAGCAAAAAGTTAAAAAAGCAAGCATTGACAAACCAATTGTATTAAACAGGTAAAACTCTCTAAACGTATTGTAAGCAAGGATAGGAAATGGTGATCATGTGATACAAAATCTTTTACTGGTTTATAAATTTATTCTGGCGACGAATTGAGTATGTAGTGTATATCATTATTTGTTTATTGGGTATTACTAATTTTATAATTGTGCACATACTCTAACATTCTGTGATACACTTTATGTGCGAACCACAGACATCTTAATGTTGTCACACATTGGAATGATCCCTGGATGGATATTATGATTATCTAGGAATAATTTAATAAGTAACCAATTTAAATTCATAATGCAGCCGGGTCGAGATTCAACATACTATATATAATTAATTCAAATGCATTTACATGTGCATGCAATTGTGAAGTAATCTACAGATTATGGCATTTTTCTAGAACAAAACATTGTGGATCTAATGCATCAGGCAAAAGAAAGGTCCTCAAATATATTATTAAAATATAATTCATTGAGGTGCTAGACTGTAAAATGTGGTTACTTGATAAATAAACACTAAACGTAACACATTGGGTAACATAATCTTACAGCATGAAATATTCTACTACTTAAATAATTTAAGATATAAAAGTAAGCTCTAGCTAGCAATATATATATAAAAATAATTCCCTAATTAATCATTAAGTTAGTGGCCTGGAATCTGCCAAAATTCACATTAATTGACAATTGACCAGCCTGATGAGTATCATCTTCTTCAATGCTTCTTTATGGAAAGTTATTGGGGAGAGCTTTTTACTTACCTTTATATGGGTTTTATATTTATGTAAATTCATATACATAGTTCTAGACTAATTGAAACTGTGTAATTATAATTGTTTTAGACATGTACTGAGTTGCCATCTACTTCTAACAAGCTGGAAGAAAGAACTCCTGAACAAAAAAGAGTTGAACGATTAAAGAAATTAAAAGAATTACATTTGAAAAGAGTAAGTTTAACTTTTTTCATAATAACTGTACTTAAATTTTTTTTTTTTTAAAAAAAAAAGGTTATGAAAAGAATTACAATAAAATTCTTATAATCACTTTGCACCTATGACATTTGCTTTTCCAAGCCATATCGCGGATATCAAAATTAATGGATAATAGTGATCCCTATTATAATGTATGTTTTTAATACGTATACCCTCGTGAATATATAAGTGAATGTATATAAAGATGTTTTAATTTGTTTATCACACACATTGAACATATGTATCACACACACATATAAATGCGAGCTAACTATGTGTGCATTATAAATTATTTAAAAAAAATTTTTATTTTTCATTTTTTTAAATATTTACTACCTTTTTTGCTCGTGGATAACCGAACCATAAGCGTGGAAATTGTGTGTATGAAAAGAATACTTTATATCACTTTACATTTCAATTTTATTAGTAAAATTCATATCAGAGCCTGTAGTTGGTCTTAGAATTTTAGCATGTATTTGTTCTTATAATCTTTTATATATTCACAAGTGAAATGAACAAAGCTATTCAAAATTACGTAAAAGTCATTTTAAAACTTACAATGCGTTAAGAAATGTAATTTTAGTTAACGTAAAACAATTAAGTGGATGAGTGTGGAATACACTTTGATTATAAAATCCTTCAGTTGAAGAAGTTCAGAAATTAATTTAATTTTTTTATGTAGCTAAAAGAAAACTGATCATATATTCATTGTAGTAAGTAAATGCACTTAAAGGAATCTTTAGTGAAATTCTCTCATTTTTATTACCATTTGTTATTGGTAAAAATGATAATAAACAAATTATAAGTATTTACAACTGATCGCTAATTTATAATTACAATTTATTAACATAGTGCTGTATAAATAAATACCTTATTACAATTCCTAAAGCGGAATATTAATTGCAAGAGTCTTATAGGACCGTAATTAATTGAAATATTATCCTGTTGTGATCTTAACCTGAGATTCAAATTCCGAATGGAACTTAGAAGTTTTTTTCTTTTAGTGGAAGTATTCTCAAGCATAAGGGTTGCTTTTTTTATGTAGCTAGCCTATTTACATATCCTAGATAGTTATTTGCTCTCAGTCAAAGGGTCTAGTTGGTATACAAAGATCCTAGTAATCTCTATTGATCAGTTGAGTGCCTATGGACCAATCATAAAGAAACAATATAATTGATAAGATTCAGCTTTCATTATTGAAATGATCATATATCTATAACTTTTGAATCCATAAGTTTATTTTTTTTATATAAAAATTAAAGACAAGTGTTAATGCTACTAAAACCACGGGAGTGACTTTTAAAGCATATATAGTAATTTAGCATTTATTGTTTTAATAATTGGATAATTTACTAAACTATCGAATTGAAAACATAATTGTTTGTGTGTTGCATTATACATATGTAAAGAAAGGAATTAGTGGAGATATTTTCATGTAATAATTAGGGAAATATTACACCAATGACACTGTCAGGTACTGATGACCTTTGAAGTAAACTATTTGCAGTAGTAATTCTAATATGAGTTTTTAACTTTCCTTATGCACTTGTAATTAGCTATAAGTGCTTGGAGGTGCAACTTAAGAAAAGCTTGAAAATTTACTGGGAAGTGAGATATATTAACTCCCTCAGGATGGGATACTTATATACATGATGTAATCCACTAACCATGCTTTTAGTATTTTACAAGTGGCATTGCTATGATTACAATATTGCTATAAGATGTCGTAAGCATGCTTAACGGATTACATTAAGTGTATAAATATTCCACTCTGCATATAGCTAAATAGCTAGATTTTATAAAGTATCAATCTTTTTACATTCAGAACTTTGACATCAATACATTTTATTAATAAACATTTATTAAACTATAAATTATCCCTAATGCAGATATAAATTTTAAACCTTAGTTAAAGATTAATATACATTTTTTAATCATATAAAACTGCATGGAATAAGCAACTTTATTTCGCTTTTTACATTCAGACTTATCCTTCCATTCTTGAATTATATGATTGTTAAAAACATCTGAAAAAGAGAAATTAACTCCAAGGTGTATATCTTATGTGATTGTATACAGGAATTCTTCAATATTCATGGCATTAGTAATCCATAGTTTGAAAAAAATATTAATAAAAAATAAAGAAATTAGGAATTCATGAATATGAATCCATAAATTTTATGCAATTATTTATACAAGCGCTAGCATAATTCGTCTTTGATAGTTTCTGTAGTTTTATTACTATATTGTTTTTTATTTCTGTAATAACCATATTCCATTTTTTTTGTTAATTATTTTTGTATTTTCAATTGTGCATATTTGAAAATTAACTTATATTGAAGATTTATGTCTATATACTTAACATCTTTATATATAGGGTTTTTTATTAACACTCAAGGCGCATAGTATTAAGGTATAGCCTTAAATATATATCTACTTACGTGCTGACCATGCACTTAAATAAATTAATATTTACAACTTTACATTGTTTCAAAATATTTCTAACTACAAAATCTCGACATTAAATTGTATTTCGAAAGATTACGCGAATGTTAGTGTTTAATAGAAATTGTGGACTTAATTAGTGAAGAGTTTAACAGCTTCACACTCTCAAATCAAAATTCTTTAGATTCGCCTATATAATTAGAAAGTAGGTTAAAGATAAGAGTGGCCGCTCTTATCTTTATAAAGTCATAATCTTGTGTGAAGATTTGCAGAGGTCCCTCTAGTGGCAAATTGAACACTCAAGGCACATAGTATTAAGGTTATAGCCTTAAATATATATGTATTCATATTTTAATATATCCACAATAAAGGTCAGAATCAAATATACTACTATATAATATTCTGTCATGCATTCAGAAGCTTGATTTAAAATTTATTCCATTTTTTTTTTAAAGGATTATTGACATATATTCAAATATTAATTGAAATTGAAGTAAATTTATATATTTTTTATCTATTAAATATCTATATCACCAAACAGAATGTCTTTTTAAAGCAACATACTTATAATTCATCGAAAAAATTCTTATATATAAGGAAAAAAAAGAGGACACTTGTATATTAAAATAGTGACTTTGTTTAAATATTTTTGTTAAAAAATTGTTTTTATAGTAATTTTAATTAATATAATATAATTTAATGGCTAATTTGAGATGATCCTAAAGATTAAAATGATCGCAATAATCATCTTTAAATTCATTAAATATTTGTAAAAATTATCTTTCACAAAAAGGCAATAATCATCAAAAAATTAAAAGAAAAAAAAATTAATCCCACATGATTGTAGAAGCTATTACATCAATATGCTTGCAGTGATGAAGAAGTTAAATTTATGCATTCATCTAATTGATACATTAATGATTGTTATAGTATATACAAGCACTTTAAAATGCTGGTTGAAGAAGCTATTAATAGCAAACAATCAAAATGAGTTAATCCAGGCTAAGCGCTTTCGAGGTGTTATCTCTCATAATCATAGCCAAATTAGTAATAGTTATTGTGATATTATTAAATGGTAATATATGCAAATGTTTATGTAAATTAATCAGCTTGTCCATTTTCTGGAGATAGCGAAGCATGTGTCGCGTCTATTAATTGCGTTATTATCGTTGATGACAAAATACGCTTCTTTTATCTTGTTTTTGCAGTCTTTAGTTTCAGTGCACACAATTTGGGGGTTGGAGGGTATTAAATCAGAAAAGAAATAATTTAGTCAATCTGCATATCCTATTGGGGAAAAGCTTTTAAGTTTGTCAAAACAACAATAGTATTTATTTTCTTCTTGGCTTTCTTCATTGATTAAGTTACAAAAGAATTTATATTTTTCGACCATCATATTTAAAATAAAAACTGAGCACAGTAAAAGATTTTCTGATCAGATAGAGATGGGGAACTTTTTTGCCAAGGTCCATTTGCATATTTATAATTTCATTTGCAGGCTATGCAAAATTATCGACTTAAAAGTTAGCCTACTATATTTGATCAAAAATTTAATTAATTTACATCTAATCATTAAGAATGAGCAACTTTTTCAATTGACAGACTAATTTCAACTTTCTTCTTTTAAACCAGGACCATATTTTTTTAATTAATTAAAAATAAAATAATATTATTAATGCTGTTTCATATTTAATGACAATTCTACTAATTCACCTTATATCTATCTTTATGAGGTATATTCTCAAATTTGTTTTTATATTCTGGGTGATTAATTCTATAGCAGCTAAGATACAATCTTTTATAAACTCTCATGGTTTCGAATTTTCTGCTTTTTTAAAAAAAATAACTTGCTCTTATAAAATTTTCTGACTTGTTTGTACTTTTTATGAAATATGTTAGCTACTTGATGAATCTTCTTTTCTGGTTCCTATTTTAATGTTTTTTTTCTTTCCCAATAACTTTGTTGTAGTTAGGATGTTTTGATAGAGTCTCATAATAATATGCTCTTTATTAACTGAAATACTTTCCAGGCACATTAATTTATTATTTCTGTCTATAAAAAATATACATTGGTTCATTTCTTTTCAAATATGCGATTTTCTGTATTAATTTTTTTTATCTTACTCTGTGTAGCCATCCTAATAAAAAAAATTAAATGCAAAATAATAATAATAAAATGAAGTAAAATTGGAATTTTATTTTTGCTATATACATTCATCTGAGAAAATCGCTATAAAAACAAAATGCTCTCAGCATCATAGATTAAATCCGTAATCAGATAGACCACATAATATTGATAATTTATTAAAATATTGCACTTCTAATAGAGTGAAGTAGAATTATTATAAAGGTTGGAAAGAAAAAAATGTATTTAAGAAAATAAATATTTTATTTTACTTAATTCAATATTTGCACTGCACAACATGCATGTTTAAATAGAAGTTTTATACATATCCATTTTATATATGCTTGTGAAAATATTTGGGGGCTAGATTGAGAGCTTTTAAGAGCTGGACTTGGCCTATGGGCTGGATATTTCCCACCCCTGCCTTTTTAAATGAACTAAAAATATATTACTTTTCTAGGAATCTGAAATTTTTAGTAGCAGACTGAATTTATCAAACATGAAATCTAACCCAAAAATGTTTGCAGAATTTCTAAATTGTGCTGCAGAACTCTGAATATTTAAATAAAATGACATATGGATGAGGACCAGTAATTTTGGAATCAGATTTAAATTGGTTCCGGGAAAAACAAAAGACTATCTATTTACTATGCATTCTGGACTTACATAAATATCTATGTACTATACTTATCAAAGGAAGACAAAACTAGATGCTTTAAATTAGCATTTCCTCTCTCCTATCTTTAACAATATTTCATGTCCTTTAATTTGTAATAGGAAAGATGAGCATTGATATTTATTGGAACTATTAATACTAACTCTTACTATGTATATTGTGATTTAAAGTGCTCGTTATGGATTTTAGGTTTAAGTAGATTTGAAATTATTAATAGCACTTTCTGATGTAAATGCTGTCTCGTGACAGTTTTGGTAAGTTATCACATGCTTAATGGCAATGTTGGGGGGGGGGCTACAAAAATCAGTACGTAGAAAATTGAAATGAAGATGATCAAAAACACACAAATCAAGAAGTTCCTGGCTGAAAAGAATACTGAAAATAGAATAGATTTATCATGTTTTCCTCATTAAGTTTCAAAGGATTTTGCAGATAAAAGAATTTATGCCCATATTTATACCACATGATCATGGAAGCACTATCCAAGAAAATTAATAATTTTTCCATTAACAGATAACTTAGTGTAAAATTGACTTGATAAAGAATATCTGTTGTCATGGATTCATTTTCCAGTTACTAAAGAGTTAACAATTAAAGATGTTAGCCAGTTTATTCAGAGTGGTGTGTATAATCAAAAGTAATCGGTGAGAAAGACCATAAAAGAATAGCAAGAAATAAATCATGAATAGTTAGAAATATTTTAACTCTTAGTTTGTGGGAAATAAATCCCTCCATTAAACATAAGTTAGTAGTGGGTTATGACTGTAGCAAAAATTATAAAAGTAATGTTTTGTTTATTTTGCAATTAGTTAATAATATTACAGTTTAATTAGGATAAAACAATTATTTCCTATTTATTTATTTATACAATTGGGTAAAAAATTAATTTTTTTTTGGCTGGATTTTGTCCACATATAAATTATTAATGTAATGAAAAATTAAAATATATTACTTTATTATAAGTTGCATATATATTTTTAAGGAATTATTGTAATTTATGATAGAGACACCTATACGTTATTGTCCTTTAGTCTGATGTAGTAATTTGCAGCCAAATTGTTTATACTGACTTATTAAAGTGTTTTGTAAAATAAAATTAAATACTCTCATGTGAGAAATTGTCTCATACGATCTTCAGTAAAATCATATATAAAGCTTATAAGACAAATTATAATGTATAAGATTAAAACATGCACTTTATAAAACTTATTTGAATTATTGTATTTATTGCATTTATTTATAAATAATTAAATGCCTTTTTAATCCAGTTTTTATGCTTTATTGAAACTTTCACAAAAAAACATATAACAAATTTCTTTTGTCAGAGTGAAGCTCAAAAATTGAATCATTTAGAGGTAATTGAAGATGATAGGAGACAAAAACTACCTGCTAATTGGGAAACTAAAAGAAAATGGGCTGAATGGGAATTAGAAGAAGATAGAAAGAAACAGGTGAGTTTTTCTTGCATAAGTCAGCAAACTTTTAAATGTTTTTTAGCATACATGTGATTAATGTTCATATTTTGCTTGATGAACTTTTTGTTGATATTTTAGTATAACATTATTTTTTCATTTGTTTTCTATGTCTGATAAGCATGATTATTTTTAGACATCCTCTCTATGCTCATATCTTTTAAGTTGATTAACTGTCAATCATTGTAAATTCAGTTCATTAACAGTAGCATTGTTATGTACAATTATGTTTTGTTTTTCTCTTAGATGGCTATGTGGATAATTTGTCAGTTCTTCTTGAACTGGAAATTTTCTTTTTCTTTTTTTTGTTGTCTATATTGCCAATACACATTTTTCGTTGATATTTTACTTGCATATATCATAGCTGAAATTTATAAAATAGACAATTTCCATTACAATTATTAATATTGTAACAGTCAAGTTTGTACATTCGCGTAACAGAATTCAGAATCCAAGCAAAAGAGACCGAAGCTGACCAGACTAGGACTGTAACATCCCGAGTCCGACCGCACTTCAACTCGTAAGACAGGATTTCAAGACTCAAGACCCTACGAATGACCACCTTGAAATTACACGTAGTATACCTCTTTCCACACGGCCGACATAGGTCACGGAGAAGCAATAAGACTCTGATGAATACACTAAATTTAAGTTAACTTAATGCATAGTTTTCACATATATATACTATAAATAGTAATTAGAACTGGATTGAATTAGATCAATAACGAAACAGAGAACGAAATACATTAAATTAATTATATATATTTATTTACAATTGACACTTGTTCACAATCAAAAATCTTTTAATTACTTGACCAGCTTTTATTTTTAATCTTACATATAATAGAAACTCTTTCTATTTAAAAACAACTTTTTAACATTTTTTTAAAACGAAAACATTTTTAACATATTTATTAAAAATAATTTACAAACATTTTGATATAGCTTTTAAATATATTTTCGAGAAACTTTTCCCTGAAATATATTTAAAACAAGAAATCTTTTAACAATTTTTAAAAACATTTAATATTATTTTTAGATACTGGCTTTTACATATTTTAAATCATGTCTTTCTTCTATATAGCACAGATTATATATCCACATACGAAATTACAATATTAAACAACAAAATTAATAATTTACACTTAACTTAAATAATATAATGAATATTTTTAGAAATATTAAATAAATTTAGTACGCTATAATTTTATTAATCCTATCTAATTATAGCGTTCGTTGGCACGTAAATATATAATACTGTTTATACAGACATGAACGAATTTTATATTTCTTAACATTTAAATAGGTTCGAACTTAGCACAGATGAGAGTGTCATTAGGTTTGATGGTGAAACGATAGGGGCTTGGAAAGTTATCGTTTCAATATTTATATCTAAAAAAACTCATGATCTTCTAATTATTATGTATATATCTTTCATATGTAAAAAATTCAATAAAGTTGTTCTTTTTCTTTTAAAATTTTTTTATTTTTATGAATCCATATATATTCCAATACATTATACCCATTTCCGACATTTCAACTACTTTGTCATTAGCAAAGATCTCCAAATATATGTACATTATTATAATTTTTAACTCTCAATATAACATTTCTCTAGCACCTACATATATTTCTTTTCAGATACTTCAGTATTAAAGCTGCAGCACAGCCTACTGTGCCGATTTACATTCATATCAATCCGCTGATATCTTTGTAATCTTGGGGATCTTCTTCATGGTATTTTGGCAAGATTTACAAAGTTATCGGGAGGTTGATACGAATGTGAACAGGTGCAGTAGGTCTAATACATGCTCCATGTTGCAGGACTAAAAATAAATAAAAGTAAAAACAATACATTTATCATTTTCAATAAGAAATGTACTTGGACACTAACAACTTTTAAGAACATTTGAAATAAAAAAAAAAATGTGATTTGCGATCTTAATGAAATGACAGCATTACACAAAAAAATTGTTAGTTTAAATATGCACTAAACAAACGGTAAATGATTTTATTTTTTAAATAATATTTATAAAAAGACATTAACTATACATACAACTTTCACACTAACAACTTTTAAGAACGACATTCCCAATCAACTAATTTGCGATCTTAATGAAATGACGCCACTGCATAAATAATTGTTACTAAACAAACAGTAAATGATTTGGGTTTTTAAATAATATTTATAAAAACACATTAAGTATACTCATGTGATATTTACTGTGGAATATATAACAGAAATTGTTGTCGTGAAAAAAAAATTTAATATTACCATAGAAAATGGAGATCTGTACTAAAAATTTTCTGTCCAAAAATGTAGCACGTGATTGCAGAGTGTATGCTGGGATTTTCAGCAGAAAAATAAGCATATTTTTTTTTTATTGACAAATTAAACCAAAAAAAAAATACATGTTAAGACAGAACAAAAACCACACACACACAAAAAAAATACATATTAATTATGAGATTGAAAATGTTGAAGTATTACAAAAAAATTGGATTTAGTTAATAAAGAAAAACACGTTTCCACACGGACTGGGATTTTCAACAGAAATGCTAATATATATATTTTTTTGTTATAAACAAATCCCCCCCCCCCCAGGAACAAAAACCACAAAAAAATACATATTAATTATGAGACTGAAAAATGTCGAAGTACGAAAAAAAGATCGTGCTGATAAAGAAAAACACGTTTCTATATATGTATACTCGCAGAGTTTTTTTCCAATGTAACGTCGCAGCATTACATATTTATTGTGGGTATGAAAAGGCCTCCTATCTCCCCTATATTGCAGCTTTAATACTAAGGTACCTCTTTTCATTATATAATTTTACTGTTTTTACTACTTACCTTCCCCTATTTTTTATTATTTTAAACCAATTTTTTATTTCATCTTATACAAATGTATGAAACCTTTATATATTTCTCTCTATGTAATTACTTTTAATTAAAACCATTATTTAACAATTTGTTCTATTTAAAACTGGTTTTTCTTTGTTAATATATAAACTTTCTTTTAACATTCTTTCCTTATATAATTTAGCATGTTCTAGGATGTTCATGTCAAAATTTTTGTTTAAATTCCTTATTATGTATGTATATATTTGATTTTTATCATTTAAATGCTGCTTCAATCTGAATTTCAGTTTATTTTTTGTATTTTCAAGTTTTCTTTTTTTGTTGTATTAATCAAATTACCTAAGTTAATTTTCTTTTTGTATAATGGTTTAATAATTAATTTGCTTCCCTTTTTATAGTTTTTGTTAATATTTATTATTATTATTTTTATATGAAAGAAAGTGCTTTTTTGATAAATTAAAACTACAATCCATTACATTATGGATAGCCTTTTTGTTTAAACTTTATTTTTGTTATATTTCTTTTACCACATAATTTATTAATCATTTTTCATTGTTTCATCCTTTATATTATCGACTTCTGTAAATAATTTTTCCTCAGAACATAAATTAATTACCTTACTTATTCTAATTTCCAATTATCCATGAAATGTATTTTTTCTATATATACTTGTCTCAATATTTACTCTGAAATTCGTTATTACTTTAATTTTAATATCTATGTGATTAATCAAATTATTTAATTCTTTTTTTCTGTAAGTTGAATCTTTTCATCTATCAAATGAATATATTTTAGAAAATTGTCAGACTTTTTATTATTATTAAATACCAAAAACTAATTAACAACATATCTTACATGGAATATAGGTTTGTATTCAGTTTTATAAAAATATGTTTCTTCAAAATTATTCATGTATAATGATGCTAATAATCTGTTTAAACAATTACCCATACTTAGGCTTTTACGTTGTTTATAGTAACTTTCATTATATATAAATTTAACGACCTTGCAACAAATGTTTAAAATTTCATATAATTGATTATTTCTATCCAATATCTATTTTTATCTTTAATATACATTTCTATAACTATATCAAATGCTTTACTGAATCAATATTTTTATATATATTGCATTTATCAAATTTAGTAAAGTATATATTTTTGTAAAAAAAAAAAAAGCCAATAAACTCTGAGTTTAAGATCAAGAAACACCATGGTCTTTCTTCTCAGTGCCTGATAAGGCAGAATGAATGTTTGTGTAAATGATAAATATTTTTTCAATACATATATACAATTATGACAGACAAAAATAAAGCATGGCCCTTATTCCCAGGAGGCTGTAATGTAAAGTCACCAACCAAGGCAGCGGTTGGTGGCCGAAGGCGGAGGGTGCTAAGAATCCCCTGATTGCAGACCCAGGCTGCCATTTGATGACGACTTTTTATTTAGGTACTTACAACTGCAGATCACTTTCAAGTGAAGGAAGATTGCAAGAATTAGAAGAACTGTCTTATATTAAATGGGACATTATTGGACTTTGTGAAGTTAGAAGAAAAGGAGAAGAAACAATTGATTTAAAAAGTGGACATATACTCTATTATAAAGGCACACACATTGGAAATACAAGTGGAGTAGGATTCATTATAAATAAAAAGTGGAAGAACAATATTGTGGAGATTGATGGTGTATCGGACAGAGTGGCAAGATTAGTTATACAACTTAATAGCAGATACCAAATGCAGATAATTCAGGTTTATGCCCCAACAAGTTCTCATAGTGATGAAGTAGTAGAAGATTTTTATATGGATGTACAAAAGGCTTTTGATCAGAGTAAACAACATTTTAAAATTGTTATGGGAGACTTTAATGCTAGAATTGGTAGACAAATGAAAGATGAAATTGCTGTAGGTAATTTTGGTTACGGTAATAGAAATGAGAGAGGACATAGACTTGTGGAGTTTGCAGAAAAAGAAAAACTTTATATTATGAATTCATTTTTTGAGAAAAATGTTAAAAGGAAATGGACATGGAAGCATCCAAATGAAGGTACAGCAGAATTGGATTATATTTTGACTAAGAGAAAATACATATTTCAAGATTGTAATATTCTTAATAAATTTAACACAGGAAGTGATCATCGATTAGTAAGGTGTAAGTTACATGTTAATGTAAAACTAGAGAGACAAAAATTATTAAGAAAAACAATATTTACAGTTGATATTCCTAATCTTCAAAAACATTCTAATGAATTTAAATTAGAACTTAGAAATCGGTTTCAAGTATTAGTAGATTTTGAGCATAATTCAGATTTGAATGAAATTAATATGAAAATAACTGATACACTTTTAAAAATTGCAACAAACATAGCTGGTAGAAAAAAAGCAGCAATTGACTAATAAAATTTCTACTGAGACTAGAGAATTTATGAAGAAAAGAAGGAACATGAAGATATACAAAAATGATGTATTAAAAAGAATTGAATATCTCGAATTTTGTAAAATGGTACGGAAAAGAGTTGAAAATGATATAAGAAAGTATAACTGTGAAATAGCAAGGAAAGCTGTAGAAGAAAATAAAAGTCTCAAAAATGTTAAACAACATTTTGGTATTGGTAGGAAATTTATATCTGCAATAAGAAAAAAAGATGGAATTATTACTAAAAAGAGAGATTACATCATGAAATTGGTAGAAGATTTTTATCAAGAATTATATAGTAATAAAGAACAAGTACCTCCTATATCTATTACATCTTCCGAATTGCCCAGAATTTTAAATGAAGAAGTGAGACATGCAATTAAGTGTATGAAGAAAGGAAAGGCTCCAGGAAATGATGGAATTATAATTGATATATTAAAAGAAGCAGGTGAAGAAATAGAAACAATTTTAGCAAAGTTATATACCAAATGTCTAAATAATAAAGATGTACCGGAAGATTGGAAGAATGCAGTAATAATATTAATATTTAAAAAAGGTGATGAAGAAGATATTAGAAATTACAGACCTATCAGCCTTTTATCAGTTTTATATAAAATTTTTACCAAGATAATTACAACTCGTCTACAGAGAACTTTGGATTTCCACCAACCAAGAGAACAAGCTGGATTTAAAAGTGGTTTTAGTACAATAGATCATATCCAGGTATTGAGAGAAGTCATAGAAAGGACAAACGAATATGAGTTGTCATTATGTTTTGGATTTGTAGATTATGAAAAGGCATTCGAGTCTATACACATTTCTTCAGTGATTAAAGCATTGGATCATCAAGGTATAGATCCAGGATATTGTCATATTTTAAAGAATATTTATAAAAATGCAACAGCAACAATTAGATTACATAATGATACTGGAAAAATCAATATTGAGAAAGGTGTAAGACAAGGTGACTCCATATCTCCAAAACTCTTTACAGCAGTGCTGCAAGAAGTATTTTGTGGATTAAAATGGGAAACTAAAGGAGTGAAAGTAAATGGAGAGTATTTAAGTCATTTAGATTTCGCAGATGATGTAGTTGTTTTTGCAAATAATGCTTCAGAGCTGCAGGAAATGTTGCAGGAGTTAGCAGATGAAAGTAGAAAAGTAGGACTAAAGATAAATGTTAAAAAGACTGAAGTAATGTTTAATCAATTTGCTCAAAATATGAAAATAAAGATTGATTATGAAGAATTAGAAGAAGTTAACAGTTACAAATACCTTGGTCAGATTATTAATACAGATGGAAACATAATGGAGAAAATTAATCATAGAATTAAGCTTGGTTGGAGTGCTTTTGGTAGAAATAACTTGATACTAAAAGGAAATATGCCTCTGTGTTTGAAAAGAATGGTTTTTAACAAATGTGTTTTACCAGTTCTTACTTATGGATCTGAAACTTGGACACTTAATAGAAGAGCAATACCGAGACTTCAGACCACTCAAAGGAGTATGGAGAGATGTATGTTGGGAGTAACAAGAAGAGATCGAAAACGCAATGTATGGGTAAGACAACAAACAGGTGTTACTGACCTTATTGAAAAAATTAAAAGATTGAAATGGAGTTGGGCTGGATATATTGCTAGAAGAGATGATAATAGATGGACAATTGAAATTTTAAATTGGATTCCAAGAGATTGTAAAAGACCCAGAAAGAGACCACGTGAGATGGATGGATGAAATAAGAAAATGTGCAGGGGTGTTATGGAGAAGAGAAGCTAAAGATTGGAGAAGATGGATTAAACTTGGAGAGACCTTCATCCTGCAGTGGATTGATAATGGTTGATGATGATGATGATGATGATATTTTTGTAATTTTTTTTTAGAATTTTATTAACTAACCATTTAGATATATTCTCATAATATGTATTCAAATTATTAATTGTGGACTTAAGTGGTATACCTACTTTATGAGTTTTTGGTACTCCATATATTTTCGCATCTTTGAAATCATTTTTTTAAATTTTAACATATCATATTTATTTATACTACCTTTCACATAATTTTTGTTATGATTCTATTTATTTTTTTCTATGCCTTTGTTTTTTCTAATTTTTTTAAAACAATCCTTCTTTAATAATATTTCCATTTTTTTATTATATTACTCCATCATTTTTACCATATTAGAAGTTTTATCTCCTTTTAATAAAAATACATCATTATATTCTTAATATTATTAATAATTTCCCATTCACATTTATTATCATAATTATATTTGTTATGTATCATATATTCTAATTTTTCTATCCTATATTGAAATTCTTTTAATATCATATTAATAGCTTTAGTTTTTTCTTTATTATTATTATTCACACTACGCACACTTCTGCATTTATCAATTATTAATTTACATTTTGCTTCTATTTCAAATATTTTTTTTTAACATTAATATTTCTGTTTGGTAAATATTTTAATACTTTTTCACAAGTACCGTCTTTGATTAAATTTATCTGTTAAGTTAATTATAAAATTGTTTTTATCACAATTATATCTTTTACCTATACAGTAATTTTAATTTTACTTTCATTTATGTATTCCATATTTTTATTATCTATTAACCAATTTAATTTCTTATTATGCTTTAGTATTATTTTTTTCTTAAATTTTTTCATTTTATATATAAAAATATCTCTTAAAATAATGTCTTCTTTTAAATTAATTAATATTTTTTAATTTTTCCGATACATTTTTAATAGTTTCCAAAAGGTTGTATTTTTCTCTATATAAAATATGAATATATTTTTAATTAACTTTTTTTGTAATCCAAAAATATATTTAACTCAAACTATTTTTAACAGCATTAAATTTTAAAAAAGTTGGTATTACTTTATTATACAAACAATTCTTCATAAAATTTATAACTGTTTTTAATCACTCTTAATATAAATTTCACCTATTCATTTACCACAACAAATATTACTTATATGTACATCGCCAATATTATTTTTCAAATACATAATATATCATCCCGTATTCATACAAGTATTGTTTGTTGTATCATCTATCAATAATATTATACATATTACAATATTCCTTAAAAATATATTTGTAACAATTACTCTTATTTATATATCATAAATAAATAAAATCTTATATAAACATTTTTTTTTTTTTAAAAGAAGTCCTTATGTATTTTTGTGAATCATTTCTCTTTTAGTCTTCCAATACTCATCTTCTTCCTTCTTTCTTTATGTATATATATATCTTTCTTTATATCCATTATTCCATCCATAATTTGCCAAGAAATGCCATATATACTGTATATATATATATATTTATAATCAGTCCAAAACTTTCAGATTTGTGACTATCTCTTAATATAAAGTCTTCCAGATCAATCTCTTTCATTGCTTATGTTTTATCAATTACTCCTATTCATCAGATGCAATAAGAACTTTACATCCACATCGAAACTGGACTTCTGTTATTTATTTTTAACAAATGTATCAAATTTGAAAGGTTTGTTGTCAAATATTTATCATACTTTTGTCAGTTCTTTATGTTGTATTTTTATACATATAACAATCAGTTATAATTTATTCTAAACTTAAAAAAATGTTCCTTTTATTTAGATAAATATGGAATTAATATTCAGTATATTATGTAATCACTAGTTATTGAAAAAATAACTAATGAAATATTACAATCTGTAACTTCATTATATAAAAAAAATGAAATAAATCTTGACCAGTCCCCTTGAGCAAATTTAATATTTGCTATTATAAATATTGCATATCTATATTATTTAAGTCTTAATTTATTAGGTCTACATTAAATTGAATAACCTATTTTCATTTACAGCCAGCAACAATTTGATACAACTTTCTAAAAGCTATGGTTTGCTATTCTATCAGTATTGTATTTTTCAAACTTTAATTCTTTGCTGAGGGTTATTCTACATTTTTTTTTGAAAAGAACAGAAAGTCATTTTTGTTTGTTTATGTTGAATTTTATTTATTGAAACTAGAGTCATTATCTATTATCAATTACAAATGATGAATTTTATGTGATGTAATGCTTTTCTTATGGCAATAAACTCATTAGAGTTGTAATTTTATGCTAGGTTTTCATTTCTTTTGATGACTCCATTGGCTTCTCAACACTAATTTAAGAGAAAGTCTCTTTGAGATTAATATTTTTTTGTATTATGATCTGATTTATGGTAGTTTGTGTGAATTACTGCATTTTAAAATTTGATCATTTTCAAATTTTGATGATTTTTGATCATTTGTTACTTTACTCTTTTAAATTCCACATACTAAGTCATGTTTGCGATATATATATTTATTGGTACAGTATGAACAGATAAATTCAGTAAGCATCTTCAAGAACTGTTAAAATATTTACTTATGTCATTGATAAGTTTGAATTTTATTTAATGTTTTATGTATATTTATGATTATCGATAGGAGGCTGCATCACAAGGAGAAGATTATAATCGTCTTAAACTATTAGATGTTCCTGCTGATGAAGCTGAACTTTGGGATCGTAAAAAGAAAAAAAGAAATCCTGATAATGGTTTTGCAGGTATGTGAGAGACCAATTATATAATAGTTCTATGTTTACTCCTTGAATATATACATAATTTTATAACGCTGTATTTTCATACTACTTGAACACGTCATATGGCTTTGCTGGTTTATATATATTAATCTGCCTTATTTATCTTAAATTTTTGTGTTAAATTTACCTTGAACCTTATATTTAATAATTTCAAATAATGATTCCATGTCATATTTGGAAATCAATACCATTATAGGAATATTACGATATAGGGTCACTATTTTATGCAAATGTCAAAAGATCTGTTGTATGATCAATTAAAAAATTTTTTGTATTCTGCATCAATGACCGAAAGTGATTTATTTGACTATTTGGGTTATTCGTTTATCATCTACATTTAACAGGCAAAAACTCTCCATACAGTAGTGCCACCTTGTGCTAACCAGAGCAATCAATGGATGCCAGAAGGCTTGTGCATAGAATCCCTATCTAGTGCCTACTCATCCAATATCCCCAGACTAATTTCTGGCTTGTGGCCTTCATCAGTGAGGTGCCTTGGATCTGAGAGCACTGCACCTAGATCTTAGGATCTAATGCAACCCTCCAGCAGCCACCTTTTATCTCTACTTCATTACAAAACTTTTGAGAATGAAATTGAAAACACAATAATACTTTCAATCTAAGCTCAATATTTTCAATTTCATTCTCATAGTTTTGTAGTGAACTAGAGATAAAAGGTGGCTGCTGGAGGGTTGCATTAGATCCTAAGATCTAGGTGCAGTGCTCTCAGATCCAAGGCTCCTCACTGATGAAGGCCACAAGCCAGAAACTAGTCTGGGGATATTGGATGAGTAGGCACTAGATAGGGATTTTATGCACAAGCCTTCTGGCATCCATTGATTGCTCTGGTTAGCACAAGATGGCACTACTGTATGGAGAGTTTTTGCCTGTTTACTAACAGTTATATGCTAGCATGAGATGGTGATCATGTGATGTTGAGTGGTTTAACATCTACATTTATTTATTACTAATGATTTTTTTTAAATAAAGTTTTAATTTTTCTTTCATTTTTAATTTTATTTTTTCATGTGATAATCCTAATTTGTTATAAATGTAGCACATGACAGCACTTTTAACTTATTATTTATGATTTACCTGTTATTGCTCTCTAGTATAACTAGTTCTTTTTTTTTTTTTTACAAAAATGAAGTTGTTCATCATATCTTGGAATTTAAAAAAAAAACTTTTATTAGAAGAAAACCAGTTTGTATTTCTACTATATAATAATAATAATATTGATTACTTAAATCATTTAATATCTTGATTTTCTATATTTCAAAATACTGCTAATCTTTACGATGTTTTACTGAATTCTGTATAATTACCTGGATGTACATTATTTACTATTTTTTCCTTCATCTAGCCTCACTAATCTAGTTATTGTTGGTATTATATTGTTGAGTATTTGTTATAACGTAAGCAGTTTGATAATTATCAAAATACATTTAACTTCGAATAATAATAGATCTTTTTCATAATTGTTTCAATTAGGATTTTTCTTAAAATTAAAAAAAAAGAAAGAATTCAAAAAAAATTTCAAGATTATTTTCTGCAATTTATTAATTCTCATCACAATTTCATAAAAGTATGATTTACTGTATCAAAAATTTTTGAATAGTTTTTCACATTTTGTAATATTTTCATCTGAACGATGAAAATTGTGAAGAAAAACATGTGGTTTGAGGATTTGAAATCTCCGAAGGATTTTTTTTTTTTAAATTTTAACTTGCAATTGTTCGCTAATAATAAATCCTTAAGTATTATTTTTAATAGATATGCATTTATAATCTTTATTCATTCATCATTTGAAATTTAGATTTCCCATTTAATTTTTTGTCACAGTAAGCATCTATAAACATCACATGACTACCTCCTCTTATGCTTGTGTATAACTGTTGTTAAAACAGGCAAAACTCACTATATATATCGCCACACACAACAAACTAGAGTAATCAATGGATGCCAGAAGGCTTTTTAGTTTGTCTTGTTTTATCCAATAGAATGCTAATTGTTTCCTCATTGATTGTATTCGAGTGGTCTTTTAACTGGCATTCATGAAAACCATATTTGCAGTGCTGTTTAATTAAGACATGGATAAAAATTTGTTGTTTATTCATTTTCTTTCCAATTAAATATCATTGATGTGACTTACATTTCATTATTATACTGATATTCAAAAAACTGCAAGAAGCTTGGACTTGTTAAGTCAGAGATGACAAATCCAATATGAATAAACGTGTTTTAGTACCTATTATGAATTGTTCTTCTCTCGAGTTTCTTGACTTATCTGATAATTTCATCTTATTGAAACATTCACATCTCTATGACATAACAATTTTGTTTCAGAGAGTATGTGTATATAGTTATATAGGTTTTGATTTGTATGTAGACTTATATTTGCAATCTCAAAGTTTATATATTTTTATTTAGTATTCCATTATTTTTAAATGATCATTTTTTGTTTTATTTCAGATTATGAGCAGTCAACCCTTCGCCAATATCAGCGATTGACAAAACAAATAAAACCTGATGCAGATGAATACAGTAGGGAGAAAACAAAAATGTTAGTATATAATTTTTAATTGTTAAAAGGTTGCCTTGACAACAGTTTGAAATGGTTGATTGTTATTGGGATTGTCTAAGTGTTGATTGGTTTTAATGATAATTCTTTTGAAAGAAAAAAAAATTTAATATAATGTTTTGTGATTTTTTTTATAAAATATTATTTTTTTAATAATTCACATTTTAAAAATATCAGTCTCTTATTTCATTTTCTTACGTGTATTTTATTACCAAATTATTGAAATATTTTCTGGATTATTATTATCGCATTTGAAATTTGATTAAACTTAAAAAAACATCAAATTTAAAAAAAAAAAAAAAATTAAGCATAGAAATTTTATTTTGTAAACTATATTAACTCATATTGAAAGTAAACTGAAAGATTTGAATGATAGTTTGGTATATTTTATAAACTATTACAAATGAATGCTTAGGATGGGGATAAATTATAGTCTTAAACTTATATATATATTTTAGTAATCTAAATAGAAACAGGAATTTTTCTTACAATTTCAAATATTTTTCTTTTGTGAAAATGTTCAGTGAATGAATCGTAAAATTATTTTTCTAAAATGACAGCAAATTGAGAAATTAACGAGTGATTGTTATAAAATTAAAATCAGAAAATTAAATTATAAAGATAAAATAAAGAAGCATATTCATCTAGTTTTATTGGTAAGTTATTTAATGATCTAAAACTTTGTTGCATTTTTTTTCCAGAATTACTATTTGTATTTATATTAATAACAAAGTACTGAAAATCGCCAGCAGTTGTCAGCAAACGTAACATGGGGGTTTTCAGTACTCCCATATTAATTTCATCGTATCCGAGTCATCAAAAAGTTAAATTTATTGTATTTATATATATTTAATTTTTAAAATAGCATAAATTTTATAAAGTAGCATTGCTTACACTACAATTATTTTATATATTTATGATTTGTTATTAATTTTAGTAAAATAGAATAAGGATATTATTTATGTAAATTTTGCATATGTATAAAATTTTGCAGTGTAATGTTAATATGGAGGTTTCTGAAGAAGGCTGCTAGCCTGCTGACAATATTGAAGAAAATATTGTTTTCAAAGTGCAAAAATAGCTGGTGATTCAATAATTTAGATATCAATAATAAATAGAAAGTTGAATTAAACATTCTAAATACAATGTGATATTAATTAATTCTATGATCATTATAATTTTTTTAAGACTTGGAATATGAGTATAAATTGATGAATTAATTTCTAATAGATTTACTGTCAAATGTTTTTTTCATGATTAAAATCAAAATATTATCTACCTTGTTATAATCTGCTAATCCTTACTATGGCAAAGTCATATCACAATTTAATTATAAATCCTTTATTTTATGATAATGACACTTCCATATCTTATAATTAAAACTTATTTATGTATTGTATATTTTATAGTAATACTTTTGTATTAATGTCTTATAGGGGTGATGAATTTTATCCGACTGCAAACAGTTTAATTGTTGGCCTGCATAAAGATACACCAATTGGTATTGATCGAATGGTCAACGATTTAACAAAGCAGTAAGTATGGTTATATATATATATGATTACAAATATCTTAGCAGTAAAATACTCATGGCTTAGAGCTGAATGTAATTTTAAATTATACTTTTCAAGCTTTTAGTCTAATTGACTATTGATAAGTCAAAAAAGGGATAGAGGCACACATGCCTATAGTTTAGGAAACCCTACTTTATCAACTGCAGTAGATCCAAAATATCGTAAACTTCGACAACAGTTTTATAGTAATAAGATTGGTATGTGTATTTTTATATATGATAAATTCCATATTAGTTCATTATATAATAAATGTTTTTATCTTTACTAGGAACCTGGTATATGTGTGTATTATAGGAAATAAATACCTGTAGCAAAGAATAGTAACACAATTTTGCTGAAGTCATATAATTTATAATGGTATGCGATGTACTATGGCTTCTCCTTTCTCGGAATCAGGAATCTGTCACTACTATGCGCAGAGAGATTTATTAGCCACCTTTCCCACCCTAAGTTTTTCCCATATTCTCTATCCTGCTCCATTCCATTTCCATAACATTATCTTTGTTCATTCTATGACCTTTATATCTAAATCCCCTTATCTTTTTCCGAACCCAGCATGAAAACCAAGAACCCACTTTCTATATAATCCGTTTATATTTATTCTCCCACACTTATGTATTTACACCCTTTCTGCTTATAAGCATTTATATTCAGTTAACAGATGCCTAATATTTTCTATGTCATCCTTACATAACTTGCGAATAAATCAACCACCTTTGTCCACGTATGTGCACATTCCCTTGTTGCAAATGATCCTATCCAATCTTTAAACAATAAACGACTTTCCTTGTTATTGTCATAAATTAACATCGCACCCAATATTCTGTTTACTTCTATATATATTTAAAGACTTTTTACTCTCCTTACTAGTTCTCCATCTCCCTATTTTTTATTAATGCATATATTCTTCTATTCCATTCCTTACCACTATAACACTCAACAATTCTCCTAACACAATCATCCCACTTTTTATATAAGTATACTGATATAGTCTTTATCCAAATCTTCTGCATACCGTGCTATCATTCTCACTCATTTTGGCTATTTTCGTATTATCCATAAATTACAATCTACCAAACATTTTCATTTTACTTTTTGCATCTCTCATATAAAAACTTGACCATCCCATTTCTCTTTGAATTGCCTCCTTTGCTGTCCACACATCTGCATCTTATGCCTGTCTTCCTACTGGCCTTTGTATTTTTTCTAAATAATCTAATACCCCTTTACCAACACATAATGCATCATGGCCATAAGTTAACCCTGCTACTGACTGCCACTTCCTTCCATACAATTCTAGCTACTTCGTATTTATTATATGAAAACCCTGTTAATTTCTTTATCAGTCCCTTTCTTTTCTTTGCTTCATTTATTAATTTTTTCTTCCACTCAGCCAAGTAATTTCTCTGATTACTTAAGACGATTCCCAAGTAGTTATACCTATTCACCACCTTTAACTTTACATCCCCAATAAAAATTATTTTTTCTTCTCTTTCCCCAGCATTTATCATCATTACTTTTGATTTTACTCGACTAAATTTAATCCCCATCTCTTTACCTGCACTTGTGCACATCTTCAGCATAACTTCCATATCTTCACTACTTTCTGTGCACAAGAACAGATCAGCAAATAAAAGACCTGATATGCCATCTATTAATATCCCTCTTCCTAGTCTTTCTATTGCTCTCTTCATTTCTCTCAAATATAACAAAAACAAAATAGGTGACATAAGGCATCCCCACTTAGTAGCAAATTCTCTGTACACTAGTGTCACCAAGTGCAAGCCTTTGTAATGAATGGATGCAAATAGGTTTGTGCACAACATCCCTATTTAGTAATTACTCATCCAATATTCCCAGACTAGTTTCTGGAGTTATTGGATGAATAGGCTCTAGATAGGGATGTTATGTAGAAACCTTGGAACGATTGATTACGTAGGCTTGCATTTGGTGGCATTACTGTAGTGTTTGCTATTGTTATTGACAGCCTGCGTAAGCATATGAAATGGTGATCACATGATCATACAGTTTTAGTTTTCTATATCAGATTTACTGATGCTTATTTTGTCTTTACTTTAGTTGGTAAAATAAAAATTTCTGTATGAAATGATTTCATATTTAAACGATATAACCTTGATTATCATTTTAACAATTTTAGACTCGAGACGAGTTCTGTGTATTTTGTTTGAATGTGTATAATTTTTTTTTCTATTTTTATCTTTTTGTTTGAAGTTAGCAAAATGTGGAATAATTTGAAAACTAATATCTCATGACTATATTATTGGGGGAAAAAAAAATTGGGAAGTATTATAAAAAAAATGGAAATGCGGAAACTTAATGTAAATTCAGGATTACTATTTTTTGATATCCAGACATTTTTAAAGTAATCTATGTAAATAGCCTTACAGGAAGTACAGAATCCCAGTGCTAACATCGCTTTGATGCTTCTTCCAGTTATTTTCAAAATAATATCATACAAGTTACGATTCAGTGCTAATATAATTTGGGAAATTTCATTCCTATATTACCACAAATAGAGCCATGATTATTTTTTCATTGTTTCTTATTTAGATTTACATTAGCTGTGGGATTTGTTAAATTTTTGATATCACAATAGTTCAATTCAGAATAATCTAACAGCCAGATATTTATTTTAGCAATATTAGACTATTATAATAAAACAATTGCCGACTAAATTGATAATAGGTGATTAATAAATTACGCTGGCTTGCTTCTATTACTATTGAAACAATATTCTTATATGTTAGATTATTTATTAAAGTTTAAATGTTGCAAAACGAAATTAAAAAAAAAAATCTTTTATTAAAATGACTACTAAGCATTTCACTGTTCTTTTCAAATATGACCCATTAAATATGTTTATTTAAAAAAAAATCTTTTCAAATTTTGCCTTTTTTATTTTATGATTTTTTTAAATCTGTTTTCCTCGGATGTTTTGATCATATTATATGGTCATTGCAAGGATTGATTAGTCCTATAAAATATACGTTTGCAAAGAATTTCCAAAAAACAGAAAGTATGTCGTAAATTACAATTTTTTTTTTTTAACTTCTTGCTTACTTTCCTATGTGTGTATCTACATCCTTATAAATTTCTTTTCTTTAATTTACTTCTTTATATAAATATCTTTCAATAATTATACCAGACTCCTAGCATTTTCTATTTTTTTTTATTAAAATTTATTAGATACAATGAACATATTTATCTATACGTAGCTATATTCTTTTTACACTGTTGCAAAGCATTCACTCTGTAGAACTTGCTGTGGTCCGAGACTGTTCAAAATTAGTTTTCTCATTTTTATATATAAACTTTCCTTTTAAATTAAACATAGGTCCATGTATATGTAGACAAAGGGAGTAAATCACTTTTCCCCAGGCTATGATTCATTTGTTCAACATTTAGAGGAAAAGTGATCTATTTTCCAAAATTCTTTTATTTCCAAATTTAAATGCTTAATTTTTATCTATTAAATGCTATTTCAATCTGATGATGGAAAGCCCAAATCCCATGCTGATGCCAATATGATTACCATGCCATGTTGGCATCAGCATGGGATTTGGGCTTTTCATCATCAGATTTTCAATGATATGGATGGCTGAAGAGTTGGAGTAGATTGAAGCCTGTCCATTAAAGTACGAAGATTTGCTATCTTAATATAAACTGAACACTGATTATATATATGTGTGGGAGATGGTAATCTGGGCCAACTGATGAGTGCTGGTTTAAATTGGTGATTATTTATCTTTTCTACATGGATGTGGTCTTGTGTATCAGTGGTATGAGATAGTGTGGATAGTTGATGGGTACTTGAAAGTCTGAGTTCAAATCCCCTATATTTACAATTTGGCTCCAGGTATATGAAGAATGCCTGTATTTCAAATATTTATATTAATATAGTAAATTTTATGAAGTTAAATTTGTTTTATTAGAACATGTATAAATCTGCGAATCTGGCATTTTTTTGATAAAATATATATTTTTATTAGTTTGGCATAATATTGATAATTTTTTATATTTTATTTACATTTAGAATTGACAAAAGGGCTAAATACAGTCGAAGAAGAGCTTACGACAGTGATGCCAATATCGATTTCATTAATGAAAGGAACATGAAATTTAATAAAAAACTTGAACGCTTTTATGGAAAATATACAGCAGAAATTAAGCAGAATTTGGAAAGAGGAACAGCTGTATAATTTTTTTTTTTTTGGTCTTGGAATTTTTTGGTTTTTCCTGAAACTGTAGTTTGTATTAAGAATTAGATAGAAAGCAGTGGTGATTTTTTTTAGCATCTAATCATAATTCCATTTTAATGATATGAGCTTTTCTCAGAGATTCTTTTGCTTTAAAAAAAAAAACAGCCATTTTTCATCATGAAATGTTGAAAATTAAAAAAAAAAACTACTCATTTTATTATATCTAGCCAGCTCCCTGGGATTTTGTTCTTGGCCAAATTAAGTGAAGTAAACTATAATAGCTCACTATCTTTCAGAAGAAAGAGTCGAATCATATGGATTCCACTCATTGTATGGATGTTTATTACTAATTTGCTAATGGAATGTATTTGAATATTAATTGAGTTTATATGCAAATGTATTTTATCAATTAAAATTTTTTGCATATAAAAATTTAATCATTTGCCAAATATTTATTATTTTTTAAAAGCTTAACAATGATTTCATAGAAACTTATGTAAATATAATCTTAAAAAAATAAATATTAAAAATATTTTAATTTTTTTATTTTTCTGTGCGTTTCTTCAGGAAATTCTTATAATGCAAATATTTTTTCATCTTTTAATGCACTTTTTCTTATAAAGAGATATTGGATCCAGATTATCTCTAATTTGAAATGCTTGAAAATGAGAATGTTTTATGATACTTATGTTTCAAGAGTTCAGTTCCTTTGGGTAGTCACGTTTAGTTGTGGATTTGGGGTCATTTTGATTATTTTATTGATTAGTTTAGCTTTAGGGCTTTTAATAACATTATGGAATAGATGTGGGTGGGAGGCAGGTATTTAGAAAAAATGCTCTTTATTTGACATAATTATAAATGCAACAAGGAATGAAAATATTATGTTAAATGTTTTTTTAGAATCCATGCTTTTTGAACATAATTGTAATAATATTTAAAGTAATAACTGTCCTGGCAATTAATAAGTTTGTAATTAATAATTATTCCGCTGATATTGTTATTTTATTATACGTTGAATTATTTATCATCCAGATTTGAATAATATGATTTAAAAGTTAATTTGAAAGCTAATGAATAAAAGATATTTTATATTTCTTTCTATTGTTAAGCTGAACTATTCTTTTGATTAGTTTGATATAGTTTACTGCTAATGAATGAAAAGACACCCCCCCCTCCCAACTTTTTTGTGTAATTCAACTTTCAATAGTACAATTTATGTCAAATATTTGTACTTTCTGTTATCAGATATTTTTTTGAATTTTGTTTAGGGTTCTGCAATTAATACATAAAACTAATGTGAAAGTAAATTTCCTCAGATTTTGGATTGGAAATCCTTAACTATTTCCATGTCTTTAAATATATATATGAAGGATCTTGTAGTTTAGTAATTAGCCTACCATATCCACAAACTGGGGTTCAAATCAGTAAAAAAATTTTAAAGTAACTAGTCCATGGCCAACTAGCTGTAAGATGACTATAGAAATTATTACATCTTCAGTATTTATGAAAGGTGGTTGGATAAGCCTTTGCTCTGTAATGAGTTATTTAAGATTTTTTGGGGTTGAAAACTTAAATATTTATTAGTTTTTATAAATATGTATCATGACTGAATCATTACATTAAGATTACACTTCATATTTATCAGTTTTGTCCTTTCAACATGTAATTTTATAAATATATTATGCACTTGAAGTACAAGCAACATCACAGAAAACAAAGTAATATATTGTCTTTAAAATGCCTATGTCTTTCTTATTACAAAACTCAAAAGATCTGCATATCATGCTGATAAATTCTTTTGTCTTTCATCATTTGTATTTTTTTGCCATTTTAAATTAAAGTCTTACTATCTTATATCTGATTTAATTTTCAAAATATGTGAATGAATTATCTCTAGGAAAATGGTTTAGAAAAAATTTCCAATTATTTTATTAAATTAAAAGCAATTTTAAAATTGTTAATCAGATCTCTTTGCAAATCATTAATAGATGTCAGAAAAAGTATGATTTTAAAAATAAAACAGCTGAATACCAAAAAATTTTTTAAATGATCGTATTAAACTGACGTCCTAGTGTTGGAGTATGCTTTTTGGAAAAGCTTTTAAGCAGATAAAATTGCATTACAAGTAGAATGGACTTGAAGAAGGAATTATTAATTAGTTATTAAATACAGACAATATTCCATTCTGCCAACTAATTAAAAATTGTTCCCACAGACAAGGGAGAAATTATTAAATATCTTTCTATGTTGAACGAGAAAACACACGTATTCTCTGTTTTTACTACTAACCATAAATAAATTAATTACAACTATGATAACTGAATAAGCTTGTAAAAAGGCTTTAAAATTATTCCATAATTTCTTTGAAATTAAAACTAAAAAAAGTTTAGAGACTTTAGGGATGTGAATAAGAATGGGCAATTTTTACATTACTATGATGAAACGAGTAATAAAAAAAAAAGTATTGAGGAAATTGATAAGAGGAATTATATAGAATAAAGATTAATTAAAAGGTGAAAGAAAAATGTAAAAAAAATGATTTAAGAAAAGGGACGCCTAAGAGTTGATCAGAAGCTAGGAAATCTTGAAAAGGTTGATCTGGACTGAAGCGAGGAAGTTGCATTTTGGAAAGTAAATAATGAAGATGACCTTCGATGAACGTGTTATCTTCTGTAAAATGTTACGTACTTCAAAATATAATTACTTTTAGGTAAAAATTAGAATTCAATAAGATATAAAAGAACAGTGCAAACAATTCAATAAAAAACAAAATTTAGAGAGATATATTTTTTATTGTTTAAAAAAAAAATAGTGGAGCATATTTTGACCATGATGTAAAATAATATCTACAAAAGTAATATAATATCAGTAAAAATAAATAAAATTGTAAATCCTCCAAACAAAGTAGCTGTACAAATAATTTACATTTCATGTATGGTTTATAAACCACCTCTTTATATATAAACCAATAAAATTATAGACGGACGTATAATTTACAAATAAATTACAAAAGTTTTTTTTTTTTTTAAAATAAGTATAATTTTCTTCTAAAAAGTGCTTAACATAATTAGAACATTTTAAAAAGTTCAAATTTAGATGTGTACTAATATTAAAAGACAAAATAAACGAACTGAGAAAAAAAAGAATATGTTAATCTGAGGAATAAATAAATCTAGTAATAAATTAGAAGCAAAATTACTTTAACATTATGCATACATCTATTAAGCAATGTACATCTGTAAATATGTAGTAACTATAGATATGTGTATGTATATGTTTAAAATTAAGCATACACATACTTATAAAATAAACAACCTTTCGAATACAGATGTGCTTTAATAAAACACATCCCTAATTTTAGGATTTGCCCCAAATTTTCCTACTAAAATTCTGAAAACACATCAAAATATTTTTTCGAAAAAAAAAAATCTACAAATATTGGCATACCATTTGAAGTCAAAGCAATAACAAGAAAAGAAAATATGTATAAGTAATAAATTCAAATCCATGGAAAAATTTATGATATATATATAGTTATATACAAAATGTTTTTTTGAATGTTTTTTTTCAAGCACTTGACCACTGTTCTGCCCGCCATAAAATGACATACATATGAGGATTGTTTAAATTTGGTTGAATCTGCTGGTTATTTGTATAACGTCCTATCAAATTTCGATAACCTTTTCCAATAGTAATGATTGCAGGAGTTATATTTGGACTATTTCTAGATACATCAGCTTGGTTCTGTGAGTTATGTGGTTTTAATGGCAAAATAGCTTTGACTTCTTCTTCGTAAGGTCGGAACACGGTGACTGGCCTCATACTCTTGTTTTCTACAACTATAATGCAGCCCCAAGTAGTCCCAATGTACATTTCTTTTTCTAAAATAGTAATAGCTGTTACTTGACATCTTCCAGCTGTAAAATATAAAGTAAATGAAAACATTTTTTTTACTATTTTATTTTTAAATATTAATAATAGAAATTTAAAACGTTTACAAATTTTCAATAACTTTCATGTGTAATAAAATTAAAGATACATATCTAACCAAATCAATTACCTGGGAAATAGAGGACTACATTCAATATTTGATTCATACTGATTGACATTAGCCATTGTTTGCTATATTATAATAATGAGCCCTTCATATTAAGATGCATACATTTAATGAAGAATTTTAAATATATATATACGGTAACATGAATATATACAAAAGTATGTGTATCTATCATAATTAAAGAAGGAAAAATAAGAAAATTATATTTCAATATTTTATTGTTCAAAAAATATAAAGATCTTTAAAGTTGGAATACTAACGATATAACTTATCTTTCTTTTCTTTAGTTTTTTAAAACTGAAAAGAGAATTTCCAAAAGGATATTTCAACAACTGTAATAAATTTTGTTAAAAAGTAAATATAATTAACTTATATTGTCTGAAATATAAAATATAATTAAGAACAAATTTTGTACAAGATGTAATCAATTTCCGGACATGAATTTGGGACTGATTAAATAACAATAGTTACTAGATTCCTGTGTAATTAAAAATAAAAGATAAAAATAAAATTATAGCATGGTTAAAAAAAGTTGAGCAATGGATGGAGTCAAGGACTAAAAAAAAGAAAAAAAGACCAGATAAAATCAGGAGATAAAAAGGATAGAGGTTTTTTTTTTTTTTGGCTTGGAGAGAACTGATGAGGAGTTTGGAGAGTTGACTGTGGAGTTAACCAGTGAGTTCAGTAAGCAACTGAAGCAGTTTCCAGAGAATTGACAAGCAGTCCATTGAAGAGTCTATAAGCTTTCGCGTAAACAACCCAGTCTAGCAAGATGAATCAATCTTTATATGGCCGTTGTAATAGTGATAGAAAAATGCGTTATTAGCCTAGAATTGAATGTTTGTTTGTTTTCTACCGTTCGTCTCCTGAACACCAATAACCAGATGTAGGATATTATCTCTGATTTGCATGTGCCAATGTTTTACCTGCAGTAGTACACCGAGTCACAAAGAAGCGTCCAACTACTACTAATAGAAGCCTATGATAAATCTGACAGGATCAGAAGACGGGTGATCACCCAGATATTGTATTAAAAACCTAGGTAAATATATCTAGACGTAAAGAACAGAACTTTTAAATTTTAATTCAGGTGTGAGCTTTTTATATAAATAAATGATATAGTTAAAATAAAGTGTTTATATTGTGTTTGTTTGTTTTTTAAATATTTTAAAATATTATTGTTTTTTTTTATCTTCTAATAAATGTGTTGTAAATTATTGGTGTGGTTTGAGTTTCACACTCTCTTCTCATTTACCTATGGGTTTAAATAAATAATCTTATTTTGATAGTCTGCATTATTGCGGTTTCATAGTTTCAATAGCTAGCCCGAGGGTTTAAGTGCCTGAGGCATGATAAAGTCAACTCCTGGAGTCCAGTCTAAGGCTGGATGGTGCCCATAGGATTAAATCCCATTAAACCCATTATAAATATCCTCAGATGTATCTTGCTTCTTGCGATCATGGAGATTGTGCCATGGTCTGGAAAGGTGACTGCGGTTTTGTATATTTTATTCAATCTCGGTCTTACCATGGATATAGTTAATATGTAAATATTGATCACATTTATTCCCCTGCTTGAGTAATGGGGTCTTAAAGGTAAGTATAGTAAAGTATTAAAATACAAACCGCTAAATCCCGTTGCAGTACATACAGAGGAGTTGGAAAGTAATTTAGTTCACCAAACTTATTGATATCATCTATCCATCGTTATTAATCTATAAAGTTTATTTATAACAGTAATCTTAAGAGTTAATGAAAATGTAGCATTCTCTATATTTTATTTTATTAATTATCTCACCTTACGTCTAATGGTCCAACTGCGTTGGCAGATGAGAATGGCAACACTTTCTAATCTCTTTGAGTTGTTACGATGGCAAATATGGACAATGGCATTTGATAATATTCTAGCCTGATTCAATTTAGCAATAAAGGAAATTCACAAGAAAGAATCTTGCGAGTAGTCACTTTAATATCTGATCGTATAAATAAGTGATGATTAATATTTACTAATTTTAGGATCTGCTGAAACTCGGCTCATTTTATATTAAATTACTTTATCGATCCAATAGCCTTAGAAGACAAAAATGCTATCACTTTTTACTGCTTCTTGAGTTCTTAAGATGGCAACTATGGGCAATGATTGAAGATATCAAGTGGGATAATTAAATTTAATATCGACGATGGGCAGCGTTTTCATCGACTGTTAAAAGTATTACATATTGATCCATACTATTTATATGCTATAATAATTTTTGCTGAAGATTCGTAAACATCATGACAAAATACCATAATGACAAGGGTTTTACTTCTTATCATAATGTCCTCTAACTGATTCTTTGGAATCATAAAACCTTTTTAGGAGATCCTTTATTCACAAAGTTTTTTTCTTTTGCAGTTACAATAAATGAATTTAATGAACTTACATTTTTTTAATGACTTCAAGATATAACTTCTGATTATTATATTTAGCCTCTTTTCTAGATTATTTTTTTTATTAATTTATTAACGCCTTTAAGTTTATATATTTTACAATTCTATTATAAAATCATATTTAATTATGCAAAGTAAGAAAATGTATATGTTTATGATTTTCTTAATTAGTAAAATCCATTAAACTATACAGCTTTGCATTCAGGCATTATAAAAATAGTAAATTTTTATTATCTTAAATGAGTAATTGTACTTACGGCTTAAATGCTCATCTATACTGATAGATCGAATGCTTTCAGAAACGGGTGCAAGCTTTGAACAGTCCAATTTATTTAAAATTGATCTTGTATTAGCATCCCAATGATAGACGATGCAACCTGGATTAAGATAAGACCAAACCGAATTAAGATCATGAGAACTGGTTACTAGATGAAATACATACAAATTTTCCACAACTGGTACACAATGATATATTTCTTCCATTTCATGTACATCTTCGTTAGTTATCGTATAAATAGCAACGATTCCTTGATCCTGGCCACACCACAATTCACACCTAAAAAAAAAAATACTGATTAAGAATGTGTATTTAATCAAATGTGTATAAAAGATGTTACCTGTACATAAACTTTATATTAAATTTAATATAGTAAGAAAAAAGATGGAATAAAGAAATATAAATGAAATGGTTAGAAGAAAAAAAAATTAAACATCTCTGATATAAAAGTCACATAACAATAATGACATCACTTGAAATGCTACACATTTTAAATGCAGAGATGAAACATACAATTAAATTTGTAAAGAATAGAAAAGTTCCAGGAAATGGAAACAGATATTTTGAAAGAAGTGGGTGAAATTGTTAACAGAATTATACAAAAACAAATGATCTAAAATGATAAAAATATAAAATAGCATAAAGGAAGCAATAATGAACATTGATCTATTAATTGTATGGAAACCACTAATCAACTTTCCTCTTTGAGAAAAGTGGAGAAATCTCAGATAAGTATATTAAATTTCTACTGACAGTTGCCTTAACCCCTTGTGACCTATTTACGCCCAATTACGCTTGAAAAATAAGTTTCCAATTTCGACCGCAATAGCGTGCAAACCGTATATGTCACAGTTACGCTTTTTTTTTCTTTCTCTCCGCCATTTTTCTATCTTTTTGTACATCTAAAATTTTTTTCTGTGCGATGAAAATTAGATTTTTTATAGTAATTTTTGTAAAGTACATTATTAAAATTTTGTAAATTTTTTTTATCTTTCTAGATTTTATCAACAGATAAAAAAAATATACGGAGAAAAGAATTATTTTCGCCGCTGAACGTAATTTTGATTCTAACGAACTTTTCTGTTGATGTGTTTGATTTTGAGGTTTCGTATTCCCCATTACCCGTAAGTATTCAACATTCATCATCATCATCTCCCACTGATATATAATAATTGCTTGTAATTCCTTTGGGTTATTTATTTTATTTTATTTACTGTTTTTATACATTTCATTGTAGATAAGTTTTTATTCATTTTATAGCATACTTTGCTATTATGGTTTGCTATGTAATAATGCATAATTTAGCTCACCCTTACCCTCATGATATTCCAATAATATAGTAATTATTTTTTACATGCATAACTTAGAATTTACTACGTTTTTATTCATTTCATTGTAGATAACTTTTTATTCATTTTATAGCATACTTTGCTATCATGGTTTCCTATGTAATAATGCATAATTTAGCTCACCCTTACCCTCATGATATTCCAATAATGTAGTAATTATTTTTTACATGCATAACTTAGAATTTACTACATTTTTATTCGTTTCATTATAGATAACTTTTTATTCATTTGATAGCATACTTTGCTATTATGGTTTCCTATGTAATAATGCATAATTTAGCCAATGATTTTTCAATAATATAGTAATTATTTTTTATCCCCATAACTTACACTTTACTAAAGTTATTACTGTTATTTTTTTTTTGATCCACACTAAAACCTTGCATTTCTAATCCACACAAAACCTTGCATTTCTAATAGATATCCCGCATAGAGGGCCTAGAAAAACAACTGCTTGCAAAAATAGAACATACAGGGTGTCAAGCAGAAAAACGAAATTGAAATGGTCACCTTTTGCCACATTACACCAACAATCTGTAACTCAGGTAGGTCATGTTATATATTATTTTTTTCTGCATTTTATGACGAATGTGATGAAGCTGTCTATGAAATTGTCATTTTAGGCTATACCTTTCAAAATTGAGAGTTTGTGAAAATAAAGATTTTAAAAATGTGAAAAATATCATTTTTTTAAATTATTTTTTGTGGTAATGACTACTTTATCAGCTTTATAACATTCTTTCATATTTGCACTTTATAAAAATGTATATATATATATTTATTTATTGTAATAAATTAGACATTTTATTTAAAATTGTAGGTCCTGTAATTTTTTTTGGGAATTAAAAATGGCCGTTCAGGTCTCTATGGGTTAAAATTTAATATTCAAGAATCTAAGGGTCCAGGTTCAATTCCCATGTTAGAACTGTCACTGGTCAGGTCAGCAACACCCGAAGAGAGAATAATATCTCTCGAAACGTACATATACTCACCTTGTGCTATTATTAACAGTTGAATGTAATTAGAATACTTACATTCAATACTTAATATTAGATGATGGAAATAGTCCAACGTATAACTTATATACAACTAAAATACCATCATCACAAACCTTCAGGAAAATATTAATTTATCAGTTTCACATATGAAACAAGGTAATAAATTTAAAAATGATTATAACTCAATAAATCTTAAATACAAATATTAAGAGAAGTTACAGAAATAACCAATGAGTTGTTATTTTATAATGAAACTGTAAAAGGCAATTGATTCAATAAGCATTTCTGTTTGTGATTGAAACTATAAACATGAAAATAGCACAGAATTTTGGAGATTATCTATCAAAATATAACAGCGATAATTAGAATATATAGTATCAATAAGAAGACTAACACTGTTAGGAGGATATAAGATGATTCCATCTCTTGAACTTTTCAAGTCGAATTTATACAAAATATTTTGTAAATAATCTAGAAATTTTTTACTAGCGCAATGTCAAAATGTATTCTGATACAAAGATAATCATCCTTCGCATATAAGCCGTATTTTAATATTCAATTAATGATGTTAAACACAAGAAAATGATCCAGGTCAAAAGATAAAGACTTTGAATATTAAAGAACAGTGTATGTGTGAAGGATGATTACCTTTGTATCAGAATTACAGTTTGACAATGCACAATAAAAAATTTGTAGATTATTTAAATTAAAGTATAACATCTAATATTAACAAGTAGTAAATTTCAATATTTCGCAAATGTTAACATGTAATAAATAAATAAAATAATGTAATATATTCATGTTCTCAGTCGAAAATGCTTCTGATTGGCCTATATAAATTGCATGTAGATCAAAGGTTTTATCTTGTGACTTGGATCGGGAGTTTACCAGTGTTTGACATTACTAATTGAATATTAAAGTACTGTGTATGTGTGAAAGAT
This sequence comes from Epiperipatus broadwayi, assembly GCA_028023455.1. NCBI lineage: Eukaryota > Metazoa > Onychophora > Udeonychophora > Euonychophora > Peripatidae > Epiperipatus > Epiperipatus broadwayi. Next base: position 6,869,909 of record JAQFVV010000036.1, on the reverse strand, counting down.
GATTACCTTCGTATCAGAACAGTATTTTTCTGATTAAAATACTAAATAAAGGGACTAAAAATAAATTGAGATAACTTAATTAGATTCAGAGAATGACGTTTTCTCAATTAAATGCATCACAGTAGCAAGAGCAAAAAAAATTGAGAATAATAAGTTAATAAATATAAATACTTTAGTCGAATTAATCTTATAGAAGAAAATGTAATAGGGGGTCCACTCTTGCTGTATCTTCTAGCTCACAATAAATAGATACTTATCTATTGATAGGTAATTGAGAGGATTATAGGCCAGTTGCTTGACAGAAAAATTTGAAACTTTTTTTTCTGGCCCATATATGAACCCAAATTGAAGAAATGGATACACTTCCATTACACAATTACCATTTATTGCAATAATATTTTATTGTTTAAGTATTGACTGCTTTCAATGAATTTACATTTATAAACTTATCTTGCTTTGAGCATTATTAATTTTATTACTTAAGCAATACATTCTTGGAAGTGTAGTTTCAAAGTTATAATTGACTAATCGTTAATCTGTTTTCAGAACAGGTTATATTTACCTATTTAATGAGATTTATTTAAACTTTGTATCAATAATTTTACTCGCAGGTCAAATTGTAATCTTTAGTGTCTATATAAACATATGACCACAATAAAGGTGGATTTCCACCTTTATTGTTAAATAGTTGTCTTGACAATAGATTGAGATTGTTATTAAGTGTTGATTGCTTTCAATGAATTTACATATATATATAATGGAGTACAACATTCATAAGATAAAATATGTAATTATTAAAAAATAATGATCTAATTTGTGGTAAAAAGATTATTTATAAAAATTGATCTTAGCATACTTCAATGCAAATTAAAATAAAGTGAAATGTAGTAACTGAAGTATTAAAGACTGGAATGGTAGAATAAATTGCTAACAATCCACTAGCATTCAATTAAGTGATCAATAGAACATTAATATCCAAGTCACTTTTAAAATAAAGTTCGGAGGATGACATTTATATGTTAGTATTATTTATACCCTTGTAAAATAGATCTTTAATTGTATATATATATATTAAGTATTATACCAATAGTTTCTGAAAATAAAAGATCTCGGTATTATCCCCCAAAAGAAAACATTTAATTCTCAGAAATTGTTGCAATACTATTCCCTATAGTAGTAACAAATTTATTGTATTACAACTTTCACTAAAACAGAACTTAACCAATTTAATATTTTACACATTGGTTTCAAAAAAATAAAAATGCAAAGAAAAAAAAACTAAATAAATGTTACATAATGCAATATTTAATTATTTGATACCTGTGCTTATCTAATGGAATAGCTGCCATACAATAGATGGGTTTTCGGCTGCATGCCAGTTTTTTAAAAGAAATGTTTTCTAACTCGTTGGAACTAACATCACACAAAGATAGACAGCTATTACTTAGTGACACAACAACCATTTCAGTTACTGGAATATATAGCATATTTCTAACTGCAGCTGTTACGTTTTGCTCGTTTTCAGGTGTTATGGAATGCAGTTCAGAATAAGATTGACCACTAAAAAAAATAAATATTACATCAAAAACATCCACAATAAATGCATGAGATTACCAATTTATATATGCATAATATATATGAAAATCAATACTGCTTCACAATAGAATTTTTAGCTTTAACCACAGGTGAAAGAATTACAAAACTTTTAAAATGACATTTATAGATTTAAATTTACCTTTTTAAAAATAATAATTTAAACATGGTGGGAAAGACTGGAACTTAAAAAATTAAATAGTACAAAATAAAAATATGGTCCAAGTCTTATATTTGATCTTATATTGTTCTCTCTTACTTTTCATTTTTTATATAAATATCAGTCTATCACTTTCCCCCATTATTTTTGCAAATTAGTATAAAAATGGATAACTAATTTTATAATGAACTACCAAAGATCTCATGAATAAAAAGTGGAATTTGTCGCACTTTAATTGAAAATTTTTTTTAAAAAAAGTTAATTCTAGAGTTTTCTTTATCAAATTTGAACATTTACTTTACTCTGAATAAATGTGATAGTTAAAACAAACTAATCAAATTGAAAATCAGAATATTTTTTCCCCTTCAATTTGACTTCATTACAGATGAAATATTTTATTCATGGAATCAAGCAATGACTGGTAATCCAATCTAAATTATTTTTATTATTTTCAATTTTTTTTAAAAGTTATCTTCAAATTACGTTTTTCTTACTAATTATAAATATCTCTCGTACATAACTGTCTAAACGTGTAGATTCGTACAATCTCATTGATTTTATCATTATGAAATAAATAATAAATAGTTATTAACAATGCTAGTTACTACAACTCAATTTACAAGTGATAAACTATTCTTCTGATAATGTTTAGATAAATAAAGTAACAATCATAAATTATCTTTACAGATTATTATATTTTTATTTGTATATCTGAAGTATATATAGAATGGTGAAGGTTTTAAAGTTTGATAATGTTAATATATAATGTGCAGAACCAAGTTGTACAAGTAGGCTTTTGACTGTTATAAACATAACCTTTGTTGATTATAAGATTTTTATTTCCGATTATGCATTCAGTCATCTAATATGCCAAACACAGTATAGATTAAAAAATATTTTTCTACACAGAAATTGCTTCCTCTGACTAAATGTTTTATCATGTAATTATTTAATTATTGAAATTAAAATTGAATGCTTATGGACTACAATTCAAACTTTTTAAGTAGTGAAGAGATTTTACCTTTTTTTCTTTTTATGAGGTAAAACATAGCTGAATGCATGCTAGAAATAATCCTGCAACAACATATATTGCAGAAGTTACAATTGACTAAGGTTAGATTTATAATAAATAAAAACATAACATTATATGCTAATGTTCTAAAAAATTTATTAATCTTAAAACTGGTAATAAGTTACATACACACACAATGCAAATATTAACATCCATGCTAAACATACCTGTAAATATGAATGACACCCTTTGTATCTCCTAACCAAACCATAGATTTGACAGCACAGATGGTAGTAACACTAATCCCTTGAATATCTAATGTCTTAAAAAACATAAATTCATTATTAAAATTTTGTTTATTAATGAATATTAATTATGGTTCATATTCAATTGTTTAAAAAATAAATTATTCACCTTAAAAACATTATACCTACATTATTAACTGTCATAATGTATAACAATATTATAGATTATTGATAAAATATCTGTCCGATAAGTATAACATAGTTTAGATATTTCATATTATCACAAATATTTCCAACATTAAAACAGGCAAAACTCCCTCCACAGTAGTGCCACTCAGTGCAAGCCAGAGTAATCAATGGATGCCAGAAGGCTTGTGCATAAAATACCCATCTAGTGCTTACTTATCCAATATTCCAGACTAGTTTCTGGCTTGTGCCTTTGTCAGTGAAGAAATTTGGATCTGAGAGCACTGCACCTATATCTTAGGATCTAATGCAACCCTCCAGCAATCACCTTTTATCTCAACTACAAAACTATGAGAATAAAATTTGGGAAAAAATAATATTTTCAATCCAAGCTCATTAGCTTATATAGTCGTATAGGTCTGAACTGATGGCTGCTGGAGGGTTGCATTAGATCCTAAGATCTAGGTGCAGGGCTCTCAGATCCAAAGCTCCTCACTGATGAAGGCCACAAGCCAGAAACTAGTCTGGGGATATTGGATGTGTAGACTCTGGAAAGGGATTTTATGCACAAGCCTTATGGCATCCATTGATTACTCTGGCTTGTACTGAGTGGCACTACTGTATAGTTTTGCCTGTTTTAATAACAGTTACATGAAATAAGAAACGGTGATCATGGGATGTTTAGAGTTTTATTTCCAACATGTCATTTTAACTCACTGTTCTTTGGAAAAGCAGGCTATGACTAAGTTCCATCACAAATGACAAGCACTTATTTGATTTGATGATTTTCATTGGGATAAGAGTCTCACCAATTTATTGCAGAAAGATGCAAGTCCACTTGCCACAAATGAAAGAATAGTTTTAATTGGCATTTTATATAGAGGAAGAAATCAACCACACTGCACAAATTGATTAAAATGTTATTCTTGATTAGGCTAATAATTCATGGATGGAAAAGGGAGGGAGGATCAGGTTTGGGAACTCTCGGGTAACTAGCCTGAGATGACTACTTCATATCTCCAACTTTGTTGCTCAGAGTTTAAAATGATGATGGTGTTTCACATTCTCTTCCAGTTAAGTTTCTATGGTTATTTCTGATTAGTTTCTTAACTAGAGCAGTAACTAAACAATTTCTGATTTCTTGACTAGTATTATTTATCATACAGAATTTTTCTCTTATAACAGTTTCCCTTTCCATATAATTAATACTTAATGTTCATTAAAAGTTGGCAAGTCCAAATTTTTCTTTTACAACCATCATAAAATCTAATGACATATCATGTTTTTCTCTTTTGCTACTAAAAATGATATGAGTTTTGCCCGAGATCCATCGGCTACAATATTATCTCCAGATTAGTATGATTCAAATCCTATTAGAATTATTTTATGGCTACCAATTATACTTGTATAAGATTTAAGAAATTATTATATTGCATTATTGTATCTACAGAGATGTTTGAAAAGAAATAAACAAAAAAAGGTTTAAGTGCTTTATTTGAAATTTGTAAGATAAAAGAATCGTAATAATTATATTTTCAATATAAAAAATAAAATTCATATGTTCAAATAAATTGCTTATAAATACTGCATCGCATAATAAACTAAATAAGAAATAAATAGACATTGAAGTTCAAAAAATGTAATCAATCCATTGGACATTCAATAGTTTCTTTTCAAGAGAAAATGTAAAAGTTATATTTTCTCCTTTACTTTTTTTTGCATTCCTTCATATATATATATTACTTATAATCAATCTCCACATATATACTTTAATGCAAATTTTTTTATATAATTCCTTTAATTTCCTAACAGTTTAGACTGTCCTGCAGTCTTCATCAGAGCACTTGGATAAGCAAGTGCTCAAAACTGCAGAACAGTCGAAACTGTTAGGAAATTAAAGGAATTATGTAAAAAAATTTGCATTAAAGTATATATGTAGAGATTGATTATAAGTAATATATATATGAAAATATAAAAATAAATACATAAACCGAATAATATACAAAAGACATTTGTAAATGTTCACTTGGTTTACAGATCTGGAAAAACAAAGACTTATTACTGTTTGTTTATTACTTGATACATTTATAGTAGCTAAAATTTCTTATAATTTCATAAATCTTTATTTCTAAAAGAAATTATATGAGAGAAGCAAAATTCCTATAAAAATTGCAGACATTAATGGAATATGTATAACAACAATTTTTGTAAAAAAATTTTTGATTGGAAATGACTAAATTCCTATTTTCATTATAAAAAACCCCAGTGTTCACTATTACTTTAAGAGTTCAGTATTGAATCGTAGATAGTACTTCTAGAACTGTATATATTCTGCTTTGTCAATTATAAACAAAACGTGCAACATGCTAATCATAATGAAAATAGATTAGACAACTTTCATATTTCTCCATTCTTTTTTATTTCATAAATAATTTCATATAAATAAAGATACAATAAAAGACAAGTAACCCCCAAGATACATTTTGTGCTGAACCAGCACTCATCAGTTGGGCTAGGTCATCATCTCTCATATATAGCTTTATTACATGAATAGTATTTATGTAGAGCAAATTGTCTCATTTTTATTTTCAAGCTTCAATTTACTCCTCTCCCAACTTTTACGTTATCAACTTTTTGATAAACGTGTAATGATTATTACTAATCATTTATTAAACTAGAGATTTTCTCTAGCACAGATATAAACTTTAATCCAAATTAAAGATTAATATATCTGATTTTCAGCACACGCACATGACTATTTACATTTCTCATTCTCCCATGCGATTAGACAACTTCCATACTTCTCCATTCTTTTTCATTTCATAAATAATTTCATATAAAATGAAAATAATCAAATTTCTTCTGTTTGTTTATGTACGGATGACAAAAAAGAAGAAAATTATAAATGATTGCTTCAGCAAATTAGTGAGTTTGTTGAAGAAAATGAAATATAGCTGATAGACCAGGTCTCCTGAAGTAATCTGGAATTACCACTCATACATGCTTCACAAAATGAATTCCTTAATATATCAAAGTTGTTGTATTTTTTTCATTTGGAACAATAGTGTATGAAAAAAAATTCAAGCCACAGATCTGGCTTCTTATTATAGCATTGATCAACAATTAGCTTGTGGTTTTGATATTTATTTCATATGAAAATATATTCACAAACATTTTACTGTTCTGATATCACATTTACTAAAGGAAGCCAGTGATGTGGTCCATTATAATAGTATGAAGATAATTACATACATGAGAGATTTACAAGACTTGTGAAATGAAACAATAATTGGGCTTTGTCATTATAGTCTGTACATAATTTGACTCAACTGGAAATTCAATGCACTTAAAACATCTTTGACATAAGAAATGGGATGATGGATAATCATCAAAAGATTATAAAAACCCAATAGCAAGTGGACAACTAGGCTGACTGAATTCTTCTTAGAGAGTCTAATTCAAAACATAACAATGGAAGATCAGATATATAAAGTGGTATGTTAAAGTATCTCTGTATTGTTTAGCAGCATACAACTTAATATTTTATAGATTTCACGACTAACATTAAATAAACTAACAATAGACAAAGGGTGATGCACATGACTGAAAACAGGATAAAAGGTGGAATTCATATTTTATATATTGACGTTGCTTTGACAAAAAGGCGTTAATATTCTATTAGTTTACTTAAGCTTTGGATTGTTGTGAAGTGATTAAGAAAGAAAAACCAATTAGCTATTAATATTTTATGGTAACAGTAGATTATCTTCATGATATTGCACGTAATTTGTCTTTGTAAATGTTTTTTTTTTTTTGTGTATGATTGTGTAAACTATTTATATATATATAAATTATTTCACAACAGATAGAGATTAAATAAGCAAACAGAATAGACAAAGAATGAAACATATGACTGAAACAGATTTTAAAACAGGATAAAAGGTGGAATCCATCTTTTATCTATTGAAGTTGCTTTGACAAAAAATAGTTGATATTCTATTGGTTTACTTCAGCATTGGACTGTTTTTTTTTTTTTCATGAGTCATAGCATCGGCCAGGAAGCGAACCCACTAACCCGGGACAACTGCTTGCAAGGCAGCTGTGCTGCATTGGGCTGTTGTGAAGTGATTTACATAGAAAAACTAATTAGTTATTAGTATTTTATGGCTATATATATATATATTGTACGTTGTTTGCATATATAATATTATTTTCAAGATGTGTAATGATGTTTTAACTAATATTTTTCGATGCTTACTTTTTTCAATTTAAAACTTAGAAATAGATATTCTAAAAAAATAACCAAAGCAAGGAGCTTTAATTGAATAAAAGACCAGTTTTATTATTTACTGGGGTTTTTCCTCTTAAAAGCTCAAGTATTTCGTCAGAGGGCAGATAAGGTATCTAAGCAAAAGATCAGCTGATCATCATCAGTAATACTTTTCCATTAATTGACACCTTAATACAATTCATTCTAATATTTCACAACAGATTGATATATATATATATATTAAAAAATAATTCTACTTAAATCCATAAATAAATTCCTGCTCGTCAAATATATTTCTTTCGGAATTTGACTTTGGAATTATCATAGTAACGTTTTCGAAATGAGTGTTCCGTAAAGAAGCTACGTACAATGTTATATAACATCATAAAGCACTGACCAATCTAGTTATTATATTCTACATCGTGACTGTTCTCAATCATCTGGATAACTGTATAATATTTTCCACAAGATCAATCAATCAAAACAAATGATGTTTTTCTATAATTGTTATTATATAAAAATATTCAATCACGGACATAATCAAGATATCCTGCAAAATTTCTATAACATCACTCTAAAGAATATGTTATGTACCGATTCCTTAATAAAGTAATTCTAATAATGAATTATTATCTTCTTTTAAAAGCAATAACGTGCTATTATTTCCACTTAATATTATTTATGTACAGTGAATAAGCACTCATGACATATAAATAACATATATAAATATTATTGCATCTTAGTAAGATTTAATATTAATTCTGATTTTGTGATTACTATAAATGCAGTTTAATCGCACTTTTCCTTGCATCACTTGAAAGACATTAGGGCTGGGAAAAGGCTTTTATACTCGTAGTTCTTAGATGCTTACTATTGTTAAATTGCTGTGATGCAGATTTATCTTGGAAGAACTTTACTCATGGAAAATTCTCAGTTGTGACTAAATCTTTGTTATATATAAAGAACAACATTGGACATCAAAAACATCCAGATTAATTTTGTGCTTTATTACAGAAAAGCAACTGGAGTGCATATATTTATATACTTAGCAGCAACTTTTAATTTTTTACTATTCAAATTAATACTTTAAAAGTTATATTCTCATAAGGTATTACAAGATATATATATATAACATTTGTAATACAAGCTTGTTAAATTAGGTCATGTGACATATGACTTGATTTCTTTGCAATTTTATTTTTTGCTATTAAGGTTTTGGCGATTTTATATTGCTAAAGATATTAATATATGGTGTATCTGAACTTGGTTCAGTCCCATATGACTATTTAAGTTAGATAGCTGGATTGGAAGAATGTCTGAAAATTTCAGATTTTCTACTTAATAGTTATCCATTAGATAAAGTATTGGGCTTGTCCTGGTATTTTTAATCTAATGCTTGAATATCCTAGCACTTCTCTGAAGAAGCCAGTAGCAGTAACCGGTCTGGGGTTGGGGATATTCTGAAAAGCTTGTTAAGAGCTTATTTGCGAGCTCTATATATAACATTTGTAATACAAGCTATGTGACATATGACTTGATTTCTTCATAATTTCATAAAGTATTGAATACAAGTAAACATATTTATAGTTATAAAATCCTTAACAATAGACAAATATAAATTTGTCCATAAATTTGTGTTGGAATCATTATTATAACTGTATAATAGTAAGCCACAAAATATTTGTTACCTCAGTTAAAATTAAGCAAATTATATATACTTCTCTTATGATTCTTAACCTCCATCTAACATCTACAATAACAGCAGTAATCCATGTTATAATTGTCCTCTAGAACCATCTATGTAAGCAGGAGTAATCAATAAATATGTAAACATCCATAATAAATTTTAGGTCACCAAAACATTCAGTTATTAACTTAGTATCATACTAAAATATGCATATAAGTAAATTGGCTTGGGTTCAACATCTTAAGGTGTTGAAATTTTCAAGTTCATTAATATGAATAATGTAAAAGAAGGATAATATTGCTTCTGGTTTCATATATACAAAGTTATGCTTCTCATTAAGAGATAAAAGTTAGAACCTATTGGGTGAAGTGGCATTATTGCACATTACCCATTAATCGCTTACGATCACATAGATGGCTTTAACATATAATGAGAAAATGAATTTCTGCTGTTAAAAGTTACCGTGTTTTTGCTTTAGTTTTGGCAAACCATTATGTTTTTGCTTTTATAGATAGTATCCCCGTTCAATTAAAGAGATGAATGACCATTGATGAGAATGTGCAATTTTCAAAGATGGGTGTTATGTTATATTTAATGTGTTGCTAATTCAGTCATTATTTTGAAGTCTAGGATCAATTTTTAAATTTTAGCTTTGATTTTGAACTTTTTCCCCTGGAACATCTTTATTTAGTCTAAACACTTAAATTAATACCAATTTTATTTTAAAAGAGGATAGTTATTAATTAATATGGTGTCTAAATGAAAGTAAATTTTATACCATTAAAAATATTATATACATATATAGTTGAGAAATTACTTATTACCTTATATTCAAGCCATGACTGATAGGTACATGTAAGCACATCTAACTGGCGGCCCTGACGACTCAGCCAAACATCTGTTTGTGAAACTGGTTCAGATTCTATTCTAACTGCTAGAAGTTCAGAGCAAACTATGAATAACATGCACAAAAAAAAGAGAGAAAAAGACGGAATCTATGTAAAAGTGGTTTAGTAAAAAGGGGGGGGGGAAACAAAGCTATTAGAATTTTTTTTTATTTTCAAGCATTCACGAAGACTATTTTATGAAATGAGCAAAGCAAGATATATGTAAAGATAATATACATAAAGACAAAATAAATATAATCTTCACCAATTCATAATATTTCTTAATGATTATAAGACATTAAAAATGATTTGCTTTTACAGAAACAAAATAAATAAATAAAAGATAAATTTTGACTCAGATATCATCATACTTTATGCATAGATCTAGATAAAAAAAAAGAACAGTACCGAGTAAAGATAGGTCTCCTTTAAATATAAAATACGATTTTGTATTGTTTCATATATTAATAGCAAAAAAATGAGTGAATTTACTAGCTGATTTATGCATTAAATATAACAAGGACTATAATCTATATCTATGATTTTTTTAAAAATTTAATTTTTCTCTTCATATATTAATCCTTACATTGAATCTTATAGTAACAGATTTGGAATATGAATCAAAGTTTTATCAATCTTTCAGGTCTGGGAATATACTTTATTTAATAATATACATTAAAAATAATGTTTCAATGTAAGCATATGTTTTTTAACTGAAGGTAGATAATGTACTGACAATAAATTGTTGTCATTACGTAATAATAACTGATCATTGATTTTCCCATGCGTAAATAAAAGAAAAGAAACCATTCATGTAAAGGAAAAATCGCATCACTATAATGACTTCTTAACCTTCAAAACTGCATGTCAAATATGACAATTATTATTATTTTTAAATCTAGTTACTTCTGATTGAACTATTATTAAATATTCTAATATAATAAATAAAATAAAACTCATTTTCCTCTATTCAGTTTTGTAATTTATTACGTATTACACTTGGATTAAATAAAATCACTCGTCAAGATAATATTCAACATGATTAATAATTTCATTATTTAAGCAATATTTTTTTTTGCTTGTTTTCAACACTTTTTCTTCTTCTCTTTCATATGAATAAAAATTCTTAGGTGCTTGTATTATAGATAAAGATCCCGTTGGATGGCGCCGTTTTCACGCTAAAACTATAAAATATGAACATTCACGGGCCGTTGATTTTAATAATTTTTCTGTGCTTTTTTGTAATGCGAAAATAAAAACAAAACAAAATCGTCTTTTATAAATATTATTTTTTATTAACGTATACAATTTAAATGATAATAATAAATGTAAAATAAAATCAACGAATTACAATTTGATTCGTGTTTTTTATATCGTATACTTTTTAAATTGTGTTACGGCTTTTTTTTTATCAATTTTCTATCGGATATTTTTTTATTTGTGTTATGACTTTTTTTGTTGTTTAACTAAAAAATAATAATCGTAATAAAAGTAAAAGTTGTTACGGTTAGATTTAGGGTTAGGGTTCTGTTTGTTTGTAATGCTAAAATAAAAAAATTAAAAATCGTAAGCGTACTCGGACAGAAGAAAGAAACTCAAACTTTTTTAAACAACAACAAACACATACAAATGTCTTCTTTACTTATTAAACATGTTTATAATATTTGCTTTTTATTAAATTTACAAAAAAATCTGTATATTTGGACTTTTCTTACTGGATATTTTTTTCGTACCGCTCTTTTTTACTTCAAAAATATAGATGGTAGAATCTTCTTTGTCTCGTGGAATGATACTAACAGTACGTTACTTGACACGTTACCTAATTGCAACTCAATAAAAACATAGATATTTAACATTTACCCAAATAAAAGTTCAATACAGTACATTGTAAAAAGTCTTATAATTATTGTTTTAAAAAATCTGAACATTTCAATAGTTTAAAATAAAAAAAAAATCCAATGAAAACAACATTTCAACACAATTCAAATACAAACTCTCTCATCAAGCCGTAATTATTTTATAAACTGTGCGAATTCGGAAAATGTAATTGCTGCTTAGCGACATACATGCTGTACTGCGACGCGACATAGCGGCCTGCATTCTGTAGCACAACTTATAGAAAACGCGGGTTCGAACGTGTCGGCTGCGGAAACAGCATTTTTATGTGTTTTAGCACGAAAACCGCACCATAGAACGACATCTTTAGCTATAAGATGAGTACCAATTCTTAAAATTTATATTTATTTTAAAGTTTAAATATATCACACTATTTCATTAAAAAAAAACAAACCTATGGCCACATAGGAAGAACCTAAACCAGGTGGATCGGAATATCAAGGAATCCATGAATTAAATAAACAGATGTATAAGTTAGAGAGCATAAAAATGTTTTCAGTTAAAAATCAAGTACATTATCTTTTTTTAGATATGTACCTAATTTTGACACCTAAGTATTATTATAATTAAAAGTTTAATTTACATGCTATAAAAAAAACTATAGTAATATTCAGAAGACGAGGTAAGAACGTTAAATAGAATTGAAGAGACCTGATATATTAAAACAGGCAAAACTCTCCATACAGTAGTGCCACTCAGTGCAAGCCAGAGTAATCGATGGATGCTAGAAGGCTTGTGCATAAAATCCCTATCTAGTGCTTACTCATCCAATAACCCCCCACTAGTTTCTAGCTTGTGGCTTTCGTCACTAGATAAGGATTTTATGCACAAGCCTTCTAGCATCCATTGATTACTCTGGCTTGCAGTGAGTAGCACTACTGTATGGAGAGTTTTGCCTGTTTTAATAGCAGTTATAAGGCAAGCATAAGATATGGTGATCATGTGATGTTCAGTGACCTGGTATATTCATTATGGAGACCTCTCACTCAATCTCATGTCACTCAATGGCAATGACTTTATAAAGATTAGCAAGGAAATAGTCATGTTCATTTTATAAGTTTTTGTCAATTTTCATTATAATATTAATAGTCACCATCACGCTGCTTAATACTGGAAATTCGTAAGAAATTCGAGCCCCAGAAATGACAAAGTTGAAACTACAATTCGTGGATTTTGAGTTCCAGAATCAACCATTTCCCCACTGCCCTAATTTTTCCTTGACCACGATTGACTAAAATGCTAATTACGGAAAAACAATACACAAATAAATGAATAATATATAACCTCCAGTGGTATTTTTAAACTCAGCTCAACAGTTTCAATATTAGCACTTAGGCAGAAGAATAAAATCTCATTTAAATAGTGGCTGTTCTCATCTCAAAAATTTTCTATGCATTGGATTGCAAGATTTTTTTAAAGACTTGAAATAACTTACAAAAACAGAAAAATTTTCCATCTAGAAGTATCGCGTGCAGGTCACCAAAGACTGCTTTATATATACAGTGCAACTATAAAAAAAAATGTTAACCAACCAAATTAAAATGTATCAAAAATAAGATTGACCATTACTGAGTGAAAAGTAATATGAAAATTTAAATTAATGACATCTCCTAATGCAATCAAACTATTTATCTCCCTCTTTAAATATCTAAAACAATATAAATATGCATTATTAATAGTTTCTCAGGATTATAAAATTAAACACAACTGTATAATACAGAGGAGAGTAAGTAAATCCAATAAGAATGATGTAGCTAGCATATTCTTTACAAATTTTCAAATATAAATAAATTAGATTTAAAGTTATCTCCGAGTTTTAAAATATTTAAATATAATAAATAAGACTGTTAGAATTTTATTACTTCTTTATAAATCTTATAATAGATAGACACAAAAGATATTTTACAGTATCCAAAACATATCTTATAATAACTAAATCTTAATAATTAAATTATAAGTGTTAGAATTGGCAATTCATATCCAGAACGTTATTTCTAAAAATAAACAGCTTTAAAAAACGTAATATGATAATATTATGCGATCTACCAATTAGACGATGAATGTGAAATATTAAAGACAAAGTCAAAATAATTTAGTAAACATAAAATCAATTAATACACTAATTCTATATCCTATAAGATTTAGAATGTATTTTTTTTTAATGTAGAAGATTTATCTAAATTTAAACTATGCTAAAAAAAATATGTATTTGTAACTTTATGAGTTGTTGGACACGTAATTTATTGAAGATTGTTATGTCAGTATTAAATAAACTTCTATATTAAGTAATTATTAAACAACCAACACCGAAAAAAATGCTTTATGTGATCTTTATTTATTGTCGTGTAATCAGTCTCAAAATATGCATCTCTTTTATATAACCTTTATTCATTTCTTTACAAAGATAATAAAATTTACCCTACATAATCAAACCATAGAAATAAAAGTGGCATTACAAATTACCTTCCTTCTATAAGTTAGAAATACAAATCATCAGATTTCCTCTACTATAAGATTAGATAATGTTACAACAAATATCGATGGCCAGAGACTAAAGTATAGAAACCATAAGTACATGTAGTATTACAAAATATAAATATGCCTATTTAGGCTACATATAAATACTAACTTACAACACGTTGTTAAGCACTTCTTTTTACAAACAATAGTATAACATTACATACAAACTCGTTGCCACCGAAATAATATAATTCTACACATAACTCTTTATAAAAATTTCTAACGAACTTATAAACATAAAGAGTAACTCTCATTACATCAATATTTTAAATAAGATAAAGCAATAATTATAACACGAATCTTTATACTGTATCATTTAAATTTATCTAATAACTTTAACCATAATAAAAAGTGAATTTAAGATCAATAAAAAACATAGAATAATATAAAATAGATATATTTTGAATATTAATTATAATAATACATTTTAATAACAGCCTCACTTCAACACAAGTTTACTCATCATAGTGCATCAATCTTAAGATATATAATTAAAATAGCAACTATTTGTACACCCCCCTGTTGATCTGGATTTTCTATTATGAGAATTTTTCTTTTATTAAATCCAATACCTAAAAAAAATATTTTATTACCCAAAGTTCTTTTAAAGTCTTTTAAACTTCATGAAGAGACATTTGCATATTTCCATTTATATAGATTCCGAAAACAATGTATAATTTGATTCAAGTCCTTCGTCGCTTCTATTATAGAAATTCCAAAGGATGATGTAAAGATTTATCTTTGCAAGTAATTAAAATGATGCAAGAATTTTATCTTTTTAATAAATCCATTAGTGTAGTAATTTACCAACAAATAAAGTCGAAACAAGTTGTTTGTCTCCATTTCCAAATGTGTTTAGCAGATAATTAACAGTTTTTCTTAAGGTAATTTTATTTTACAAATATTGACATTTTTTTTAAGGAAAATATTTTAAAAAAAATTTCCATTAGTTTAAATTTTTTTTTATCAAAAACAAAATATCCAGTGCCCAGGTGCTTATCTTTTAAAAAAATTGGTTTTAGGATTTAGCAGACAAACATTAAAATATTAGCTTTCCTCTAGTAGTTTAGGAAAATTTTAATTAAAAAAAAAAAATTTAAATTTGGTTTTTTCATGTATTTTAAAATTATGATGATGTTCCAGATGTATTGTTATTCATTTTGGACAATCTTGAAAAATGCATTTGCCCAAAAGGCAAATGATTTGTAAAAATTCTACTCCTTTATGTTCAAAATATTAACCAATATGGCTAAATTTCAATATCAAAACAATTAGATATGAGCTAGCAAATAAATAACAAAGAAAGGGAAAGATTTATTTCAAATATATATTTAAAGCTTTCTACCATGTAAATGATTTCATCATCATCATTACTAAAATTTCTTAACTCATATTTTTATGCCACAAATTTCCTATAATTTCCATGAACACAACGCCTGCAGAAGATAATAAAGTCCCTGAAGAAAAAAATTATATTGCCCATTATAATACAATTATTTTAAAATTGCAAAAAATTTTTTTTAAAAACTAATATATTATAACAAGATTATAGATATTAAAATATTTAAATTACAGATAGGACATAAATAATTTTATTGCATTCATTTATTTACTTCTCATAATAGATCACATTTTATTAAAATAATAACTTTACCTAAAAGTTTAAGAAAATAATACTCTTTTATATTTTAAAATAGATCAAAGCAACATAAAATAAACATACATACACATTTGAACATTTACACGTTAAATTTACATTATTATTGTAAATCATTTTAATACTACATATAAACTAATACACCTATTATTTTATTAATCCTACTTTTAGACTATTCACTCACATATCTATAATAATATGTGTTTTACAGTATAGTGTTCCTTTTAAAATTTAAAAGTATATTTCTTTACTCCAATTTTAAAATTGATACAAAAATCCTAAAATTTCTAATTTACAAGATGATATTTTGAAATTATAAAGATTGCTTTCAAGTTATAAAAACCAAGATAATAATTTTATCTTTTATTATACTTTAGGATAATAAAATATCTATCATAATGTATATATAAACACACACAAATAAAATAACATAAAAAGTTATAATTCTAATTAATAACAACATTTAATAAATATAAATATCACCATAGGTATTTATTGTATGAATATCATAAAAATGATAAAAGTAATTCAATAAAAAATAAAAAATATTAGAAGTTAGCTAAAGCAAAAATCCAAAACCATTATCATGCAGTGAAACAAAAACAAAAGTTAAACAAATATAGATAACAGAAGGCGTTAGTAGCATCAACATTTTAAAGTTCATATCATGTTAATTTAAGATGGAGCAAGATTTTGAATTCAGAATAGAAAGAATCTGCCATATAGTACTTGTTTATGTACAGACAAATTATCTGTACATTAATTAAATTTGTTTATACTGAAAAAATAGTTTTTAATTAAATTCTAAAAAAAAAAAAAAAAATTTAACAAAGTAATTTTTAAGTTATCCTTACCTTACACATACTAATTTATGTAATCCGTTGGAATTAGAATTAAAATACTTTATTAATAAATAGTCAAAATTATTTACTATCTTTTTACATCCCTCTCTCCAATATATATTTAAACTATGCATCTATTAAGATTGAGATTTGTGATAATGATAACAATGGTCTAAAATGACAGTTTGAGTTATTATATATTTTAAATATCTTTTTAGTTTTTGGCACATTGATATGTATTGCTTTATTAAAAGAAAATAAAAATAACAGACTTTATACTTACAAAAAAAACAAAAAACAAAACATAGATATAAGTTTTACAGTAATTACAAAATCCATAAATCAAAGTACTTTCACATGTATGCTGATTCTCTAGTTTATTTATTTGATATCTCACAATGCTATCTTTTAACTTCTATCGCAGTAGTCCCATCGTATCCATGACATTTGGTTCCTGTCAAGTACTGAAATACGAGAGCACTTATTTTAAATTTTTTATCAGCTCATCTCTGGTTTCTAACTCCACTACATCACAACTATCCATCAAAGGAATAATTTGAAGCATATTTTATGAGCAATATTTACTTGTCCGAAGAGGTAACTGGATTTATAGTTTGATATTTTTCAATTATGCCACTTTTTCACAGGATAGGAATAATTGCTGCAATAAAGAGAAATTTAAAAAAAAAAAAAAAAATTCTTTTTTTCCGAACTTTTTATTTTACATACATTCATTATTTTTTCCAATTATAAATAACTAAAGCAGTGGATGCTGAGATCACGGATAAGAGGAAATATTGTATCTCTCTATTATATTTTATCCTGTCATGTTCCTAACAAAAGTAATTGATATTAGCCAATTAGTTGTCAATATTATGGAATTATTTAGTATATAATAATAAAAAAGATTTTTTTTTTTAAAATTTAGAAATTCATGAAATTAAGTAACTATACATATATAAGATAGCGAAATTTAATTGATTATAATATATACCACTTATAAAATATGCAAATCAATATTTTTATTGTTATCTTATAGTTAATTGTAAATAAATTTTTAATGTAATTTAAATTTAAACTAGTACCTATTTATGAATAAAAATATTAGTCTATACTTTAGTTTGTATACCCACAAGAATTATGTTATTTAAACTACTGATTAGGCTATTACTTTTAAGTAATGAAAAAAATAAAAAATAAATACAATACTGTCTTTAGTATTTAATTAATAAATAAAACATTAATTCAACATAAGTATAATTTAGTAATGTTAATGAAGATAAATAATTTATAAATATAAACTATCAAATGTTTTAGATTTATAGTACACTTCTCTTTAGCGTGCTATCACATCATATTGTCCAATGTAAAAAGTTTCCAGACTAATCTCTTTCTATATATATGTACTTCTCGAAAACAATCGTCAGATAAGGTAAAGGCTTAATAAAACTTAAAACATTCAAACAGAAATGATAATTTGACATTTCTATAATATGTCTTGATTGTGACCAATCGATTTTGAAATTAGAATATCTTAGCAATCACACATATATATAGTGATTAATTTAATATTACAACACTATGTACATCTCACACATAGTAAGAATAATTTATAACTATGTAATAAAACAGAAATATCACACTGTAAGTAATATATATTAAATATATTGATTAATGTGCCTAAGATTTATTAATAATAACAGATAAAGATTTGATTGATTAAAAATATTTTTTTAATACGTTACTCAATATATTACGCAAATATTCCTAATAGTGAAATATATCTGTTATATTGGGTGTTATAATCTGGACATAAATTAGCTTACCCTCTATGTGAGATATATGTGGTTTGTATTAATAGGTTCAACATCATAAACATACATCATGCTTCAAAGTCACAGAAAACCTATCATTTCTATATGAGTTTTGGAAGATTTCATACTTCTGTCTCATCTAAGGAATAACGATTATTTCCATGAAATACATGTAAAGCAAAAAAAAATTGGTCTGAAATTTTTTTTATACTAAATGATAGTTCATGATTTGATAAAATAAAAAGGAATGCACTTATAACACAAAAAGATTTGATTAATTATAATTTAGTCAATTTATTTGAAATATACACCTGGGTCTCGTTTTACGCGATAGATAGGTTCCTCAGAAAACACGCGCAAACGAAATCGTGCAAAAATAGACGTAACTTACCTTGAAAAAGGGGGGATACGGACTGTGATTTTTCAAAACTCGCGTAAAAGCAAAGCACCAACGTAAAATTTACTTTAAAATTCGTGCAAAAAAAAAAATAAGGAAATAAAATATGACTAATAAAAAATTTCAAATTTGAAAAAAATTGATACAAGACAAACTTTTTTTAACTATAATATTTAATTTTATTCAAAACAATATATTTTTATGCATAATTTACAGTAATTTATATTTTTTTATACACGTTTTAATTATTATCGCTATTTGCCGGTAAACAGGTTCGTTTGCAAACTGATAAAAAAATCAGATTCTTCACAAGATGAAATACAACTAGCGCCAACGTCACTCTCATGTTGTGTTAATTAATGGTTTTCTGGTGACAACGTAATTAGTAATTAATCTAACAACTAAAAATTAAATTCTTATTTTTGTCTTTAATTTTCAATTTTAATTGTGCCCACTGCTATTACTCACCTTTTAAAAATAAACTTGCGGACACTAAATGATTAATAATTGATTACTGTACGTTCTTTTTTAAAAAGCAAAAACAGAATGTGATTTAAAATGCAAAATTAACACGCACAATGTTTGAACAAATTTACATTATAATCTTGTAAAATTTAATGTGTGTATACATAAAATGTGGAAATCATGATTTTAATTTCATTATTGCATAAAATCTTACTATTATAAAGCACTGAAAATATTGAAATTATTAACATGAAAGTCGAATTCCAATAGTAATGTGCTATTACAATACTTTCAATATAACATTAAGTGCGCGAAATTTATTATTTAAAGTAATAGCGTATTATCGGAGTTCAACTTCCGGTGAAACCTGAATCGCATAACTTCAAAATCGTGTTAAATAAGTCCGCGTAAAAAGAGACCCAGGTGTATATATAATTATCCACCTTTATTTATAAAAAAAATAATTTTTATAATGGAAAGAAATTAATAATATGGCCAAAAAAAAACTAGATTATAATTAAGGTTTCTGTTGATGTGTCCTATGAGTAAATCGATACATATTTGTAAGCGCACATATACAATCAGCAAGATCTAAATTACAATAAAAAATTGCATACTCTTCTAAAAGGTGTCTTCATTGCCTATGATCACGAATGTGTATATTATATAATAAAAAGTTTTACTGTTTCATGCATGGAAACTTCATGACCCAGAAGCTGCAAAATAAGGGTTTTTAAAAAAGTGACCATTTTTGTTAGTTCCATTTAAGATATTTGTATAATTATTGTAGTACATTTTCTAGTTATAGTACATCAATATTTATTTACCATTTGAAAATGCACTGCAATATCTGATTCCATCAATAGAATTTACAATAAGAAATGGTCAACTCAAAGCAAAAACTGCTTAAAAATTAAAAAAAAAAGGATAGTAAAAAGAATTCGTTGAAAGTTTATCCAAGTTACTATGGCACATCTACATTTCAAAATAAATTTTGCTAATCACAAACCAAAAACAAAAAAAAAATTGTTTCCAATTTCGAAATATTACATAACTTAGCTTGGTTAAGGATGCAAGAAGAACCGGAACAAAAAAAAAATACAAATTTTTTTGAATTCTTAAAATGAAAATACTGAGGGAAGAGTGAAATCTTCATTATATTTGGAAATCTAATCAACAGAGACATTTTTCATTTTAGTAAAGGAAAAAAAACCCTCATTTAGCGATATTTATTTTTTTAAAAATTAAATGAATGAGAGAAAATAAACATTATTTTTGCGTTTTTTAAATTCATTAACTTGTTTTTATTTTATTTTTTTAAGTAATATTTTTATAATTATTTAATCTATATGTTTAAATTTTAAAATAAATATACGTATAGTATGGTAAAATGGTAACAATCATACTCTATACGAATGTATTGTTAATAAATTTTACTGTACAAAGGTAGTTTCTATGATAAATTAGACTATATTCATAATGAATTCAATCCCCCAAACTATTCTACTAGAACTAATCAATTATGATGAGAAATACATTTGTAATTCAGAGAAAAGGAGGGATTCTTTTTGCTATCATATGATTTATTATTTATTCAAATATTGATTTTATAGAACAATGTATAACGATTTTTGAATGACTTATAAATATTTAAAAAAATACTTTTTTTGTAAAAAATAAAATTTCCTGATATTAGTTTTTAACAAACACTAAATGGCAGATTACAATAAACTGTAGTTTATAGTTAAAAGCTCAAGTTCAGAATTTTAACAGGTAATAAATGTTACAACAACTTAACATTTTTTAGATGAACGCCCCACCACCTTCCGGTAAATGAAACCTACAAGAAAAAAGAAAATAATAATAAAAAAGTGTATTATTTTTTACGATTATTTTTGCAAATGAAATAAGATAAATAAACTGTCAGAATTTTTAAACGTAGTTTAGATGTGCAAATAAATACTAAGAATTCAGTATTCAGTTGTCAGGAAGAAGTTCTGAAATGGAAAAATTCTGCAGACAAAAGATACGTAAAACATATAATTTACATTAAATAATCAACAAAAAAAAAAACGCATATATATATAATATTACCTCCATCTTCAAGTTGAACTGCTTCTGCACTAACAACCGCCATCGGCTCGTCCAGCGATACAACATCCAACAAATGACAAAATTCTGGTGCTGTTGTGATAGAAACTATCTGGCTAGCTGATGGTCGTTCGCTGGGATGTTGTGACCAACAAGTAGTCATTAAATCAAGAATATAAGACGGATTTGTTAATTCCTAGGAGGAAACAAAAATATTTTTAATATTTCTAAGAAATAAGATGTTGAGTTAATTATATTCATCAAAAACTTACCCTCCTAGTCAAAACAGGCCTGTTTCCCTCTAATATATGATCTTTCACTTGTTCAAAGCCTTCAAAGGGGAGATGAAGGGTGACAGTTTCATACATGAACATCCCAAATGAGAAGCAGTCCACCTAAAAAAAAAATTATAATTGGTCAAACTACAAATATTTATTTAATTTTAATAAAGTTTCTATCAACATAGAATACGATGAACATTTTAAATAATTCAAAATGTAAACTATTGTATTAGATAAACTATGAAAAAATTATTATCGAAGCAAAAATCATCACTATTATACAGTTAGGATCTTTGATAACAATCAGTATTTTTTTATAGAGCATTAATTGTTACAAATATACTTGAAAGAAGATTCTTATTAACTAAATATGCTTAGATAATGTGATGCATTCGAAAGCTAGAGTCCTGGATCAAAGCTCTTTTCTGACACTTCTGTGCCTGAATGGGCCGTGATCTCTCAAACAATTAATCATTCAATTATTATAAAATAATTTTGCTTAATTCAATTATGCGATTATATTGTTTCTATTTCTTGTTTTTATAGATATTAGAAAAAAAAACTTGGCTTAAAATATAATACAAGATGAAACAGGTGAGAACAATTTAAGTGCACTTGTATGAGAAATATTAATCAAATGTCGGTAACATTTTCTTCATTTACAAATCAAATCCTATTTCCTTCAACTAAGAAAACACTTCATAATTTCTTGAGTAAGGGTTCTACATTTGTTTTTCTTATAATCTTATATGAACTGGCTCTATAATTAAAAATAATACGCACACATACACACACACACAGTATTAGTTTATTGGAAATTTATAATAAAATATTTTTTTTTGGAATTAGGATGGTCAAAATTATTTACATATGGCTGATAATATAGTATAAAGTATTATAGATTTTAATGATATAAAGCATACAATTTATAAATAATGAAATATGTACTAATTTTATGTAAATTTCTTACAACCAATTATAAATTTTAGTACTACACAGAAAATAATTTACAAAACTTTTTATTTGTAAATTTCTTTCAGCTAATTAACGCCCAAAAATGACTTTGTTAATTTTTGCCAAACTCTTGAACCCATAACCAAACTTCCGGTTTGCAATTTTACCATAATTTAACAGATGGGACTCCATTGTTAATAAATCTGATATGTATAAAACTATTTCCCATTCTGGTACAAATCACATCTACTAAGCTAAAATCTATTTAAATTTCAATACTAATAATGGCTAAAAGAGTCGATTTTATTGTAACATGTTTTTAAAAGATTGGAATATGTTCATACTATACTATTATACATCATATCCTGAAAATTATTCATATTAATCTTATGATTTAATTTTTTTAATAATAATTTTTTTTTTCAGCACGCAGCTTTAGTAAATTATAATAATTTAGAATGCTTTTATTTTTGTTTCAGTCCAATAAAAGGCATAAGTTTATGTGATAGTATTACATTTTCTAATATGTATTTCTAGGAAGAGCAAGAAATTTAGCACTTTTATTAATTGGAATATTTTTAAATAGATTTGACTTACTTAAATCTCCTACTAAAGATTCACTCTGATTAATTTTTGCACATTCTGAATGTCAAGTATAATCTTAATTGCAATTCAACTCAAAAAAATAAAAAGTTTTTAGATCAAAGAATGCTATGGTATATATATATAAGCACTCAAGCAATGTCTTTCTGTTTATTGCTTTATGAAAATCAAAATTGCAAACAAGCATTTTTACTTTTTATACGCTGTATATATAAAAATTTTCACCTTGCAATTTTATCATACATAAAGATCAATCATTTTTAAAGAAAGTTAATATTTTATAATCAGCTCAACTTATTTAAATATTTAATTTGGCATATGTTTTACATCTATTATTTATTTATACATATATATAATCATAATTACCCAAAGTCCAAAACTCAAATCAGACTAGCCAAGAAAGTAAAATCTAAAACACAACCAAAGGTTTCACTGCTACAAGCAGACTTCTCAAGTGTAAAGAACTACAAAGCAACAGCATATTTAGATTAAACATTACCCACAATTCCATTTACTTCCCATCCATCCTTAATATTTAAAGAACTTTTAAATAAATTAATTGCTTTAGAATCAAATTTTTAATAATTCTTCTTTTTATTTCATTTCTCTCCAAAAAGACAACTTTAGCTTCCTCAAAATTAACAGTTTGGACTTGGGGTAATTTTGATTATTTATTGACTAGTTTAGCTTTTCGCTTTTAATGTTTATATATACTGCGGAATAATAAAATAAGCTAAAGAAATAAAAATACTCAGAGACTATTTCATTTAAATTTTGTGGATGATTTTGCAAATAATGCCTCTTTCAGGAAATGTTACAAGAGTTATCAGATGAAAATAAGAAAGTAGGATTAAAGATAAAGACTAAAGTAATAAATATTCAATGAATTTTTTTTAGCAGCAAACAGATGTGTTAGTAAAGTTATTAAAGCGGATGAAATTAATCATAGAATATGTAAGAAGAAGGTTTTTTTTTTACATTTGTGATTTACCAGTTCTTACTTATGGATCTGAGATTAGGACATTTAACAGAAGAGATAATAAGAGTTCAGACCATATGGCGAGACTATATTGGGAATAATGAGAATATATCAAAAGGGAACATACATAAGTAAGAAAACAAATAGGTATCAATGATATCATGAAAAAAAATATAAGAATAAATGAAGATGCTAGAAAAGATAGGTTAGCTAAAATCTTAAGTCTGGATCCCAAGAGATTATAAAAAACTTATGAAGAGATCACACGTGAGTTAGATGAATGAAATAAAAAAAATTCTGGAGTGATGTGAAGAAGAGAAACTACAAAGATCCAGAATCTAGTTGCCTTGAACACAATTCGACTTGTGAAGATTGTTCTCAAATCTATGAAAAGCAGTAAAATTAGAAGAGGAAAATAGATTAAATACAGGTTGTTGTTTGTATACATGAAATAGTATAACTTCAAAAAAAAAAATTTATAAACCAGCATAAAATTTTTTTATAAAAGTTACTGTTTGAAAAAAAAAAAAATCACTACAGACATTTATCTCCAATGTACATTTCATACAGTTCCTATAGCAATAAAGTTGTTTGTTGGATTAAAAGCCATCATTCAATGCAGAGATAATCGTTAGTGCATTATTTTCTTAGCTGAGATGCTTGTGACTTTACTTCTGAATATTTGAAAATGAACTTTAATTGAATATAAAAGTTCTGAAGAATATTGCTGGGGCAATCGAAACTGCAAGTAAAAGAGGCTGGTAAATAAAGCATTGTGTAACAGTAGTAAAGTGCATGGATGATTTAGCGCTATATGAATTTTGTTTTCATGGTTCTAATACAATGCTAGGAAATAAAGTATGAAGCAGCTACAAAGCTATTAAGAGTTTGCACACAATTTATATCATTAATTGTAAGTATCACTTGATGATTCATAGAGGGGCAAGTGCCATTTAATGTGCCCCTATGCAGTAAATGTTTTGCCCTTCTTAATTATTTATCAGTTTTTTATTTTTAAAGGAAAAACAGGACAATGATTAAGACCATATAAAAAGTTTTGAATAAATATAACTCTTTTTAACTAAATATAACTTCTCAATTAATAATAATAAATTACAGAATTGTAATTTATATAATTTTAATATAAAAAACAATAATTTTTGTTCTTGCCATTATTTTTTGCATCCGTTTTTCTACCTAATTCACATCTAAGAAATTCAATAAATATTCTATCATTCATTGATATCTAGCAAATACGAATTTGAAAAATATTTCACATTGCAATATTAAAATTCATAATGTGACCTGAAAATTTCAGGTAATAATTTTTTAAAATAATTTTAGAATAATAAAATATTTACATTGTTTTTCGATTTACATCTATAATTTCAGTGAGATTTGCGCCTTTTTTTTTTAGGAAAAAAGTAAATATGAATCATTAAATTCCCATTCTCATGATAATCACCATAAAATAAAAAAAAAAAGATTCTCAGTCGCCATTTTCTTCACATTTAAATTTCAACAAATTTAAAAATTTTCAGACTTAATTTTCATTGGGGTTTTATGTTGAGTCATTAATTTAATTTTACTAGCTCTTATAATAAACATTATTTTTTTCAAAAGTTATTTGAAGACTAACCATTAACCATTTCTAACTCTACCCAATAAATTACAAGTTTGATGTCACCAGTTAGTCATATGTGAGATACTAATTAAAATACCAGATTTGCAAATAATTAATAGTTCAATGACATTTTCAATTAAATATAATCTTTGTGAGAAATATTTAAACAAATTTCAGAGAATGCATAAAAGTTAGAGCTAAAGAATGTCAGAATTTGAAATTATGTGTGAAAAGTTTACCTTTTGTGATACAAATAATGGTTGTTTTACAATAGCGTGTTGAAACCGCTGGAGGGCGGGCTCGGTTTGTAAACAAAGATAAATATAATATTGCCAGGGCCGAGTTTCTTTTCTTTTTTTTTTTTTTGGTTGGCTTTGGTTTTTTGATTTTTTTTTTGTTTATCACATTTATAAAAGTAATATCAAATCAAATTTTTTGTTTAAACACGACCAAAACAAAAATAAACAAATGCATAAACAAAAAAATTACAAATAAATGAATTTACAAAAAAAAAGTACTTCATTTTTTTATTATTTTTTTTTTTTACCGTCTATGTATTTTTTTGTTGTTGTTTTTTTTTTTTTGGTTGTTGTTGTTTATCACATTTATTTGGCTACCCCAAACAACAAAAAAAAAAAAAAACCAAAACCAAAAAAAAAACGGATCGATTAAAACCAATGATTTTTAAAAAGTAGTTAACCGATTTTTTGTTTGTTTTAATTCTCATTAAACCCTTTTCTATTTTCGGCTCGGTATTGTACGACAAACAAAAAATCAGCCGCTAACAACTCAAAGATTGACCAAGTTTTGACGGTAATTCCCCCTCAAAAAACATCAATCTATACGGCAATTAAAAGAAACTTTTTGGGCTCTTCAGGCAAAAAAAAAACTAAAAAAAAAAAAACACAGCAGGCATGCAGCTTCAAGGTGTTTTGTTTGATAAACCACTGCCGGTTCCAGCAGTCAGAGAAGAATCCTTGTTCTTTCTTTGACATTCGGCAAAACAAGTTGTCCTATTTTTTGCAGCTATTCGATTAATCAGCTCGCAGTTGTTGTCGCACAAAACGTGACTTAGAGCTTGGCCCATTTTTTCAGCAGGAAATGGGGGCTAGGGAAGCATGAGACTCTGCTGATAATTGTTAGTAGACCTTCCTAAAACATGCGAGATAGAGGGGGAGGTGGTCTTAATGAATATTAAAATAGTTTCGACAATTGTAATTCCAGCCACCCTCAAACAATACTGTAAACAAAAGTGAAATATGATTGCTAGTCCGAAATGCTTAGCCCGAATCTGAGCCGTAAGCTGCCACGATAGCTTCTGCGGCAAGATTGGCTAAATGTTCACGTTTCTGTGCATTGGCATAGAAATAAACAGTCAGCCGGTGCCTTCCGCCGTATCAACGGACTATTTCTAGGCTTACGCGTTAGAAATAGAACATTCGATAGCGGTGGAGGCGGCCACCTAAACGGCATATTTCTGTGCGCTAGCATAGAAATAACGCCCTCCGCTATTGTAAAACAACCCAAATAATTTTGTGAGTATTTACTGCAAAATGAAGACAAACTGATTAATAAACATTTTGAAAACCTAAGTATTAAAAAAAATTTTGAATGATGCATTAATGTTGTTGCCATTGTAAAGATCTCTCAGATAGGCACTAAGAACTAAAATGTGATTAATATGATTCCATTTTAAAATAACAAGCACACTGCCTTCTCAAAGTCCATTATATCATAACTACTCACTAGCACAAAAAGTCCGACCCTTTCTCACTATATATACATTTGTTAACAACCTTCATTAGTCAAATGGTTTGGAGGGAACTGGATTTCCACATCCACATTGACAGTTTAATATTTTCCCATTACAATATTCTCTTTATTAACTTAATAAACTGAATTTAGTTTAAGTTTTCGAAATTCATTGTAGTTGATATATTCATAGATCATATTTAATTATAAAATTGTAATTTTTTAAATTTTTTATTGTAGAATGAACAATGTTTTCAGAAAAATGATTTAATTGTGAAACAATCTTTTTCAATAAAATTGATTTTTTGAATTGAAGCACTTGAAACTAATTTTTCATTATTATTTATTAATAATAAAAGCAAAACTCAGTTTTTAAATACTTTCTTGCTGTTTTCCAATAGGCAGAATTAGCATAACAAATTTTTCTAACTATAAGCTCAGGATAAGACCAATTCTTTAATTTTATTTAATTTCATTTTCCAAAACCAACATTCAAATAATAAAAACATTTAAAAAAATGTAGAGGTAATATTAACAACTTTTAATAATAATGATAATAAAACATTATTTATACTAATCACTTAAATTTAATGTTTCTCTTTTCTTTCCATACTTTTCAATTTCAATTAGATATCAACTGAAACGAAGCTCAGATTTATGAAAAAAAGAATGTTTGGCACAAGTACTTTGTATGGTATATAAAAGTGAGTACATATAAATAAAATGTAAATTCTTACTTTGTCAGTATACTCTTCTTCCCCATTATAACGTACTATTTCTGGAGCCATAAAACCTTCAGTGCCTGCAAATCCTTTAGTCCCAGTTGGAAGGGTAGATCGACTAATCCCATAATCTGCAAGCTTAACATCTACTGGAGAAGATGAATGAGGATGGAATGGAGGTGGCATAGCCCATACTAATACGTTTTCGGATTTGAGGTCTCGATAAATGATGTGCTGCTGATGTAAATACTCCAGAGCTTTGGCAACCTATAAGATAAAAAGTAAAACAAATACAATTTAAATGAATATATTAAATTTCTTCTTAAATTGATAATCCAACAATAGAATTACAAAACCATACAAACTTATATAATAAAATAAATTAGTATATAAATACACAAAGACAAAATAATGAAAACAATACTTCAATGTTCATTGCTTAAATATACAAATAAATTTAAAACGATCACACAGAATTGAATAATACAAAAGTCATATAAATACATATAAGGCTTTAACCTTAATACTATGAATCTTGAGTGCTTAATTTTACCATGAGGGGGACCTCTACAAATCTTAACACAAGATTACACCTTTATGTGCTAACCATGCGCTTAATAAGAATTAATGTTTACAACTTTAAATTGATTCGAAATATTTCCAATTATAAGATCTAAATATAAACTCGCTATGAATCGAAAGATTTTGCAAATGTTGATTTCTAAATGAGGTAGTGGACTTAATTAATGAAAAATGTACTAGCTTCACACTCTCAAATCAAAATGCGTTAGATTTGCCTATATAATTAGAAAGTAGGTTGAAGATAAGATGCCGCTCTTATCTTTATAAAGTTGTAATCTTGTGTTAAGATTTGTAGAGGTCCCTCTCGTGATAAAATTAAGCACTCAAAGAGCATAATATTAAGGTTAAAGCCTTACATGTATTTATGTGCTAACCATGCGCTTAATAAGAATTAATGTTTATAAAAGTCATATAGAAATTTTTTTTAACAAATCTGAAGATATGTATATGTGTTTAAATATAGATAATGCTTTCCATTTTGAAAATAATTTAATTTTCTACTTAAAAATAATTCTAGAAAAAATTAAAACCTATAGAACTTTGATTATATAATAAATAAGTAAATGTTAAAACATTTACTGACTAAACAGGTTTGGGTTTTGAAAACGAAAGAATTTATTTAAAGCTAAGTACTTTCAATACCATATAATATCATAATCATAGCATAATAAAAAGGGGAGGAGCCTCCCTTTTGATTACGTTATGATTCTGATAACTATATGATATTGAAAGTACTTAGCTTTAAATAAATTCTTTCATATTCAAAACCAAACTTGTTTACCCATTAAATGTTTTAACATTTGCTCATTCATTATATTTAAAAATAATCATAACCCATTTTTGCGTTTGAAAAAATATTTTTAAAAACTGTCATCTTTCCATTTTATCAATAATTATTTATTAATTAGAAATTATATCATTATTAAACCAGGTATAGAAGGCACAATGATCAGGGAAGTGGTGGGAGGTTGATAAGAAGAGAAGTAGGAAGAAGGAGAAAGGAGGGGAAGAGAGGAAAAGGGAAAGAGGGGGAGATAGCAAGGCAGTTTTTAGATAGTATTCCTGATAGAATTTGGACATAGGTTCAAAAAAAACTTACGGCTTAAGCCTTAGAGATAATTAATTTATAACTATAGATGCTATATCTGTTAGTGTGCTTATATATATTTAATAGTTTTTAATTATAATAATAGTAAAAATAAACAATAAATCATAATCATTATCAACTGAACATCAGTTTATAATGTTTATTTTTATCATTATTATAACATAAAACTATTACATATAATTAATTTTTATTGAGTAATTTATTAATTTACATATGTATATATATTGTACTCAGGCACTAAAGTATATAATTACAATTACTGTATTGGAAATTATAATAAATTGAATTCAAGTTCAGTTTAGCCTGCCTTTTATTTTATGTATTTGACTTTAGAGACAGGCTTTAACCTATATCATATGTGCCTTGAATGTTTATAATAATCAAACAATATCTTTATTTGTTGATAGAGAGACCTCTTGAACCTTGACACAAGATAGCGATTTTTATAAAGATAAGAGCGGCCATCTTATCTTTAACCTAACTTTTCATGTATGTAGGCCAATCTGAAGCAACTCGATTTGGGAGTGTGAAGCTGTTATTCTCTTCGCTGTTTAAGTCCACTATTTCTTTACGAATTAACCTTCGCAAAATCTTGCGATTTACAATGAGTTAATATTGCGATCTTTATATTGGAAATATATAAACTACTGTAAAGTTGTAATTATTTATAAAGATCGTAATATTAATTTGTTGTAAATCGCAAGATTTCACGAAGGTTAATTTGTAAAGGAAATAGTGGATTTAAACAATGAAGAGAATAACAGCTTCACACTCCCAAATCAAGATGCTTTTGATTGGCTTATATAAGTGGAAAGTTAGGTTAAAGATAAGACGGCCGCTCTTACCTTTATAAAAGTAGCTATCTTGTGTCGAGGTTTGAGAGGTCCCTCTATCGGCAAATAAAGATATTATTTGACTATTATAAACATTCAAGGCACATATGATATAGGTTAATGCCTGTCTCTAAAGTATTTACATATACTTCTTGTGCGCTTAATAAATAATTACAACTTTATGTATTTGAGTAAATGACAGAACTTTTAATTATACTTCACAAGCAAAAATTCCCCCATTATTGTCATGGTGAAGAAATCTATGAATGCAAATATAATAAGCTATTATTATTTAAAAAAAAATTCATATCCTATTAAAAATTGAGATATTAATTGCAAGTTCGTTTTTTTTTTTTTTATAAAAATTACTACTGCAATAGATATCGGCAGCATTTGTAATATTGAAGAAATTACTTTTAAGGTATGTAATTAATAATTTAGAATAATTTTTTGTGAAGCAAATAAAAAAAGAGAAATAAATTAACCTGAACAAGTATTTTTTGCAGCACATTCAAGTGGAGCCTGGCACCGCTACGTCGATAATTTTTAAGAATATCATCCATAGCTCCCTGAGGAGCAAGACATAATACTAGGCTGAGTGGCCGACTGCAAACCCCAAGAAGAGGCACAATATTTGGATGTTTAAGAGACAGCAGGATGCTCAACTCTTGACGTGCAGTTAAATAGGCCTTACAAGCATGTTGCAAAGGATCTCTTTCCCATTTCCCAAGTGCTGCCTAAAACAATAAGAAAAAATTTGTTAAATATAATGTCATAGAAAAAAAAAAACTTATATTAATTAGATCAAATTATTACTTTATAAGCAGCATAAGCTGAATGTTTTGCACCAAAACCAGGATCAACTGGTTGAAGCATTTTCATGGCAACATCAATATAATGGCAAGTTCCTTTTTGCTTGACACTGGCTTTAAAAACAAATCCAAATGCTCCTCGGCCCAGCATTTTGCCTCTTTTGACATGATCAGATCGAATCAAATATTTATCACCTAAATCCACAAATACCTAAAAAAAACATATGAATATATAAATAGGTGTATAAAATAACAATAATCAATATAGAATATATTCATAATTATTTTTAGATATATCAACAATTTTTATTGGAAAACACTAAACTAAAGACATCAAATAATAGAATTTAACTTTGGATTTTTTTTTTTTTTAAAAAAAGAATACAAGTTAAACTATAAAACAAAATATAAAAGAAATTACAGACATTCCAACAAGATGATAGAATCACTAGTGATTTTCTTAAGTTCAAGGTTTGCGTTGTCCACATTTATATACGTCATTGGCTGCTAAATTCCATGGTTGTCCTGTTCCAATAATGAAATTTCAGTAGCATCTAAGAAGATCAAATCCAGTTGTTTTTATTGTTGAATGTAAAAAAAAGAAATTTAATTTGTAAGGAATCTCATAAAAAAATATATATTTTTATACCATATTTCTTCAGTAGTTGATTCTTGGTGAACATCCAGAAAGAAATTTTGACTTGTAATGAAACTATATCTCGAATTATTATTTCAATGTATTTGACTCAACTAATCGAACAGGTTTATGGCAATATTTATAATTAGTTGGTTGTCCATTAAAATGTACTCATATTATACAGCTTCTACATAATAGAATGAGAGGAAATGCTAGTCCTATAGGTGGAAAATATGAAACATTTGAAAAGAAAACTGAATTAAACAAAGTCGTGCACTTGCTCCAACATCGCAACATCGTTTGCAATTTTTATGACAGTAGTTTTTGCAACTGTTTATAGAAGATTTAATGAATGAAGGTTTGATATTGGAATTTTTAATTTCGAATTAATTAAAAATAAAAACTTCAACTTCTCGGATTCTGGATTTGGAGTATGCTGATGATTGTGCTATTTCTGCCAGTTGACAACATGATTTATAGAATGTATTTAATATTTTGAATGCAATATTTAAAAACTTTAGTTTTATAATTAATGTTAGAAAAACTCATATTCTTATCAATCAGAGATGGAAGAAAAATCCTCGATAATTTCTTAGCTTGGATGGCTATCAATTTGAAAACATAAAACAATTTAAATACCCTGGTAGTTTTATACGTAGAAGAATGAACTAGATAAGATATAACACAGATCCCAATGTACTCTAACTGCTCATAACAAGCTAAAACATAGGATGTTTTACCACAGGAATATAATGTCTGCTTCTAAGTTAGCTGTAGAACTCGGTTTTTTAAAATCTAATTTATTGCATAAAAATAAACCTTGGATACTCTACCAATGAGATATAAAGGCATTAGAAAACTTTCAATTAATGATGTGATGTAGAATTTTAACAACCCAATAGCAAGATCATAATACCCGTCAAAATGTAACACTACGAAATCCATTAATCTAACATCACATCTTTATTGAATGAACATGCAAAATGAATGAATAATGCATGATTGTGTTAAACTTAGGCATGGTTTTCAGAAAGAGGCAGACCCCATTTACATTATAAAATTATCTCAAAAATAATTTAAAGAAGTGCAATATTGATACTTCCAGTGGGAAGATTTGTCAGAGTATAGAAGACATTGGAGAGTTACAATCAGATATGGTATTGAAGTGTTTCACAAAAGTTTTCTGCTAAAGAAATTAAAAGACAGCATCACAAAATATCAAACAAACAGAAAAGTGAACCAGCATGTTTGGTTCAAAGAGTAATTTGTACAGTTACTGCAAAACTCATTCTTATATAGTTCTTTACCTCTTTCTTTTCTTTCCTTAGAGGTGGAACGGTCATATTCTTTTATGAGTGGCTGCTATATATTTAACAGATTTTTATACACTTCCTACAATTCGAATTCTGATATCTGATGGAGAAATACGTGAAAAATAGGAGTCCATTGCAAATGAGTAGATTTTAGTATACAAGTAATATTTTACATGGTAATATTTAAATGAATACCTAGAAGTTTAGTATGAGGCTTTGCCTCCAATCAGGGGCACAGTATTCTCAGTAAAATATGCTAGTAGTAAAAAAAAAAAAACTATTGCATCACAATCTTAAGAAGTGTCGTCAGACAGTTTTCCATGGAAGTTATTCTTAGAAATTAATTTTGATAAAACCTTAGATAAATGAAAAAAATAAGGTAGTCTATGATCCATAATTACCTTAAATAACATATAGGATTGTTTCAGTTTATTTTTGCAAAGGATTATATTCCTTTACAAGATGTTTCACTCTTATTTAGATAAAAAGTTGAGTATATTAGCTTTGTAGAATTAGGAATAAGATATTAGCCAATCAAAATGATTTCCAGACTTTTCATATTCTTAATGAGAAGCTTTTTTATTTCTGGAAAAGATCTCTTTTGTAAAGTCAAAGCAATGTCACTCAGTATAGATGAATTTCCTGCATTTTGTATCTGGAAGATAACTGGTGAATATATTAAATTGATAAGAGAACTGAATCATTTAGTGTCAATCGTCTTACTGGAGAGCATTTTGTCAAATAAAATGATGGTTTTCCTATCTTTAAGAATTTTAGAAAATTTTAGAAAAAAGATCATTTTTCCAAATAGAATCATAAACGGAGGTATTTACATTCAAATACAGAAGTTAATCAAAAAAGCCTCTAATATTAAAAAATCAATTAGCTATTTATTTAAGAGATCATGTGATGTTGAACATAAGAAGTACTAAACCGTGTTTCAATCCGAATACCTTTAGCTCTGATGTCCATGCAGAAAAATCAGCTGATTTAGATTATGAGCATTCTATTACCTGCTAATAATGGATAGATGGTGAATTAACAAAAGATGACTTAGGACTCTTAAAGTTCTTAAATAATGGAGAAAAGGTTCAGAAGATTAGAAATCTTTAACTTTAATCTTGAACTTATAACAAACATAATCTTAAAAACCATTCAAAATATAGCAATACAAAACTTGCATGCAAGACTATTCATTATATTACTAAGCAAACTTTTGAATATTTCTTCATCTACTAATAATTAGTGCTAGAAAGATGACCTAAACAAAAAAAAAAAAAAGACAGTCCTATTTACATTGCTCAGATTCTATTAAATAAAAAGTAAAAATTAAATGCCAATTCTTACTGGAGAATGTGACACCATTTCCATTGTAAGTTTATTTCTTTCACAATAAATTAAGTCTCAGTAAAAAAGAATAACATTTAAGAAAAAAATATAATGAATTAAACAACATAGTCAAAACAAGTTGGTTAGAAAATTAAAAACATAAGATAATATTGAATTATAAAATATAAAAAAAAAACAAGAATGCAATAAAGTCACTAACAGTATAATAGTAAATCTATTATTATAAAGCGCTGAAAACTTTGAAATTATCAGGCCACCCAATAAACTCAAGCCCTGATTTAAGCATGGTCTGCAAGAGTTGGTGTATATAGAATGTACGCTATAAACTTAAAGTGATTCACTTAAGTTTTTCGAACTCTTACCAGCGGACGAGTGCGTGTAGATTTAAATATTTAAGAAATAACACATTATTGAAGATTGACTTCCGTTTGAATAATTTTTAACAGTATAATAGCCATTTTCTGTATGTCTCTTTCTAATTCTTTGCCTTAATTAAATAAGCATAACTATTCTCACTTCAGGACCATCACACTTTTTTATTTTTCCTATTTTTTATTTCTCTCCGACATTCTTATCTTCATCTAATATAACTTTTGTAGTTTTAGTTTCTTTAGTAATGATTCTTTTTTTTCTATTCCCTGTTCTTTAATATTTATGTGATCCTAATTTTATCTATTATAATATCTTTCTTCATATCCAAATTCCAAATGGATGGAATATATTTCTATTTTTTTCCTCAATTGTTTAAAATTTCACTTGAAAGATAAATAAATAATTAAACGTGAAAATTACAGAGAAATAAGTTTTACACCATGTGCAGAAAAAAAAAAAAAAAATAGAATTATACATTAAATAATTGCTATAAAAACCAATAATGTTTGAGAAACAGATAAAAAAGACCAAAGGAAGATTCCTAATAAAGCTTCACAAATTATATTTTGAACATCTAATGCCATATATATATATATATCATATCTGATCTTGCCTTCAGGAGTGGACTAGTCCAGATTCCTCCATTATCTGATCGGATTGAGCATTCATTGCCGCTAATCAATGTGCAAACATGTGTATAACCAATGTATAAACATGACCAAAAGTTAAAACGTAAGTATGGCCAATGAGTAAACATGTGGATAAACCTACCATTGGTTAGTATGGGCCAATAAGCAATGATGCTCTCTGTATCCAATTGCTGCCAGTAAGGTAGGGGATCTGGCAATAAATAGTCAGCCTTTTGGGGAACAGAATGAGAGAGAGATAATGTCTGTCTAACCTGAACAATTGAACATGCTCTCAATTGAAACTACTTTCAACTGTGAAGGTGTTTCTAGTTTCTATTATAGTCATTACCGATACATCTACGCAGTGAGGCAAGTCCATGACAGGACTGGAAGCTGCTACGACTATGACCAACTCGAGGCAAGCTATCTAGTACAGCTAGAAGAGTCTTGACTAGAACTCATGAGGCAAACTAATATATTCAGCTGGAAGCTAGTCTGGCAGAACCAGTGCAGTATTAACTACATTTATCTATGTACAACTGTATTTATTGAGTGTTCATATTTTTATTGATATCACTGTTGATTTGAGTCTGAAACCTGCACTTCAGACCAAACACAATAATATGATTCAAAATATGAAAGAATAAAACTGATTACAGTGTGAATATTTCAAATCAAAAAGAATATACTGGTAAATAAAAAGGTTAATTAAAAATCTATACATGAAACAAAAAGTTATTTAAAATAAATAATATAAATGAAAAAAGTTAAGACATAAATCCAGATTGTAATATATTTTGTATTTCAGTAAATATCCATCAAATTTTTTTTTTAAATAAACACCTAAGATAGATATCATCTATAAGATGAATTTACATAATAATGTAACTTTTTATGTAGGAAAAACATAATACTTCACCTCGGTTTTTTTTTAAAGCACCATTGAAAAGTAAGACTTAAAGAACATATAACAATGATAGGACTTCTCCCTCCCTACTTTGTTAGAAAGCCATTAATGTAAAAAAAAAAAAAAAATTCCATCATTGAAAATACTTCAATACTAAAATTATTTTTTTAAATAAAAATTTGACTTCTCTGCAGCCTTTGTGAATCTTTTTCAAATTGACGCAGACATACATTTGTAGATGTTTAAAATTTATGATTGAATTGTAGAAATGCCATTTATAATACATTTTTCTGTTGTTTCTAGATCAAATATGTTTGGATCTTTGCATCTCTGTATTCTAAATTCACTCTTAACTTTAAGATTTAATTTAAAACCATTGTTGATAAAAATATAGCATGTTTAACTTGGTGCTTTTTAAAATATGTTTCAAGTTTATAGCTCTTCTGCTGTTACACCACATACTGGCCATCTTTACTACATTTTGAACCCAAGTTAATTGAATTGAATAAACTATATGGTGAACTCATAATAAAACAAACACAGACCCATATGACTTTTGGGCAAAAAGATAGTTCATTAGTACTACACACCAAATGTATTCAAACTGCACTAGATATTGATAATTTTATTTGTAATCAGGCCAAATACATAAGCAGTGAATATTCAGGAAACACTAAATGGCAATGCTAAGATCCCCACAATCCACTGCTAGCCATTTTTCAACCATTATTTACCCATTGCAAAATAAAAATCGCTCCAGTTTCTCCTATCTATAACATCTCTTCTCCAAATGACTTCACCAAACTTCTGTATCCATCTAGTTCACACAAGTCTTTTCCTTAAATCTTTTACATATCTCTTGGATATAATTTAAAATTTCAACTCCTCAATTATCATTTCATTTAACATGTCGAGCCTCGTATCATTTCAGCCCCTTAATTCTTTCAGATATTAATGGCGTCTGTTGATCTTCTCATTCATGTATAATATTTTGTTTTTATTCCTTCTTATTTATACCAGAATACGTATCTGCATACTTTGCTATGTAGACTGAGGTTCCACTATTGCTCTTTCGTTATATTTCTAAATCTCAGATGTATAACTAAATATATATATATATATTTCCTTTTAATATTAAAACCTGCAAACATAAATGGTAGCAAGTTTTGATTCCCATTATTTTTCATAGATAACTACAACAAATAAAAAAATCATTAAGATTAGAAGGTACTAGTCTTATAGCTAAAGACGCCGCTCTATGGTGCCATTTTCGCGCTAAAACATAATAATGCCGTTTAAGTGGCCGACACGTTCGAACCCGCGTTTTCTATAATACAACTTTTTTGTTGTGCTACAGATTGCAGGCCGCTATGTCACGTCGCAGTACAGCATGTATGTTGCATTGCAGCAAATACATTTTCCGATTTCGCACAGTTTATAAAATGTTTACAGCTTGGTGAGAGGGTGTGTTTTTTGAATTGGATGGAAATGTTATTTCCATTGGATTTTTTTTTATTTTAAAGTATTGAAATGTTCAGATTTTGTAAAGTAATAAATATCAGACTTTTTACACCGTACTGTATTGAAGTTTTAATTGTGAAAATGTTAAGACAACATATATATGTAAAGTGAGTTGGAATTAGGTAACGCGTCAAGTAACGTACAGTTCATAACATTCCACGAGACAAACAAGATTCTACCGTGTGTATATTTTTGAAGTAAAAAAAAGCGGTAACACAAAAATATCCAGTAAGAAAAGTACAATTCTGCATTTTTTTTTTGTAAATTTCATAAAAAGCATATATTATAAACAGGATTAATAAGTAAAGAAGACATTTTTGTTGTTGTTTAAAAAAGTTTTACTTTCTTTCTTTTCTCCGACTACGGTTATACTTTGTTGAATATAGTATGTTATCATTTATTTTATAGATGTTACTAAAAAAAAATATTTACAAAAATACGATTTTGATATTTTTTATTTTAGCATCAAACAACAGAACACTAAACCTAACCCTAAACCTAACCGTAACAATTTTTACTTTTTGTTGTCATTCTATATGAAGTAAAAATAGCGGTAAAGCCGTAACCCCAGTAAAAAAATATACGATAGAAAATTGATTATTTTAATAAAGCAAAATAAAAAACACGAATCAAATTGTAATTTGTTTATTTTATTTTACATTTATTATTATTATTTAATTTGTATACGTTAATAAAAAATAATATTTAAAAAAGACGATTTTGTTTTGTTTTTATTTTCGCATTACAAAAAAAACACATCAAAATGATTAAAATCAACGGCCCGGGAATGTTCATATTTTATAGTTTTAGCGTGAAAACGGCGACATCGAACGGCGTCTTTATCTATAAGACAAGTACCAAAATATTCAGTTCAGTTTGGATATGAAGAAAGAAACGAAACTGTAGATAAAGATCTCAATACTTATATTATAGCAGTGAGACAATACGAACAGTGAATCAGTTATTTTATTTATTTCAAACAATATATTTCAATACGATTTCATTGCCTGACCTGTGACGTAGTAATATTTAAATAAAAATTAGAAAAAAGATTTTACACAAATGTGATAGGTATATAGCAAACCATTGTGAGGAAAAATGCAAATAATACAATATTTACAAAATATAATCCATTTTTAATAAATTTAATTTTTTTTTAATTATGCACTATAAATAAGTGAATAATGTACATTAAATCTCAACTAACCATGTCTGGCGCGAGTCTGTCAAGAACAATATCTCCATGGACAGGACAGTGCACACTCTTGTCTTTGTGTGACATCAAAATACATTGCTCAATCATGAACGCGTAAACTAATGGAGTACAATCAGGTGACAAAAGATCATTCGTGCCACTGCTGCTCACAAGTAAGTGGCCCTCATCGGATACTTCTCGGCTAAATAATAAAGACGATAACATTGATCAAAAATAACATTTTATCGTAAAACCTGCATTTATCAGTAACAATCCACTTTGTATCTCCTACAGAGTTGCTGTCTATGTAAGCAGAGATAATCAATAGACAATAGAAGACAGTACAAGCAAGCCTCCAAGCTTTTATCCAGAAATTCCATTGGAAAAAGTGTAAAAGGGACCTTTATTAATAAAGCCTGAAAATCAGCCTGATCATCTTAGCACTATCATCTGATATTCATTGATTAATCGTACTTATATAGATGATCCCTGAGCATCAGGAGTAATGTGGATTATTACTATAATGCATAAAAATAGGATTAATTTATGAAATTACTAATCGTACCTTGACTGACTACTTTCTCTCCCTACACCACTATCCAGGGAGGTAGAACTGCCTGTAGAGCCTCTATCGTTGCCAAGAGACACTATACTGCTATTAGTCAAACTACAAGATTTTTGACTAGTAATGGAACTGCTATGAGTAGGAAGAATCATACTTAGAGAGATTAACGGTTCTTTTTTATGAGCATCAATATCTACAACTTCCCATATTTCATCCACATTTTCTTGTTTAAATGCTGCAAGAAGGCACGGGGTACAAGGAACAAGTCTAGTCACTAAAAATTTTCCTTCTGATGTATGTACAAATCGAGTTCCCAAAAGTGGATACCAATCTTCTAATAAAGTATCAACATGATCAGTAATTGACGATAAAAATTTGGTAACATACTCTGGATTAGGTTCCAGAAAGATTGCTTGACTTTGTTGAAAATCGCCATGTTGCTTTACAACAAGAAAATGGTTTGGAATAAATATTTCCAAAATGGATGCATTGTTAATAAAAATATCTCCCCAAGTTTCTGATAACCCACAGGATCCTTCTTGCTGTAACATAAATCTTAACCTGCGATAATCACAACTACTATCAATGAGATCAGGTAAAACTTCCTTCATTCGAAATAAAGTAGTTCCAACATATTTCAGTTCCATGCCGGTTTGCCAACATATCCATTCTGCCCTAGTATCAAAAAGAGCCATTATGCTGTCATCAGATAATAAGTTGTTAGGTATTTCAAAGACATTACGAATGATGGAGGTCATTGATTCATCTGCTAAAATTCTAGTAATCAAACGAGACCAAAATCCACTAGGAAAATATGACATAAGATATATTCTGCGAATAGAGAGTCCAGGATTATTACGGTGAGTAACGACATATCCAGAAGTAATTTTACCACATTTGTCAGGACTACACTGTTGTTCAATTAATAAACTATCATTACATGTACTTTGTGCTGATTCTTCAAAATTTCCTAAAGGCAAGTAAAAAGTTGAGTTACCAATGAGCACACCTTTTGATGACATACTTTTAGAATGTACTACCCAACTTTTTGCTTTAACAGGAATCTTTAAAAAAAAAAAAAGCAATAATTATAAATAACAAGGTTTAGATAAATAAAAAAGAAATAAAATTCACTGAAAATACAACTTATTTACTTTGATATCACAATTGGGTAATCCAGAGCGCAGTTGTTCCTCAGTAGGGAGAAGAGATGGGATTAATAATGTCCGATTATCCCAAGTCAAAGCTACTTCAAACTTATTTAAAAGATTTAAAATATAGGATCTAATATTAGTAGAAGCTAAAGAGGAAGCTTTGAATACATGCTTCAAGTCGTCAATCTTCATGATACCTGAAAATTAAAAGTTTTGATTACGTTTTAGCTTGCATTCATTCATTAATAAATTCAAGGTCTATTTATACATCTTTCAACAGTCTGTTTTCCAAGATAATTGTTAATGTGGGTTTTAAAGAATTCTCTACTAAATTATAAAAACAAATGCAAAGAATAAAAATACACTATTGTAAAAATTCAGTATCAGGCTACTGAGAATATTAATATGATAATATACTAAAGAATTAGAAAGCCCTCTAAGGTAATGTTTAGTATAATGCCTATTTAGGAACAAACTCTTGCTATGACATATAATAGGCTTCCTTGAATGAAGACAAAAGTTTTGATGCACATGTTATATACTCAGAAATTGTAGCCAAGTTAAAACACTCCTTCCCTCCAAACTCCTTATATACTTAAATAAACCCATCTAGTTCTTATTCCCAATTATTTCTCTAATCCTAGCTCATTTCTTTTTGCCCTCATATCCCATTGTAATAAAACCTATTTCAATAGTTCCATTATACTATTCTCATAATCTTCAATTTCATTATAAAGATCTACACAAAAATCACAAAATCTGTACCTCTTTTCTTTACCTTTAAAAATCTTCATTCCAATTTGTGCTGATCCTTTTTCTTTAATCATACATCCCAAAAATACTCTAAAGCTTGCACCAAATAATAAACTCTCTTTAATGTTATTATATATACTTTTATACAACTCAAAACTATTTTTCATTCATGTTTCTTTTCCACAATTAATATATCTGCATTAAAACGCAGACAATGGTGAACCTAAGCACAAGTTGTAGTATTAATTGGCTGAGCGCTTTCGAGAAGTTTATCTTCTGATAATCATAGCACGGCTGCAGAAAGGAGTTTGCTATTAACTGAAAGGAGACCCTTTGATTCCTTTTGGAGGCCTTAAAGGAACCGAGCAGGGCAAATTCCTAATGTCCACTCCATACGTTCTTGTCGTTGCAGCTGTTATTACTATGTGATTATTCATATAGTATACGAACATGGATGGGCTGCTCACCAACACGCATTAGCCAGCGTGGTGAGTTTATTGGCTTTTTACCTCTGAGTTTAAGATCAAGAAACACCATGGTCTTTCTTCTCAGTGCCAGATAAGGCAGAATGAATGTTTGTGTAAATGATAAATATTTTTCCAATACATATATACAATTATGACAGACAAAAATAAAGCATGGCCCTTATTCCCAGGAGGCTGTAAAGTCACCAACCAAGGCAGCGGTTGGTGGCCAAAGGCGGAGGGTGCTAAGAATCCCCTGACTGCGGACCCAGGCTGCCATTTGATGACGACTTTTTATTTAGGTACTTACAACTGCAGATCACTTTCAAGTGAAGGAAGATTGCAAGAATTAGAAGAAGAACTGTCTTATATTAAATGGGACATTATTGGACTTCGTGAAGTTAGAAGAAAAGGTGAAGAAACAATTGATTT
The DNA here is from genome assembly GCA_028023455.1 of Epiperipatus broadwayi. Classification (NCBI taxonomy): domain Eukaryota; kingdom Metazoa; phylum Onychophora; class Udeonychophora; order Euonychophora; family Peripatidae; genus Epiperipatus; species Epiperipatus broadwayi. The sequence goes on along the minus strand of JAQFVV010000036.1, from coordinate 6,826,645 downwards.
AAAAAGTGGACATATACTCTATTATAAAGGTACACATATTGGAAATACAAGTGGAGTAGGGATTCACTATAAATAAAAAGTGGAAGAACAATATTGTGGAGAAGGATGGTGTATCGGACAGAGTGGCAAGATTAGTTATACAACTTAATAGCAGATACCAAATGCAGATAATTCAGGTTTATGTCCCAACAAGTTCTCATAGTGATGAAGTAATAGAAGATTTTTATATGGATGTACAAAAGGCTTTTGATCAGAGTAAACAACATTTTAAAATTGTTATGGGAGACTTTAATGCTAGAATTGGTAGACAAATGAAAGATGAAATTGCTGTAGGTAATTTTGGTTATGGTAATAGAAATGAGAGAGGACATAGACTTGTGGAGTTTGCAGAAAAAGAAAAACTTTATATTATGAATTCATTTTTTGAGAAAAATGTTAAAAGGAAATGGACATGGAAGCATCCAAATGAAGGTACAGCAGAATTGGATTATATTTTGACTAACAGGAAATACATATTTCAAGATTGTAATGTTCTTAATAAATTTAACACAGGAAGTGATCATCGATTAGTAAGGTGTAAGTTACGTGTTAATGTAAAACTAGAGAGACAAAAATTATTAAGAAAAACAATATTTACAGTTGATATTCCTAATCTTCAGAAACATTCTAATGAATTTAAATTAGAACTTACAAATAGGTTTCAAGTGTTAGGAGATTTTGAACATGATTCAGATTTGAATGAAATTAATATGAAAATAACTGATACACTTTTAAAAACTGCAACAAAGATAGCTGGTAGAAAAAGCAGCAATTGACTAATAAGATTTCTACTGAGACTAGAGAATTTATGAAGAAAAGAAGGAATATGAAGATATACAAAAATGATGTATTAAAAAGAATTGAATATCTCGAATTTTGTAAAATGGTACGGAAAAGAGTTGAAAATGATATAAGAAAGTATAACTGTGAAATAGCAAGGAAAGCTGTAGAAGAAAATAAAAGTCTCAAGAATGTTAAACAACATTTTGGTTTTGGTAGAAAATTTATATCTGCAATAAGAAAAAAAGATGGAATTATTACTAAAAAGAGAGATGACATCATGAAATTGGTAGAAGATTTTTATCAAGAATTATATAGTAATAAAGAACAAGTACCTCCAATATCTATTACATCTTCCGAATTGCCCAGAATTTTAAATGAAGAAGTGAGACATGCAATTAAATGTATGAAGAAAGGAAAGGCTCCAGGAAATGATGGAATTATAATTGATATATTAAAAGAAGCAGGTGAAGAAATAGAAACAATTTTAGCAAAGTTATATACCAAATGTCTAAATGATAAAGATGTACCGGAAGATTGGAAAAATGCAGTAATAATATTAATATTTAAAAAAGGTGATAAGGAAGATATTAGAAATTACAGACCTATCAGCCTTTTATCAGTTTTATATAAAATTTTTACCAAGATAATTACAACTCGTCTACAGAGAACTTTGGATTTCCACCAACCAAGAGAACAAGCTGGATTTAAAAGTGGTTTTAGTACAATAGATCATATCCAGGTATTGAGAGAAGTCATAGAAAGGACAAATGAATATGAGTTGTCATTATGTTTTGGATTTGTAGATTATGAAAAGGCATTCGATTCTATACACATTTCTTCAGTGATTAAAGCATTGGATCATCAAGGTATAGATCCAGGATATTGTCATATTTTAAAGAATATTTATAAAAATGCAACAGCAACAATTAGATTACATAATGATACTGGAAAAATCAACATTGAGAAAGGTGTAAGACAAGGTGACTCCATATCTCCAAAACTTTTTACAGCAGTATTTTGTGGATTAAAATGGGAAACTAAAGAAGTGAAAGTAAATGGAGAGTATTTAAGTCATTTAGATTTCGCAGATGTTGTTGTTGTTTTTGCAAATAATGCTTCAGAGCTGCAGGAAATGTTGCAGGAGTTAGCAGATGAAAGTAGAAAAGTAGGACTAAAGATAAATGTTAAAAAGACTAAAGTAATGTTTAATCGATTTGCTCAAAATATGAAAATAAAGATTGATTATGAAGAATTAGAAGAAGTTAACAGTTACAAATACCTTGGTCAGATTATTAATACAGATGGAAACATAATGGAGGAAATTAATCATAGAATTAAACTTTGTTGGAGTGCTTTTGGTAGAAATAACTTGATACTAAAAGGAAACATGCCTATGTGTTTGAAAAGGATGGTTTTTAACAAATGTGTTTTATCAGTTCTTACTTATGGATCTGAGACTTGGACACTTAATAGAAGAGCAATACAGAGACTTCAGACCACTCAAAGGAGTATGGAGAGATGTATGTTGGGAATAACAAGAACGGATCGAAAACGCAATGTATGGATGAGACAACAAACAGGTATTACTGACCTTATTGAAAAAATTAAAAGATTGAAATGGAGTTGGGCTGGACATATTGCTAGAAGAGATGATAATAGATGGACAATTGAAATTTTAAACTGGATTCCAAGAGATTATAAAAGACCCAGAAAGAGACCACATGTGAGATGGATGGATGAAATAAGAAAATGTGCAGGGGTATTGTGGGGAAGAGAAGCTGAAGATCGGAGAAGATGGATTAAACTTGGAGAGACCTTCATCCTGCAGTGGATTGATAATGGTTGATGAATCATAGCACAGTCAATTAATACTACAACTTGTCCTTAGCTTCATCATCTCCTGCGTTTTAGAGCATTTAGACATATTACTTCTTTAAATGGGAAGTCTATATTTCTTTTCCACAATTCTAATTCCTTCTTCAACTAACTTATCCATTGACTTTTCATACCCCCCCCCCATAATTATGTACCTGAATACATTCTTTAGATATTTAACTTATATCTTATATAATTACACTGAAATAAATTATCTGTCTACTAATTTTATATATTGTAAAATCCTTTCTTGCTCAATGTATTTAGTTATCTTTTTCGAATAATAGTTTTTGCTTCTCAGTTCTGTTGTCTATCATAAATTTGAGTAATCAATATATATTAGATAGGAGTGCTTATTAAACTAGTGCTGCTTTATCCATATTCCCAGATTAGTTTTTTGATTCTGGAGCAGAGCATCAGGATTTCATGCATCTAATGCATTTCTCATTCAGCAATCACCTTTTACTCTTTTTGTACTATCAAGTTACCAGCTTAATATCAAAAACATCACAATGTTTTGAATCTAAGTCAGATTTGAAACTTCTTATTGACAAAAGACTAAAAACTAGTTTTGGATTATGAATAGCACAGCACTGGATAGAAATTTAATAAGCATTATGATTTAGTACTTGTTGGTTACATAAACTTACAACAGATGCCAGAGCTGGAGTTTTATAAATATGAATAAATTAGTTGTCTCTGTTAATAACTGTTGTCTGAGCCTGTTGTGCCCCAGAAAAATTGATCCATAAGTATTTCCTCGACAAACTCCCTATACCTGCAATCTTTTCCTAACTCCTTTCAGGGCTGAATTATATTCCTTTATTGTTTCATCGGTTGTTTTCTATTCCCTCACGTCAGCCACATGATGGTGCTATTTCTAGGTCGATTCCTAGAAATATACCGTTTCAGTGGCCTACACCCAACCTAAGAGGCTTCTTTCTATGATAAAATACAGAAAGAGTCCTCATGGCAGCTTCAGCCAACCTAAGAGGCTTCTTACTACAATAAAACACAGAAAGAGTCCCTGCCAGCTAGAGCCGGTCTGGTTTTTTTCTATGCTAATAAGCACAGACAAATGCCTTATTGGCTGCCATAGTTGGTTGTGTTATTAACTTTATCATAATGCTAGAATGTCTATTTTCTCTATACTTAGGTGTGAGAGTGTGTGGATTTTAGTCTGTCATAATTATTTAAAATTTCATTACAAAGGTTTTTTTTTCCAAGTACTCTAACCTACTGTTACATTGTAACTTTATTAACAATGTCATGAAGGTTCCATACAAATAGGTAACCTCCAAAATTGCTTTTAAGGGTGCGGTAGAACAGTATTTTGATGATCACGCTAAAAGTAACGTTTTCGCGAGAATTTGTACATGACAAGTTACTTTTGATATATATGCACAAACAAAAACAATCCAGTGTCTGATTATTAATTACTGTCCAAAAAAAAAAAAAAAGAAGAAAATTAGTCGGGTATTATTTTTACTATTTAAATAAGATTAGTTTTTATATGTAAACACATTAACAAAAACAACCCAGTTTCTGATTAATTACTGTCCAAAAAAAAAAAAAAAAAATCAAATTAGTCGGGTTTGATTTTTAAATGTAGTATTTGAATTACGGTACTTTTTATATGTACACAATAACAAAAAGAACCAACTTTAATTACTGTCCAAAAAAATGCAAAATAGTCGGGTATAATTTTTAAATTTAGTATTTAAATAACGGTACCTTTTTATATATACACACTAACAAAAAGAAGCCACTTTCTGATTAATTACTGTCCAAAAAAAAAAAAAAAGCAAATTAGTTGGGTATCATTTGAAAATTGAGTGTGAATTTTTAAATGTTGTGGGTAAATTGAATAATGTAGAATTGCATATTATTTTCTATTCAAAAAAGACTGTAACTTTTTCTATATATACACACAAAGAAAATAAAACCCATTTTCTGATTAATTACTGTCAATACAAAAAAAAAGTTATTCGGGTATCATTTTTAAATTTAGTATTTAAATAATATTACAGCTTTTGATATCTACACACTAACAAAAACAATCCACTTTCTGATTCATTACTGTCCAAAAAAAAAAAAGCAAAATAGTCGGGTATCATTTTTAAATGTAGTATTTAAAGAACGTTACTTTTTATTTAAACCCACTAACAAAAAGAACCCACTTTCTGATTAATTACTGTCCAAAAAAAACAAAAAAACAAAAGCAAATTAGTCGCGTATCATTTGTAAATTTAGCGTGAATGTAGCAATTTTGTGTAAATTGAAAAAAAATGTATAATTGCATCTTATTATCGATTAAAAAAACCCCGTAACTTTTGACAAATACACACAAACAAAAACAACCCATTTTATGATAATTACTGTCCAAAAAACGTCAATTATTCGGGTATCATTTTTAAATTTAATGTGAATTTCTAAATTTTTGTTTTTTAAATAGTAATATTATTTACTATTAGTTCCTCTATTTTCCTCTTACAAAACTAAAAAAGCCGATATTTATATAGATAGAATCACAGGCCCGGCCTGGAATCGTAATATGTGTTTTTGATTAGCATCAACACCATCGAACAGCTGATACGAGAGAATAGAAAACTACCGTTTCTATTTCTGAAATATAAACAAGCTATATGGTAGAATGATTGAGGCTAACATATTCTTTAAGTATTTTTATTAATGCCTAATATGGTATGTTATCTGTTACAGGAGGGTGATAAAACTTATTAATTATCTCAATCATTTTTTTACAAAAAAAAAATGTTGTGACTTTTCACTTATTGTTGTCTTCTATTCCGTTTAGTGTAAAAAAATTTTTGATTTGGGTTAAGTACAATGATCATTAAGCAGCATTCCCCACATTTGCCCAAAAGATATTTTTAATCGTTCAAAATTAATTTTGAACTTTCAAACTGCTAATTCTCTAACCTAGATTTGAACTAAACAACTGCCAAGCTTGGTATATCTTATCTCACTAATTCCTGGAGTAAAAATAACAAATTTAATACAGAATATCATTTTTTGAAAGCACAAAGAACACAGTGACTCAGATTTCTATTTATGCAATTTAATGTACACATTAATATATACAAGTATAACATATATATATAGATACATGAAACAAAAGCTATTCTAATTTATATAACCCGATCACAACTAATTAGCAATAAGCCAAGTCCTTTCCTTATTAAGTCTATTTCTAAAATACTAAAGTCAGTACATTTAAAATAATAAGATTAGGGTGATCTGTTATGACCCTGGTTGGCTTATTGATCTTCAGGAACCAAGATCCTGGAAATAAAACATTTCCCACTAGTTTTGTTCGCTGCTTCATTCTTGGGTCACAGTTGACTCGAAGATGACGAAGAAGAGCCCATGTTATTTTTTCCCACAATTTTTATACTTTCAGTCCTTTTGTTTTCTGGAGTAACTCAGCTCATTGGAGTAAATCCAAGTGTTGGGTGTATTATCACGTTAATCTTGCTCCCATAAATATTTTAACTTGTACTGATTAAATTTCCTCCATTATCTGATATTTATTTTTTCTTCTGATAATAATTACTGTACACAATATGTTTTAATTAAATATTTTTTATTAAAGCAATGCACTTAATTTTATTTGGGCTATATATTATTTATCTATTTTATTTACTTCTTCTCTGTAAATTAATTTCATAACTTATTAAAATACATATATTTAAATAGCCATTCTCTTAGACCACCTTCTCTCACTATGATAATATTTCATGAATAAATTTCAATCATCAGGTGTTAGAGGTATCAAATATCTGAATCTCCGTGTCTTTATTGATAGCCTAATATTTCTCCATTACACTATTATCTTGAAAGTAGGAACTGATTTTTATCTACTACAGGTATATTTTCAAGTTTGGGATTTTTACTAGTGCATTTCTCATATCAATTCTATCATATCGCAATCATCCACTTACATAAAAACTGATAATTAAAATTAAATATAAAACCATCAAAACATTACATGACCACCATTTCATATGCTTACACAGGCTATTACTAACAGTGGCAAACTCTCCACACAGTAGGGATTTTATGCACAAACCTTCATGCAGCAATTGTTGCAGGAACTTGCACTTGGTGGCACTACTGTATGAAGAGTTTTTTCTAAATATGAAATTACTTTGACTGCCCTGCTGTGCTGATTTGTTCTGCAAGATTAGTTAAAGATTTATAAATTTTTTTAATATCATCGGGAAAAGTTTTTCTCGCTGCAGAATATTTGCTTAGTCAATGGATGAGAAAAGAGTGGAAATAGATTTAATTGGATTTGGAAAGACCGTGAAAAATATTGCTAACATTTGGAAAGTGATTGTAAATATAAAACGAACAAAAAAATTTTTATGTGTGTGTTTACTGCAAGAAGGCTTTAAAACTAAGTCATACGTAAGATTAGTTAGATTTTAGAAGATTTGCTATTAAAATATTTTCCAATTTAACTAAGAGAAGTGATTTATTTGAGAAAGAGGGTAACGTTTGAGAAGTAAGATTAGGGGAGCACGTGTTTATCGATCACTATTTAAAAAAAAAGTTTTTTCTTTTGTATAAAGAAGTTTGAAGGGTAGTAGAAAAATCATAAATTTAAATATACAATAGGGAATTGAAAAATAAGGAAATATAGATTACATTTGTATCTCACAATGTATGTATGATGGTCAGAAGAAAATTAGGCATGCTTTGGTAGAGTGTACCACAAGTGACAAGGTTTTCTATTTAAAATGCATAAAAAAGATTAGGAAGGATGTAAAAAGTGTGTGGTTGTGTGGATCATATATATAAATGTGATAAAAAAGATGAAAAAAAAGATTTTTAAGTATACATAGTTTAAAGAAAAAATCAGGAGAAATGGAGGAAAAAGTAGATAAGGAAGATAGAATAGAGTATATATTTAGTGGAGTGACAAGAATTATGGATGACAAAAAAAACCAGTGCAATGGAGATAATTAGGCAAAGAATAAGTAAGATAGAGAAAGAGATAAAGGATGCAGAAGTAAAATTAAAAGTGTTAGACATGAAGTGCGAGCAGATCAAGGAATTAATGGATAAAAATGATAAGGAAGTCCAGAAGATGGAAGAGAATCAGTCTTGTTAGGGGACTTGCTAATTAGAGGATGTGGAGATGTAATTCCAAGGGAAAATAGAAATAGATATGTAAGAGTATGTTTGCCTGGAGCTAGAATTAGGGATGTTACAGATAAGGTAAAAAAACAAGGGAGTAGAGATGTTTATGTTATGGTGGGACAAATAATTTGTCAGTCATTGAAGAGAGTAATGGATGAATACGAAGAATTGATCAGTAATTTGTATATGGTTAAAGGAAGATGTTGGATTACTATCAAGATTTGATAATAGATATATGTTAGATAGGGCATATTCTATAAATGAGAGATTGAAAAATTTATGTGAAAGAAATAATGTTGTGTTTGGGGTTGTGTGGAATTTTTTTATTAGTAAGGAGTTATATAGCATATATGAATACCTAGTTAAAGAATAGAGTTTCAGAAAAGGGGAAGAAAATAATGGTTATAGAGGATATGAATGGACATATTGAAGAAATTGATGACATGGATGATAAGAATAGACAGATTTTGAAAAACTTTTGTCAGAGAATAAATTTGAGGGTTGTTAATACTATACTTTTATTCAAATTGATTTACATTTTTCTAAGAATTGTTATCAGTTTGAGAAATTTTAATCAGCGAAGTTCTGAAAACACATATTTTTGACTTGCATACAGAAGGCAAATAACTCGTTTATTTTTCTTTAATAGAATATTAAATAATTTTTTAAAATTTATTACTGGTTTCAGATTTTTATATGTATCAAAAAATCACCAATTAAATAACTGACTGCTTTCGGGCATTCATTTTCAGTGAAAACTTCAAGAATAAATAATATTTGTTTTATAATCAGATATTTAACTCATAAATGAGTATGGCTATTTAACTCCAGAAGGAAAACAAAAGCAAAGAGAAAAATAATGAATAAAGTTACAAAATGCAATCTATTATCACAGTTAGTGCAATGATCCAATAGTATGTGATGAGGTTCATGATTAAGGTAAAAAAAAATGGAAAAAGAGAAAAAAAGGAGAAGAAAATCTTTGACAATAAGAACATCTCATTCTAAAGTCAGTCCTGATTGAGCATTATTTATTGGTTGTTTTTATTTCACAGTTAATCTTCATATTTGAAGAAAAATCTATTATTACTATTATATAATTATTTTATTACTAAATTTTATATAATGATTAACTATTAAAAGCAACAGCAGAAATATAATTTTTTATTTACATACTATTATTTTCTGCTTTACTACTATTAATAAAGCAAATGGTGTATATAGTGCATTGCCATTAAAAATATACAAAATATTATCTACGATTTATTATAATCTGAGAATGTATGATCATACTATGTTTATCTTACGCAATATATTTGATTATCTAAATCGATTTTGATATTTTGAATAATGTAAAGAAGTTAAAGATGGCAGCTATATGCAAAGGAGTATTTCAGATTGAATCCTAATTGCTTTTCAATGAAAGCAAAAGGCATAAACTGCTCCGATGAGGTGAATAATCTTGCATATTCTGGAGTCAGTTGCAAGGTGTTTCTATATCCTTTAATATCTACCTCTAGATAATTAAACCAAACAATTGTGACAAGTAAATGTAGGTAAACTATTTAAGTTATGCAAACTTTTCATCGTGTTGTATTTTTTGTTCTTTTTTTCAGTCAATACACAATGTAAAAAACTACTCTTCAGAATACATGTATTTCGGGAGGGATAACCTCTGTTATCAATGGTCTAGAAAAAAATCTGAACTCCATGACAATACAGGACCACATTCTTATACTTATTAATAATGCAAAAATGACTGATTTGCTATTAAAGTGTGAAGCGTTGGTGGCCGAGTGGTTAGCACAGCTGCATTACAAGCAGTTGTCCCGGGTTCGCTTCCCGACCGACGCTTTGACATATGGAGAAAAAAAAAGGGGGGGGGGGAGTGAATAATTATTCTAGGGGTCTTATTCAACACAGCTTATATTAAAATTGTGAATTAACTCATTTTTATTAAAACCTTAAATGATATAAATTAATATACCTTTGATCATTTGGAAGGAATATTAAGCTCTTGAAAAAACAAATATAGCGAATTATAGTTGCTATATAAGCTGAGAGTCATGTGGACCTTCGTTTAATTTAGTTCCAATAGTTAAATACAATAATGACAAAAGTGAGAATTGTCTAGACACTATTTTTTCCCAATGTTACTTTACCACTGTAAAACTTAAGACTACATAAAAATGCAGAAAAAATAGATATTCATGAACTGTGGGGATGGGGAAAGCTGCCTCTAATTTCTTAGATAAAAAAAAAACAACTATGAATTAATTATCACAAAAATTGAATTTCAAATGCTCAATAGAATGTAAAATATTAAAAGAAAAACCTATTGAATATTTTAGGACCTGATGAATTAAAATTAATTAAAACAGGTAAGGCCGAAAGGAAAATAAAGCAAGATTGTAATATATTGAAAGCCAGAGAAATGAACCTATAATCATTTCACTACATAATCATGAGATAAAGAAGATATTGAAGAGACTTATGTGACTGGAGTTAGCATCAAGTTGAAATAATAAAACAATAAGTATATTATTTTGAAAATTGATTATAATCTTTGAGATATTCTAAAGCTTATTTACTACGTAATCAAATTTGAATAATTGATGCTATTAATAATTATGTTAAATTAATAAAATATAATATTAACCGTGTTTTTTTATTTCTTAATTACAGAAAACATTTATTTAGAAAATAAATATCAATTATTCTAAAAACAAGTTATGCTGAGTTTAGCTGCTTTGTTTGAGCTTTTGTCTACTATTTCTGTAACATCCATTCTAATATGTAAAGTGTGTTTTTATGTACATAAATTTCTAACCATAATTTCACAAATATAAATATAAAATCTGACTTTTTATAATGACTTAACGCATTCTTACCAGATCTAGCAAAAGGATTAATTTCTCGAATTGTTACAACATGAGCAAGAATATCACAAAGCCACTGAGGATCCAGAAAATATAAATCTTTCAATGTGGCATCTTCATAATGCAAAAGAACTCCTTTATTTAAAAACAAAAGAGACATAAATGATTACATTAATTATATAAATTACTTACTTATATTATCATAATTTTTTAAAATGTAAATATATGATGGTTTATTTATATAAAAGGAATATAACTAAAGACATATTTAGATATCAAAACAATAAATTGTCTCACTCTGTATGTGTCGGTATATATTTGTGTAAATATCTGTATAGTAGAATGATAAATTTTCCAAGCACTGTTTCTAACAATAACTTGCCCTCTTGTCACATTATCTTGAAAGTATAAAATGGACCAATTCACATTTGTTTCTCAATTCTTATAGAAATGGTAAATCTCACAAGTAATATTATTCAGGATGAACTTTAAATAAAGATCAAATATAAACTCAAACTTGACAAGATAGAATGAATTTCTGATCATTTTAAAATTCTTATGAATTAATAACGAAATATGGAATTAATTATTCATAAATAAATATAAGGCCATTTCCTTACTATTTAAGACAATTTTTTTCACAATCTTTTCAACACCTGTTTTCAACCCATAAATTTAAAATCAAAAATGCAAAGCTTCCAATTACAATTAATATCATTTTTTTAATAATATTAATTACATTGAAAATTTTCTTCAATTCATCAGCTCATTAATCTTATGATTCTCTATAATTAAACTTTCATTCCATCAGTACATGCAAAGTAAAAATTAGAGTCAAAACGTAATACAGTGGAGCCTCGAATTAAGCTATATTTTGTTCCAAGCCACCTTCACCTTCAATGTATATAATGAATAATAGCTCACCTTTTGTTGATAAACATTGATTAGAATAGAATATGTATTGTTTATTGAACGTAAATGCACAGTATTTTTCAACATGCACATATATATAAACACAAATACTGTTTTTATATTATATATAAACAAAATGTAAAATAATAATAATAATTATCAAGAAAAAATTGAGGGAGATACATTTACACATATTTTACTGTGAGTTCACTCATGCATTCCCTGAAGGGCAAGAAGAATGAAAGAAAAAAAAACTACCTGTATCTTTATTTTTAAAATAAACTGGATGATTTTTTTTCCTTCCAATAACTTTTTTCTCGTAATAGAAACATAGTAGACTAGTCTAATGAGAAATAACATCTCTTTAATTATTATCTTTTTTAAGTAAATATTTACATTTTAAAATTTTCTAAAACTTCTAAGTTAGTTACTCTTAGAAAATAATTTATTATGCAAAATACTGCACATCAAATTCATGAATAAGAATTAAAAAAAAAAAAATGTTTGTGCTTTCAATATAAACTGAACAAATTTTATTAGTATATATAATTGTGTATGCACACAGAGACAAAAAAAAAGGCTGCATAAATTTAAGTCGCAAATTTTAATGATTTTTTATTTTTTTATTTACATTTTTCTTTGGATAGCACGTAATAGAAATCACGTAATTAAATACAGCATAGTTTGCAGCCCCATTTTATATGACTTTACCACATCTTTCACTTTATATACCAAATAGTTCTATTGATATAAATCAAGTTGTGAATTTGTTAGATATGTATGATATTTAAGATCTACATATATAAATAAATGATTGATTTTACAGCTCCAATAATTTTCTTCTCTTTTATCATTATCCATATGATTAGTATCCTTTTCTATTGTGGGTAATATTGCACCATATGACAATTTTTAGCTTCTAGTTCTTTCATTAAAATTTGTTTATACATCTGATTGCTGCTCTCTTGAATCTAAGAATATAGATAATTTTCATTTCCATTAAAAATTTATTAGTTTTTACACATTAACAACACTAACTTTTAAATACTATATAGTGCACGGAAAGCAACCTTATATTACACATATATCCTTAATGGAGGATTTTTGTGTTTCTCTTCTTCTACAGCAATGTATACTTCTAGTCACCAATATCAAACAATGATTTAACCTTTGATCAATGAATCTTTATCATCTAATCAGTTCTTTTATAGAATTGTAAAATATGTATTAATCTGGATAGATAGATAGATAGATATTTTGTATATAGAAAATCTCTCATTCCAGGCCGCCAAAATGCAATTCTATTCCTGATCCCAGTGATAAGGCCTCATAATTTTTGAACTGTTTTTGCCTACTTAGGATAAATATTCAGAATCAAAATTATTTAGGTGCTTTTCATAATATCTGGTAATTAATGTCTAGGCAGTACTAAAAGTAAATATTAAAAAAACTATCTTTTCTGTGAGTATATTCGTTAATTACCAGATATTACATTTGCTCAAAAAAAGAAGAAAATTAGTAGAAGCTGCTTTTCGTATGTTCGTATAAATCTTTTATTAACATTAACTCCAGTTAGAAAATTCAGTAAAAAATGCAAAATGTTTTAAATTAATTTATTAGTATTAAGTCACCCAGAAGATCCGAACAATTAATTTTGTCCAACGCCAAACAAAATAATTAACTTTTGAATACGTATTTGTTTAAAATAAGACTGTATTCATCTTTAAAAAATTTATACATGCAATTATAAAACTAAATTATCAAATTAGAAAAAAATTCCTAATCAGCTTTAATAAAATAAACCTCTTTTTTATAAGTTTGCATTGCTTCAATAAGATATCAAAAACAATAAATAAGTATGTATCTTATGTACACACAAATCTATACAGAACTTGACATGTCTTATTAAATGAACAATTTTGTATCAATGACGGAAAGCTTTAATTGTGTAATGGGTTAATATAATCCATAACAGCCATTCCTGACTCCTCTTGGAATTTATTATTAATAAAAAATTTACATTGCCTCATTATAAGCACGCCCAAAATTCGCTATTTGTTCTCTTTTTATTAAAATCCCTAACACTTAAATTATGATATATTTTGATTTACTTTATGTCAGATTTCTTTCAAATCAAAAACCCAATCATTAACCCAACATCTACTATTAAACTCACAGTAATAATTACAGCATTGTATTACTTTTTAACTTAAAAATTCGTGAACTCTTCCTTACTTCGTATGGTGTGAGATTTTCACAAATTTTTATTTCTAATATCTTTTTTAAAATATAAATATTACTAATGCATTCTTATTACGTTATCATTTAGACGTTTTATTCCTAACTTTATTAATAACTTCTTGATTTCTTTTTTTAGAACATTTACAAAGATTCCATCATGTCTTGGAGATTTTCCATTCTTCGTAGATTTAATTGCATGTCTTGGACTCATTAGTGACATTTTAACTATAAAATTACTGCAAGAGCTTTCTTTTTATTTTGTATAATTTTTGACAGATTTTTTTCAGTCCACTTTATGCTTATATCTTTTTTAAAAAAAATTACTCCATATTTATATATTGGAAATGAATCAATTTATTTTTTTAAATGTTTTGTATTTAAATAACTAGTCACTTTTAAATTTATAGTTAATTCTTCATTCCTATATCAAAACCTTTTAAAACTCTTATTTAAAACTTAGAGTAATTTAAATTATCAAATTGTAGATGCTATGAGCTTAGTTGCTCGGAAGAACATATCTAAGAGATTAAAAATTTATTACAACGGCTGTGTCCCCAACTATGACTGGGCGACCAGCAAACAAATATACAATAGAACTAGACAGAATAACAGCACATAGATTTAGCAATAGTAATTTATTAACAAATTAGAAAAATAATTACTATACTGACCTTTAACACTAATATAAAGTCTGCATTTGAGCGAGATTAATTCACTGGTTAATTGCCGAATAATGAATACTGTTTATACAATTAAGAAAAAGCTATTAATTAACTTTACTTTCACTACTGTCTATAGGCCTTATAACACACTCTTCTAAGAGCTTTTTGAGGCATTCAAAATAATAAGACCGAGACGATCTATTAAAAGTACTAATCGGCTTAGTGACCTACAGGAGCCAAGATCCTGAGAATGAAGTCTTCTGATGATGGTCTTCACTGCTCTTCAACTTGCGAATATACTAATAGTAGCAGCTACCACAGAGAGCGCTACCAGACCTTTTTCTCTAGCTTTTTATATCATCTCTTCTTTTGTTCCTCTTATCTTTTCTGGAGTAAATTCTTTGGCTTTAATCAGTTCGTATTATTTAGAGTTTGTTATTGTACAACGAAATTCCTTAGCTTTTTAATTATACAAATAATTACTCTCTTAGGAATTTATTCCCATATACAGTAATGTTTTCTAGGTCTATAATATTAATTAATCTTAGGAATTTATGTCCATATCTCTTAAGGTTTAGATCTATACAATTATTTAGTGTCTTAGAAATTCATTTCCATATAAGGTAATTTATAAAGTCTATTCCATTAATTAATTGAAACACTTCTTTTCAATGATTTATTTACCAGCATTCTTACGTTTAAAATATTTAATATTTTGCAATAATAATAAAATTATGATGTAAAAAGTTGAATGATAAATTAAAAGTAAATATAAAAGAATGATGCAAGACATTCATTCTTTTAATTAGAATAGAGACTAAATGACCATTTAATTTGATTTACTAGTAATTAATTACAATTCAAAAAAAAAAAGTGTGTGTGTGTGTGTGGGATTGTCATTTAAAAAAGAAAATAAATGAGACATGCAACAGGTTCGTGGTTTATAGCGGTGACGCAGCTCTGTGGTGGTGCGTCATTAAAATTTTGTGTTCTTTTTAAAATGACATAAAAACTACTAGCATGATGTCAACAGAAATTACGGCATTTGCTTCGTTTTTCAATTCTCGTTTGAATGACATATATTATGTTGAAATCCAAAAAAAATAGAATATTTTATGGATATTTTTTTTGTACCTTCATTTAATTTTTTTATTCGTTACTAAGTTTACTATTTTTCATGGAGAAGATAAATGCAGAAATTTTTAAATGGCCAAAGAGCTTACGAAAATGGATTAAAAATGTGTCGATAATTTCACATGGCAAGGCCTTCAAAATGTAATTAGAAAATGGGGTCGTAAGTATTAAAGAATTTTATTTTTAATTATTTGAATAGTAAATTTTTTAATAATATTTGATAAATTTATGTTGGTGTTTATATTGATGTCTGTGTAGTATATAATTAAACATTCGTAAATATTACTAAAATATTATAAAAATATTAAACATTTATATTCAAATACAACAAAAGTAGTTTATTAATTTTGGGGGTTTAAATTAAAATATTGGGTCGTAAGTATTAAAATTTTTCATTTTTAATTATTTGAATAGTACATTTTTTAAAAAGATTTGATAAATGTATGTTGGTGTTTGTATTGATGTCTGTGTAGTATATAATTAAACATTTGTATTCAAATACAACAAAAATAGTTTATGTAATTTTGGGGTTATTTGAATAGTAAATTTTTTTAAATTATTTGATAAATGGTATGTTTGTGTTTGTATTGGTGACTGTGTAGTATATAAATTATATATCATTTATGCTCTTTATTATATGTATATAAATTTAAACATTTGTATTCAAAAACAACAGGAGTAGTTTATGTAATTTTGGGGCTCTGATCTAATTTAGACAATCTTATTTTCTAGACATAATGATTCTCAAAAGGTTTAATAATTTATTGCTATGTTTATATTTATATTACTGTGTTTGTGTTTGCAATTACAGGTTTGTGTTTATATAACAAGTAATGTCTCTATATATAAAATTATAGTATTATAGAGCAGTACAATGTAAATTTTAGAGCTGATTATTAAATATACAGAAATTTTGCAGTTGACAAAGCAATCACAAAATTTACTGGGCATAGTACCATGTGAAAATATAAACACTTATAACCAACAAAGAAAGATTTCAAATGGTGTGGGTATGGAGATAACCACAATAGTTATGTATATACCACATGAAATTGTATGCAGACAAAGAATCAAATTCTGATTTTTGCCTATGCCTTGGTACTCATGCTGTGGAGTCAGTAGTTTTGCCACATCTTGCATCACATTATTTTCAATTCTATAGCTAGCAAATGAGCTATATGCAAATAAATTATATCTCTGTGGGATAACAAATATAACAAGACAACATAACTGGTGTGCATAAAGAATATAAACATTACTGATGTACACAAAAAATATAAAAATGAAGGGATGAAACTCATTTTATCAGTAATACAGAACAATAACCTACAATTTCTAGTTTTAGATAGACAAGAAGCCAATTGCTATGATGATAAATGCATATCCATCTTCTGGAAATGATTTGTTTTGTATCTTTTATTGGGGTGAACCTTTTTCTTACAGACGCCTTTGAGATTTGTCACCTTTGGGGTACAAGATAAAAATGAAGAATTCATATGCAACTTATTTTGGAGATTCTGAAGCTATGGATTATCTCAGGTAAGAAGTATTATATATGGTTTGAAAGATAATTTTGTGAGAAGTACAGAGAAATTGTCAATAAAAATGTAATTTAAACTTAGTTAATGATAAATTAGAAATTATGAACAAACAATAAAGTAATAATTATGTCGGATGTTGAAATTTCTTTTTTTCCTTATTTTTTAAATGGTTATCATTATTTATCTTAGCCTTATTGCTTACCTTAGTTTTTCTAGTTTCTATCAATGTAAAGCTTTTTGCTCTAACATTATGAAAACTGAAGTTATTGTGAAAATCGTGACTATAAGTCAGTTTTTTAAAAATTCAATATGGCGTCAAGGAAAGTGAACTAGTTAAACTCAAGCAAATGTGGTTTTAATTTAAATAAAATTCTGTTATTAACTTAAAATATTCAAATAAAAATAGATCATTTAAAAAAAAAAAAAATACACACACACAATAGAATGGAATAATAAGCAATACTTACCATTTTCATGCAAAAAGGTAGTGGCTTGATTCAATTCAGCCATGTCTCTGAAAGTTATTTGTCTCTGTTCTTTCATAGTTGATATAACCAATTCTCTTTAAAAAATTACATAAAAATTCATGTACATTTTTATGCATGAACACAAATATGTCTGTACATCAATATATATATATTTACATATTTATGTAATATTTATCTCTCACGCTACATATACACATATATTATAACAACAATATACATTGTAATAAAAAGTAAATTTACCTTCAATATATATTATTTAAATAGATCTGTTTTGTAAGAGATACAAAGATAAATAAATACTTCTCTTTTTTATTTATTTCATTTTATAAAGACTTCAAGGACCCAATTATACAATGGAAATGCAATATGAGGGATTTGAACACAGACGTTCAACCTCTCTTCAGCTATCCACTCCAACTTATATAACCGATACACATGACCACATATATGTGAAAAATATAAATAATCTCCAATATAGAAATTTCATGCTGAAGCAGCACTCATCAGTTGGTCCAGATATCATCTCCCATACACATATATATACAATTAGCGCTCAGTTTATATTAAGATAGCAAATCTTCAAACTTTAATGGACAGGCTTCAATCTTCACCACTCTCCAACTCTTCAGCCATCCATATTATTGAAAATGTAATGATTGATTGCTCAAATCCCTTGTTGATGACAATATTGTAGTCAAACTCATGTTGACTTTAAGTCACTCTGACCCCTCATGTATAGGACCTTAATATGTCCATTTAAATACGCAAAAGGATGGGAAGAATTCAGGCTGAATCTGTAATAATTAAATACAAATATACTGTCTATACTGAATTTTAAATGTAATTAGACAGAATTTGAACAGAGACTGGGAATGTGTAAAAATTAAGAAAATGTAAAAAAAAAAATATTTTTTATTATTTATAATGAAAATCTCACAGTGCCAATTGTTTTTTATATTTCATAGCTAGAAGGAAATCCATTAAAATGTAAATAAATTAGTAACTATTGAGAAAGTCCTGAATAATTCTTCATTGAAGACAATCACAGATATCGGCTAAATTTTAAGGATCTTATTACATCATGTGAAGGCATTTGTATAAGAATAAAAATATTGGTAGATCTGTAAAAGTATACAAACATATTCAAGAAAAAATAAAATATTAGAGACAATAAAGGTGTCACCGTGATAATAGTGATCCAGGATTTTACACGGTTTAAAGCGATGCTTGAAAATATGAACTTATCAAAATTTATAAATATTTTGAGAGAATTTGACCTGCATCAGAATAACAAAGAAGTATTCTCAAACTGAAGATGTGACTATTATGAGAATTACAAGTGATGCAAATTATTAGATTAGTATTTGTTGTATTTAAAAAATAAGAGGACCTTACTGAAACCTTATATTTTAACTCTGAAAAAAAATATGACAAGATGACATTAGAAATGGAATCCGGCCTAAATCATTGAAAACTTTTTTTTTTTCCTTTTATCAAAAGGCTAAGTAAAATCAAAGTGCTCACATCAAGTAGCCTTATAAAAATTTATGCACGTGTTTACTTAAATATGTTTTTTCTTCAAATTTACTTTAAAATATTTATATACATCAATTTATTTATTGTTTTGTGTTTATTATTTTTCAAATATCTGTATAATTCAAACCTAACTCGAAAACTTTGCGTGCGAAAATATACTTGTAAAATAATATGGGCGCAATTGCAACTGAACGCAAAGCTACTTTATACTTAAAACAAAATAAAATTATACTATTCTGCAAGCGCTTTCAAGAGATGCGCTCTCATCTTCATAGCTCTAAGTGCAATTATGCAAAGTTCAAAGGTTAATTACTCCATTTTTTTGAGATCGTGAAGCATGTGTCCTTGCGGTTGATGGCGATGGATTGCAATGCCATCAACCGCAAGGACACATGCTTCACAATCTCAAAAAAAATGGAGCAATTAACTTGAACTTTGAATAATTGCATATAATTAATTCACTTAGAACTATGAAGATGAGAGCACGTCTCTTGAAAGCACTTGCAGAATAATATAATTTTATTTTGTTTTAAGTATAAAGTAGCTTTGCGTTCAGGTGCAATAGCGCCTATATTATTTTACAAATATCTGTATATTTAAGATGATTAATAAAAATTATGCCTTAAAAAATTTATCACGATATTATAGATAAAAAAAATTGTAAAAAATGCTGGTTTGATCATTTGAAATCATGAAAATTTAAATAGGAATTTTTATTATTTCATCAGGATAGTACAAACTGCCAAATTATGGAAAATTTAATTAATATTACTCCATTGCTTGTGATTACATTTAATATAATACCTGGGTCTTGTTTTTTTTTAAATTTTTTTATGGTCAATTAATTGCATTAACAAAATATTAATGAAATATAACTGCATTAATAAACAATATTACAGGAATATAACTTTTTGTCTACTCTACATAAACGAAACATATCATTTTGTCACTTATGTCATCATCATCATCATCATCAACCACTCATCAATCCACTGCAGGATGAAGGTCTCTCCTTCTCCACATCACCCCTGCACACTTTCTTATTTCATCCATCCATCTCACGTGGTCTCTTTCTGGATCTTTTACAATCTCTTGGAATCCAGTTTAAATCACTTATATATTTGCAAGTAAAACAAAAAATCTACTTCTTTATCAGTGACTGTTATTTAATAATGGAGATCCTACCCCTATTCTGCTATTACAGTGAAATGTTTCAGTTTTATCTTCTGTTTCTTTTGAACATATTTTGCAGTCATCATCTTAGATAATTTTATAACTAAATTACCTAAAAATATATATATTGCATATTATTAAATTTCTGTGAAGAATTCTACTAAGTAACATTCTAATTTATGATGTAAATATTTAATTATAAAGCCACCACTACAATACGAATTCATCAACTCATGCTACTATTATATAAGCTTAGGCGATATAAATTTAATTCGTGTAACAGTCAACTTTACAATAAATATTGAATGATTCTCATGTGTCATGAATACATAATGAATTATTTTTTAGGATACATTAGTTTCCAAAATAAAATTGTTTGTGGGTAAATATATATATATACACACAAAATAATAATGAGTGCTGAAAAAAAAAATATAATGATTAAAGTTAAACTATGGTCAGTACTTATAGAAGTAAAACACCTAACCTACAATTGTATTGAAACCATAACTTATTACAAATGTATTCCTTTTTTACGGTCACCACACTGATATTCATCTCAGCAACTGATTAACTTGGGACTGTTACTTTCTAGTTAACAGTATCTATACACTCATTTACTAACCAATATATGTAATATTCAAATACAGAAATAATTAATATACTTGGAGTTTAGATGTAATATAGGGGATTTGAACACAGACTTTCAAGCTCTCCTCAGCTATCCACTCTATCTCATATAACTGATACCCACGACTACACACATGTGGAAAAGATAAATGATCTCCAATATATGTATTTCATGCTGAACCAGCACTCATCAGCTGGTCGAGCATCTCCCACAAATATATATAATTAGTGCTCATTTTATATATGTAAATGAATATACCAAACTTCTTCTGTTAACAACTTGTTTTTAATATGACTATAATAAAAATAAAAATATATCCAATGTTTCGACTATTTTAAAATATAGTCTTTTTCAAGGAACACTAAAAAATAAAATAAAAATACAAATATATAATAATAAATATCACATATTCCAAACAAATGCAAAACATTAAAAAAAAACTAAAAAATTCTCTTTGCCTCAACATCTTTTCTATTACAAACAATCTCAACGTAATCAATAATAGAAAAGGTATTGAGGTAAAGAGATTTTTTTGGTATTTTTTAATGTTTTTGCATTTGTTTGGAATATGTGATATTTATTATTATATATTTGTATTTTATTTTTTAGTGTTCCTTGAAAAAAGACTATATTTTAAAATAGTTGAAATGTTGGTTGTATTTTTATTATAGTCATATAAAAAACAAGTTTTTAAAAGAAGTTTGATGTATTCATTTACATATATGCAAAATTATGAACTACTTTGAAAAGAAAAAATGTGCAGAAGATATTTTAAATTCATTGCTTGGTTTATATTAAAATAGCAAATCTTCAAACTTTAATGGACAGGCTTCAATCTACTCCACCCTCCAACTCTTCACCCATCTATATGATTGAAAATCTGATGATGGAATACCCATATATGTGTAGCTAAGTTGATTGTAAACCTAGTGTGACTTACAAAATTTCCAAGATTTGCCTATTCTGGATTCGAACTCCATATAATGGGAGTAGCACTCAAATATAATAACCACTATACATACTATAAAGACCATTTTTATTAAATTCAACTGAACAAAGATGGCATAGATGAAATTGCAGATGGTTAAATAATTTTTTTAAATTCTACTGAACATTGAGATCCACATTAATTACGAGATAAAAAATTATAGAAAAATAGATATTTCCTAAAGAAAAAACAAAAAAAGGAAACAAAATGGTGGAGCAGACTAGTAATGCTAATAATAATCTAAGATATTGAATTAGAAAAGATGAAACAAAAAAGTTAAAGTCAGAATACCAACGGTTAAATGTACACTGTGTATAAAGGAAGAAATTTATTTGGCTAAAAGAGATCACATGTGAAAATAGCTCACGTTATTAAGCCAAGATTAGGCTATAAAAAAATTGTTTAAATTTTGAAAGCCACGCTCAGCATTGGTAAAAGAAATGCATATTCTAACCACCTACGACTGTGTTGAAATCATATCAAACTACAAATGTATTATATTTAATAGTCAATGTAATGATACCCATTCGCAAACTCATTCTAGATACCCATTTACTGACTTATACATGTGTAGCTAGGTTGCCGGTGGTCATAAAGATAACATTATAAATATTAAGGGTTTGAAAAAGAATAAATAAGAAAATAAGTATTTTATATAAGATTTAATAATGCCTAAAAATTTGGATTGATTGCACTTAAACAGCAAGAAGTATTAAGAGATCTTTATGGAAAAAAATGTGATGAATAAAAAAAAAAAATAGATAGCAGAAAATAAAGTATGATTTTAATGATAAGATTTAGTTATTTTGATCTCATGAAAGGTTGAAGCAACTGCTCCTGTCATTTGGTTTGAATTTTCTTGAATATAGCTCATATATAGATGTATTAATGTATATACATTAATAAAATAAACAAAGTTGTCACTAATAGATTTTCCAGGTTGTCCTACTTACCTATAATGATCAGCATGAAGTACAGGATCTTTATTATGAGCTCTTCGTTTTTCAGCCAGATGTCCAACTGCTTCTTCAAGGGCAAGATAAGTGGCAGGAATTTTTTGTTCCAAAAGTCGTTCTTTGCTACCTATAAATATGCAATAAATTTATGCAGAAATTTCATAAATAAAAGATGTTTATTGTTTTGTTTTAGATTTTCCTTTCTCCAAGAAACATAGTTTATGGAGAGAAGATTAGGAGGTGAATGTTCCCACCAAAAATTCTGAATCATTATTAAAAAACCCACATAAACAGAATGATGATCAGCTCCTTTAAAGAACTATTCATCTACTAATCTTTTTCCATATGAATAATCTCCAAATAACTGAAGTCACTATTAGCAGATAATTGTAAGTGCCAATTTCTTATCAACTTAAAAAATTGTTTTCTAAATGTCTCAATAAAAGCAAAATAATATTTAACTCCACTGGACATCATCATATAAAAAACTGTTAACAACCAATATGTAATTTTTTAAAAACAAAAACAAAATTAAAAACCATTTTTGGTTTTTATTTGATTACTTACATATTTACTAAATACATTAATTAATAATACGCTGATGTGTTGCGGTGAAACTTTTCTAAATAATAATTTCTGTAGGCTTTCTATATCATAATTTCTGCAGACTAAGCGCTTTCAGAGTTTTGTCTCCATAATCATAGCCTCTTTAGATTATTAATGTCATTATATGCAAGTGCATGCAAAACTATCTCCTATATTATCCATTTTCTGGAAATGGCAAACCATTCCATTTATTGAGTTGATAATACTGGTGATAAAACAAGTTTCCTTGATTTTTCTCTTGATGTCATTCTTTTCTGTGTATAATACATCAGTCTTAGAGGGTTCACAAATTATATAATAAATTAATCATATTGCTGATCTAATAAGTTAATATTTATGTTGCAAATTATAAATAGAAAATTCAGATATAAATTAAGACCAATTCTAATAAAGAAAGATCGACTCTATTTGATTCAAGCATGGTAGCATAGTCTAATCTCAGGAAAACATTAGAATATGATGAGGTTCTAGTCAAAAGGCTTCTTCGGTAGAAGTATCAACAATAAAAATAAGCCTAATCAGGTGGATTCTTAGAAGAGCTTTTATCACCCAAATTCTATTCTTAAAAATTTTAGGATCAAATCAATGATTCAATGTAAAATCTGCTTATAACTGCCAAATACACTCAAAACTTGATTATCGTCATGTTCCTTCACACATTCAAATATTTCTCGCAACAACAACTAATTATTGCTTCATGTATGACAGACTCCTTATTGCTTCAATAGCAAATATTAACAACAATTTTTAATATTACATAGAAGCTAAACTCTCTATACATGTGATGTTTAGTGGTTAAATCATTAATATTCTTCACAAATTAAATAAACTATTATATATTTCAACAAATTAAGACAACAAACATTAATATCCTTCACAAGTTAAATAAAGTATTATACATTCTAACAAGTTAAGATAATTCAACTAAAGTATAATATCAATAACAACTAATTAAGCAGATAAATTTGAGCACAACACCAGAATTTTAGACTTATCAATAGGTTACAGGTCAACATTAAAAATTTACTTTATAGTTCAAAAACAATATCAAATATCATAATCAAAAGTAGTTCAAAAGACCTATAAACAATTAAGTATAAATTAGTTTATATTTAATATGACTTTTCTAAGCATGTTTTATAGGATTCTGCCAAACCATAAACCACTATAAATATATAGCTTAACATTCATCACTGTAGCGTCTCATTGAAATCACATAAACTTCAACACAATTCATGATACATTTTATGTATATGTCTTTATCTATGCCAAAACTTCCATGTTACTTCTACTATTTCTTATAAAGTAATAATCAGCTGATATTGTAGCTATTATATGATTATGTGCATCATCTAAACAAATCACTTACTCTCATCAGCCTCCTAATGAATAGTAATTTATATATTTAAGAATATAGTAATATATCAATCATTAAAAATGATTAAGATTATGAAACTTTGTATATTTCACATTCCCAAAAAATTATTTAAGATTTTCAAAACTAGATACTAAAAAAAAAAAAATCATAATCAAGTCATCACATTTTTTTGCCTTTAGAAAAAAATCCCAGAGATGATATAAGATACATCTTTGATTTTTCAAAGAAAGATTCTCCTTAGAGATAATCAGAGTATCTGCATTGTCATGAATATGTCTCATTACTTAGTTAATCATCTTGATAATATGATTATTATCTTTACGATTTTTAAGAGAATCCTGCCATAGCTGTTACAGCCTTCTATATTAAATATTTTCATATTTAAAAAATCAGTACTTTTTTTTCTTTAGGAATTTCTTTACAAATTTGTACCTCTGATCCATTTTTATTTCATTATAATTCCTAAATAATTTCACTAGAACACTACTCTTTTGATTGGGTTCTTATGTATTACTAAATATACACACACTGCTATCAAATATTTAAATACTGTACAATTTCTGAGATCATGAGTTCCTTGACTTTATAATGAAGTCCACTTAATCACTTATAGCAGTTATGTCATTAAATTCTTCTGCAGAAACCGTATTTAACTGTTATTATTTAGTTTAATAATCATTAAATATTCTTTAGCTGTCACATTATCAATAGAAATATTGAAATTTACATTTTCTCTGGGAGGAGTCACAATTTCTCTCTCAAAACATTAAGTAACCATGTTTTATTCCATTTACAAAGTCACATTTTGAGCACTCATCTATTTTCACATAAACATCCTTTGCTTTGGCCATATAACGTCTGATCAAAAAATGACATGAAACAAAATTGTATTACCACACATTATAAAGATTATCCTTATAAACTGACAAATACTTGATAGTTAATCAAAAATGACATCATATAAGATGTGTACTATTAAAATACCATTCAATGTAGCACCACTGAACCATTATTTCATGAATAATATAAAAGTATGTTTTCCTAAGTAAATTTTCACTTTCTTCTTTAGTCAAATTTTTATAAAATAGCTATTGATTTCACTGATCACCCTCATCAAACAAATGCATATATTCTATATATAGGTCTTTATGTATCAAGTTTTGGAACAGCACATCAATCAAACACATGTCAATAATTATTTACTTGATAAATGTTGTTGAAAACATCCTATTATTATTTTTCAGCTTTTATAAATTATCAAATCTAATTGATTTAATTATCCTGCATGGATTAGCATAGGAATGGTCTCAAAACTAAAGAATTCTGGATCAATTCCCAGCTGAGAAAAGCAAAACATTACAGTTTGATGTATTCTATGAAATTATTGTTTCTTATATATTAATTTCATACTCAAATGTCACTTGAACTCCTGCACACCTGAGTATACAATTATTACTAATATTATTTTTTATTTATTATTAACACAATTAAATTTAAGATATTATCAATTTTTTAATGTTTATCCGAAATATTTCTAAAATAAAAAATAATACTAGAATCTAAATATTTAAGTGCTCCTCCATCTTAAGTTTTGAAAAGGAGAAAGTAGCTTTAAACTATTAGTGTTTGTACTTCACCGCCATAACATTACTTTTAGACAGTTTTCTAAATATTTTTTAATTTTAAGGATATTTTGACACTGGTTTAAAATTTTTATTCCATAGGCTAATTTTAACGCTTATTACTTTTTGGCAACATTGATGTTAAATTGCTATTTAAATTTCATATTCTCCACTTCAAAATTTAAAATTATTAATATAAATTAAGAATCACAAAATTAGAAATCAACTTCCAACACATGAAAAACAAATGCCCTAAAGGAACTAAATGGAATTAAAAGACAATAAAACACTGTTCGATAAAAGCACAATTCTTCAAATGTGGTTCTATAGAAAATAGACTGATCAATTCAAAAATCTCTTATAAAAGATTATAATCAACCAATAAAAAGTGCTTGTTTGTTACGTTTAGTGTTTTTTATTCATTCATCATTGATACAATTTTCTATTATCTTGATATCATTCGTGTTTCATTGCAGTAGGGCTAAATGGCATAAAATTCAGAATTAATCTTATTTATATTGAAAAAAAACATCATTAGTAAAAGATTCTTTACTTGATAGCTAAAAATAATAAAAATCTATTATGTGGATTGAATGATCAATTAAAGCATAGTATGGATTTTCAATACGCCTCTTGCTGTGAAACTAATATAAATAATCAACTTGAAACCAAAATACAATGTAATTAACTTTCTTTAAGACTCTCATTTCATCTCCTTAGATCATAGAAATAACCTTAACATTTGCTATGCTTTAATTTAATATTAATCTTTAATAATAAAATATTAACAGTGATAAAAAGAATCTTACAATATTTGACCAGTTAATCAAATTTTGTGACAATTGAAAATAGTTAATTGTCCATGGAATTTTATTCCTATTATGTAGCATTATTACTAAGTAATGGAAAATCTGAAGCTATTGAAATGAAAATTAGTGTTAGGTAGCGATATGTATTAATTCCAACATTGTCTTCCATTTTTATGATAGTGATTTTTGAAATAGTTTACAAACAGCTTCACAAATTAGACAATGATATGTGATATACATTTAATAGCAATAGTTTTGGATTTGAAGCAAAGACAAAAACAAAAACTTTATGATCATGCTTTAGATGCATAGAAATTCTCTCATGCCATTTCAAAGAATTATCTATAGAATATTCTTAATATTTTGAAATTACCTACAATAAATTGGTGTTATAGTGAATGTTCAAAACCCCCTGGATGCTTCATCATCCAGTAATATAAGAAATATCTTCAGCAACTATTACAATAGATAGTTATCAGCTGAAAAATGTGGATAAGTTTAAATATCTTGATAGCTTTTTAGCCAGAAATGTGGACATTTAAATACAGCACAATTTCTACTATATTGAATATTTATCAAATTAAAGAAGAAACTATTTCAGGATATGATTAAAACTACATCACCTAAATTATCTGCAACAGGTTTTTATTATGCCAAATTTATTATATAAAAATGAGTAGAATCCATAGCAACATGACATAAAAACAATGAATATCACTTAACGTTATGCTGTAATATTTAAAAGATATATTACCAAGAATATAATAATATCAGTAAGTATGTTTTCCAACTTATTGGATGTGATAATATAGAATTTACAATTGCAAGAACATATCTTTGTTAGCTTGGACATTTGAAGATGATAAAAAGAAGCATATTTCAAAGTATTTTAGCATGAATTTAAGCACGATTCTCATGAAAGAAGCATATCCCAACAATCTCCATTGCTTCATTGGGAAGATATGATTGAATTTGTTTTGAGCAGGTTTCATATTTGACTTTAAATAAAATACAACCTAGACTTTTCTTTAGATTCAGTTATATCTTTTAATAGGAAACTGATTAACAAGTAAGAGTTTAATTGACAGATTGAATACCCTGTAATGTAATTTAAAATATTAGGATTTCAAAAAAATTAAGTCAACAATAAATATTGATACATGATACAATATTGCAATTCAAATAATTCGTCTTGCACGTTTTTCAGCAAAAACTTTTTATTATTATTATTATTACAGTTTCGATTGTACCTTGCAGTCTTCATCAGATCTACAAAATTCAAATACACAACAATATAATCATTACATAATACATTTCATATTTTATACAAATTTATCAATTCTCAAAATTATAATTTTTTTACGAACTTCTTAAAATTCTTTAATACATATTATATCTCTTATATACAATTACTTTTCTAATTTTTAATTATTAATTACTCTTTCCTATCTTCCTATTATTCTAATATCCATAATATTTTATATTATACATATTATCTTTTATACATCATACACTATTCTTATCTATTTTACTACCCCAACTTTATTACCCTTATTACTATTAATATATCATTCTTTATTCTTCTTATCTTTTAATTTTATCTATTTATACTTCACACATTTTTTATCTTATTATTATCTCAATTATTACACATAGATGTTACCTTATTCTCTTCTTCTACTTCTCTCTAATCTCCATTTTCTACTAGTAATTTAATTAATAGTAATAAGGGTAATAAGGTTGGGGTAGTAAAAAAGATAAGGTTAGTGTATGATGTATAAAATAGATAATATGTATAAAATAAAATATTATGGATATTAGAATAATAGGAAGATAGGAAAGAATAAATAATAATTAAAAATTAGAAAAGTAATTGTATATAAGAAATATAATATGTATTAAAGAATTTTAAGAAATTAAGAGAAAATTAATAATTTTGAGAATTGATAAATTTATATAAAATATGAAATGTATTATGCAATGGTTATATTGTTATGTGTATTTGAATTTTGTAGATCTGATGAAGACTGCAAGGTACAATCGAAACTCTAATAATAATAATAATTTTTTGCTGAAAAAAGAGTAAGAAGAATTATTTGAATGGCAATATTGTATATGAAGATAGCAGAAATAAAGGAAAGGAAGAAGTGTTTAGAAGGATTATATGTGATACAAATGTATATAAATATATATTAAAAACAATTTTTAAGGTGTTATGAGATATTGAATTTAATATAGATGGCACTTGAAAAGTTCAGTACTACAAATTATATTACTTAGCATTGTATAATTCTAATATTGCCTATACATAATTTATCATAAAAACATGGTTATAACTATAATAATAATAATAACAATAATACAAAGTATTAAAATAAAATAAATAAGCAGTTAAAAGCTTAAACAAGAACAATAAAAAAACTGAGCACATAAATCTAAAGATGGAAGCTTTTGTAGTGCAAATATATTAAAAAAAAAAAAATCTTACCAGGAGATCTTAATTCAAATACTGTATTGTAAATTAAATGACACAGTTGTTTGATATTATGTTTGGTCTTGCAACTGATTTCAATTGTATCAATTACATGTGGTAATCCACATTTATCTGGATCAACCATGTTAATAAACTTCTCTCTAATTAATTGTTGCAAATCATCAGAGAATGTAGGTGGATATTTTTTCTCTTTAACTTCATCAAAATGGGTTCCAACAATCAAAACAGGTGAATTAGGAGCTCTAGCCTAAATTAAGTTAACAAAAAATAATTAATAAAATTAAAATTTAATGCCTAATATTAATTTCTTGTGGGGGGGGGGGGGGAAGAATACTGAACAACCTGAATGTTAACAAGCCACTGAAGAATTTCATTAACTCCTTTTTCTCCGCTAGTAATCTTCCATACAACTAAATACAGGGAACGCTTGGATAAAAAATATTGATGAGTAGCATAGTATTCTCTCTAAAAAAAAAAAAAGTAGGTACACATAAAATGGTGTTAAATTAAACATATATATATATATTTTGATTAAAATAATTAAAATTTAATGCAATAATTGTAATTAATTAGAGCAAATATTAAATAAAAAAATGCATATTTAGAACAGAAACCTACTAATAAATACAACTCATAAACAGAATTATTAATCATTCTTAAATGGATAAAATTATTAATGGAAATAAATTACAAAGATAAAAAATAAATTAAGGTATTAAAATGTGAAATAATCATTTTTATCTTAAATACTAAAAAGTTGAAATTGTGAATACTTATATTACAATGATTGTTAAGAGAAAGTAAAAAAAAAAAAAGGACTTAATACATTAAGCATTATCCATGAGATTAAGAAATAGCATCATAGAAAATAAATTAATCCGTAGAAGCATCATGTGATTAAAACTGACCATAGAATTTGACATTATTCTCATTACTGAAAATCATATTTTTGTATTGGAATGCATTCACCTTTAATTTAATTTGCGGCTAGCGCTAAGCATTTAACAAAAATTATTACATCATATCAGATCATCTATATTATTAGGAGTTATTATTAGAAGCTCACTTCAAGATCACCTTGATTATTCAAAAGCTGTACTTATATAAACAATTCCTCTTTGCTTTCTGCAGTAGACACAAATGACCTTTAACAATATTCGGGCTATGCTCATTTAAAAAGTTCCTGAGTCAATATCATTCACTAATAGTTTCATTCCATTATTAGTAGTTATTGTAAATAATTGTGAATTTTTGTTTACTTCTCCATGTTTCTAACATTTTCACAGACGATGCCGATTGCATTATTAGAGAAAATAGTATGAATTTGATAAAATTATTTGCTGAAAATCACAAAGCAATTTTAATAAGGAAAGATGCTTTCAATGCATTTAAACTGCATTTTACACATACTGAACAAATGAAGATATTGATTCAACAGACAGGTTAAAATAAAATAAACATTGAATAGTTTTATTGCTCAGGAATTCATAAAAACATCAAACGCAGGAAGACAGAATTGGAGTCGCAATCTATTAATATTGAGCCTTAGAGTCAGTCTTTCTGTCACTATGCTAAGCTATTCAGGACAACAGATGGATAAAGTAAAATTTGTAAGAGTATATGCGTAAAATCACAAAGCAGTCTTAAAAAAAAAGATTTTAATAAACATTTTCTATTAAAAAAAAATCAGGAGATTCATTTGAATGAAAGAAAATTAAGACATGCAATGGAATAGAATATATACTTAAAACCATGGAATAGCATTAAGGCAAAAAAGATATGACAAATGTATTTGAACAGTACTTTGTACATATTAAACTTGTGTTGATTTTAATCAAACATGATAAAAAAGAATATATGTTTCGAAGGTCATTGGATAAATCAGTCAATATGGAAAGACAATTTTACAAGAATATATTACTATGACAATTATTCAGTTGAAGAAGTTAACAAAATAAAATAAAATGTGCATTTGAAATAAAATCTTCTACTTACCAAACAAATTTTCTTTTAGATTACAATTAAAGAAATACAACCATTATAAACAAATTATTTTTAAAAGACAAATTTGCAAGAACATATCCAATTATTACTTTGAACTAAAGAATCATCAAGATATCAACTAATTTTCTTTTTAATTCTATGGATTATATATATATATATAAAAAAGTACATCTGTACAATGACAAACTATCAAGATTAAGAAAATAACGATTGACAAATAATAATATAATTATAGCCTGAATCTAAATCATGACTCAATATTGTGAATCAAACTGACAGTTCAAGAAAAGAATTTTATTCCAGTAATTAAGATTCGGGTTTGTTAATCAATACGAGAGTAGGGTACAAAATATTTTCCTTTTTTTTTTTAATCCTAAAATAGCAAGAAAATTGAATCACCTTCTAAGAATAAATGAATCTAATTAGCATTATTAAATTCAAAAAGAATCCTTGCCTAAGATTTTAGAACATCTGGACTTATAAATAACACAATTCCTTCAATTGTTCTATTATTACTTTTAATAATATTTTTTTAAAAAGCATTTCTATTATAAATATATAACATTAATAATACTAGTGTAAAATATATATTTAGTTATAGATAATAATTTATTGTTTTCAGAAATAAAACTTATTATAGTAAGAGATTTTAAGCTTTTGCTTTCTTTTAATTGTTTTATACAAAATATTTGTTCTAGTCTTTTCGAGAAATTCTTCATGCTTTACAATGTTCCAACTATTTTTTAAATTGACCTGATACCATAAATAATCATCTGACTTGATTTTTTATCATTTTAATAAGATATTGTACTGGCAACTCTAAAAATCTCACAATATAGTTAACAATAATAATTTTTTTCAGAATTCCATTAACATCCACAAAAAATTTCTATATTACATAATTATTGTACATTTACATACAAAAATTTATTTTCTCAAAACTAAAATATGAACAAAAGCAGTTCTCCATTGTAGAGTCATTTCAATTTACTATTAGAAACATAACTTGACATATGGCAAAACATTTATTTTGATAAAAGGGATTTTCAAAACCAGGGACTAATCATCAATTAGATTATTATTTGTTTTCACATTAAAAAAATTTTTTTCCCTTAAAAACACTAAAAAAAAATGTTGCAATTAAAAAAGAAATTAAAATTTTCAAAATTACTAAAATTAATCCCAAATAAATAAAAACGATTTATTATTTTATAGATTATTTTGATATTTGGAAAAATGAAAATTAAAAATAGAGCACTTTTTACTTTAAAAAAAAAAGAAGGAAGATTGGGTAAAAATCAAAGCCTCATGCAAAAAAAAATAATACTGGAAAGTCTATATTCATTTGGCCAAACTGATTTTTTTTTTCTTTGCTTTTTTAAGATAGAAATTTTATATTGTACAGCATAACAAATTTTACACTTTCAGAATTTGTGATTTTATCTCAAAATTTTACAAGTTGTGACAATTTAATTTCTAGAATGTACCTACATGTGGAAGTGTAGACTAATGACTACTGGCATCTTCAAAGTAGTCCCCTTGTGCATCTATGCACTGATTAAAATAGCATTCCCATTTCCAGAAGCACACCAGGAACTCATTTTCAGGAAAATTGTTGAGCAGCTGTCTCAAATTCTTTTGGATATCAGTTATAGTAGAAAATCTTCGTCCTTTCAGCGCAGTTTTTAATTTCGAAAATAATCAAAAATTACAGGAAACTAAGTCAGGTGAATAGGCAGGATAGCCTAGTTGCGTAATTGACTTTTTGGCCAAAAAGTCTCTCACAATAGACAAATTATGATTTTGGTGCAATCATGACACATTATCCACTTGTTAGGCTACAATTCAGGTATTTTCTTCAAATAAAATCTCATAATCTCTGAAGTACTTTTAAATAACATAAATTGATTATTTGTCCCTGTTCAATAAATTCTTGGTGGATAATTCCCTTGTGATCACAGAAACACACCAACATGGTCCTAAATTGTGAGCTTGACATGCATGCCTTTTTAGGGTGCAGTGAATCTGCATGCGCTGACATTTTGTTTCTGGGCCATATTGAAAACATCAAGTTTCATCACCAATAATTACTCTCTGTAAGAGAGGAGTATTTGAAGAAAGATCAGTTGCGACATCAAAAACTAACACTGTTTCTGTTCATCCATCAAGATTCGAGGCACAAACTTCGCAGAAATCTTTCTCATGCCCAATTCTTTATTTAAAATTATGCTGTTTCTTGATTAATCTGCAATTCTTCAGCTATCAATGTCACACTTAATTGTCTGTCAGACCATATTGCATCATGCACTTTGTTAATGTTAACAATTTAAGACTCATAGTTTTGTAGTTAAGTAGAGATAAAAGATGGCTGCTGGAGGGTTGCATTAGATCCTAAGATCTAGGTGCAGCGCTCCTCACTGACGAAGGCCATAAGCCAGAAACTAGTCTGGGGATATTGGATGAGTAGGCACTAGATGGGGATTTTATGCACAAGCCTTCTGGCATCCATTGATTATTCTGGCTTGTACTGAGTGGCAATACTGTATTTTGCCTGTTTTAATAGGTTATAAGCAAGCATAAGAAATGGTGATCATGTGATGTTCATTGGCTTAATGTTAACATCATTGTTGTTTTTGGCTGTCCGCTTCTGGGATCATCAGTCACATCTACTTGCCCATCTTTGAACCTCTTATGCCACTCAAACATGGATTTTTTCATAGCATCTTCACTATATGCCACTTGGGACTTGCATCAGTTGTAAACTTTCAGTAGCACAGTTGTCAATTTTCACACAAAATCTGATATTAATACGTTGCTCAAAAATTCAATCATCCATTTTTACACCAAAGCAGACACATGAATGGTTTTTTATCTTCTCAATAGCTAACTAACAATTAGCTCATTAGCACAAAAATTATACACAAGTTAGCTTAAACATGTTCTAGCATGAATACTTGTGTGATTTCGATACAATTAGATCACAAGTGACATCACACAGCCAATCCATGAATTAGATTGTCACATAATGTACTTTAAAAATTCTAAATTATGCAAAAACAAAACATTTTTACTTCACAATTTTCTGATTGAGGATGACAAGTGTTTCATTTCTCTAGCAATTTTGTAGTGCTGGCATGCATGCTTGCTTGAAGAACTTAGTAGTTAATTGTTTATTGTGAGAGTTGTTTAGGCTTATATTCCCATTTATTAACAACTTTATTAAAAAGTTGTTTGTAAAATGTCTACATTTTTTTTATAGTGTACTGCTTAGTTTTTTTTAATAGGATATAACTTTTAAACTTTCAAATGCTCTCTAAAATAAAATTTATGGTGCGCTAACTTTTAAAAATTAATCCAAATTTAAATATGCTTCGATAAAAATTGATTTTTTATAAAACAAATTTCAGATTCATATTCTACAGAACATTTAATGCATTATACAAAAAAATCTGTAAACAAATTTGTTGCATTGTCATTTTTTATTAATAATTATATTTAATAATATTAATGTGGTGAAAAAAAAGTTATTTAAGATTATTTTCAATTATAAAACAGCCTTAAAAAGTCCATTTCAGGTCAAAGCTCTCTATAACAGTCATTTAAAGAAAAATAATGAAGAAAGCATTACTCAGTAGGGTTCATAAATGCCAGTAGTAAGAATTTTACTAATCTGTCATCCTTCTTTACCTTTTAGCAAATAGTATCTATCTATATATTGTTTTAAAAACATGTATTTAACATATTTAAGCATTTACATTAAATTTAATATATATATATTCAAGTACTTACTCTTTCTCTTTCCTTCTTTATTTTTGCTTTTTTTATATAACATATAATAACCACATTCCACTCTTCTTACACTTTAAAGCAAAATATATTTATTAATTTTACAGTTTCGACTGTTCCTAGCAGTCGATAATAAGATCTGACGACTTCTAGGAGCAGTCGAAACTGTAAAATTAATAAATATATTTTGCTTTAAAGTGTAAAAAGAGTGGAATATTGTTATTATATGTTATATATTCAAGTACTGATGTTTTTAATTAAATAGAAATTCCAAAGTTTACCTGTCCTCCAAAGTCCCATGTTCTAAATGTTACAGGTCCAAATGATGCCTGGTGTTTTATCTTCTTTTCATAAGTCCAATCCCCAACATCAACTCCAACAGTGGAAATATTAGAACCCTTTGCAGTTTTTTGATTTATATTTTTATTGCCCATTCGTTTTGCCCAGCCCTTTAAAAAGATTCAATTTTTTATTAATTTATTTACTAAATAAATAAAAAAAATATTTCAAATACATTGTAATAAAATAATATATACTTGATATATAATTAAAAAAAAAAGGATTCTTATGAAAATAACATATCGATAAGTTTTATTTTTTACTTACACAAATACTATAAAATTACAAGTATAATTAAAAAAGAACAGCAATAACAAAAAATATATATATTAACATTTTTGTTGTCAGTGTGCTTAAGTTTACTTACTTCAGTTGGCTTTTTTTTGTAGGAACCAGAACCCTCTTGCCGCAGCTGCTCAAGAAGAGATGTCTTGCCAATTCCTTGGACACCAACAATCATTAATTTCATTCTAGCATATGGCTTAGCATCTTCTAAAATAGATTTCAGATAGCCGACAATATCCATTGTTTTGTATTTTTTATTTTCAATCATACTTTTCAAAGGTTCTGTCAAGTGGCATCCTCTAGTATTTAGATTCCACAATTTTGTTAATAGTCCCATTTCTGGAGGAAGTTGCTCAATTTCATGATTGCCACTAACATTGAGAACAGAGAGATTATGAAGTTCTTTGATCATTGGTGGAATTTCCTTAATCTTATTATTACAAAGATCTAACATTGATAAATTAGGCCATAAAACTCTAGTCCAATTGGATGAATTGACCGGAGAACTTGATGATGAAGTACGAGAATCCTTTTTAAAAAAACAAAACAAAAAAAAATATTTTAATAAAAATTGAAAAAATATAAAATAAAATCTTTTTTTGCTTAAAAAACAATTAGAAGTCTGTGTAGATTAATAAAATAAGAGAAGCTAAAAAATTTTAAATTTGTATTTCAGACACAAGAATAGTGAGAGCTAATTTACTTATTGCTAAACATTCAACCGTTTTAGTGAAAAGGAAATTGTTAAATAATGTACACTGCAAACTCATAAATACTTTCAGTTAAAACTATTCAGAATAGTTTGGTATCAAATAACCATGTTGCAGAAAGAATTAATTAAATAGCAACCCACAATTCTTGAATTCAAATTGTAAAACTACAAACATTAATGGACTGTCCAAAGTAGCCATATTTATTTCTGTTTATCTTAGAAGTCTTACTGTGACTGAAGAACTGTCTGATATTCTATTTCTTAATGATACTACTACAAGTGAAATTTTTTTTGGCAAAATCTGTAAGCTTTTAATAAAATACAATCTTATTTTATCACAATATAATACATGTAACCATAGATGGTAGAAGATTAATGACTATAAAAGGTTTATAGCTAAATTATTTCCTATCAGAATAAAACTTTACCAGAAAGAAAATTATCCTCTATTCATGTGCATTATATAGCAGAAAGTATTTTGTTCCAACGTAGCAAAAATGGAATATATGCTAAGGTTTGTTAAAAAATAATAAATTTGGTGTATTCTTGAGAAATAAATCAGAAGTAATTTTCATCATTACTCTCACAAATCAAAAGTAAACATGAAGATTTACTTTTGCTCTTATGTCATAACACTGTGATACAATTTTGGAAACCTTGCAATGAAATCAAAATGTTTTTAGAAAAGATAATAAGCAGAACAACTTAATGCTAAAAACATTATGTGTCATTGAAACTAAATTTAAACACTTCAAGGTAAAAATCTACTTGTCACATTTATGCGGCGTTGCATTACGACTTATTTCATTCTTGTATTTGCAAAAATTATAGTATAGTTACAATTTTATCAAATACATTTAAAATAGTCAACAATTATTATTCAAATCTGAAAATCAATTTGATGGATTCAAGAAAGATGAAAAGGATTTTGAACTACTTAATTCTTTGTTTTCTTTTAATATTAAAAGAGCAGGAAGTAATATTGAGATGGAATTGATTAAAATCCAATGCAATATTGCTAAAACCAAGCATAAAGAAATTAGTATTCCAGGTTTTTATTTGTAATTTTCAAAATATTTTATTCAAATGCTTATGTTTACTACACGAATCAGGGCAATGTTTGGTAGTACACACTTATGTGAACAATCATTTCCTCTTTAAAAAATTACATACAGGGCAAGATTAATAAATAATTATTTAACATCTATACTAAACCATCATTATTACAAAAAAATACATACAATTTTGAGAAAATAGTTTTTTTCCAAAAGGTATCAAATTTTTTTTAAAAATTTCTCTAATGTTATTGTAATATTTGATAATATCTAAAAGTAATATTTTTTTTGTTTTTTTAGGAATTTTTGTAAATTTACTAAAGAAAGAAAAAAATTAACCAAATTATTTTTGAATATACATAAAAGATCATTTTTTGTCTTTTTATCTTGATTTGCTAGCAGACGGCTTCAGAATTATGATGACAAACAATACATTATGTAAGTTTTTTTTATAAAATATGATTTTGCAAATTACAATATTATATCACATAAAAAAAATTAGAGTAACATTCTGCTACTAAGGTGCTGAAAGAAAGCAATTAATTAAAATGCAAAGGAAAACTAATTAAAAGGTATTGACCATCAGAGAAAGAAGATGAATGAAAATCAGTTTTGACTGTATAGCAAAGATGATAAAGTTTATCATTTCTTGCAGAGAGGATAAATTCTTGTGCAGTACAGAGAATTATTCTTGCAATGAGTAGAATTTTATAAAAAATAATTTCTAAAAATATCTTAAAAATTAGCCTTAGTTAAAAATATTGCGTGTTTGAATTTTTTTTCTGAAAATAAAAAACAAAAAACAATTCACTGAAAGATGAATAATTATTATATATGTTCTTAGTCAAAGTACTTATAATAGTCTATCAAGAAAAGCAAAATTACATAATAAAAATTTATGACAACTGAAATAGTAATCCTATTATTAGCAAATATTAATTTCATATGTCATTTTTAAAAATAATATTTACAGCATTTGAATCTAGCTTTTACACTGTAGTTATTTTTATCATAAATTGATCTACTTTCTGATCACATTTTATAAAAGATTGAATTGAAAGTCTGAAAATGTTACTAAAATAATTTTCAGTATTATATTTATAAAAGTCATAAATTACAAGCAAGCTTGTCAAAAATCATCACATATATAAATGTACAATGTTTAATGTATTTGGTATTTAAATATTTTTCACCCAACATCATTGATATGGATTTATCTAAAGCTTGACTCTTAAATTGTGATCCTTCATCTTGCATATAAATTAATCCCTCAGTGAATCTCCTATGAAGACTGAAATTTTAGCTCATGAAACTACTTCTGATTTACAATTTTAATTATGTAAGAGATGTATTGAGAGACAGATTTATATGCAGAATAAAAAATCACATCAATGTAACAATATTTAATTACTACAAGCAATACAAAATAATACACATTGCTTCATGTCAATGTAAGCAAAATAAGCGTAAAAAATATATTCTGAAATTGCCAGTAAGCATTAACTTTTTTTTTTCCTAATGTTAATTTAAAAAAAAAAAGGGGTATTTACAAAAATTCTTTTCTTTTAATTTTAAATTAATTACATTATAGGCTTTGTACAAAAAATAAATGGTGAAGTGTAATTCTTTGATAGAAGAAATAAATATGAAAAATTTCTTTAGATACATTCTTTGGAAATTTAAACACAATTTTGTATGACACATTACTGTTACTAAAATTATAAGAGTAAATTTGAGACTCCTGCGGTTTTTAGTCAGCAAAATGATTTCTTCATAGTAGATACATAATTTCCAACTTGACAATTGAAGACATTTATCCTGATCATCTTACAAATTATCATTTATGTGATAGATCTCTTATTTGATATATTTTATAAATACATTTTTTTTTTAATCAAAATATTTGACAGGCAGACAGTGACACAATTATACCATACAAAAAAAAAGACCTTTAACTTAGTCATTGATTATTCTCTGTTTAATTATTATATAGCATTATTTACATGTCTACATACTGATAAAATTTTACATAAAAAAAAAAATTCTATAATGTTCAAATTAGGTCGTTATTTCTGAAAAAATCATAGTTATTTGTCTTTATTTTTCTTTTTTTGCCCCCCCAAGAAAGCTAGTTTTCACCACTATGCATGCCAGCTTAAACAATTCATTTTAAAAATGAATAAATTATTTAATAACAATAAACAAAAATACACCGATATTTCAAATATTTAAATATTATTTTATTTGTAATTGCTTTATTTTCACTTTTAAAATCAAAAATTTACTTTTTATTTATATTGTAGATAGTGTTTACTCATGTTAAATAAATTTTAATGTATTGTATTTTAAATTAAGAGTTTATTATGTAACTATAAAGTAATTCCAAGGTTCCTAAGTAAAGAATGCATGCACTCCTATTTACAACTAATTCATTTATTGTATAAACAAATATTTCAGAATATGTTTTTTATATCCAAATTATAAAGATTTATTGTGTAATCTGCATAAAATTCTTCAGTATTTGGTGGCAAAATTTAATTCTATCTCTAAATGCTTAACTTGACATTATTTATAAGAATATAGAACTATAACGATTAATATTAGTAATGATAAAAAGTCAGATGTCACATGACTTATATATAGCTTGCACTTACAAATATGTAAAATTAAGAGCATGCTAATGAACTCTAAACAAGCTTTTTTTTTTTTTTTTATGATAAATGCTACTACAAGAGAAGTCATTCAAATCATTTTTATCTTGGATATATTATTTTAAATATGTAAGTTTTTTTTCTTGCTTAATTAAATCCTTTCTTTTCTGTCCTTTTCCTTTAATTTTGACTATGATTATTATTATTTTCTTATTATGGATATATCTATTTGCTTGTGCTATCCCTCTAGATCACGGATAGGCAACTTTTTTGTATCATAACGCGGGCCTGGAGAGATTGAACGATTTAGCAAAAAAATCACAATCTAAAAAATGTTATATTACTTGAATTACCAAATTATCAATGTATTTTTAAAAAAAGTAAATACAATATTTTACAAAATGTTTTGTTGAAAAATACCTTCTTAGAATATATTTTTTAAAAACGGAAATAGTTTTGTTACAAATCAAACGAACAGCTTTATCATCTATATTTGCAAAGAAATATCTGAAAGTCCAATTAGCATTGAAAATGCAGCATTCGGCAGCAGTTTTTTTAATTGGATTATTTTATAGGCTATAAATAATATTAAATTAAAAATTGTAATAATTAAAAAACGCATAAACTTACTTATAAAATATCATGCACCAATATTATTTTTTTCAATAAGAAGTTAAACCCAAAACTTTGTTTGATTGATGCTACAATAATAATTAGGAAATAATACTCTGACGCTGCATAGTAGTATTCTTGAAAAACCGAAATAACACTATTTGCAACATGATTCCTCCCACATTTTTATATTTTGTAATATAAAATTGGTATTTTAGAATTTATAATTAAATTTATGCAAGTTATGATAAAAATTTTAATTTTTATAATTAAAATTCTATATTTCTCATGGCATTAGGATAATGTTAATGTTATATGAACATGCGAGTGTTAGGCCTAGAGATTGCGGATTACAGCGAGTGTAGTCAGGTATGGATTTTCTATATTTAGGCATTTATGGGGTGGGCTGAATTCAACATTGAAATGGGTAAGATGTAGCCAGCAGGCCGGCAATTGCCAACCCCTGCTTTAGATGATATCTATTCAAATTAGGCTAGCATTATGAAAATAGTTTCAATATATTAATACATATCTATATTAATATATGGTTTATCATACCTAAAAATTACAATTTTAGGCATTGCTTTTATATTATTCTTTACATTAACTATGAATATGGCACGTATGTGCTAAAAGCATGTTAACGTATTAGTAATATAAAATATTTCAAACCAAATTTTCTGGAAATTTATCATTTTTATCTCTATAGATATTGTTCTGTACTTTTAACAACCATTTTAGAATATTTAAATATATCAAACAAAGCATCTCATGATTTTCTCCACATATTTTCAACATGCTCTGTAGAAGCAGTAATTTAATCTACTTTACAGCCATCTACAGTAAGGTTGATCAACCAATAAACATTCCATGAGTAGTGCCACATCCAAATTCCTAAATATATAGGCATATGTTCAAGAGCAATAACTAAAAACTAATCTAGAAATTTGTAAGTGGCATTATTATTTAATGTAAACGATTACGCAAACCTATAGTAGATGGCTCTCAAGTATAGAGTTCATAGAAAGAATTACTGCTTCTAAAGCAAAATATTTGTACACACAGACTAGACACATTGACATAAAAACAAATATAAAATTACCTTATTAACATTGTGAAATCCAGAAACCAAAATATCATCTTCATCGTCACCCCACATTATAGCGATACGATCTAATTGATTTTCGCTTAATATTAATGTCCTCAAATTTTCTAACCTACAGTGCCGTAAATGTAGACAAAATGACATACTATAATTTTGAGATGAAACTGATGATGTTGATGAAGACCGACTTGTCCGAGTATAGGATGAACCTCCAGGCTTTCTCACTTAAAATATATATATATATATAAGTAGGAAATAAATAATCAGTATATATTATAATCTTGCTTCTACTTCTTTTACTTACTTTCTCTTTTCCAATATGATTTTGATATTTAATCAATC
Source organism: Epiperipatus broadwayi (assembly GCA_028023455.1). Taxonomy (NCBI): domain Eukaryota; kingdom Metazoa; phylum Onychophora; class Udeonychophora; order Euonychophora; family Peripatidae; genus Epiperipatus; species Epiperipatus broadwayi. The sequence continues at coordinate 6,783,841 of JAQFVV010000036.1, read as the reverse complement.
AAAGTATACATACAACCCAATTCCTCTTCTTAATTTCTTCAAAAAATAATCACTTTTCTCTTAATTTTTTTAACACTTCTGTTTTCAACCCTGATTTACCCATTTATGTTTTCCATTCTTCTTCAAATCTATATTTTTTAGAACAACTAATGTTTTTTCTCTTTTTTTTCTAATGATCTAAGTCTCTACTGCAAATAAAATAATACTTCAAACAAAACATTTTCTTCATAAGACTGCATTATAATTTATGAACTTAAATAAAACAGTGTTTATCAATATCTCATTTTAATTTCTATATCGACTGATCACTTTTGAAATATTTAAAAGTACCAACTTGCTCTGTCCCAACTAATACTTTGAAATATTTTTGAAGAGCAGCTCTCCATTCTAATACCATCTTATAGTAAGCTTAAGTAACTCAAGCTTACTATAGATGGCACTGAAGTAGAGATGCTTTTCTTTTATCATATTGTATGAGATAAAGAAGTAGGTAAGTAACTATTATGTAATATTTTTTATCATCTATTTTCATTATTTATTCTCATCCAAACTTACTATAAATTCAATCAATCTACAAATACTATCATATCAGCAGCAAATCTGATACAAAATATATATTAAAAAATTCTTAATTAATATTCTGTTATTTATCAAATACTTATAAATTTAAATTAAATTATAAAAAAAAAAATGAAATATTTGGATAGGTTGAAATATTAAGATATTTTATAAGTAAAACATTATTTTAAATAACATTAATCTAATAGTAACAATCTTGGCTTTTAAGAGTAATTCTCAGAATTGTTGGCTCTCGTTTTTGAGTTATATTCGGATACTAGGAGCATAATTTTACATTTAATGATGTTCTTTTAAAAAATTTCAATTATTTCTAAAATATATCAGATTGAGAAAAGACTGATTTCTGAAAGTACGGAGCAATCCAAAATAAAAAAGTGCGATATCACTAAGAAACCTCAATTAACAAACTCTATTCTGGAGAACAAAAATTGTTAAAAATATGAAATTTCTGCACTTTTATTCCTAAACATCTATCACTTGCAAAAACAATTCTTCCATTTCTGAGGAAATTAAAAAAAGGCTTTTGGTAATGTCAATTTTCCTTTTCTATCAAATTTCCTAAAAAATGTTAATGAATTTACATTTAGTTATAGTAATATCATACTCAACTTATGGATATAAAGTCCAAATAAATTGTGTAAACACAAGTAGAAAAGATAGATTTTTATAAAGTTTACTGAAGACAGATAGGTGAACATGAAAAGCATGAAGAAGGACGATGTGGGTGATCCGCAATTTTGCGATAAATAATGATGGTTATGACTTTCAAATAATTTTCCATAAAATGTATTTTAAAGTCATTATTTATTTAAAAAGTTGTAAAAAATATTTTTAAAAATCAGTAAAAGTTGTCCAGGGTAAATTATTGCAATAGAGAAAAATTGAAATGACTAGTAAGATCTTTTCTTGTTAAAAAACAAAACAATTTTTGATTAATTGGAGTAAATTTTGAGGAGCTAGAATAACTGAAAGATTAATTATATCTAATAAAAGTGCCGCAGGAACCTAGATCATATTTTAGATCATTAGAAGATATGTCAGTTGAAAAACTAACAGTGGGACAACATTGACTCAGACTTGTAGCTCTAACTATGTATCATGAATTCTACTCAAAAATTTTTTAAGAACTTTGGAAAAAGCTAGCCAATAAAACAGATAAATATTATTAAAAAAATTAAATCTGAGAAGCAAAAAAAAAAAAAGGGCACAATGGAATGAATAAATAAAAGGTAATTACTATTATAAATATTAAATTTAGATTTGTTTGATGATAAAAACATATTTTGAAAGTTTATTCATTAAATGACTTTCAGTATTAATTATATAATGTTCCTATTAAAATTATGAAAAGTAATGGTTCGAATGAAAATTAAACCAAGGAAAGAATGCAACATATATTTTTTTATGTAAACATAAATCATAGGATAATGGTAATTTGGTGCCTAAATTAAAACAATTTTTTAAAAAGCTATATTCTAGATGTCAATATCGGTTACTTTCGATTAAGTAATTTGTACCTACAGCTAACTAAAAAATCTCTCTAAGTATATGGATAATGGTTCAAAAAAATGGCTATATCAAAAATAGAATATTAGAAATAATTTATAATTTTATCTTAGTCAAAAAGACTGAAATAAAGATGATCATTTATTAATACTAATTCAAAATCTAGCCTAGTGTTTGAAATATAATAAAAAGACACTAATAAAAAAATGATTCAACAAGTAAAATTTAAGATATATCAGAATTCGAATAAACAGTCACAAATAAAAAGAAAAACCTGAATTAAAGGAACAACTAAATCAAATGTTATTTATAGAAGATTTTGTATTTGAAGGATTATTTTATCAAAAACTGCACAAACAACATATTCTTGATAGGTTACTTTTCTAACTCTCTAAATTTAATTCTCTTCTTTCTTAAGTGGAAGAATAACAGATACAAGAACTTTAAAGATTCCTGAATTAGTGTCTTGTATGTGCAAATATCACATGGCTCAACAATTAAACATTTAACCATTTTATTTTTATTATTATACTGATAATGTTTTACATTGATTTAAGTGCAGTTAGGATCATGATTATTTTTGTAATTTTAAAATATCTGACCACTGTTAAAAATTTTAATTCCATTATTTCTTAAAAAATTTGTCCAAACATAGAATCGTACAATGATTTTATATCAACCTAAAAACATTTAATGGGCTAAGGAAAAAAAATATTTTTAAAGTAAAAAAATGTACAGGCAGTGTCAGATGGAAAAAGTCTATCCATGATGACAATTTGCAACTGAGAAAAAAAATCTCAATGCATCCAAAAGACCAGAAAACTTAAGTCTCCCACACTATATTCAAGATAGCAAATTGGGCAAAAATTATCCAAGCTTCTTTTCTTTCCATTAAACACAAATGATTCAGAACATTATCATTTAAGAAATCGAATCCACTCTTTTAGATTCGTCACCTGGCCCCCTACTAATCATTAGGCAATTTCTTACACTGAGGAGGGTCATATTAACTAGATCATAGGGAATGACAAGTTTTCAGTAAACTAAAAGATCTTCATCCGGCTGGAATTTGTCTTTACTCTTATAAATAAGCGATTAATTTTATTAAGATGACTTTTCAATTTATTTCAGATGAATTCTCCAACAATTGTTTCTTGTCGTTATTTTATTATGCTACCAGCATAGCACGGAATTATTAGCTTGAAGACAAACAAGACATCGATTTACTAAAATTCTTTTATTACTGAGAAATCAGAAAGATTGTTAAAAGATAATACTGTGATTTCAAGCTTAAAATGCAGTGATGTTATGTGCATGATTTTTTTTATCGGCACTTTGTTATAATTACAATGGGAATGATAATGTACCACCTCCCTCCAGCCTTAGTCTTCTTTATTACAAATTTGTACTCTACATTGGTCGAGTCTGTTGCAAAATATAACGAATAAGGTATATAATTAATTTAAATTATCAAATCATGTTTGAAACTAAAGAACAAAATTCAGAAAGTGTTTTCCCTTAAAATTTATCTTTACTGCATTTAAATCGTTGATGTTTTGTTTTTTAAATTAAAAATATGTGAACATATATTTTGATAAGTGATTAGTAAATGGTTGTCTTGATTCTTATTTTGTTTTTTAATATGGAAAAGAATCTACACATAGAATGATGATTGCACATTTTGATGTTTAATTAAGTGATTGTACCATTACATGTGTTGTATCATATTAACTATTTATACATTTTTACTAGTATTTTGTGTAAAACTAGTATCATAGTATAAATTTTTTGAAAGCAGATCTTTTTCGCTATATCATTATTTGATGCTGCACAAAGAATCTGCACTATTTATTGTCTATAGTTATTTAAGACTAAGGATATCTAAAATTGCCGAATGTTCTCAAAAAAAAAAAAGGTATATGAAACCAGAAATAGATAAGATGGAATTAGATGATAGCAACTTTAGAAGTGATTAGCATTTTGTTTTATTTCTGTCTAGATTTCAAATTTTCCATTTTATAAAATTGTCTGTGTACGTGCTTTTTTTTGCAAGAAACTATTTTTTTTATTTTAAATTAAAGATGAAATTCGATTATCATTTGGTGAGCATAATTTAATTTAAAAGACAGATAAGATCTTTTTATATTAATTTTATAACTTTTTAATAGCTGCCCACATTAATATTAAATTTGTACCTTTTTTAATAGCAATAGTTAACTTATAAATCAAAATCAAACAGTAACATTCAAGACAAAATATTTGTAGCTTTATCTATATAAAGGAACAAAATGCTACTGCATATCCTGGTGGTAGAAATCTTTTATTGTGATGACAAAATAACAAGCTTAAATTTTATTTCTTCTTTATTTAGATGAAAAGGAAAGACCCCAGACTGCATAAAACGTATTCAACAATGATGAAACCATCTAATATTATTTAATTTGCTTGTTGTGGTACATTTCTATATATGATATTGAAATTAATCCCTGACAAGGATACAAACTGTACTTGATAAAAAAATACTTTTTATAGCACTTAACATATTGCTTGAAGAGATGATAATAGATGGACAATTGAAATCTTAAACTGGATTCCAAGAGATTGTAAAAGACCCAGAAAGAGACCACATGTGAGATGGATGGATGAAATAAGAAAGTGTGCAGGGTTAAACCACTAAACATCACATGATCACTATCTCATACTAGCACATAATTGTTATTAAACAATTCAAAACAAAGCAAAACTCTCCATATAGTAGTGCCATCTTGTGCTAACAAGAGCAATCAATGGATGCACAAGCCTTCTGGCATCCATTGATTGCTCTTGTTAGCACAAGATGGCACTACTATATGGAGAGTTTTGCTTTGTTTTGAATTGTTTAAAGTGTGCAGGGGTGATGTGGAGAAGAGAAGCTAAAGATCGGAGAAGATGGATTAAACTTGGAGAGACCTTCATCCTGCAGTAGATTGATGATGATGATGACATACCTTTAAAATTCATTTTACAAAAAGATTTGCCTATTATTATATCATAACCATTCACTTCATACTGGGAGTAAAGAAATGCTTTTTTAAAAAATTGAAACATGGATATTTTGCTCTATATGATTTAGCAAGATCATGGAACAGAGACTTAACTGTTACTTCTGGTATTCAAACTTCTTATGAACTCCTAAGCAATGGATTATTCAATTATTTTTGCTACGCATACAGACTCTAAAGCTCAGGTCGATGTATTACAGCTCTATCACTGTTACTTCTAGTACTTGAAATTCTTATAAACTTCTAAACAACATACTATTTAATTATTATTATTATTGATATTTTTAAAATTTAGGATTTAAGCTACTATATTTTGTATAACAGACCATGAACATAAAAATCGGCAGAACATAAAAAGCATAACAATTGAAAATACTTATCATATAAGACAGAAAAATACTATAATGTTCAGAAAGATTGACCAGTTATGAGATGGTTGTTGAATATGTTTTTGGCAGCATGAGAAAATAGACAGGTAATCACTAGGAATTGACAACAATTAATAATAACATAAAACAGATATATAAATCCTAAAAAGAATTTGCAATTAACAATAATAGATACTCTTACTCTTATAAATATATATATTAAAATATTCTAAAAAAATTACTAGGAACCAAATATTACAAATAAATTTATATTTTTCAAATGTTATAATGAATTTTTGTTAATTTAAAAAAAAAACAACTAAATTAAACTTACACTGTAATAACGGACTCCGTGGGCAGGATTTGTTGGCACTGTTTTCTGAGGATGGATTATAACATGGAATTAAATTATTTTCTAATAATACTTCCAATGGTGGTCTAGGAAATACTGGCCAATGTGTCAACTGATTATGAGATAGATCGAGCTGTTTTAAGCTACTTGGGAAGTTATTAATGGATCCCATTTGAGTAATAAAATTGTGGGCAAGATTAAGGCGAGTTAAATTTGGAGCTAAGCAAGGCAGCCCTAGTGGAAAAGCAGTAAATGAATTGTTTGAAAGATTCAGAGAGGTCAATTGTGACTGAGTATCCGCTGAAATTTCTTCATCATCTAATCCTTCATTGATGATTAGATGATGACTCCATAAATTTTCATGATGAAGTTCATTTGCTTTAACATGAGAAACACAGCCTGACCAAGAGGCTGTCCCAAATTCAGGACACAAGCTTTCAATATCTGAATTCAAACTTTCACTATCATACTGATTGTTGTGATCTTCGTTGAGTCCAGAAGTAGAATTTGAATTATCCTGTGTAGAATCTGGACTTTTGCCAGAATCATCAAAACTTTCTCGTAGAATTAGATGGAAATCATATGATCGATTAACTGGTTTTACCGGTAATTCTTTGAGCAAATTTAAAGATAAATTAAGTTCCAATAACTTAGGAGCTGTCCACATTTTGAAAGGCATGATTTGTAAAATGTTATTAGATACATCAAGATGAAGAAGTGAAGGAAAATCAAACAAGCTATCAGGTATATAAGATAATCTATTATATTCTAAATGGATTTCTTCTAAAACAGGACAAGACCACTGAGGTTTAGGAGAATTTGGTGTTGTTGGAGTTGAATCGTTGGGCAGGCAGAGTTTTTCAATTTTGTTCTGAGCAGCATTGAGCACTCGCAATGATTGCAATTGGAAGACACAAAATGGAATTTCAACAATAGCATTTTCCGAAATATCCAGACGAGTAATGGCAAAAAGAGCAGATGCACAATTACGTACAGTTACTTGTAATTTAGGATTTAGACTTGTACTTGCTTCAAATAACCAAGGTTCTTCAATATGGTCCAAACACTGCATTTTATGCCAATTGACCATAACTGGAGTTTTGGGGAAAAGGGAACTATAAGTCACTCCACCTCCTGTAAACCCTGTTTGAGGTAAGAACTCCATACTTTTTTTGTTTATTTTCAAATCAGGATCAACATAAGCCTTTAATGCTAAAAGTTTGCTGGCAATTGTAATATGTTCCAATTTCATTGCAACTATTAAAGCCTTGTGGTCATCATCACGAGCACCATGTTTAAGTAATAAATTTACCATGTCAATATCATTGTTTTTGCAGGCCTCCACTAGAGCATTTGAGCCTACAATATTAAAATCATCCGAAAAATTCTGAGCCAATTCATCTTCCATTATGCTTATAGGTAGATTTGAATCAGCTCCGTGTTCTAATAACATCGAAGCTATCAAGTGGTGACTTTTTTTGACAACAGCATACAGGGCTGTTTCTCCATTCCCACAATAAAGATCCAATTGCAAAGGTGATAAAAAACATGTCTCGGAAACTAAAGCCTCATCTGGATTTTTATGTAGATTCAGTTTAGATAAAGAGCGTTTTAAGCTACTAGAACTAAAATCCACTTCATAAAAGTCTTCATCACAGTCTGATTTTTCAAATGGCTCAACTCTGGTAGCTTTTACTGTCACTTTTAGAAGCCTTTCAACAATTCCTTGATGCCCTCCTATGCAAGCAAGATACAACGGAGTTTGATTATTCCCATCTTTTGCATTGATATCAAATGGAAAATGGTACAGCCATGAATTTGTTTTATCTACACAGTTTTGAAGAATACACGAAGGATATGGAAACTTTAAAAGAAGATCAACTATATCTCCATGTGCATTTGTGATTGCAGCATGAATGGGTAACCATTTTTCTACTGTAGCAAGTTGAATTAATCCAGGAAATTTCTGAAAATAAGAGTTCAAAATAAAGAAATATTCAATGTGAGTAAAGATTAAACTATGTATAATATTCTGTCATATGCGAATGAGTATATATATATGTACGCATACATAAATTTATCCCATAATCAGCTAAAAAAAATAAAAAATAAAAATATTAATAATACTTATGGCATCAATATAGTGGGTCCCTTCCCCCCTAATATTCCCATGCTTTAAAAAAAAAACCCAGACTATCATTAGAAACAAAATTCTACCATTTTTTATATTTTATACTACTAATAAAAAAAAAGTATTAAAATTGGTCAACAATAATTTTTCAAGATATGAACAAATGATTGACAACGTTTCTATAGTAGCATATTATATGCATGTATAATAGTTACCTATTTTAGTAAACAGTTTCCAAAAAAAAAAAACTTTTATAAAGTTGAATCTTAACTACCTATTACAGCAGATTGAATTCTTGTTGATACATTAATTAAAAATTTAGTATTTTGCCTTTCATTCAAAATTATCTCTTTAACAGTCATAAAACTTGAATACAACTTCAAAGTTTAATAGAGGATTGGACATGATGTAATCTAATTCTACTGCATTGTCAATGTTCCACGTACTAGTTCCAATACCCAAAGTCATAGCGAAAGCGTCTAAATGTTTTGTCTTTAATCGGGATCATTATTGGAAACTTCTATATATGTATGTACGTACATACGCATATTATAGAATAATATACAGAATTTAATAAAAATTTTGTATTTCACTGAAATGTCAAGAATATAAGACAATCAAATGTATTCTAAATAGATTTCTTATAAAATAAAACAACACTACTGAGAATAGTCAATAAAAATTAGTCATATATCACATGACCTAATCTTTTTAAGCTTGACAATAAAAAACAATGAGCTGTGCTAATTGCTCGAACAACCTTTATTGATAAATACTAACAAGAGAAAGCATTTCAAAATGAGGGTGTGGTTTCTAGATAGAGATTTTGAAATGCTTTCTTGTTAGTATTTATCAATAAAGTTTGTTAGAGCAATTAGAACAGCGCATTGTTTTTTATTTACAAGCTTAAAAAGATTAGGTCATGTGTTATATGACTTTAATTTTTATTGACTATTTATAGTCATTTGTTTTAAAGTCTTAAGCAATGCTATTAATATATGGTTTGGCTGAAGAGCCTCATATAACTATTTGAGTTCGATAGCTGGGTTTGAAGACATGTAGGTGTCTGAAAATTTCAGATTTTCGACTCAATAGATAACTTTTAGATAAATGCTGGCTTTGGGTTGGTATTTTTAGATCTAGTGTCTGAAACTATCCTAGCATCTCACTGAGGAGTGCCAAAACATGAAACCATTGGTCTGAGGTTAGGTGTGGTTTCTAGATAGAGATTTTAAAATGCTTTCTCTTGTTAGCATTTATCAATAAAGCTTGTTAGAGCAATTAGCAAGACTATTGAGGTTTAGATGAATTTGTTGTAAGAGTCAGATCATTTAGCAGACGAAGTTTTTCAATTTTTTTCCGAGTTGCAATCAGCTTTTGCAAAGACTCCAAAGGAAGACATGACAAAGGTACTCTTCATTTCCAAAAATGATCAATTATAGGCATTATTTGAGAGAAGCCTTTTAATCTAATGGGAAAGTGGATAGAAAATGACAAATACAATCAGAAAATTTACATAAAATTTCTACTATAATTTTCAGTCCCCAATTAAGTTGAAAAAGGGCTTAATTGCTTCTGTGGTACAATAATGAATTACATCACTAATATATGAATATTATTTAAACAGAGTAAAAATCAAAAGACCATTTTAAAGGTTTTGGAATAAATCATTGTTACGTTAGATACATTTATGTACAAAAGAATCAATTAATCAGCTTTCTGAGAAATGAAAAGTCCGTTACATCTTTTTGAGTTTCTTCATATGTGAAAAGGCAATGTTTTAGATATTACAATCTGAATAGAAGTCAAATTAGATTAACTTTTCGATTTGAAAATAGAGCTACAGATACTTTAATTAATAAGTGATCTTTAGTGTCGATTTATATTTCTTTAAAAAGTTCAGGTAACTTACTTTTATTTTCAATTAAAAAAAAAAAAAAATTTTTTTTCTGTTGATAAAAAATCTTGAATATTGTTACTATTTTGTTGTTAGAAATGAATTATTCCCCCATTGTATAATTATAAAAATAATTTCTAAACAGTTTTTAATACTAAGTGCAAAATGCATATATATATTTGCATTTTATATCCTCTTTAAAAGCTTTAATTTTTATCTATGACTTCAATATATACAACTTAAGTTAAATGAATATTCTTGAAAATCCTTCAATGAGAAATAGTATTGGTTTCTTTCAGTATAGGTTGTTTTTCCAAGACATTAAATCTTGATTGCAAATTTAATAAATTACGTTTCCAACAAAAATAAATTGATTATTTCAACTTGAATCTATTATTTATCATAAGTAAAACAGACTTTAAAAAAAAGGAGGCATTATCATTTCTCCCTAAAGCAGGGTGGAAAACGTTTTCAATTGGTAGGCCAGTTTCAACTTTTCTTTTTTAAATGAGGGTCATAATTTGTTTGTAAATTAAAAATAAATTAACATCATTATTATTAATGACTGTTTCCATTTCATTTCTGTTCTTTGACATATTTATATTCTCAAATTTCTTTTTATTTTCTGAGAAGACTGCTTCTACAGAAGCTAGAATATAGTCTTACTCCCCTTCAGAAAATTGTTTCAAATGTCTGCTTTTTTTATAAAGAACAACAACCTGTAACTGGCTTTCACAGATTATTTATAAAACTTTTCAATGACTTGATGATACTCCTTTCCAAGTTTTCTATTTGAATACTCTTCCTTTCCTAACAATTTTGTTGTAGTCAGAATGTTTTGATAAATAGTGCCTCTTAATATTGTGTTCGTTATTAACTGAAATGCTTTCCAGACATGTTAGGCACATCAATCTACTATTTATTTCTATATCAAAAAGATGTGTTGCTCTATTTCTGTTAAAGTGTGTGATTTTTTTGGGTCAATTGTTCAGTCACCCTAATAAAAAAAAATTAAATGGAAAACAATAATAAAACAAAGTATTATGAATTTTTATTTTTGATAGTAACATTTATCTGTGAAAATAACTATAAAAACAAACAAAATTCCCACAGCATTGTAGATCAAATCCTTAGATAGATCACACAATATATAAAATTTGCTGGAATATCGCCTCTAATAGAATAAACTCGAATTATTTGTGAAAGTTGAAAAGTGAGAAAATAACAAATATTTTATTTTACTTAACTTTCGATTCAATATTTGTACTACATACGTGTTTAAATACAAGTTTAATATAGCACCCTTTTATATATGGTTTTGAAAATACCCACAGGCTGGATTGAGGGCCAGAGAATCCCTACCCCTGCCCTAAAGAAATAGTGATTAAAGCATTAATTATCAGACTTGCTGTAATAAGACTGTGAAGGTTTGAATATTTTCATTCTTTGCTTTATCCTTTATCCAAGAATAATTATATACTAATTCATAAACCAATACTGAATGATTAAATGAGTTAACTAGGAGTCAATTCTCACAGATAAAAATCCTAAAAGAGAAAAAAAAAAGTTTTACCCAATCTGAATTTGAATCCATATCAAGGGCATGTTGAAATTTTCAAGACCCTTATTTTTAAATGATTAATGCTCTATGCTCGACGGAACTATATTATCTGTTGTACATTTGATTAACAATATTTATCTGCAAATTCCATTTTAGTCAACTAAGTATAAAGTAACTATATCACAACAAAAATAGTAATTAAATTAAATTTAAATCTGAGTTAGCATACACATTTAAATATAAAATATTAATATTCTATTCACTTTTTACCTTTAATAAAGAATGACATATTTCTTTATAACCCAGGGAGGAAGCTATATACAAGGGTGAATAAAGAGTAGTAGGGTGAATTCGACCATCAGCACCACGATTCAAGAGCAATTGCGTAATTTCCAGATAACCCTCCTCGCAAACCCTGAAAAAATGAAGGCTTACTTTAAAAAAGTTGTTTGTTTAAAGCATAAATTATAATTTAATATTTTTATTCGTAACAAAAATTGCATAAACTTAATTATAAAATATTTCAGCGCATTCATTTAATCCACTTATATTTTAAAAAAAAAAATAAAAAAAATATAAATTTATTTTTTCCTCAAAACATTTAATAATATAATAAATATTAAATAAATGAAATTCAATTGGCATGCAATACTCTTATCTCTATCTCAAACTTCCCATGCAAAACACACCTCACAATATGCTTTACCAATCACTGAATATTTAACAAGATATTGTAAATGGCTCAACAGATATTTACTTTAATTTAGAAATTTCATATAAAATACTGGCAAATCGTGTGTTATCATAGTGGAATGACAAGGGCTTTTTGTCATTTTTATAGTTCAATTGGTTGTTTAAATAATAATAAATAAAAATGTTTATTGAACACTTATTGGCCAGTTTAATAATTACTTCATCATTACATACTGCATACTATTTATTTAAAAATTGCAATAACATATCATTATAAAATAAAAATAATTATATAAATTATGTTGTTTTTTCTACATTAAAAACTAAATAATACTTAAAAATTTATTTATCAATAAATATTGTATTATTTTAATATAAAGGGTGTCCATAGAGTACATATGCAATTGAAAAAAATTATAACTTTATTAGTACTTGTGATCGAGAAATTATGTAGAATGTATTGGAAATGAGAAAATTTAATTTTTTTTTGTTATTTTATTGTATTTTATTAAGTATCCACATGTCCACCATAAAAGGGTAATACAATTTTGTAGTTCTCTAAAAACATTTGCTAATTGATTCACATTAATGCCTGAAATCACAGTAGTTATTTTAGCTTTCAAGTCTTCTAACGATCGAGGTTTGGTTGCACACTATTATTTTCACATGACCCCATAAAAAAAAAAGTCTAATGGAGTCAATACTGGCAAATGTGGAGGCCAAGAAAATGATCAATCTCTTTCAATCCATCTATTATGAAATTTCTGATTTAGAAACTATCTAAGGCACAAAGTGGCAAGGAGCTCCATTCTATTGAAATACTGCTCATCTTTTAGTCCTAATTGTTCAAGCTGAGAAATAAAATAATTCTGCAACCTATCTAAGTAGATGTCACCATTAATAACACGACCTTCAAAAAATAATGGCCCTATGATTTGATTTTTTCCAAAGCACACCACACATTAACTTTAGGAGTCTCTTTCATGTTCAACAGTTTCATTTGAGTTTTCAATTCCCCAAATCCGGCAATTATGCCTGTTGACCTAGTCACTAATGTGAAATGTTGCTTCATCAGAGAACATTAACACTACTCACAGATGCATCATCATTAAGAAGTTTTTCATTGAACGGGTAGCAGAAAGTTATGATTGTCCTCTTCAAACAACATTTGATGCAATTGATATTTTGTAAGGTTGCATGTGAAGTCTTTTCCACAGAATCTTATGAACAATGGACTTTGAAAGCCTCAGCTCTAGTGATGTTCATTTTAATGACTTTCTTGGACTTACCCTAAAGGATTGTTTTATGTATGTTATACTTTCTTCACTAACATGAAACCTACCAGACTATAGCTTATCATGGATTGAGCCCCATCTCTGACTTTTTTCATCCATTTGATAGTAGAGTTCTTATGAGATGGTTTTTTACTGTATTCAGTTCTAAAGTTTTTTTGTACAGCAATAGATTTCAGTTCAGCCAACCAAAGGGCACATTTTATTTTTTTTCAGTTGAAGTCATGAGTCACGCAAGAAGTATTTTTAAAATTTCGAAAAATTATTAAATTATTGTGTTGAAGAGTTACTAAATAATTTTGCATAAAACTAGATACATTAAGCTTTCTAATACTTTTTACACATTTTTTCTATCATAAATACTAATAAAGTTATAAATTTTTAAAATTTCACACGGACTTTATGGACACCCTGTATAAGTTTCTTACAATAACATTTTATTATCATGTTCAGAATTTATGTGTGTAAAAATATATGTTGTAACATTACAGGAATTTAATGTGTCAATCGAGTGAAGTAATGATTATTTATCAATTCAGACTCCTCATTGTTTATCCAAATATATAATGGTAACAGAGTTACTTTGGGCTGTCAAATATTTATTATTATGTAATTATATCTAAGACATAATGGATAACTCTTTTTAACAATGATGATTCTTTATAATGATCAGTTCCTTTTATATATAAAATCTATTATAGTAAATAAAATGACTTTAGGATGCAAATACTTATATGCTCATTAATTAATCCTAATTACATATATATACATATGCTCAGATGTGATGTGATGCACTGCGACTTCCCCTTATATGGAGTCAGGAATCTCTCAGCAACTATGTCCAGAGAAACCTGTTAGCCACTTTACCTTCCCTTTCCATTCCCCACCCTAAGTTTTCCCATATCCTGCTCCAGCCCATTTCCACAACATAATCTTTGTCAACTTCATAGCCTTTATATCTAAACCTCCCTTATCTTTTCCCAAACCCAGCATAAAAAGCAATAAGCTACTTTCTGTATAATCACTCTGTTCATATTTATTCTTCCACAACTTCATTATTTGTATCCTTTCTGCTTTCAGACATTTACATTCAATTAACAGATGCCTAATATTTTCTATGCCTTCCTTACACAACTTGCAGACTAAATCACCCATATTATTCCATTTATGGGTTTATTCCCTTGTTGCTAAAGATCCTGTTTGAGCCTTAAACAGTAAACTACTTTCCTTGCTATTATCATAAATTAATTCACACCCAATATTCTGTTTACTTCTATAAATATTTGAACTCTTTTTACTCTTCATACTAGCTCTCCATCTCTCCAACTCCCTATTCTTTATTAATGTATCTATTATTCTATCCCATTCCTTAACACTATAACACTCAACAATTCTCCTAACACAATCATCCCACCTTTTGTATAAGTATACTTACAGAAGAAAAGATAAGCATAAAGCACCATCTATCCTCTGAATAAGATAATTAGTCAGTATCAATGTTTATTACAAACCAAGTATAAAACTCAACCACAGAAATAATAATCCATCATCCAATGATAAATTATGTGATCAATATATTCAATCCCGATGATATTAAATTCCATATATAGAAAAAATATTAAATGGAGACTAAAGAGCTAAGACTATATATTTTTTTAACTGTACAATTAATAATAATGATTCATATATATATATATAATAATATAATTGATATTTACAGATATAATACAGTATACTTATTTGAATATGAATATCCATATGCATAAAATGATTAATCAAAACGTATTTTCTGGTATACAGCTTTTCAAATTCTAGTTCAAATAATTCTAGCTTATTATTAAAATATCTTAATCAATAAATTGATTTTATTTCAGTAAGCAATAGGGAAATATTGTGACTTACAACATATTAAAAATATAACTTAGAATATCACAAGCATTACCTTTCAGCCAATCTTCAAGTTTTTTTGAAACAACATAATAGCTGGTTGGATTAGATTTACAATTTTTTATTTGATCAAATTTACCTTTATTCTTTATTATATTTTCAGAAATTTTGAATTATCTGTTAGAAATATATATATACAAACAAAAACTATTCTTAAAAAAATATTATTTCAATTTTGCAAATATAGAAAAAAACTTATACTGATTTATATAATAAGATTAATAAGAACAATAATTTTTTTCTTAATGGACAATTACTGCATCCCTGATAAAAATAGTAAATTAAAAAAATGAATTTAACTTAGTTTCTAAAATCCAATCACACTATTGTTCAGATTATTTAAAGCTAATGAAATTCTAATTAAAATTAAAAATTCTACTTATAATTTTTTAAAAAATGACAAAAAATCTGCTATAGTCAATACGAATGCATTTTTTTTCCAGCCAATTACAAGTTGTGGCTATACGTTATTAATTTTTCTTGACTTATCTTCTTCTGAAAGTAAATATTTTCAAATATATACAATGGTCAAATATTCAACCTAAAAAATTATTTGTCCACAATATTGTTATAGATATATACTTAATATAATAATCAATCTAAATAAAATTGAAACAAACAACAGATTATATTTACAATTATTTAATTATCAACCTGGCTTTCATCTCTTATTGAGATCTTTTCAAGATATAGTTTTATACATCACATGACTTATTAACTACATTTACTCCACCTATTGGACATTATTCTACCTTCAACAATACAATTAACATTATACATATAAATAAATGACATAAAATAAAAAATATATAAATAAATAATTATAATTAAATAATTGTAAATATAAATGGTTGTTTGTTTCAATTTTATTTAGACTGATTATTATATTAAGTATTTTCAAATAATATTTGAGTCTAATTACACACTATTCTTCTAAAAAAAAAAAAAAATATAACAAAAATTTTGCAAAAATAATCATACCTACGTAAACAAAATAATGAATAAACTCCTAAACTTTTTCAAATGTTCTTGTGCAGAGAGAACAAGAAATTAACAATCAACAAAGTTTTGGGTTGATTGTTAATTTGTTTGTAATAAATTTTTCTATACAATACCAACAACTTTTGATTTTTTTAAGTTAATAAATCAATATTATTTTTGCTATCAAATAATAAAACCTATAAAATAGTATAAAAGATAGCTGCAAAGAGTGAATAAAAACCAAAGCAATAAGCAGTACATACTCATTCGTGGTTCATCTAACATAGAGTGATACTGAATTGATAAATACATGTGACTTACAAATAGAAATTACTAAATTATGAATTAAAATAGGTAAATAAACAAATAATTCAAATAAAAAATAATAATAGCTCTTTATCTCATACCAGTTTTTTGTACAAAATGAAATTTAACAATTAAAATTAAATGAAAGTTTTTCTTGAGAAGGGAATTTTCCAGTGTATATGAATTGTGAAATTTTTGATGACTTAACTTAGACAACTTTATTTACCTTTTAAATATAGATAATTCTCTTGTAGTTTAACTTACATTAACTCTATACATGTAACACATTAAAAAAATTATAAATCCTTTTAGTTTTGATTTTAATTCTTAAACAACTTTTTTCACTCATAAAATCTATTTCTCTATGAACTTCTCTGTAATTAACTGCTAATAATTTAAATAAACTTATCCAAGAAGCCTATAATTTATATTGAGATGAGATTAAAGTTATTCTTTGGTTACTTATGAGAAGTAGGAAGCAGATAACCCAGCAAGGCTTTTTTTAACAGATTGTCATTACAATAATATAGGCAAAAGTAATAATGACCAAGTTATTCCTTTGCTTCATCCTTGAGCAAAATCTTCCTAACTTTCACTAATAAACTATAATACCGATGATAGTTTAACTTCTATGTTTGTGTGGGCTTGAAAGTTCTTTAATGACTTAATACAAAAAGTAAACTGACAACATTTAATTAGAATCACCCAGAAAATTCAGTTAACAATATAGATTATACACTAATAAAGACATTTCTCCTATTTCAAAACAAGTCTTGAACATTTTCTAATTAATTTTAAAAATTAATTATTTTGAAATAAATAAAATACTATTAACAAACAGTTTCATAATTAAAAGAAAATTTTAAATGCATTTATGAAAGCAAATATGTCTTTTAAATAATACTATTAAAAAAAAAACTGAGCATATTTTTAAAAATCAAAGCAAGTAAACAACAAATTAATTTATTTGTTTTTACAATTAAAAAAAATTAAAATTTGTATAATAAAATATTTTGTGCATCATTATATATATATGTCAACCAACATTCTACAAGGTAAAAGCCTAGAATTATTTAATACTATTAAATTGCATTATGGGCAAAGAGACTTATCAATAAATACATATATATATATATTAGCATTAGTTTACACTAGAGTATTATATACATTCACATTTTTTGCTATGGTTTCATTTATTATATTAATATATATATATATACCAGTGATGAAGCGTGACTTTTTTCAGAACAGAAGCACACTTCTTTTTTTAACAATGTTTTTATTTCACTTGCCACAACAATTTTTACGTAATAGCACCTAATATATATATATATTACACAAATCTAGAAAAATCTGAAACTCTCTTATCTGTAAATCAGAGAATATATTATCAATATATTTTTATTTTCCAAATCCTTTTAATATTCTTAAAAGTTTTAACTGTAAATTAGATCTTAGCATTGTAAGAACTTATAATCAATGAGAATGCGAGAATGAGTTAGTCGAATTCATTCCCAATCCCTACGTATATAAAAACAATTTGACTGTTGGTAAAAAAAAATTGAAAGTGAATTTTTTAAATTGAATTTTAATTAAAGCTTTTGAAAGTTTTAGTGAATTTTTCTACGGAAGCACTCATTCTGTTCAATAGTTCAAAATTATATTTAAGATGCTGCTATAAATTTATATACATATATGTATATTAGAAAGTAAATATGCATAATGATAAATTAGAAATAAAATAAATAAACTACTTAAAATAACTTTAAACAATACAGCCAATAAATTATCCCATCAACTGAAACTTTCAAATTTATGTATAACACAAAAATTCAGCCAATCTCTTCCACATTCCACCGTTTCTGAATGTATAAGTCTCAATTTCAACTGGCTATGTATAACTGCCTAAGTCCAATGTCATAACAGTAATAATACTGGATAGACTAGTTACATTTTAAAGCATGAATAAATCATGACCCAATCTTTAAATATTAAATGTTGCTAATAAATATACTTTAAACAGAGTTGCATCAATTCAAGATTATTAATACCTAATAAAAAAATAATTAAGAATTAATACCCCACATTAAATTAAAAATTAAATATAATACTTCTAAATTGGAATTGAAATAAATATGCTTCTTTATAAATACTTTTTTTTATTTGATGTTAATAAGCTTTGATTGGTTCAAATCTAATTTAAATATATTTGCTAAATATAGTAAGATTTAATATTTAAGATTTTATCGTGGGTTATTGTTTTACAAGCTTTTGGTTTGGTATCTGTAGCATTGAGAGAATAATATTATGACACGACAACAAATGTTATAGGACGATACATTGTTCTGTTAGGTGACTGGTGGAATTTTATCCTCACACAGTTAATTTGAAAGTTGAATTTAACAGCAAATTCATTTACTAGATTGTTAATACACTTATCAATTTAAATTCAAATTCCAGTTTAACAGCATGTTTATTTGATTTTAAATTTAAAGTGTGATTATAATTTTCAATTAATATCTTTATCAAGTATTAATAAACTCTAGTTATTTTGACTATCCCTTAAACTATGTATTATAATATAGTAAGATTTGATATTTGAAGATTGCATCATGATTTAATCATTGCTTTAAAATCTAATCAGTTTGCAGTTTAATATTTATAAAAACTGAGAATGGCTGAAAGTCTGTCACTCAGAATAACTTGAAAGGTGATTGCCAAATTTTTGTATTATACAGAAATTTGAAAGTTCGACTTAGCAGGTCAATTCATTAACTAGATTATTTAAAGTTATTTGGAATAGTTCATTTATTTAAATTCCAGCTTAGCAGTTTGCATATTTAGTTTAATTAAAGTGAGATATTAATTTTAAATTAATTTTTTTAACAAGATGTTAATAATTTTAAAATTGCTTCAATTCTATCTTAAGTGTATCTGCTGTAATGTAATAAGATTTAATATCTAAAGACTGCATCATCATTAACTTACCTTTTAAAATCTAATAAATTTTTAACTTGATAATTATAAAGTATGTGAGGGTTAGGAGGAGTACCTGTTATGATATAGGAGTTTGGTAATTACTTATGACCAGCTGAAAATGGGTGATATAGGCTCAGATGTAGTTCAATTTTTACATTATAAATTTAGTTGAAAATTTGATTTAAAAGGCAAATTCATTAGCGAGACTGTTTAAAGTTAATTGGAGTAGTTTATATATATACTGAAACGATAACAAAACATTATGAAAATATGTTTTTATGTATTAAAATCCCGGATAATACTTTTTACTTAAATACAATATGTGTATATTCTTTGGGTTTCATTGTAATTATAAAATTATAAATATAAAGTTTAAATTTTATTTCTAACATACCTGTAAAGGATCGTATGACTGCCATGAGGAGCGAAATTTAATACATCTTCTGGTCTACTAACTAATGACTGGATGATATCAATGGTTCTGGACAAATCATTATTAATACAAGCTTCATACAAAGCTATAATGGAATTACATAAATATACACAACCAGGTATATAATAAAGATCCATGCACCTTTCAAATATATAAAGAAATTCTAAAGAAATGTTTGCTCCAAGGCAGATATTGTTATTACCTGAAATATATACATATCGCAGAGTTATTTTTCAATTTTTTCTTATACATATGAACCAATATCTACTGATTGAAACTAACATCTCTCCGCATATATATATGTATGTAAATATATCATGTAGATTGTTGTTAATTTTTAATCAACATCAAAGTAGGCTGATTTTGAAAGGTTATAAAATAAATATATTATTATCTGTTAAAAATTATCAAACAAAATTTTATTGCTACGAAAAAAAAAAGATCATACAATGGCTTTGTTTTGAGAACCAATATCTAATAATTATTTTTTATTTGGTTAACAAAATGTTAGAACGTCATATGTTGCTTAGAGCTGTAATAGAGTACTGAACTCAGAGATAAAATTTTAAAAATCGATTCAGAGCCAAGGAATAAAAAAAATTAGTTAATTGATTGAAACTGTTCATTTTGCCCATAGAAGTGCAAGAATGTCACACATATATACAAATAAATAATGAGATTTGTTTTTGAATTTTAATTTAAGAATCATAAAACATCATTTAGTGAATCTGATTTTCACAGAGGCAAAACTTTCCATACAGTAGCGCCACTCAGTGCAAATCAGAATAATCAATGGATGAATGGAGGTTTGTGCATAAAATCCCTATATAGTGCCTACTCATCCAATTTCCCCCCGACTAGTTTCTAGCTTGTGACTCTCATCAGTGATGAGTCTTGGATCTGAGAGCACTGCACCTAGATCTTAGGATCTAATGCAACCCTCCAGCAGCCACCTTTTACTAGGTGCAGTGCTCTCAGATCCAAGGTTCCTCACTGATGAAAGCCAGAAGCTAGAAACTAGTCTGGGGGTATTGGATGAGTAGGCACTAGATAGGGATTTTATGCACAAACTTTCCTTCATCCATTGATTCCTTTGGTTTGCACTGAGTGGCGCTACTGTATAGAGTTTTGCCTCTGTGAAAAACAATTGCGTAAGCCTAAAGAATGGTGATCATGTGATTGGTGAGTGTGATTGAGAACTTTAATCAAAAAAAAAATCTAAAATGCTTATTCTTGGATAATTTTGAAAAGAAAAAAAACAAAAAAAATGTGGAATTATTCACATCAATTGAGAACTGCAATTAACCAATTCTGCTTTAGTAGCACAATATAATTCATTAGTTAGAATGTTTAATTGCATATTTTAATGGTGGATAAATTGAAGATAATAAATAGATATAGATAATATATATCTAAGTTAATTTCTTATTCAATGGCAAATCAGCTGTCATAATACTCATACTTACTTATTGCGACTAAATTGTACAGGTAAACCATCTTTACCTTCCATAATTACCCATGGAATATTTTCTAGCCATACAATCTATTTTATTTATTTAACTTATCTTCTCGTAAACTCCCAAATGAAGATAATTATACAATAAAGATCACACATATTTCATGAGTATATTTTCCATAGTTTTTCCTTAATGAAACTTCTAAGATGGAAAAATGTGATATCAAAATATCAAGAAAGGCTAAATATTTTATATCTAACATTGTTGCAATTTTGAAAAGGTTTTTATTATAACTTTTCCATGAAGGTGGGATTTGTATGACTTAATTTCCTTTCCAAGATAAGTTGCAGCTTTTAAAACTTTAATATTTTTGCTTTAACATCCACTTATCTAATTATAATGGTATGATGTACAATACGATTTTTTAAAAAAGAAAATCTCCCAACTTAATTCTAAAAATAATTGTTATTTAAAAATCCGTCTATAATGACAAAATAATTTTTTTAAACTAATTTTTAAATAATAGTGTATAAAACTTACTTTCTTGCTCTTCTTGAAGCCGTTTTTCAAATTCATCTATCACAATATATATTTAAAAGTATGTACTATTTATAGTTTGTTAGAAAATAACTTTGTAATCAAATTAAAATCAATAGATTGTTACAAAAAAAAAATGTAAATATATATTATTGTTAAAAAATGTTCATTATTTTTATTTTTTATAAATGAACTTAAAAACAAATGAACCTATATTGACAAAGAAATAAATATAAATTGTGGATTTTATATTTGAATTAATAATGGTGATTAATTAACAAAAAATAAGTTAAACATAATTTAATAAAAATATAACATACAATAATGCTAACACTTTAAAAAATAGTATATAATTTTAAAAAAAAGTATAAGATTATTAATAAAGCTTATGCATTCAAATTATATTTCATTGTTAAAAACTATCATTTAGTTACAATTTCTTTTAAAAATAAAATTAAAAATATGGGATAGTAAACTCTCTATATTATGAAAAAGGTTTTTGTAATATGTAGTTATTAAATGTAAAAGAAGCAGTGGTGATTAATTAATATAATGAAGGGCAGTTATAATAAGAATAATGAATTCTAGCATTATTAAAACTGAGAATTGATATCCTGATTAATAAAAAAAATCTGCTTGTCAAATGATATATCAGTATGGTGATAAAATATTAATAGATATAAAACAATAACTATTAAGACTATTTTCATTAATACAATATAATAAATAATAAAATATTATATGGTTATATTGAGACATTAAAATAATACAAGCTACAATACTTATAAATGTACTTAATTAAAATTTGAGGAAGTAAGCTATTATGGATAGGCTATAAAACTTTTGGGTTATTCTATATCTTGAGGTGAAAAAGTTATTGTTATAAAATCAAATCAAAATTTAATGATTACAATGGAAAAATCTAACTACGATATAAGAAACAGCGCCACGTAGTGGGCTAGATTGCTGGTAGCAGACGATGCAAGCTAGATGTGTTTACCTATGGCTATCAGTGCCACCAAGCAGGCAGTAGCGCTGGCAGCTACTTGGCATAAGGTACCTGTGCGTACACATGGTGAACAGTGCCACTTAGTCGCTGGAACTTGCATCGCTGGTTTTGGCCCCCTACTCTGAATATTTCTGTGGTTGACACAAAAACAGCGCCTCTTGCGGCCACATGAGGCATAAGTTACAACTACCTAATTAAGCAATAGGACTAATTCTTTTTTACTTCCTTCAAATCATTAAAATTTAGTATTTTTTACTTCTTTAGAACAAAAAAAGGAAATTTTTTTAATAAAAAAATGATCTATACTAATAGGAGTTAAATTTGCATTGACTCATCTAATATTTGAAACAAAATTATGTATTTAAAAGTATTACAAATTTACACTTTCATTCTGACAAACATCTAAAAATTTTTTATCCCAATTATATGTTATTGTGTCCTGTGCAGTTTGGCTCCTCAGTAGAGCATCCAACTTGGAACCAGGAAATCCCAGGATAGATTCTAGTGCTCAAACCTCTTATGAACTCCCAAGCAACAAAGCCATTAGTCTTTTTTAAAAATAAATTATTGTAGCAAAATAATTAGATAACAATATCATACCAAAGAGCAAATTTCAATGACAAAAAATTTAAATAAACTTAAACCTTTCTATTTAAATGGATTTATGTCTATAATCTGTCTACAGTTAGACATTTATATCCAAACTGGTAATAATAATAATCACTTCGTGAGATTTGAAGTGATAAAGTGGAAAAATCTAAAGATTAAAGCTCATAAATCATATTCAGCTGTCATTTCCGAAACTTAACCCTGTAATATAGCCATTTGACTATATTTACATCAACAACTGAATGATTTATTGGGAAGTTTAATCTCTGGAAACAAAAGAATCGAAATAGCAATCGATGGACCTTGATCTCTGGAGTTAGCCACTACACTAAACCTTGCAAGATGCCTGAAACTATTTTAGTAATATTTATACTCTTCATATACATATAAGATTTAAAATTAATCACAATATAAAAGTAATATTGGATGTATGTAAGATTACGTAAGTATGACCTTAATTCTTACATTACAAACAACGAGGAAAAACACTGGAAAAAAAAAATACTAATGATTTCTAAAGTCCCAAAATACAGAATATATAATTATCGTAGCTTTTATTATTGGTATATTAATTTCTGTTACAGGTTGTAATGTATTATTTAAAATATTGCCATTTAAATTATTAAAAACAAAAGTTATACTATCTTCATTTAAAACAGGCAAAACTCTCCATACAACAGCGCCACCCAGTATAAGCCAGAGTACTCAATGGATGCCAGAAGGCTTGTGCATAAAATCCCTATCTAATGCCTACTCATCCAATATCCCCAGGCTAGTTTCCATCTTGTGGCATCTGTATGGAGAGTTTTGACTGTTTTAATAGAATTATGAGCAAGCATAAGAAATGGTGATCATATGATGTTTAGTGGTTTATCTTCATTTTACGGGATATATTTTGAACTGCATATAACTTAACCCATATATATTTTTGTAATATTAAACGGAAGAGTTAAACAAAATTTCAAGACAATGTTGAAGAATTTAGATATAATAAGCAATTTCTTACATTTTAAAAATTCGTTGCACATCTTACAAAAAAACATATTAATACACAAACTTTTCAAAATGCAAAAAACATTCAATTGTATTATATTAAAAAACATCTTAATTTAAAAGATTAAAATGGAAAAAACTGTATTAATCGTACCTGCTTTGTTCTTAAGAAAAGTGGCACATTCAAAATGAGCGTGAGATTCAGCTAGGTCAAATGCAGTCTGACCATGAAAGTCCTGAGTTAAATAATTAGCTTTGGCATCTAAAAGTATTTGTATTGCTTCCAATCTTCCATGGATAGCTGCAAGATGAAGAGGAGTCTGCAGGAAAAAATATGGAAATAACATAGCAATCTATTTAATTAAATACTTTGCCTTTAATAACTTAAATGATTCCAACACTTAAAAATAAAAATTATGAAAGCAGTGTTATTCAAAATATTATTACATTTTACAATACCATTTACTAAATCACAAATCATGTATAAATATGTAGTTAAATTTTACTATACCAAATTTATATGTATTATACATTATTACACATTATTTATTAAATTGATAAAAATTTTATATGAAAGTAAAATTAAAAAAAAAACACCCAGATATCCAATTAGCTGTTTCAAATTTCATTATATACATATTACTGGCATTCAATATGTGTGTTTTCATTCAAATCCTGTATACATTTAAAGAAAAAATTATTAAATTACGATGGATGAAATTAATCATAAAATTAAACTTGGTTGGAGCACTTTTTGTCGAAATAACTTGATACTAAAAGGAAATATACCTATATGTTTGAAAAGGAAGGTTTTTAAAAAATGTGTTTTACCAGTTCTTACTTATAGATCTGAGACTTGGACACTTAATAGAAGAGCAATACAGAGACTTCAGACTACTCAAAGAAGTATGGAGAGATACAGGTTGGGAGTAACAAGAAGAGACCAAAACACAATATATGGGTAAAAAAACTAACAGGTGTTACTGACCTCATTGAAAAAATTAAAAGACTGAAGTGGAGTTGGGCTGGACATATTGCTAAAAGAGATGATAATAGATGGATAATTGAAATCTTAAACTGGATTCCAAAAGAATGTAAAAGACCCAGAAAGAGACCACATGTGAGCCGGATGGATGAAATAAGAAAGTGTGCAGGGGTGATGTGGAGAAGAGAAGCTAAAGATCGAAGATGGATCGAACTTGGAGACACCTTCATCCTGCAGTGGATTGATAATGATGATGAATATAAAGCAATGACTTTACCTTTATCTAGCATTAAACAATGTGGAATATTCTATTAGATGTTAAATTAAAACTACGCAGTCACAAGTAATTCTTACATTTTTGTTTTATTCTTTGGGATTTTGAAACTGCATTACATAATAAATTACTAACACGATAAAAATTTTAAGAAATAATTCTTTAATTCTATTTTGTTGTTATTTATATAAGTGTTCAAGCAGATTAGTTTGAAAATCTTCAAGGTTTTGAATTTCAGGCTTATAGCATAAATACTAAAATGAAGTTTAACGTAGTTTCTAGAAGCATAATTTTCCACTTTAAATCCCAAGCGTCACTGATAAAGATAAAAGCCAGAAAGTGGCTACGAGATTTAACTGCACTGCCATTTAATAATAATTGATTACTCAAGCAGAGCAATTTTATCATACATTATGTAAGCAATTTAGTAATTTATTCCCTTTTAGCATTCCTGTACAGCTAAAAAAAAAAAAAGGTAATTATAGTTGGAAGACAACTGAAATTATTAAAAACATAATAATTGATCCAGGGTCAGATTTATATTTAGTTAAGTTAGTTTATTAAACAGGCAAAATTCTCCATACAGCAGTGCTACCCTGTGCCAACCAGAGTAATCAATGAATGCCAGAAGGCTTGTGCATCAAATCCCTATCTAGTGCCTACTCATCTAATATCAGTTATGTGCTAGCATAAGAGATGGTGATCACGTGATGTTTAGTATTACATGTTGTAATTCTCAAGATGTAATCATCCTGTTTAAAATCCAGGCATTGAAAATTAGGACTTTTCCCCCTGATTAATAAAAATAAAACTTAAAAGTAATTATTGAAAATGAAAAATACATTCATTAACATTAATATGGAAATTAAAAACTATATAGAAAGAATTTACATTTTTAAATGAGAGTAAATAGTTTTCTATATATAAAAGATGGGTTGAGATATATGGAACTGAAGCTTTGGTCAATGAAAAAATGGATAAACTTGTATTACGACTGCTCAGAATATGATTGATGATGATGATGTCTATGACATTTAGATCCAAGTGATGTTTATGCATACTATAAGCAGTTTTGATACACAGAGGTAAGTTACATATATATAAAAAATGCCTCTCAAAGACACGAATTTTCTTTCAAGTAGTTGATCCACAACCAACTGAGATCCCCATCCAACATTGGTCAATAAATCAATATCTTAGCTATTCTTAACTAAAGAGTAAAGTAAGAATGCACAACTATTTGAACCATCACTACCTTGAAAATGGCAATCCTGGAAAGTACTGCTTCAATAGACTATATATATATATATATATAAAGTGTTTATTTATTATATAAAATATACGCAAGTTGAAAACATATTTGACATATATACACAGCAGGTGGCTGTGAAAACTGATTATCTACAAGCTATGTAATAATATGGTTTAGCTACTCATCACAAAAAATTTTAAAGGCCAGTGTGTATGGATCATGAATTATGACATGAAATGTAATAATGATTTCATACCTTAATCCATGATGGAACAAGATATTAACATTTCAATCTTGTTTTAAATTGGGTAAAACTGGTAAACATTTGAATTGATGCCATTGTGTACGGCAGTGAAGTCGTGAGCCACAAAAATGTTTTCATATGGTTTGAAGATTTTGTGATGGCAGCGAGATCATTAAAGACAGTCGATGAAAGCATGAACGAAATCATCACATTTCATGTCAGAACCCATCATTAAGACATGCTAACACCTTAAAATTTTTGGGGCACATAGTTAAACTGTCATATCAGTTAAGCAGTATTCCTTCAATTATCAAATCAATCGTGCAAAGAGCACTGTTTAAAAAAAATATATTTAGCTCAATGCTAATTAACATATTATTTTGAAACATTTTGTCATTTGTGATTATAACATTAGTAGTCCAAACTTAATAAGAAATTTGAATTTATTTTAATAATTGTGAAAAGCTTGAAATACACATTTATTTTTAGCGAAATAAGGGAAGATTGCATTACATTAGGAATAAAATTTCTCGAGCATTTAAAAAAAAAAAAAAAGATAGATTTCTATTTTTTTTTATTCTTTTAAAAGCATGATAAAATAACAATTCTGTGGTTTTCCTTAAATGTTTTAGCTCAGTATTAATTTTTCAAAGTATTTCAAAGACAGGAAATAAATTTTGTAAGCATAAAAACTTATCCTAAGATGGACTGATAAAGAAAGTCAACAAACAAGGTAAAATAAAAATAAAAAATTATTTTGAGAAAAAATTTTTTTCCTGCATTTTCAACATAAAATTTATATTAACTTACTAATAAAAAAAGAAAATTTTGTTTGCTATTTCAAAATGAGTCATACAATTATAATTTGTATTAAAAATCTTTTTTAAAATCTAATTTAACAATCAAAAATTTGACACTTCATCTTTTTATTTATTTATTTATTATTTCTTAGTTTTTGTATATAAAAGATCTTATCTCTTTCAATGATTTTCATATCTGATTTTTAAATCCTATTATATACATTCTTATCATTTTTTTTATACAAGTCATTAATCTTAATAGTGCATACCAGTCTAACTAAGATGACCAGATGTTGATCAAGTGAATTTATGGCTCAGTAACAGAAATTATGTGGCAATAAATACAAAAAAAAAAAAACCCAGTACAAAGTAAATGTCATCTGTAATAACTTATATATCATATTTTAGGAGAAGTAACAGATATAAAAATTTTCATTGTTTTATCATAAACAAAATGTAATTAAGATACAATACAATCAAAAACAGTTATTATATGATGGAAAAAACCTTGATAACTATAAATTAATGTAAGACCAGTGAAATTTTACACATCTTTAAAAATTGCTGTTTTATATTAAACAGAAAGGCAATAAAGTTTAAGGTTATAAATCTTTAGTAATAATCATACTATAAATTCAAGCTTGAATTAACTAATATTGAGGTGGAGTCATATCCAGTTATGATTATCACATAATAGGACTTTATAAGATGGTAATCAATTTATGATAGGTTCATTCTGCTCTATAACAATAGCTGTTTAAATACTTTGGATACTATCATACACCAAAGTTTTGGTAGCTTTGATGACCATGATTAATAAAATTACAGTTGTATCTTTGATAATGATTATATTAATCAAGATGTATCACATGATCACATCTCCTATACTAGCACATTAATTGTTGATAAACAGAGCAAAACTCTCCATACAGTATTGCCACCTGTGCTAAACAGAGTAATCAATGGATGCCAGAAGGCTTGTGCATAAAATCCCTATCTAATGCCTACCCATCCAATATCCCCAGACTAGTTTCTGGCTTGTGGCCTTCGCCAGTGAGGAGCTTTGGATCTGAGAGCACTGCATCTAGATCTTAGGATCTTACGCAACCTTCTAGCAAACCACCTTTTATCTCTACTTAACTACAAAACTATGAGAATGAAATTGAAAACACAAAAAATATTTTCAATCTAAGCTCAATAGCTTATATAGTCATAGTGGTGGCTATGGTTGTAAAAGAGTCAAAGACACTAAAATGTATGGGTGCTGAACTGAGTTCAGACCCATATGAATATATAACCTATTGAGCTTAGATTGAAAATATTTTTTGTGTTTTCAATTTCATTCTCATAGTTTTGTAGTTAAGTAGAGATAAAAGGTGGTTTGCTAGAAGGTTGCGTAAGATCCTAAGATCTAGATGCAGTGCTCTCAGATCCAAAGCTCCTCACTGGCGAAGGCCACAAGCCAGAAACTAGTCTGGGGATATTGGATGAGTAGGCATTAGATACGGATTTTATGCACAAGCCTTCTGGCATCCATTGATTACTCTGTTTAGCACAGGTGGCAATACTGTATGGAGAGTTTTGCTCTGTTTATCAACAATTAATCAAGATGATTATCAATTTATGTTGATATGCAACACAGATTACAATAAACAGTTATAATTAAGAATAATTGACTGCTTTAATATCAATTGAGATGATGAGTGATTACAGAATGATTGGCTTTATGATAGGTGAATCATAAGTGAGTTATAGCCAAATTCATCCTTCTCTTGTTCTGCTTTCAAGATACCCATTATGAATCTGATTCTTTGGCATCTCCTAGCAACATCGATTGATTTTTTAAGTGATGCCTGGATAGGTGCCTTCTGAATTAATTTCCATAATAATGTTGAACTAATTCCTTTACTTCTGTTAACTATACTGCAATACATTGATGATATAAAAAAATCTACATTGGTTTGAATAATAATAATCTTTTGGCCTTGTTTGTTTATGATGACATCCATGAACCCATTTAAACCACATGTAGCATGGGATTTTATTGCCTATTTGAAATTTGTCATGAAAATTGATTTGAGAAACTAAACTATACACTATTATTTCTTGATTTGGTTTAAAAAAAGAAGTAGATTTATACTTAAAAAAAAAAAACAATTCGTGCATCTAGTCTTTCAACTGTGCTATTGCTAGTGTCACTCTAAGCAAGTTTTGTAATTAGTTGAAATATTAGCGCTAAATGCCCTTTTTTACTTTTGAATTATGTTTCAAAATTTACTTAATGTCACTACTTGAAAGAAATCTTTAAATAGATGTGGTGAATGTTGTCATATTATCTGAACTAGAGTATTGTAAATGCAACGAGTAGAAATGTTTTTTTCAATCTTTAAACAGATACTAGATACTATCTATGATAAAGAATAATAATACGTTAATGAATAATAATATGTTAATTATCACAAACTATTCGAAGAAGGTTATCAATAATTATTTAAAAAAAAATTATGCTACAAGAATATAAAAACTGTGAAAGTCTAGGCCAAACATACCACTCAATTCACACTAAGATTGTCTTTATCTGGCATATTTTGTATTACCATGTGTAACGATCCGGATAAGATAGACTTACGTAAACTGCACTACAGGGCGCCATCTGGGCGTTTGAACCTAGAAAAATTTATAAAGTAGGCAGATACGTAAGTCAAAAAAAAAAATATATTTTTTTCTTTTTTTTAAATATTTTGGTTTCGGACGTTAGCCCATGTCACTAGCTCAGTGGAATAGCAGAGATTAAATAATATAATCTAAGAATATATATAAAAAAGAATAAAATAAGCCACTTCCAGTAATTAGCATACAAATATTTATTTATGCACATATATATAAGATTGAAAATTGTTTTAGTATCAGTTTACATTTTAACATTCAACATTATTTTTAACTTTACTTTAGATTTTAAATTACATTTTAATTTCTATTATATTATAAGTTTACATTTTAATTAAGTTGGCACAGATGGGATTATAAAAGCTTGTTTTAATATGTTGCGCATAGATCGGTTACATAGATTACAACGGTCAAAAACATTACAAAATCAACATAAACGATCAAAATATAAAATCATTGATACCGACAATTGCAGAGGGAAATTTATAAGTAACCCAATAGTATTCACCATAAGATACTTGCATTGTCACCAATAACTTAAAAGACATCCGAATAAATACATTATAAATACTCACCGTAAGGTATCATTATTTATCGAATGTCTATATATTTTGATCAAATATGAAAACCCAAAACATACTTAACCGATAACCAATCCATGCAAGCGTCTATAAACAACTTAAATTTAATGCATTTTTATTTAGGGTTGAGTATGAATAGACTACATAGATTTGCATTTGAAAATAAAATATTATATCCCTATTTAACCTTAGGCTAAAATTCGCAGTCAAATTGGCATCAATTCATCTGATACATCGATGTATTCAATGTAATACGGAATACTGCAGCACCAAAAAGATTAAGAGAAGACATTGACTCTCATCAGATAGGAATATTACATCTATCTAACGAGAAGAACAATAAAAAAAAAAACTCCATAGAAAGGAACCGCGTTCTCCGTCTTATAATTCCTTCCATAGGCAAACGGGTGAGTGAGGCGTATATATAAACGATTCTGCCAGTAGCGAATCTCCGACTACATCTACTAACTACATCAATATATCCAATCCATTGACCCAATTTAACAACGACACAAATAACCTAAGATTACCCTCCCCTAATATAACTTTACAAATCTATACAGCCATTCACGCCCGACTTAAGTTTAACATTTATAGAATTTACTTAACGGAAAACAGAAATCATAATAAAACATAAAGAACAAAAAATAAATAAATGGAAATGATTTTAAATAAAAAAAAATATCAAATAACGTTATTAATATTAATTTACGTTGGTCAGATAGGATTCTATTTGTATTTTTTATATATGGAAAGTTTTCAATTTAATGTTCTTAAATTATAAAGTTCTTACGGTTTTTTAAACAGTTCATCTTTATATGTTCCTTGACGTTTGAACGTGAATTCCCACGCCATCCTAAAAAGATTGGTATCCATTTAGCCGTTGTTTTATTTATTCATTCGGAGGTTTTTTAGTTTAGTTGGTCCTCAATATAGAAAACGATGTTTCACTCCCTTTTCTTTAACAGCTGAATGAATTGAAAGGGCGTCTTCCAATCCCTTCACCTCCAACTCCGTACTAATACATATAGTCACATCGTAATAATAATTAATCTATCCTCATATAATTTCCAAACTTGTCTTTTTATATTAATTTGAAGGATTAAATTTACATTGCGTCATCGATGAGATGGTCTTTTCACTGAGGTCTGATTCCATTGCTTTTCTCTTCATTGGCTATTAGTTTCTATTGTTTTCCTATATGACCGATGCTTTTACATTTAAATGCCCAAGGCTAGTTTACTTTTAACTAATTAAAACAATCATCTCCATTTCTGATTAATTAATGTGTTTTCCAAGATTAAAGATCTATTTTTATCTCTAAATCTTTTTAAGTTTTTGTTTTTAAAATACCTTTCTATTTTTAATAAAGTTTTATTTTAATAATTTTTTTTTTTTATCTGTGCGATTTATATATATGAGTTTAAAATGATATTTAATTTCGATTTTTAATTCTTAAAGAAAATTTTTTAAATGCGAACATGTTTAATAATAAACAAACAATGTAACGTCATCTGTGCTTGTTACACATGTAATGGACACAATTATGCACTTTAAATTCAACAATGAATCTGCTTGCAATCACATTTATAAATGCGCCAAAATTTTCTTTTTCTATCCATCGAAGATCATTGTGCAATAAGTTTAGCACTTTACTATATTCTTTAGGAGGTATAATCTTTAATATCCACAGTATAAATCTTATCTTTCATTGACAAGTTTTTCTGTACTAAGCTTTTCATGAGACCAATATGTGAATCCCTTTAAAATATTGATTACATTCCATCATTTCCTGGAGTTTTTGCTTTCTTCTGAATTTATAATTGCACGCCTTATTTCATTATTTAAAATGCTGGGCAATTCTGAAAATGTAATAACTTGTTTTCTTGTCCTTCATTATAATTCTTTAAAGAACCTTTCGGCACATTTCATGATGTCATCCCTTTTTTTACTATAGTTCTATCTTTTCTTCTTATTGCAGAAATGTTTTGTATTTCTGAAACTTTTATCCTTTTCCAGCTTTCTTTGTCAATTCACAATTATACTTTCTTATACCATCATTAACTCTTTTTTGTATCATTTTACAAAATTTTAAATATTCAATTCTTCCTAATGGATCATTTTTAAATATTTTCATATTCATTCTATTCTTTCCAGACTGTCTTATCTCAGTAGAAAATTTATTGATGAATTGCCGTTTTTGTACTAGTTTTTTTATTGCAGTTCTTAACAGCATATCAGTTATCTTCTTATTTAAGAACCATTTTCAAAATTTGTTAATATTTTAAAATGATTTAAATTCACTGGAGTGTTTTTAAAAAATTAAGAATATCAACTATAAATACTCTTCACAAAACATAACATGATCACTGTTTCTTACGCTTGCTCATATCGGTTATTAAAATAGGCAAAACTTTCATATAGTAGTGCCACTCAGTGCAAGCCAGAATAATCAATGGAAAAAACTCTACATACAGTAATGCCATTCAATGCAAGTCAGAATTATCAATGGATGCGAGAAGGCTTGTGCATAAAATCGCTATCTAGTACCTACTCATCCAATATCCCCCAACTAGTTTCTGGATTGTGGTCTTCATCAGTGAGGAGCTTTGGATCTGAGAGCACTGCGCCTAGATCTTAGAATCTAATTCAACTCTACAGCAGCCACCTTTTATCTCAACTACAAAACCATGAGAATAAAATTGAAAACACAATAACCAATCTAAGCTCATTAGTTTATATAGTCATATAGGTCTAAACTCAATTCAGTACCCATATATTTTGGTGTCTTTGGTTCTTTAATAACTATAGACACCACTATATGGGTACTGAACTGAATTCAGACCTATATGACTATATAAGCTTGGATTGAAAATATTATTGGGTTTTCAATTTTGGACTCATAATTTTAGAGTTAAGTAAAGATAAAAGGTGGCTGCTGGAGAGTTGTATTAGATCCTAAGATCTAAGTGCAGTGGTCTCAGATCCAAAGCTCCCACTGATGAAAACCACAAGCTAGAAACTAGTCTGGGGATAATGGATGGGAAAGCACTAGATAGGGATTTTATGTGCAAGCCTTCTGGCATCCATTGATTATTCTGGCTTGCACTGAGTGGCACTACTATATGGAGAGATTTACCTGTTTTAAATACTGTTTTTCTTAATAATTTTCACCTCTCTCGTTTGCATTAACACTAATCCAATTCTGCTGTTTCTTCATTTGTAATTTATATAATTCTTCACCTACTTTAATATATAAGGGCAATACTTATTGGTTAAAAATTTTCATTGCCCTGCAGATAATTTGCACACTGAATAGAATATTAAATACCATCAAGCAGTATACATAATTATGATATTATTTAAATAAGATATAATTACTGCATTTCACTACACTTTTTTTTATATCAAAAACCCATTCATCTGTAACATATATGCAACTGTGTATATGTGCATGCATGTTTCACAATAATTTTTTTAAATAGCTGTGACAATTCACATTTTAACTATTAAATGATAAATTATGCATTTGATTACAAATCCTATTTTATTTAAAATATTACAGAATTTAAATTCAAAATTGACTTAAAATAAGAACATGAAAATTCCTTCAGTTTATTAACACAATAATCTGATTATTTTTCCTATCCAATTATTATGCTGAGAAAATACTTCTACTATGAAGGATTTAAAAAATAATACAGCTTATTAAAAAAAAAATATACTGTGTTAAAACTTTTTGAAAAGAACACTTAAATGCAAAAAAAAAAAAGAATATTAAAAACTTACTCTGCTTTCACCTTTTACCCCACAGGCAATATTAGGATCAGCTGAATAAAAAAATGAGAAATGATATATATGAATACATATATACGTATGTTTTATTTTTAAAATTATAGCATGTATTTTGTATTTATTCACGGTTATCATAGCAAAACATTTAGATGGCTTAAACATTTACATATATAACTTTATCTTTCATAATAATCAAAAAAGCAAGTCATATATAACGTGACATTACTTTTATAAGCTTGTACATTTTTGTAAATACAAGCTTATAAAAGTAATGTCACGTTATATATGACTTGCCTTTTTGATTATTATAATTTTACCTTTAAGGCTTTGGCTGTGCTGAGGCTATTAAAATATGGCAGATCTGAATTTAGTTCAGTCCCATATAGCTATTTAAGTTAGATAGCTGGATTTAAAAACATTTTCATGTCCGAAAATTTCAGAGTTTCTACTTAAATATTACGTATGAAATAAGTGCTGGATTTTGAGTTGATATTTTAGACCTAGTGCCCGAATATTCTAGCTCTCCACTGACATGAGCCATAAGCTCGAAACCAGTTGGTCTGGAGATGGGAAGATTCTGGGTAGAGATTTTAAATATTTTCTCATACCGCACTTATCAATTAAGGGTTTGTTTGAGCTATTGGTACGCTCTCTGTGTTAAACTTTATCTTTCTTATTGCACTGCCAAATCCATATAATATTAAATCATCTATGTTCTTTATTACTGGTTCACAATGCTTTTTTTTACAATACATTATGACAGTTTTGATTGCCCCAGCAATCTTCTTCAGAACTATAAAGAATTTTTATTCAGTATCTTTGTACTGCAATTTGTAATATTGAATAAAAATTCTTTTTTGTTCTGAATCGAAACTATCATAGTGGGTTGTAAAAAAAAAAGCATTGTGAAACAGTAATAAAGAACATAGATGATCTAATATTATATTGTACATATATAAAGGAATATGACACTAGCACATGTGATCACAAGCAGGTAGTCAAATCACAGCTAACTATTATCACATATTAATTGGTATAAAGTTTCCAAAATTAATAAGATGAAAAATAATCTGCTGACTCTAAACTACCGATTAAAATATGATGTGGCCCATTGGTATTGGGTCCATGGTTTATTTTTACTCTTATATGGAGTGTAATGGATGCTTAAAACACCATTGCAAAGTTGAAGTTTTATAGGGATAAAAATAAATTTATATAAGTTCGATTTTGTTTGTAAAATTAAATTATAAGTTGTTTTTTTTACTGTAAAATATATATATGTATGTACACGGGAATTATATTTTAACCCCGCAACTATATTTAGTTTTTAATTAAAAAAAAAACTAAGATTAGTTGTTATTTTTTTTATGTAAAAGTTAATTGTATAAATAAACTGCCATTCGGATTTAATATTTAAATTGATAAGAACAAACTAATTAAAAAAAAAAAAAAAAACAAAGAAAAGAAAAACATGTGCTATTTTCTCAGATGGGTTGATATTCCGTTAGCCCATTTCAGATTCAAAAAGAAATTTTGTGATTGGGCCAGATAGGAGAGATTTTTCTATAAAAGCCTGAACCGGGCTATTGTAACTAGCCTGCACAGATTCTGAGAGAAGGACTATTCTGCACAGACTCTGAGAGAATTATTTTCCTGTAGATATTCTGAGAGAAAGCTGATCCTGCAATTATCCTACACAGATCATGGAAGTAAGTATTACCGTCTTTGGAAAGTCTATTGTTAGAAATTTGCTATTACTGGTTAGCTGAGATTCTACCTAAAATGAACACCAAGCTTACCGCAATGATATTTTCCCATACCATGGTTTGTTAAGCTTTTCACCAGGACAGTATTTGTGCTCCCTGTATTTCCATTAACTGCCTACAATGCCGTAAGAATCAACTACCAAAAAACACTAACCGATTCGCTCAAGCCTGCTGTCAATGAATTCAGATCAAGGGACCATAGTCAATAAGCCTAGTGCAGTAGCGTTTGAATAAACTGTTACGGTAATTTAAATAATGTTATTGTCTAATTTTTTTTTATATACATGTGTGTTTCAATTTTTTTTTTATTGTGTAATTCAGTTTCTGTGCGTTTGATATTTTTCTCTTAAACGAGTGCTAGTTCAAACCTGTATTGTAAGTTCCATTCAAGTCTTAGTAAGTAAGGTAGTATAGTCTTAATTGTAATCTCACATTCCTTTTTGTTGTATAGAGTTATCTGGATATTACAGACTATTTTAATTAGCTTTTGGGCTTGTGACCCATTTGTTTATGAGTCTGACCTATGTAAAAAAACTATACTTATTTGTAATATACTATTATGAAATGTAATAGCACTTAGTTTCATTCCTTCGAGTTTCCACTTCATTTATTAGGGGCACGTATGATCATTTTAACCCTCTCAATAGTTTCAACGTTCTTGTTTTTTAAAGTTAATGTTTCAGAAACTATTTTCGCATTTCTCCTGTTTCAGCAAAAGCTCTAAGAAATCTCAGATACAGAGAGTCATTCTTTTCATAAATATTGGTCATAAGCAGGAAGCTAATCCCCTTAAGTTGCATTAGATCACTGAATACTTACTAGTACTTTTGCTATGGTCAGTATTTTTGCACTCCTTCCATTAGAATTATATCGCACACAGGACATCGTTCTATAAACAGTTAAAATATTTTAGTTTTGACAAATATACGAATACTATATTTTAAGTTGGTTTTAAAGTTTGTTCTAATGATTTATGTTTATTCAATTATCTTATTAATAAATTTTTTATTCATTTTACTTAGTTGATTTTGTTTCCGTTGCTACCTTGCCAACTATCTGAATAAAACGTAAGATTTCATGTTCGTATATCCTGTTCACCCTTAAAATAAATGTATAGTGATGTGATATGATGTACTGTGACTTCTCCTTAAACAGAGTCAGGAATCTCTCAGCAACTACGCCCAAAGAAATCTGTTAGCCACTTTACCTTCCCTTTCTATTCCCCACCCTAAGCTTTCCCATAATCTGCTCCATCCCATTTCCACAACATAATCTTTGTATATAAATCCCCCTTATCTTTTCCCAAACCCAGCATAAAAACCAATAACCCATTTTCTGTATAATCCCTTTTTTCATATATATTCTTCCATAACTTCATTATATGTACTCTTTCTGTTTACAAGTATTTACATTCAATTAACAGATGCCTAATATTTTCTATGCCTTCCTTACATAATTTACAGACTAAATCTCCCATATTTTTCCATTTACATGTATATTCACTTGTTGCTAAAGATCCCGTTCAAGCTTTAAACAATAAACTACTTTCCTTACTATTATCATATATTAACTCGCACCTAATATTCTGTTTATTTCTATATATATTTAAACTCTTTTTACTCTCCATACTAGTTCTCCATCTCTCTAACTCCCTATTCTTTATTAATAAATCTATTCTTTTATCCCATTCCTTACCACTATAACACTCAACAATCCTCCTAACACAATCATCCCATCTTTTGTACAAATATACTGATATAAATTCTTTATCCAAATCTTTTGCATACCGCATTACCTTTCTCACCCATCTTGTTGCCTGCCCTTTACTCATAACCCAATTAAATACTATTTTGGCTATTCTTTTATTATCCATAAACTGCAATTTACCAAACATTTTCAGTTT
Source organism: Epiperipatus broadwayi (assembly GCA_028023455.1). Taxonomy (NCBI): domain Eukaryota; kingdom Metazoa; phylum Onychophora; class Udeonychophora; order Euonychophora; family Peripatidae; genus Epiperipatus; species Epiperipatus broadwayi. Next base: position 6,744,903 of record JAQFVV010000036.1, on the reverse strand, counting down.
ACTTTTTGCATCTCTCATATGAAAACTTGACCATCCCATTTCTCCTTGAATTGCCTCCCTTGCTATCCATACATCTGCATCCAATGCATGTCTTCCTACTTCCCTTTGAACTTTTTCTAAGTAATTTAATACCCCTTTACTAACACATAATGCATCATTACCATATGTTAACCCTACTACTGCAACTCCCTTCCATATAATTCTAGCTACATTATATTTATTATATGAAAACACTGTTAATTTCTTTATCAATCCCTTTCTTTTCTTTGCTTCATTTATCAATTTTTTCTCCCATTCATCCAAATAATTTTTCTGATTACTTAAAATAATTCCCAAATAACTATATCTATTCACCACAATTAACATCTCCCAATAAAAATTCTACATCTTTGCTTTCCCCAGTATTAATCATCATTATATTTGATTTTTCTTCACTAAATTTAATCCCCATCTCTTTACCCACCCTTGCACATGTTCTCAGCATAACTTCCATATCTTCTCTTCTTTCTGCACACAAAAATATATCATCCGCAAAAAAAAGACCCGACAAAATATATACTCCCTTACTATCTATTAACAGTATCTCTATCCCTCTTTCTAATCTTTCTATTGCTCTTTCCATTTCACTCAAATACAACACAAACAAAATAGGTGACATAGGGCATCCTTGCCTTAGTCCCACCCCATTTTTAACTTCAATTGATTCTATATTCCCTAATTGATATATATAATAATTATTTTCATATAATTTCTTAATAATATCCACTAAAGTTTCATCCATTCCCAAATTTGCTAAACTTATCCATAATCTATTTCTATTTACTCTATCATATGCCTTCTCTATATCTATAAAACTCATATATAACTATTTACCTGAATTCCTACTCATATCCATAAGTTGTGTAACTACAAATAAAGTATCTCCTATACGCCTATCTAATCTAAAACCTTCTTGCATTCCCCCCACTACATTCTTCCCTTCCATCCATTTTACAACTCTTCTAGCCACCATATATGAGAAAACTTTATATAAAACTGATGTTACCACTATCGGTCCATAATTATTTAACTTTCTATGATCCTTGCCCTTTCCTTTAAATAATAATCTTACTCTTGTATTACTCCAACTACTCGGAAAAACTCTATTCTGTGCCATCTTAGTTTCGAATTAGTGGTGCCCTGGTTGTCAGTATATGCGAGAGACAAATCTTTTCGTCCGGTATAGTAGGGATCAAATGATTAAATATATTCCACAAATGCATTAACTTAAAATTTTATATTTGAAATTTAATAGTAATCTATGAATTTGGAAACAAGATAAATACATTGTTTTAATACTTATTTAATATTATGGTTTGAAAAGAATATCACAGTCTAATTTTTTGGAAAAGCAAATTTAAAGAAAAAATTTTGGAAATTTAATTTCAATAAAAATAATACAAAAACTTAATTTCTTCAGCATCAGATTCACTACTGACAAGATTCTCATCATTATCATTATTTGCTGCATTAGTACTCTCATACAGTTAATAGTCTTAAACATCTATTACTTTACAGTATATGACTTCAATTTTTAAAAGATCATAATTTCTGTACTTAATATTGTATAATTTCATCACAGTAACCAAAGGAGGGGGACACATCTCACTCCGGTCAGACCTAGGATCTTCAGGTAAGATGATCATATCCACCTCCAATCGGTAAGCTCTAAGTTTACTCATTAAATATAGATATAATTTAGGCCAGTTCATCTATACCTCACCCCTCCTGGGGATTCCATTACACCTCAGTATTCCAACTCAGGGAGAATGTTGCCTTCAGCTCTCTTCAGGGATGAATTTACTTTGTGTAGCAACTATCACACCTCTATATATATAGATTTCTATTGACTTAAGATACATCCAATCCTATTGTGGTGTTAATGTACAATAATAATATGTATGAGTGTGCGTGTATATTGTACCGGTCGAAAAGAAGCCAACACATCAACAAATCCAAACTCAAAGTCGGATTCAAACTCAGGCGGTTCAAACTGAATTCAAACCCAACTCACGAGCTCAGATCCAATCAATGGATGACATATATCGACGGTACATGACTATGCGCCAAGGAACTAGCTCAACGGATGATGATGATTAATGAGACCCCTGATCTACCTCTAATAACGTATAATAAAATAACTAACAATCTTTATAAGTCAACTCATATATATATATGTTCGGGTTGCCAATACAGACAGTGAGCATTAATATTAAAATAATTTGAATAAGAAAGAAAGTTAAAAAAAAACCAAATGTGTTAATAAAATGTTTAATAATAATTATAATTTTGTTCAACTTTTAGATTGTGATTATATAAATTACCTCTAGTCTTTAAACGGAATTTATATTTACAACAAGAATGGCAGTCCTTATTATATGCCAATACTATTACGCAATATTATATGATAAATATATGTCTATGCCCCCGACAAGAAAATAAAGTAGATAAAGGTATTTGGCTATGACTGAAATTATTATTCTGATTCTAAAGGAAAGAATGTGAGATTTATTTTCACATTCGCAAATCAATTCATAAAGAGCAAGATACGTATTTAGGGCATAACTTTAATATTTAATAGAAAACTTATTTAATTATAAATAAATATGAATTTGTTCGACTTTAATAAAATCAATTCATCATGATTTACGAGCATGAGAGCGGGCTTTACCTGAACTGAGAAATAAACGGTACTGACGACTTATGAGCTATAAGAATAAATATGAAAAATAATGGCTTGTCTGTGATTTGAGAAAATAGCAGGGCGCTTGTATTCGACAAGTCTTTGATGCCCTATACGAAGGATCCATAGAACACGGAAAACCAGGTTGCGTCGTAGCCTCAAACCTTTGGTGTTCCAAATATAAAACGAGCAAGTGAGGAAGTACTTTCTTCCTATGTAATTTAACAAACAGTAATATCACCGAGGACAAGCCTGTGAAGCAGGAGATGGCTCGCGTCAGCAATGTTCCGAAAAATGATGACTTGGTAATCATCTTTTAATTAATAATAAAACCCATTTTATATAACGAATGCTCTACGTGATGACCTGATCAAGTTAAATTAAAGTCAAACGTGCTTTAATCAACAAATATTTAATGCAATTAGAAAATACTTTAATTATACCCTAAATCTCACGCCCTCCCTGAATATTAATAGAAAGTATAACATTTGAATTAGAATATATATTCATTTAATTCCTTTATCAACCTTTTTGCGAAACAATATATTAACGTGAATAAATAACTATTATAAATTCAGTAAAGTGGCCGGGAGCATAGGTTAAAAATTGAGCTAATAATTTGTTGATATTAGCCATTAATAAAATAGCAAAAATTGTACAAATCATTCAACTCGATAATTAATAGAACTGTATCAAAATAGTTCTAGTAGGTAAGAATTACTGTAAAAATAAATATAATATTATTTAACAAGGCAAATGCAACGAAGGGAATTATTATCGAGTTGAAGTTAGTATTGGCATATAATAAAAAATAAACAACATTAATAAATCACACAATAAATATATATAATATAATAAATGAACCGCCATCGTAAGAAAAGAGAAAGTTAACAAATATTAAATTTAAAGACTAGAGATTAAGATAGAGAATTACTACATAATTTAAAATAGCATTAATACCTTAAGGAAAGAGAAGAGCTTTTAACAGTACTTAATTTAAAGGTAGTGTAAAATAAAGTTCGAAGACCGGTGAGAAAGTAGCGGTTCATATAAGATATTACCATTTCTTCATGGTTGGCTCCTTAAATTACACACGGCAGAGTCCAGTTAGATGAGACGTAGATGCGCATTTTGGAAAATTATTTGAATGACATTTTGAAGGATTTCTCTAAGGTTTACACAGCTTACGATTGGTATATGAATTTTTATATTACAGCCACATTGAAGATTTTCAGGGGACTTCAGGAACTGTAGTCAGACTCCTCAAGTTAAGCCCCCCCACCATGGTAGAAACACTATTTTACTTCATAATTTAACTGAGCGGCTTCTTCTCTAATGAAATATATATAGCTTCTCTTAATGAGGAATAATAGCTGCTTGGAAACTTTTCCTGGGCTCTTTATACTGTATCTGATGCCTTCAGGCTAGCGCTTCTTTCCTAATCTAGTTGTTTTTAGATACATTCCTTCGATAAGGCTTTCAAACTCATTAGCTTGAATTCCTTCTCTAATTGAAAATGAATTCTTAAGATTTGAAAATAATTTAATTAGAAAAATGAATCCTTATCTTTTTTAATTAATAAAACTTTACTATTGTTTTTAAGAATTTTAAAGCTTATCGAAGGAATGTGGCTTTTAATCAACGAAACTTTACAAATTATTTAAAAGTAAAAAAAAACAAGTATTCCCGACGCAATGAAACTTTCGAACAATTTATATATATTTAATATTTACAAGTATATATGCACAATCCACGCATTTATAATATATATAAATTCATGAATAATTCTAACATGAATTTATTAATAGAAATGATTAGTTTAAATCTCAAATGAATTAATTTTAACACACATTTATAATAGTTTTTCTTTAAGGAAACTAGCGTGGACTGAAGGTATAAAGCCCCATTGCATCGGAAATTTTAGGTTAGTACAAGGGTTTGAAGTTGGCTACATATGAAAGATCATGAAGATAGGATTGAACTTAAATCCGACTGCTTCAATATATAATCAATTAAGTTGACGAGAGAGTGTGTGAGAGATTTGGTAAGCAAAAGACCAATTTCATTTAAAACACATTAAATTTTTTTATTTATAATAGATAAAAAATCCAAACTCTATTAGCATAGTAAAAGATATAATCATATGTGTCCAATATGCATCTCTACCATATCAATGATTAAAATTATCTATTACTCCAACCCAAACTCATGGTAAATATGCATCAATAGACACTCATTATTTACACAGCAAATAAGATCAGCAAAGATAAAAACATAAATAAATTATAAGTTCATTGTCTTAACGATCGCGAACCTGACTATTTACAATAGCTCCATTATCCAATTTCCCCGTAGAAGTTCCATCTTCTTTGGGGACCCCCCTAACTATGTACAAGTTTCCTAACGTTGATAGAAAAGAACGTTCACACAAGCAATAGTCATTCATACCGAATAAACTAAGTATAATGATTATTAGTTAAACGTAAACAAATAACACAAGCTTTGTCCTGCACCAGTGCATGTAATTAATATGGAAGAGTAACAAAAATTCTTACCTTATCCCATATTATGTGATGATGATGATCAGATGTCACGTCACTATGGAGGGAATTAACCAAAATTTTATTTACAAAAGAAAATATTTTTTAGCTTGATAAATCTCCCCCCTCCCCTGTACTGTTACTTCTTATTGCTATGGACTGTTCTGACTAAAATATGCTGAAACTTCCAAGTGTGAAAGAAAAATGAAGATAGAATTTTACAAATGTACAAAGCAAAAAAAAAAAAAATAACACAATAATTTTGATTTTGTTCAAATCTTATTGGTTAGAGTCTATAATTTTAACATTAATGTCTCTCGTGGATAGTTTATTTATCTTCTCGTAGGTCCGCTCTAATAAATCCTCCAACGCTCACTCAGATTCTCCGGCAACACGGTAGAACAAAGTTGTTTCCATTTCGGATGTCACTTTCTTCCTGGATCCACTCAGATACTTTGGATGAGTCATTTTTCTAGGCATTATTTAATAAGTGAATTAAATCATCATGCTTTATGGCAATTAAGGTAACACACCAGTCCTATGGCACGTTTATCTAGCCAATATACATTGTTTAATAAAATTTTCTTCAGCTTATTATTTGGTGTTTAGTAAATTTATGCAAAGAAAAATTTTACTCTATCGTTTATATGTATGTGCTGGCGATATAACATTCCCTTTTCTTAAACAAAGGCAAAACTCCCCATACAGTAGTGCCATTCTGTGCCAAACAGAGTAATCAATGGATGCCAGAAGGCTTGTGCATAAAATCCCTATCTGGTGCCTACTCATCCAATATCCCCAGACTAGTTTCTGGCTTGTGGCCATCATCAGTGAGGAGCCTTGGATCTGAGAGCACTGCACCTAGATCTTAGGATCTCATGCAACCTCCAGCAGCCACCTTTTAACTCTACTTTACTACAAAACTATGAGAATGAAATTGAAAACATTGTTAATATCTTCAATCTAAGCTCAATAGCTTATATAGTCATATGGGTCTGAACTCAATTCAGCACCCATACATTTTGGTGTCTTTGGCTCTTAAACAACCATAGCCACCACTATCCTATTAGGCAGGATTGGTGTTAAACCATCAAACATCACATGATCACCATCTCTATACTAGCACATAATTTGTTGTAAACAAAGGCAAAACTCCCCATACATTAGTGCCACCCTGTGCCAAACAGTATAGAGATGGTGATCATGTGATGTTTGATGATTCCCTTTTCTTCTTGTTGGATTGATAATGCAGTCTTTTGTCTTTGATTATAGATGTAAAATTATTTCAGTTCTTTAGTTACGCTGCTAAAATTCATCAACTTTTGCCGTTTTAAATGTTGATTACAATTTCTTTCAACTTTTAGCGCTATAAAATTTTATACAAAGGATATGGTATTTTCGAACCTATCGTCCATTTTATCCTTCATTCTAATATTCGATTTTAAGATATTTACAGTCTGCGATTATTACATCCTCTGATAAAATACAACAGAGAATAAAAATGAACTAGGTTTGCTTTTATACTGGGCCTTGTTTCCATTGTCTAGCAAACTCACATTTTCAATTTCCTTTTTCATCGCTGTATGTGCCTAGTATGCAAATTAATGGTTGTTACTGAAATTATGTAATAAGATTATGTAGCAAAATTACATAGTAAAATTCTACTGTCATTTTCTAACACTTGGTTGTTTAGATATTGACTTGACATCAGGTCATCATCATGTCTACTAAGTTACTGTCTTACATCGTAACGTTTACACTTTGATAAACAAGTCATTATTGGTATAGGTATATATATGAAAGGTTTCTATGATCAGGTCTTTATTTTACATTGAAATAAAACACTTATTTCATTTGAGCATCTTGGTTTGGTGCTTATTAAAATAAACTTCGAGTGTGTATATGTATATATGTTTATTTACAAAGAAAGAAATGACAATGCATACCTAATCTATTAACTCAGTCAGGTTTTTCATGGGTTTAGTTTGATATTGTGGATACATAAGGGTTGATTTGAACTGGATTGTAAGCTACCCTTACAACTATCATGATATTTTTAGCATTAAAAAGATGGGGGTGAGAATGATTTTTAATAAGATATTCACAATCTTATATATAAAGGGTGGTAAAAGCTAACAAGTATGATAATTACAAAAATAAAATTGTAAAACAAAGCAATTAAGTATCTCCATGTAAAAAAACCCCCCATGCCTATGCTATATCCTAGCACAACCAAAATCTAATAGCAACAGTTTTGGATATATGAGCATGTATATTTCCAGACCCAATCTATATTAAGTCATGTTAAAGAGTTCAATATCAGTAATATAAAAATAGTCATATAAAGTATGAAATTTTACAGTTTCTAAAAAAAAAAAAAAGGATGGATAACTCCAGCAAATATTTTTTTAATGCAGAAATAAAATACCAATTATTAATTAATTTGTATTTTTGTAACCTTTAATAGGTATTGGAAATGAACTGATATGCATATATCAGTAGCCACCATAATTAATGCCAGAAGAGATTCTACTATTAATATTTCTTTTCCATTAAATTATTTCAATGAAGAATTGCATATAATTATTATTGCCTGCATAAAAAAATTGACCAATTATGTCTTTTATTATAACTAACATTTTGACTAGCAAGAAGGCTACTTTGGAGTTAAAACGTTTCATTAATATATACTTATTGTGTATTATATTATTGTACAAAATATGTATAACTATATGCATATTAACATATTAAAAAAAATATATGAACATAATCAAATAATACATAAAAATATATGGCTATATGATTTAAATATATATTATTGAACACCAAATAATGTGAAATATAACCAGTGTTACAGTCTTTTTTATGTATCCGTATACGAACTTGGAAGCAAATAAGAGATGTCACTTTCGTTCATTCTGTCATGTCTCTGACATTAAAGGGCATTGCATTAAATATCATAGTATATTTAAGTTAGAAATTTAAATCTCTGACTATATTTTATATACATATTTGTCAATTCCAAGCTCTAAATAAAAAAAAAATTGTCAGAAAATCAAAACTGACATAAAAAGTGTTGACAACGGTTCACTTTCATTGTGCACCTAAATCGTAGAATCTAATGCAACTCTCCAACAGTCACTATAAAGTTTTGAGTCCAAAATGAAAACAAAATAATATTTTCAGATCTATACAACTATACAAGCTGATGATGAGCTTAGCATGATAAAATTATTGTTTTAATTTTGGACTCGAAAGCTTTATAGTTGGACAAAAAAGTAAAAGGTTGCTGCTGGAGAGTTGCATTAGATCCTAAGATCTAGGTGCAGTGGTCTCAGATACAAGGCTCCCACTGATGAAAGCCACAAGCGAGAAACTAGTCTGGGGATATTGGATGAGTAGGCACTAGATAGGGATTTTATGCCCAAGCCTTCCTGCATCCATTGATTACTCTGATTTGCACTGAGTGGTGTTACTGTATAGATAGTTTTGCCTCTGCGAGTTGTAGCTGCATTTAACAAATTAAAATGACTTGATATTTCATCGTAGAAATATAGTAAAAAAAAACTAAATTAGTTGTATATAAAACTATTATTTTGTCTAAAATTTTCTGCAGAAGACTTACTTGAAATACATATTAGAAAAACTTAAGAATGCTCTGTAAGTTTCTAAAAGTTAATGATCAAAAGCATTTAATCGATAAGTTTTTCAACTTTCTGAACTATTGTACAGCCATATCTTTGTTGGATTAAACAAGTGAAGCAAATGAACAGAAATAGACTTCTTACGAATAATGAACTTGAATTTTGCAGGAGACGCAGACTAAATTTATTTTATTCCAAAGACAGTCTAAAAAATGCAATATTAACTGGTTTTTATTGGGAAGACATTACTGAGAAGAGAATACAATGGAGGTACGATTAGATAAGATAATGAAATATTTCAAAAAATAACGTTTGCAGCAGAAATTAAAAATAGTATTACAAAATCTCAAATAGATCAGCGTGTGATATATGTAAATATATTTCGTTCACAGTTTAGTTTGTACATCATTGTTCTACATTCTTTCATGAATGGCCCCCAATGATGATAAATAATACTATTTATCATATCTATTTACCATCATTTTTGAAAATAAATTTTTTTGTTTTGTTTTAATCAAATGTATAAAGTAAAAAAAACCCATATCATTTGCCAGAAATCCTTTTTCAAATAAGTTTTTTTTTTTTGTTAATTTAATATTAACAAAAAAAAAACACACACACACACCATTAAAAAGTAAGCAATACAATTATATAAAATTTACCTCCAGCTTGTAAAAGTTTACGCAAGCAAGAAGAATTTTCACTTATCGCTGCTGCATGTAGAGCAGTACGTCCCCAATCATCCCTTCCATCAATGTGATGAATTTCATCACCATTTAAAAGATCTTCCATGAGCTCAATATTATCCCAGAGAGCTGCTTGATGTAAAAGCTTTCCAGGAAAATCATGGTCCTTATTTGACATCGTTATGGTTAAACCAAGCGGTGACAAAACATCCAACTAGAATTAAAAACAATATATATACATATGCATGTGTTATTATTAGTGAGAGCATTTAAATATCCATTATCACTTCACGATTTAACTAAAAATTAAGATTATATATTAGCCAAATTCTGAATTGTGAACTATGAAAATCCAAGATTCACAGGATCAATTCCAGAGAATCCCACAAATAAAAGAATAAGTTTGAATGCTATTTATATTAAGCAGATTTCACTTGCATTGTTTCGTAATCTGAAAATTGAAACAAACTACAATCCTCTTAATAGTTAACAAGCACACATATAATTACATGCAACCTTCTTTACATATACATTAATATTTTACATATAAATCACTATATAAACATATTAATGATCAAGTTTTTAAGAGTATGAAAGTGATTTTGATTTCTACTATATAAAATATAATTATATGTGTGCTTATAAATTAAAAAGACACATTTAATAATTATATATAGTTCAACTTTCATGTTTGAAACAAAACAAGTGAAATCTACTTAATACAAATAAAATTCAAGCCTAATCCTATTTAGTAAACTTCATACTTGCTCTGTTTTATTATTCTTCACATAAATAAAAATACAATAAAAGACAAATGACCACCAAGATGCATTTCATGCTGAACCAGCACTCATCAGTTGGCCCAGGTCACCAGCTCTCATATATATATTTTTATTACATGAAGAGAATTTATTTATGGCAAATTGTCACATCTTTATTTACAACCACAAAACTTACTCCACTCACAACTTTAGCAGAGCTGATGAAGGAGCTTACTCTGTAATCGATGTTGTAAACTTTATATTGTTATAACTCAGAGAACTATTTATATTTTAATTAAATAATATGCTAATATAGAGTGCTTACTTGAAAGGAATTAATGACATAATTAGTTATATAAATGTTTGTGTATATATATAAATTATACATAGCTAAATAGAATATTCTTTGTGGTGGTATAACTTCATTTTAAGAATTTTTCAAAATATGAAATTCAATTTTATAGTTCCAACTCTTTCTCTCATTCATTAATACACTTTTGGGTCCATTATTATTAATCAGTTTAATTATTCTATTTTAATTAATATTTGATTGTAATAAAATAGAACATATCCAAAAAGTGCTCCCAAATATACTAAAAGAATAATTTTTCTGCTGTCAAAAATCTCGTTTTCCTAACAGATTAAAAGCAGCAAACATATGATAAATCTTTAATCTTAATCCAAAATGTATAAATCACTACTGCTACACAGAAAATAATACATATTACGATAGTAATGAGGCAATGCTATTCAAATAAGAACTGTCGCCATCTGTAACCGCTAAGGCAGTCAAAAAGTTATAAAATGAATCAGCTTATGTTATTCTAAAATATACATAGAATTGTTACTTTAAACCACTACTGATCGAATAATAAATAAATCAAAGTTTGCTTTTATTAGATTAATAAAAAATTTGTGTGATAAATTTTTAATCTTAATCTGTTTAAATGCATAATGCAATATGGTTATATCCATATACAGAACATAATACTTAGGTATAAACAATTATATATAAATTATCATAACTACTATGGATCTTCCAAGCAATGTGATAAAAAATATGTCTAACCTCTAAGGTATACTGAAAACATGAGTCAATTATTTGCTTTTAGCAAAAGTTATACATATGTAAGTTAACAGACAAGATTTAAAATGATTGGCATATGTTTACATTAATATTGACGTCATTTGATATATCTTAATAAATAAAGGATTATGTCTAACTTCCTATTATTTTTTTTCAACCAGATTATAATATAGTCATTAATAACAAGATCGGCCCAAAAATAATCGTTTTTAAGAAAAAAATATCATCAATGGATTAATTAATTTTTAGAATATGCATGAAATAACAAAATATGCAATCTACATGGAAACAATTTCACTGCATTCCTAACTATGTGATCTCTCTAATAATTATAATCATTTAATAATTAAGCAATAATGTGCAACTAAGCATTATGTGTAAGTAATAATTATTTATCAATATCACAACAACGATTTAATATCTGTTTTGGCTATGTGCTAGGCCTACATTAATTTACTTTGTTTTTTAACCATTAACTTAACAACTTCTTCACTCAGGGTGTTAAAGCGATTGTATATACTATTATTAAAGTTATATAAATAGTAATATAATAAAAGCTATATAAAATAGAAAATCTGCACTAATGCACAACTATTATATATGTAACAATTAATTTACTTCTTCCACATATTTCAAATGAATGAGATAACTACGACTACTTACATTTATAATTTTTTGTGAATAGATTGCATGACTGAACTATTACAGACAGATATGATCAATATCAAGTATATGTAAAAAGTATTTTTATATAATATGCAAATTTGACTTTAACGCGTATATAAAAGCACTCCTGTTTTAATTAGAAGCAATGTATTTCCTATTTCTTATCAAATTAATGAATTAGTTATTATCTGGGATAGATTAAAGTTTTTTTTTATATTAGCAATGATATGATTTCATTAGCAGCAAGTGATTTTATAAACTGAAATTAATAAATGCCATTTAAAAACTAGACAAATATTTACAGAAGGAGCAGCTGTTTTATAAATTAATTGTCCAAGTTCATCAGATATGTATTCTGTATATATTTTTCAGTATAAGCTAGCGTAAAGTCTTGGAAGTTTTTCTCTCTGCATGTAAATGCAAACATAATTACACACATGCAAATGCAATATAGTAAATGATAAAATTAAAGTTACTATCTATTAAAAATATAATTCTTAATTTAAACGGCATTAAAGCTAAGCAAGATATACCTTTGATTGAAAGCCATTCAACTTCATTTAAATGAAATACAAACCACAGGCTTAATGAAAGAGATTAAAGTTATATCACTATTTCAAAAAGTTAAAATCCGCGAATACAAAAGGGAGAAGGGGGAGGGAGAGATATATAGCTTCAAGGTAAAATTTAAGCTCTAATGATTGAATTAAAATTCATTAAGCAAATCTAACCAGTAAAACGAGTATAAAGTAGCATTAGTATATTTAAAATATTTTAATAAACAGTTTAGATATAAAAAAATGTGTATACATTATAAACTGTTAAATTGTTCTCATAAATTTTCCTTATAATGATCAACATTTTTTGCACACATTTATATGTATAGCCCCTAATATTAAATTTGGCTAGCATTTGTACAGTATGATTTTGTCGATTGGGATTTTAAATTTGTCCAATTGGCCTGTCGATGTTGAAGGATAGTGAATCTATACATCTTATACTGATATTAATCTTTTCATTAGCATGTTTCAAGCATTATATGTTCTAATGAACTGGATCTATTGATAATATGAAGGGATAAAACTACTTTCAGCAGGTCATTGATTCATATCTAATCAGTATATATTCAGTTTTTCTGCGGTCCACAATATTTCAATTGTAATCAACCTTCTATTTTAAAGCTATTAATATATTTCATATTTATTTGTTCATTGTCCAATTTTTATGTTGATTAGAGTACAGTAAACTGAACAATTCTAAACACAGCTTAAATCTGAAAAGCATTTCTAGACTTTCCATTGAAACACTGCCAAGTATTATTTCACTACACATAAAAAAGGCAAAATTCCCCATACAGTAGTGCCACTCAGTGCAAGCCAGAGTAATCAATGAATGCCAGAAGGCTTGCTTGTGGCTTTCATCAGTGAGTAGCCTCGGATCTGAGAACACAACTGTATGGAGTGTTTTGCCTGTTTTAATAACAGTTATGAGCAAGCATAAGTAATGGTGATCATGTGATGTGTAGTGGTTCACTACACATAACTTAAATGCTACTTTTTTTCATATATATTATATCCAAGAAAGCATGTCTTAAAGAATATCTATCTATTTTGAAATTAACATTAGTTTTTATTATCTTTACATTTGATCATAATTCTTGTAAATCAAATACTTTTCGGCTTTGTTAGAATTCATTGATCTTTTTAATTACTACCAGCATGTACGAGCAATTAAATCTCTTATTCTATAGTTTTATCTGTATTATACACATACATAGCAGTTCACTTTTATTATAGTGAATTGTGCTGAATATTATTTAGTATAATCTTATTCATATAATGGTAAGCAGATTCTGTTTGGTTTCTTTTCACTGGTTTTAAAAGAAAAATGAATCTATATTCAAAATGAAAAAACAATACCTAAGCCTGAAATTGCAATGATAGAAGTTTCATACAGTAAATTATAGCAACTTGTAAAGAACGGAAATGGAATCAATTAATGAATTTGACTATGGGAGAAATATTAATCCACAAAAACATCATCACAATGAACTACAGAGAATTCTGACTATAAAAACTGTTGCTCCAAGAGTTAAAAAAACTTTAGATTGTTATCCTAATGTATTACCATTTGATATTTTATTTTATGATTTCTAAGATTAATGTGCATTTAATTCTAACAAACTATATTTCATTTCGAATAGAGTGTTCATATAACATATTATTTGACTGATTAAAGGACAAAGCAAATGTTTTAAGAGAGAAAAAAAAGTAGCATTTGTTGAAAAGCAGCCACAAGTAATCAACCTATGTTTTAAATCAACTGAAATAAAAATATAAATTTGTATTTTAAAAAAAAATTGCTTCATCCCGTCTTTAATATATATATGATACAAGTTGTTAAAATTTTACCTTTTTTAAAAAAAAAGTTTTCTACAATGTGAAATTGTTAGCAAAATAAAGTTGTATATAATTGGGATGTAATATTTACTTTATACACACAGTATCCACAATAATAAGTGTAATATAATTATTAGTATTTTACATTGAAGTTTTATTTTAAAATTTGTTCGAATTCACCTATAATTAGTCCTCCTTTTGATTATTATGAGTTAGATTTCATATATGTAGAACTTAAAATATAAATGCAGGAGTTAGATCACTGTTGAATGGTTAAAATATTTTAAATCTATATCAGGGGTCTGCAAACTTTTGAGATGAAAGAGCCAAATCTAACACTCGCAGCAATTTAAAAAATATTGGAGAGCCATTGATATATTTTTACAAATAAGAAAAATTTAAAGAAATACTATAACAAGTTTAATTACATCTTTATTAAATATAGATTAATCACATGGAACGTTGTTAGGATTGTTTTACAATGAGCTTGCATTTACTTAAAAAGTTTAGTAGGTCTGGTTGGTATCTAATGGTTTTTAATTTAAGGCATTATTCCAAGTTGGCATCAGTAATTTGGTTCCTCAATTTACATTTAATAAAATTCATGTTAGAAAATGAATGTTCACATAAGTATGTAGATTCAAAGCTATTGGTATTTTTTTTTTTTTTTGCAATAACAATCTTTTGTCCTTCATTTAACTGATGAAAATAAAATAGATCTTTTAAATCCTCAAGATGATTCAAAGGCTTTTCCTCTATATCATCTTTGAATACCCTAACAAAAATAAATTTGAACAGGCAAAACTCTCCATATAGTAGTGCCACTCAGTGCATTTTGCCTGTTTTAATAGCAGGTATGAACAAGCATAAGAAATGGTGATCATGTGATGTTTGGTGGTTTAAAAATAAATTTGGCTACTGTGCTATGTGCCATGAGTCTTTCCTTTGTAATACTATCCACCTTGGGATCTTTACCATGATATATCAATAGATCTTCATCTGTTATATTTTCACCAGTCTGTTTTGCAATATGTGTATTAAAATCTCTGTCAACCTTTTTATTAATTGTCAAATTTTTCATTTTATCGTCTAATCTATTTCTTTCTATGCATAGATCCAATATTTGATTCATAAGAGGTTGGTTTACATTACTTATGTTCCATATAATACTTCCTTCAACTTCTTACATTAAAGTTTATTTACATTTGATGAAGTTCTTGCACTAAAGATTGTTGTTGATTTTCTTAAACTTGGATCAATCTATTTTTTAAACCTTCCACTATCAACTCTATTTTTGTTGACCTATCTTGTATTTTCTCCAAGTCAGTTTTTACTTGTTGCTGTTCACTTCCCTTCTTTTCTACCTCTTGTTCAACCTCTACAGGATTTGTTTTGCATTTACTATATCCTTTTTTAACATTTATATGTTCTGTTTTGACTTCTCCCAATTCTTGTTTAATCATTACCAAATTCAGCTTACTCTCATCAACAATTTGTTTTATCTCTGCATGACCCTGTTTAAGTTTTATTTGAGCCTGTCTATTTACTTTATGGGCTTGTCTATTTCTTCATGAGCCTATCTATTTTCTATTCGGTCTTATTCATGGCTCTGTTTAAGTTCTAATATTATTTTCGCAAGATCAAATTCCATTGGCTTAATGGAATCATGTTTTTCCCAATTCACTAGGTTTTTTTTTTTTATAGGTTATTTCTAAGCTTTCTTCTTTAGATGAGATTATTTCTAAATTTTCCCTTATGTTGTCCAAATCTTTATCCACCTCATTTTTTTGTTCATGTGTTTCTGCAATTTATTATTTATTTAATTATTACTTTTTAATATTATTGTATCTTCAATATAACTAATATATAACTAATATCATTAATAAGATCAAATTCCAATCCTGATAAAACTTCATCCAGTGCTTCTACGTTCCTCTCCACTTTTTCAAACTATTCATTAGTCAAATTAACTATTTCATCTACCTATAAAAAAAGCAAAGCAAAACTCCATATAGTAGTGCCACCTGTGCTAAACAGAGTAATCAATGGATGCCAGAAGGCTTGTGCATAAAATCCCTATCTAATGCCTACTCATCCAATATCCCCAGACTAGTTTCTGGCTTGTGGCCTTCGTCAGTGAGGAGCTTTGGATCTGAGAGCACTGCATCTAGATCTTAAGGATCTAATGCAACCCTCTAGCAACCACCTTTTATCTCTACTTAACTACAAAACTATGAGCATGAAATTGAAAACACAAAAAATATTTTCAATCTAAGCTCAATAGCTTATATAATCATATGGGTCTGAACTCAGTTCAGCACCCATACATTTTGGTGTCTTTGGCTCTTTAACAACCATAGCCATTAGATAGGGATTTTATGCACAAGCCTTCTGGCATCCATTGATTACTCTGTTTAGCACAGGTGGCACTACTATATGGAGTTTTGCTTTGCTTTGTTTATAAACAATTATGTGCTAGTATTGGAAATGTGATCATGTGATGCTTGCTGGTTTAACACCAATCCTGCCTAATAGGGTGGTGGTGGCTATGATTGTTAAAGAGCCAAAGACACCAAAATGTATGGGTGCTGAACTGAGTTCAGACCTATATGACTATATAAGCTATCGAGCTTAGATTGAAAATACTTTTTGTGTTTTCAATTTCATGCTCATAGTTTTGTAGTTAAGCAGAGATAAAAGGTGGTTGCTAGAGGGTTGCATTAGATCCTAAGATCTAGATGCAGTGCTCTCAGATCCAAAGCTCCTCACTGACGAAGGCCACAAGCCAGAAACTAGTCTGGGGATATTGGATGAGTAGACATTAAATAGGGATTTTATGCACAAGCCTTCTGGCATCCATTGATTTTTGCTTTGCTTTGTTTATAAACAATTATGTGCTAGTATTGGAGATGTGATGTGATCATGTGATGCTTGCTGGTTATTTCATCTACCTCCTAACTTCTCTTCAAATTACTAGAATTACAATATCCATAATTAGTTTTCCTTATGATTTTTTTCTCCTGTGTTTTAAGAAAACTTTATCATCTAACATCTAATCTATTTATGACCCTTCCTATCTATCAGGCATTGGTTGGGATGCCATTTCATTTGTAATTCATATGTGGTTTATTGTATTCCCTGTATCATATATGTCTTGAGCACTACCAATTTGATGAAGCAAACTGGAACTTAATTCCTCAATTAGATGTTAACCTAAATGAGGCATTATTTAAAATACTATAGCATAAAAACTTTATTTATTTTACAAAGTTCTTAGCTCTTGTATACATCATCATCAACCATTATCAATCCACTACAGGATGAAGGTCTCTCCAAGTTCAATCCATCTTCTCTGATCTTTAGTTTCTCTTCTTCACATCACCCCTGCACACATTCTTATCTCATCCATCCATCTCACGTGTTCTCTTTCTGGGTTTTTTATAATCTCTTGAAAACCAGTTTAAGATTTCATACGTACAAACCTAAATATCCCGGGGTCTAACTCAAAGCCTTAATCTCTTTATCAGAAAATCTAGTCTCTAAATAGGCAACTAACAGTAACGTTGTCTAGTCACTACCTCAATCTACAATAAGCTGACAAATTTACAACAAAAGAACATATGATTAAATAGTTTTATTAAACCCAGATTACATAATTTCCTTATATTTAATTAATATGTTTGTCAATATTATTATTATTTTTCGAATTATACACCTCCGAAATACTAGTATTAATTGCTTAAATCAATTATTATCAGATTCATCTCTACTGATCTGTTTGAAGTAAATCCATACTGGAAATTAATATTGCTTAACAATGCTATTGGTCTATAGTTTTTTGGATCATTTTTACACCCCTTCTTCCAAATTAGAACAACTCTAGATAATTTATACATATCATAAAAAATAGATTTTTGTAAAAATAATGTGAAAATATGATTTAAAATAGGGACAACAAACTCTGCACAACCATCAATAATAAACATAGGAATATCATCAATAGAAACATTTATCTTTTATAACTTTAATAGGATCAATTACCTCATCATTTGATATCTTGCCTATCTGAACAATATCGGTCAACTTATTATGACTAGCAATAGAAGAAGTTATAGTTTTATCACATACAGTTACAAAATTATTAATTTGATTACAAGAGGATTGACCTTTTAATGTTTTCTGCATTTAAAGAGTTACTTTATTCATTGATTTAAATTTAATAACAGTAAAATCGTTAACATATGATCATATTTAATATTTTTCTTCATATTATCAGTACACAAATAATGACAGACACCAAAACAATTCCTTAAAATTAACAAAAAAAAAAACCAAACTTTTGTTGTAATTATTTACATTAATGAAACAAAAAAAAGTCATATAATATGCAAATTTGCCAAATATTAAAATTCATTTCCTAAAAGGTCTTCAAATTAATAAACAGAAAAAAAGAATGGGAATGCTAATTTTAGTGCCAAAATGTACTCCAAATAAAACAATTTTACCCAAAAGTGATATTAGCCCAAGTGTAATGTATTTTTTTCAAGTTATGTGCCTAGAAAAAAATTGGACCCAAAAAAGTCTTTTAGCAAGATACTACGCTTGTCATGCAGTAAAACTTAGTTGTTAATTCTTTTATACATGTTAGATTCTTTATACAGCAAATCCCATTTAAGTATATATATATTTAAAATATTTATAAATTTTAGTAGGTAAATAATAAATTCTATTTTTAAATATTGTAAATTCTACTTGTAGAAGAATATTTAGAAAATTCATTAATTTTATGTTCTAAGACATGCAGCACAAAAACAACTTGTTGATGTTTGAGAATAGATAATTATGTTGGAGAGCAAAGATGAAGTAAATAAATAAATATTGCTAAAATATAAAATTTGATAAATCTATTTAAAAATAAAGTATTAAAAAAATTCTTTAGTAAGGTCATTTTTAGTCAATTACTAACAATAATTTTATTAACAACTAACCAGTCTCAAAAATTTGTTTAAAATAACTGTAGTGTTTTGTAAAATGGCAGACATGTTTGTGCACCCCAGAAAAAACTAAAATTTATTCGTAAGGCTGTTTTTAGATCGCGCTCTGATAGCTGAGGAATTTAATTAGTGCATTGACGTAATGGCGATCGACTATTCCAAGAGATATTTGCTGATTGCAAATATTTCTGGATAAGAGATGATACCTTATTGGATGGTGTATTAATTGCTACAGTTATCAGCAAGCAATAGAAGACGGTGTAACAACTACGCAGAGAAAGCAGTGTAACATAGAGAACAGTATTGAGTAAGCAGTATTTAAGTAGAGATATCTCGCGTCAGTGCTGGCGGTTAATGATCAGCGCCCAGTGGAAATGTAGTTCACGGGTGTAGCTGAAAGAGACCGCAGTGGAGATATTGAGAGCATTCGTTGGAGAGCTTCGTTGCAGACCAATTTGTTGGAGAGCTTCGTTGCAGACCAATTCAGCGGAGAGATTGCAGACCAATTCGTTGGAGAGCTTCGTTGCAGACCAATTCGTTGGAGAGCTTCGTTGCAGACCAATTCGTTGGAGAGCTTCGTTGCAGACCAATTTGTTGAAGAGCTTCGTTGCAGACTGATTCATTGGAGAGCACTCATTGGAAAAGAACTGCGTGGGAATTGTATAATGTTATTGGCTGACCGCACAGTATGACTTGCAGATATAACATTGGCACAGTTGTAAGTGCGGATTTAACAATAACAATCACAAAATCTGATAGTCCATGTGACTTTTATGCAATCAGGTAAGGAAGTAAAACTTTTTTTTCTTTTCTCTAAAGCTCTTTACAGCTTCATAAGCATTTCCAACAACATTAAAAAAACAAACAAACAGTGAAGATGAGCTGTTTTTCTATCCCAATTTGAAATACCAGGCACTCTTATACCTGGAGCCTAATTGCAAATATAGGGAATTTGAACACAGCCTTTCAAACCCTTCACTATCCACACTACCTCATACTACTGAAACACATGACCACACACAATATAGTGTGGGATTGTGAAGGGGCTTGAAAGTCAGTGTTCGAATCCCCTATATTTACCCCTTATACTAAAATAACTAGTATTCATTCATCAAACTATATTAAATGATTACATAAAGTATGGGTTGACTAATTGAAAAAAAACCAAAAAACCACTAAGTCTGATATTGAAAACCTGAAAATTTCCAAAATTTATCTGGTTTGAATTAAAACCCAGTTTGTTAAAATGGTAAATGGAATGCATGAATCGACAAGTGCATGAAACTTTTCTAGTAGCCTTGTACTTTCAAATAAATAGGTTTTCAATGACAGCCAAGGAATATTTATAAATGATTGTAAAGGAAGTGATTAAAGAAAAATAACAAACAAATTAATTACTTTTAATTAAAAATATATAAAAAAGTACAAGATGTTATATTAAACTTTAATAAATAAGAAATGAGTCATTGAACATGTACATAACAGATTAAAGATATGTAACTTCAATGTGTTTTAGATTTTTAAAAAGTCATTTAGCTTTACTTAAAAAAAAAAAAAATTACCTCCATCTCTATTTCCTTAATATTACGTTCATGTACATATAAGAACGAAGAAACGGGGAACATTTTTAAAATCCCATTAAATAAAAATAATTGCATTAAAAAAAAAATCTTTATTTCAATAGTAAGTTCAAAGAGCAAAATAATCCGTGATTAAAAAATAATCATGTAGTCTTGATCACGTAACGTTCAAGCACCAAACTCTGGTAGGTTAAGCACAATTCCATTCAAGTAATCCAACCGAGTTATTTAACTTAGCTGTGAATCTTTCGTTCAGAGTCCGCTAATCCACTACTATGCTAAACCGCCCTAATCACAATGCTATAAAACCACTTTTAAAATATTGCAATATGTATACGTATCATATTAAAAAAAAAAAAATACTATACATTACTTCCTTTTAACTTCTTACTATTATTAGAAGGAACTAATATATGATTTGAGTTTCTTCCTTTTTTTTTTTTAAAAAAAAAAACCACTATTAAAAAAAAAAAAAACTATAAATAAATATCTGATTCAATATCATATACTTCCGGTGATAAGAATTTTATTTATTAGATTATTAATGCGGTGGAAAACCCTATCTCCCCCCCTTCCCCTTTAACAATACTGATTATTTATTATATAAGAAGCTGAAATTGATTTAATCATAATCATTTCCGGTCATTACCAATTCATTGTAGAATAAAAATTTCTCTAGTTTATTCCAATAATTCATATTCATACGTCTATTTAGCTACATCACTCTAATACCTTATCTATCTCACAAGTGATTTTCTAGGTCTATTAAATTATATATTTTAATCATAACTTGTATTTTGATAATGATTCCTTCCAAAGGTTTGACCTCATCATAATGCGCATAAAGTTAAAAATCTTTTCTTGGTGCACAAAACCAATGCTAAATGACAATTCATACTCATTGTTTCTTTCTACAACTGTCCGTTAATACTTGAATGTGCATATTACATTATAATCACTTTATAAAACAAAATAAGCGTATGTCACGCTTGAATGTGAAGCTATAATAAGATACAGTAATTAAATACGCTAAGCGCTTTCGAGGTCCTTTACCTCATATTCATAGCGAAGCTGTGAGCTGCGAAAATAAAAAATGGGGCGAGTTTTATTTTAGTTAAAATGAGTCCAAATTTTCTGAAGCTTTATATAAGCAAAAATTCTTAATATCATAATTTTCATCTTATCTAAATATCAATTCTATGCATTCTTCCAGTTATCTGATATATCCATATAATTTAAACATTTTGTGTATAATTTTGCAACATTTTTTTTACCTTATCATCTGCTTTTATGAAGTTTTAAGATTCCATTAATTCTGAGAGTTAATTCCAATCTTCATATATGACATGCTTTATTTCATATACAAGAATGAGGCATGTTTAAAATTTCAACAATACAACACTCATCAAAGTTGAATTAGTTGAACTGCTTTTTTGTACAAGTTTATACTCTTGATTTAATTATTAATATTGTTCATTTTCTGGGTCTTGTTTTTTGCAAGATCAAATTCAAAATGAAATTTGAGATATTATAAATCTTCAGGTCAGAACATTTATTTATAAATGACACTTAAAATTTAATTTACATATGTATATTAATTATTTTTTTAAGTTTTATTGTGATTAACTTCCATGTTAATAATTAATAGACAATTGCCACAATAGAATTACAGAAGCTAATAATAGAAAATCGTTAGGGAAACATATAATGGCTGTATATGAAGTGAAACAGAATGAAAAAAGGGAACTAGTACACTTTACTACTAAATCAAAATGAAATGGTATGAAAAAAAAACTAGCAAGATAATAAAATCATCATTAATTATGCATAATAGTTACATCATAAGCCTATTGAAATTCACTGTACTGAGTAAACAATTGATGTATATATTTGTAAAGTGTTATAAATAAAATTTACATGTTTGTGTATGTATTCATTAGTCAGACAGGAAAACCTCAATAAAGTAACACTCCAGAAAAGTAACAAGCAGTTATGCCAAATATACAAATGTATTCTAATTTGCAAATTATGAAAACCTAGACTAATTATGCTGATCATATGAACTGCAAATAAAAACGGCAACTTATCAGGCAGAACAAGAAAACCTCAGGATTAATCTGAAGCAATGCAAAAATTATAAAAAAAATTGTGAAATTTATGTGTAAAAAGGCTTTAACACCAGAACGAATAACAAGTAGGTAATGTTTAAATTGTATCCATATTATTATATATTCATTTAGAGTTAATAAACTAGTCATTAAGTTTATTCTCTTGCGTTTAATATTTATATAAATACAATATAAAGGTGTATTTAGCTGGTGAGAAAGAATCACCTTTGGATAGCAGAAATAATCAATGACCATCTCATAAGTCACAGAAGAAAAAGAGGGATTTATAACAGCATAAGATACTTACTCCCAGTATAAGCAAAGCAACAGAAGAATAAAGCCAATTAAACAAAATAAGAGAGCACATGTTTACGAAGCAAATAATTTCACAATAATAAATAGGTATATATTATGTCACATTTATATACATGGGTGTGAACCTTAGAAGCCTAAAGCTAATCTAGTCAATAAAATAATTAAAATTATCTGAACTTCAAAAGTAAACCAGACTATGCAAAGAAAATAAACTCTATAACACAACCATTGGTTTCACTGCTAAAAGCAGACCTCTCAAGTGCAAAGGACTAAAAACATACCAATGTGGCTAATCTAGTTTTTGTGTGTATAGAATATCCACCATTAACTTATTTTTTAAACAAATTTAGTTTACAGGAAAAATTTTCTAGGGAATAAAAAATCATTAAGAAAATAAATTGGAAACAATAAATACTCAACAAATTGATTAGGTAAATATAAAATAAAAGTTATCTGAGATAATATATTAATTAGAAAAACAAGCAAAAATTTATTAGAAAATTATGTATGGGGAAAAACTATTATTATTTTTGTTTTTCATTTTGATTAATTTTCAATTAAAGTAATTTGTAAACAATGTAAACTTAATTGTTTCCAGAATTGCAATATAAAGAAAAAAGAAAACAAGATTAATGACTAAAACAGATATAATGGATATTTTGCATGAATTTACTAGTAATTAGTGATAGACTAAAATTTAAATAATTAGTTGGTGAGCACTCTTCAATTACAGTAACCAGAAGGCTACTTTTTTTTTATTAAGGGAAAAAAATGCAGGTGACTGATCACCCGCTACATCAGGGGTCCCCTACCCTATGCCCGCGGGCACCATGGTGCCTGCAGACCATTTTACATGTGCCCGCCGCTATCCGAACAGGATAAAAAATTATTTATCTGATACAAATAAATTTAATTTTTAAAATTTCTTATAAATTATTGTATTATATTGTAATCGAATTGTAGGGCATACTATACTTTTACAGCGTAAAAATATAAACGTTAATTATATATTAAAATTTTATTTTTGAAATAAATATTTTTTTGTACATTATGGGTATTATTAACAATATCCAACTATAAATTTACATTGAAAAAATAAATGATGCCCGCCATCTGGTTGAAACAAATAAATGGTGCCCGCCACCTGGCCAGTATTACAGAATGTGCTCTTAAGTGCAAAAAGGTTGGGGACCCCTGCATTACATGATGTAAATACATTTGTTTAAAGAAATGTTGAGATCATGCTACAGTCAATAACACTAGTCTTCTCCATTGATTTATAAAAGTCTTTGAATTGTCAAGTCCTTTAATTCACAGATCCTTCGAACTTCATCCATGCTACTTAGCAGCAAAAGAAAAAATCCGTGAAAGATCAAAGTCCAATGTTTGGCTAGCCATTCCAAAGTTTCATTCTTAGGTTGAGAAGTAGTTCTTACAAAATGCCTCTAAAATTTCACTACTTCCACCATGGAATGTCTAACTCTTAATGGAAACTTTATGCTGTTAAAATTGTCATTAATAAAAGGCAAAGAATCAGTCACCAAAACTGACTGAAAACCTTCTATCAGAAGTCTAAAAATAAAAAGTACAAATAAAAATGAACCGAGGTGAATTTTCATGTCTCCATTTACAAACTTGCTCTTAATTTAAAACTGTAGTTGAATGCCAAATCAAAATCAACCATTAGTACATCATTTGCAAAAAAAAATTACAAAAAAAAAAAAAACTTTGGAAGTAGGACTGTATTAACATTACAGATGAACTTTTTAGTTTATAAGTCTATATATTGTAGTATCACTTTTTTTTCTATCTATTTATAATACAGTTCCTTTAATATATATTAATGTTTTGGGTACTGAATTAATGGTTTTATATTAATAGATACTCAAGGTGTTTTAAATAATATTTTAAATATTAGCTTTAAATAATGAACTCTTTGTATACATTATTGATGATTAAAGGTAATGGAAGTGAGATATTATGTAGTAAGTATGTTAATAAAAGAGCTAAGAGTTTGAGCCATAAATTCTCATTCATCTTATTTTAAAGTATTGTAGTAATTTTGCGTAAATTGATAATATGACGAATAAATGTATAGTTAAGAATGTATATCATTTGACAGTAGAACTGATATCGTTAAGTTCATTCATATACATGTTAAAGTGATCATTAAGCTTTGATATAACTTTTATGAAATTTTATTTAAATATATATATATATGCAATTTTGAATGTAGGAATTTGTTGGTAATTTATATAGATGTTGAAGCTGAGATGTGCTCAGATATTTTGTTTTCATTTATGGATAGAATTAACAATAAGGCATGAATACATTCCATTTATTAAAGGTTTAAAATAAAGTCTCTATTAATGATTGTGTTACACATTAGTATGTTAACATTATATGCAAATGTAATAAGTCTACTCAGAGATTGAAAATAATGCACATCCCTGTTTCTTACCTTATTAATATATTCCATATGTTGCAGAGTAAGCCAGGCATTTGATGATGTTTTCACTATGTATTTTGTATTGAAGTAATGGTTATTTTCTAGGCTGTATTATTTATTTTTGCTCATGAATAGTGGATCAAGTTATTAGGGGATAAAGACCATTGTTACCTACCAGTGGGTATAATTCAAATTTCATCAGTATGCTTACGTTATTTTGATATTGAGCTTTTATGTGAACCTATTTTCTTGTGCATATTATCTTTAGTTCTTTTGAATAGCTGATTGAATTATCAATAGATAGTGAATTATATCATTATTGTTTACAATAAAACTTAGTATATTATTATAATATATAGGGCCTTTTAAGATGCGTTCATGCATGGTTTACTAATTTCAGCATAATAGGCTCTTGATTTCAATCCCTATCTAGATATCTTATTTGAATGTATATATTAAGCATCACATGATCACTATATTGTATGGAGAGTTTTGCTTTGTTTATGAATGTATATATATTAGTTAATAAGTTTATGTGATATTGTACACATTTATATCCAGGTGAAACTCTCAAAAATGATAATATACAGTAGGGGGCAGGAATCTAGGGCACTTGTGCTAAGTGTGGCATGTAGAACAATTATCAATGGAACTTTGATTGAATTGAAATTGTAAATAATTATATTTTAATTACAGCGCACACGTTTGCGCCATCATCTAGATTTTGCATATGCGACTCACATGTAAATGAAAACCACGGTTGAGTTTAATTTATTAATTATTTTCTACAATAAATATACACCCGATCTTTGCTATTTTCAATAAAGAGGTGGAAATATATTTATTTCCCAGGAAGGAATTTTGCCTGGATTTTTTTTTTTTTGTTTGATGGACAATTGATCTTTGATACTTTTGTATGCACCTGAGTAAATTTATATTCAGGCAGAATATTATATCAATTAATTAATTTGAAAAACTTCTATTTATAATTATAAAATAATACATTTTTTGTTTTGACACATTTACTTGAAAAAAACCTATAATTAGTAATAGTTAGGTTATTGTGAAGATGAAGTCCACAAATACATGAGATTTGATAATATCGTTCAATTTCAAAGAAAGTAAAAAATCGTTTTTTTTTCTTTTAAATGTCTACTGGGTAATTAAAACAAATTTCTTATAGAAAAAAATTCCAAATGTCCATAGTTTTAAGAAAAAAAATATCTATGAAAACTTCCAATTCCAAGTCGATTTTTTTATATCATAAAAATGAGTTTCACTGAACGTTAAAGGCATTTTACCTATTCTGAATTACCATATATTAAGAGGCAACACATTTTTTTAAGCACCAACGGGATTAATTTTTTCCATGCCAAAGGAAATTTTAAGCATCTTTTGAATGCAATGTAATTTAACAAAACATACTTTTCACATATGATCTACATATTTTAAAATATTTATTGACCAATAATATAAGATCTGGTTATAATAGGCATCAAAAATATATAACAATTTTGAAGCCTATTATAACTGACCAATTTCTATACTATATATAATAAGATTGGTAGAATTATGTCAGCACATGGAATAACATTGTAAAATTATTTCATTATGACACCACTAAAAGGTTGCTGACTACTGATATAAAAAATCAAAGAACTAATATGAAATACCCTCATATATTATATAATTACGTTGTCTCAATAATGAAATGCGTATAGGGTAGAGAATATGATTTTCTTTAATATACAAATATAAAATTTAGAAACAATGTTTCATGAATTTAATTTGTATATAAGTAAACTATATCTTAACCTTTACAGTTATAAAAATAATATCCATAAATAAAATAGCTTTGTTTATTATTAAAATTTGAAATTAGCTCTAAGTTTGGAGTATAAGATTCAATTGTGGTAAGACATAAAGGAAGTTTCATGTTTCTCCCTGACCTAACTAGCATGAAAAGAAATATATCCATATTGTTAGAAAGGGCTTTGGAGGGCTACAACATTTCCAAATAAATTCCATACTACTGTATGGATAGGGTATAAAAATAGACAAGAGTATATTATGTATTTAAGTCATATCAGTTTTAAAATACTAATCTAGACGTATCATTTGTTGAGAGATTCATATTCTAAATCATTTCTTCAAAGTCAGACCATTACTTTATAAAGTTAATTAGTTAAGCCAACATGTTAATACAGGATGAAGAAGTTAAAAAAAGTATGTTACCAAACTGAAAAGTTATTAACAAAAAATAAAAAAAGTAAAAATATTTGATGATATGAAAGAATAACAGATGAAAAAAGAGAATATGTGTTTTAGTATTAAGAACAAAAAAAGTAATTAAGTTTGTAATAATGAATTTTAAAAACTGTAATGGAGAGATTTATATATAAAAGCTTTACACTATATCACAAATTATGAAATTAAAAATAAATACTAAAAACAGATTTGAGCATAATAGAGTTGCGGACAAGATTAGATCGTCATATTGTTGTTAAAATTAAATTAATTACTAATAATAATGAGAATATTGAAAAAGTGAACATTTTAAAAATAATTTCCAAAAATTATAGAAAAAAAAAAAAACAACAGATTGGAGTAAATACAATAAAATATGAGAACTAATTAAACTAGCAGCAGCTGTAATGGAAAGAAATTAAAATAAAACATTAAAAAAATGCTTTTATTCACTTAAATGCATTAAAAATAAATACATTTTCTTCAACTTTCATAAATAAAAGCATAGGGTATTCTATCAATTTTTATGGGCTTCTTATGAAACAAGTATTACTTTTTAACATTTTAACTTTAATATTCTTTGTCATTTTGCTACTATTATGAAAAAATATATATTAAAACAGTGAAAACTCACTACACATATTGCCACACACAGCAAGCTAGAGTAATCAATGGATGCCAGAAGGCTTGTGCATAAAATCCCCATCTAGTGCCTACTCATCCAATATCCCCAGACTAGTTTCTAGCTTGTGGCCTTTGTCAGTGAGGACCCTTGGATCTGAGAGCACTGCATCTAAATATTAGGATCACTGACAAAGGCCACAAGCTAGAAACTAGTCTGGGGATATTGGATGAGTAGGCACTAGATGGGAATTTTATGCACAAGCCTTCTGGTACCCATTGATTACTCTAGCTTGCTGTGTGTGGCAATATGTATAGTGAGTTTCGCCTGTTTTAACAACAGTTATACACAAGCATGAGGTGGTGGTCATGTGATGTTTATGGGCTTAAAAAATATATATCTAATTTCTACTTATGTAAAGTATACCCCATCCTTTTATTTACGAATGCTAAAGAAAATTTTAATTTTTTTATTTTTTATTGAATTTGTATGACTAAAAGTATTTCTTTATTTTTTTTCTACCTTTTTAAGTTTTATATAACATTAAACTACTAAAATAAAGTGAATTTATTTAAATTAGATTTTAACTATCCAAAGACTAAAAAACAAAATAATTTAAATATAAGTGTGTAATAAATTAAACATTAGTTGATCCGGTTTTCAATGTATCATTTAGTTTTAAAATACAAGAAATGTTTATAAATTTAAATTTTTAGCTATTTTTTGTTGTTGCTAAAATTGTTTTGCAAACTGTATTATCATTGGCAGAATGCTGTGCAAAGCTTCAACCATAACAGAAATTATCATTGGTGAAAATAGTGTTATAAGACTGAAAAGGGTATAGAAAAAGAGAAAAGAAATGGTGTTAAGATAAAATAATAATATAGACAAAAATTTGTAAAAAATATTTGAGAAATAAAAAAATAAGATAAATGACAGTATAATGACAACTAAAAAAAAAAAAAATTAAGACATATAATAGATGATAACAAGTGGGTGAAACATTTTAATAAATAAATGTGATACTAAAAAGGGTAAAATATAATGAACATAGTTAAAATTTGAAATTGTAATATAGATAAATATATAAATATGAACTCATCCTTTTTTAAAACATTGATAATAAAATAACATTAAAAGTGGATGGAATTCTGAATGAAATATGAAAAACACAAGATTCAAAAGATTTTAAGTGTACTGCTAGATTATTGCACCTAATTGTCAAGCGTTGTTAGCCGAGAGGTCAGCGCAGCCACCTTGCAAGGAAGTAGTTGGTTGCAGACAGTTGTGGGTTCGCCTCCCAGCCGATGCTATGACATATGAAAAAAAAAAAAAATGTCAAGCGTTGGTAGCCTAGTGGTTAGCATAGCTCCTTTCCAAACAGCTGGCCCGGGTTTGCTTCCCGGTCAATCCTTTTGTTACATGAGGAAAAAAAAAGAATTATTATGACCAATAGACATATTCACAATTATTATGATTCCAATCTAAATATAATGGTTCTTTTAAAATTGTCCAAAAACTAAAACTGACAAGTAATGACAAAGGCATTCATAAATTTAGGTAGAAAATATTTACATATTGTTTGAAAAACTGCATTAAATGTGGATTGATCAAAGAAATTAAATAGTTTGAAGTGAAAGCAGAACACGTGTTTGATTTATTTAGAGTAAATGGAAAAGATTACTATATATGAAACAAAAATGTAGACACATCAATAAGACAAATTCAATGCCTCAGAAAGAAAACAGAAGATTATTAAAACAACTTAAAATTAGAAAATACAATGATTAAATTAAGAACGTACAATATCTATATAGCTGGATAGTGCAAAAGGGCTTGATAGGCAGTAAATTAAAGTTTTAATTAAATTATTTTAAAAATAAATAAAGAAAGGATTTGGTAAAATATAGTGTGATACTTTTTCTTTTCTCATGTGTCATAGCATCAGCCGGGAAGCGAACCCGCCAATCCGGGACCACTGCCTGTAAAGCAGCAGTCGCTGACCTCTCGACCACCAATGCTTGACTAGTGTGATACTTTTAAATGGAAAAGAGATATGAACACTTGAAATAAAAATCATTTGAAAGTTTCTGACACAAGAATTTGCACAAAAGTATAAAAAGCTGGAAAGATCAATTCAGAAATAATAGTACTTCAAAGAGAGAAAAAAGATCTATTACTGAGTAATCAAAAGAAAAAAAAAATGAAATGGTTCTTTAATTTGAAAGTTGACATTATAATAATGATTTTTTAAAAAAACAACAACAAATGTTTACAAAAATACAAAACAACAGATCTACCCATTCTACGACTGAAAAGATTGCTTGTCAAGACAAAACATATCTTAGATATACCATCTACCTAAGTCAATGCCTGTAATTACCATACATTGATTGTCCATGATAGACTAATGCCATCAATAAATAGCTGGTCAGCAGTCAACATTTTTTTGACATCTTATAAATATGATTAATACGAAAATTTTCAGATACTCGTTAAGACAAATGATCATACTTCTCTTATTTCCTTCAATTTACATTTCTATCTTGTTAAATAAAGATATATAATATTAAATGATTTATTGCACTGTCCTCAAATACGCCTACAACAAGAAAAAAAGTATTTCAAGATTTGGTAACTCATTGATCCCAGACTGTTGTCCTCTGAAACCTGTTTCTCAATGTATATCTATATTCAAGACAAGTTATATTACTATAAACTAAATATACAGATTTGAACACAGACTTTTAAGCACCCTTCAACTATCCACATTATCGTATACACTGATACCCATGACCACACATGTAAAAAAGATAAATAATCACCAAGCCTGCATCCTGCCCATCCCTCTTCTATGTACTTAAATGGATAAAGTCTTATACATACATGAGAGGTCAACATGGGCATAACAATAATATTGGCATCAGCATGGGATATGGGCATTCCGTCATCAGATTTTCAATGGTATGGATGGCTGAAGAGTTGGAGTAGATTGAAGCCGGTCCATTAAAACATGAAGATTTGCTATCTTAATATAACCTGAGCATTGATTATATATATATGGAAGATGATCTGGACCAACTGATGAGTTCTGGTTCAGCACAAAATACGTATATATTGGTGACTATTTCTCTTTTCTACATGTGTGTTATTATGTGTATCAGTGGTAATAATGTGGATAGTTGAAGGGTGCTTGAAAGTCTTTGTTCAAATCGCGTATATATACAATTAAGCTTCAAATATATGAAGAATGCCTATACAGTATTTCAAATATTACTATAAACTAATGAATTTAATTTATTGCTTTATCTTCTCTATTTGTGAGACCCACCTACATATAAATGTGACGACAAGTAATTGGCCACTGTCCTTAGTTCTTATATTTAGAAGTATTATTTTAAAAAACAATTTTTTACTGATCTCTTTTTTATTACTAACAATGTAAACAGATAGTAACTGAATAAGCTGATCTACAATAAACTTTAATATTAGATTAGTCAGACAGCCAAATTTACGTAGATACAAAAATATAATGGGAAAAAAAAAATTGAATTTAACAAATACACGAAGTATAAATATTTATATAGCGCAGGAAGATCAAATTCCTGATCAATACAGGCCAATTCCCATAAAAATAATGCTTAACTGATATTAACTTAATAAAAGTGCAATATTTATTTATTAACAAAACACATATGCAATGTATGACTACTTCTAATGAGACAGACAGACTCTCAATCTAATACGTTAAAGAATTAAATAATTATAAACAAAACAAAAAAAAATCTAATAAAATCTTTCTACTAGTTCATTAAACTCTTTAGTGTGAGCAACTTAGCAAAACCCAATGCAAACAGTTATACAATAATAAAGTATAGTCATCAATGATTGTGGAATAGATGTAAATGTATGTGATACTATATGAGTTCAAGCATACACACATCAATAATTTCATACATTTATTTATGACAACGATTATATATATATCTCTGTTTGTAGTAATGATTAACCAATGAAGTTATTATGAAAAAAAAATTATAATAATAGCCATACATCTGGTTAATTAATAGTTAGGTTTAAATTTAATAATATAAAAAAATTGACTAACAATCCGTTAAAAAAATCATGAGCAAAATAGAATTCGGAAAGTAAAAAGGAATTAGCAGTCAATTTAGATTAATTTTTCTTTTCTTGTCAAAGATAAAAAAATATTTTATATATTAGTTAATCAAACTTAGAATGAACTAAAACAGCAGCCAGGTGAGAATGAATCCACCCTTTTTCATTTCCAGCTGCATTTATAAGGAACTGGAGGCTAATTAAAACTTCAATGATCTCTCTCATTCAGCTGGATTACAAATATCCAACTTTCAGCATAATCAAGAAACCAGTGGAAATTTGAATATGAATTTAACTTATTAACGGTTATTAACTGATAATTTGGATATAATTGGGCCTGAAGAATGAAACAAATCATTGGATAAAAAAAAAAAAGAATGTACACAATAAGGTTTTAACTATTTTATTTGCAGAAGCTAGTTTTTTAAACAAAAAAAAAATCTTTTTTTTTTTGTTTTATTGATTTATAAATGAATCAAGTAATTAATTTCAAAATAATAATAAATATACAACTTCATAAATGTATTGTTTTAATTATATTAATACATATAATAATTATATTAAAGAATCATTGACTTTTAATTAAATAATATATATATGACATTGAAAGTGGGGTAGACATTTCTATTATCAATTTTTTTTTTAAAAGGTTAAGCTTCATATTACAATATAAAAATGATATCAATTAATAAACAATTATTTGATAAAATGTAATACATGAAACCATCATCTTGCGTTTGGAAAGAAGAGTTTTCATTATAAATAGCATTCCATCTGTAAGTGCTGTGCGAGGGTGTAAGCTACATTGTTATTATAATTATATATGACCTTTACAATTTTCTTGCATATACCATATGGGAGTACATATATTTGAGAGAATATTTTAATTTGCAATGCAAATGTTTTATAAAAATCTATATATTTTATAGCTTATAATTTAATATCTCTGCCCAATTTTATAAACAAAATGTTTACAATAGTGATGAATGATTACAAAGTATGAATAAATATGCATGTCTTTGTCTTGAAGTGAATCCATACTATGGATATAATATATTCACCATCAATTTATTTAAAATAAACCATTATTTTATTTATTAATTTTTCGTCAAACTAATAGATAACATGCATTAGCTAAATTATGAATTATGCATCTACCAATTATTGTATTATTTAATGTTTCTATATTACAATAATTATATTTATGCAAATAAATTTGTTGTTTTCTTATTAATGGTTTTTATTTCAATTTATCCACTCATTTAGTTACATATTTAATTTATAGTTTATAAGACATAAGTAAGAATTATTTAAGTCAAGTATTTCATAATACATTATGAATATTAACTCTGCTAAAGTAATAATTAAGATCCCATCTATGGTCTTAAATATCCTATGTGTTAGCCATCATAGGCTTATATGTAACGGAAGTGTCTAGCATAGTGCATGTTACTTAGATATACTGGCTTGCACGGTTCAAGAATTTAAAATATTTGAAAGACTGAATTAAAAAAAAGATTTTAAATCCACTTTCTCATGCCCCACATTTTATATTGTTTTATATAAATTTAAGCTTTACCATGTTGGATAAAACGTGTTTTAGTATAATAAGTTGCCACATATAAAATTAACTTGCTAAAAATATTTGTTTTGGATATTCTTACAGTTACAATATATTACTGTTATGAACTTATATATATATATTTAAAAAAAATGGATTAAAAACATATAAAGTTATTATTTTATATAAAACACCAAGCCTAGGAATTAAAAAAAAAAAAATTACAATTATTCCCTTCCATTGCATTTTATTTGGAGAGGAAAAGATTAACCGTTTTGCTTTGATTTTTTCTCTATAATTTCTTATTTTCCTTTAAAATTTAAAATAAAGAAGGTATTTATTTTAGGAAAAAAATTTCTTTTTTAATTAGATTTGCAAATAAATAGTAATTAATATTTACTAAGGCAATAAACCTAAAGCATGTGCAGTTGAAAATGCGAAGATAGGGACCTCTACAGGTCTTAACCACAAGCTTATGCATTGGAAGAAAAGAGGGAATGGTAATGAAAATTCAACATTTTCAAGGGTTTTCACTTTTTCAAATTAAAAACAGCTTTCATTTTACTTTTTTGTTTGGAATTGCAATTCCGTCAGCAATCAGAAGTTTGATTTGATTAAATTTTCATGATTTTTTTTTTGCATCATACTTTTTATTAAATATTTACAATTATAAATACAGTGAAGTTTGAGACCTACATTACATTTTGTTCCAGGCTCTTCTCACGTACAATAAATATACTGATTAACAGATCACATCCTGTTAACAAGCCTTTATAATACAATAAGTATTGTCAATAATACATTTAAAAATACATATATACAAGCAACAAAGATTACAAATTATAAAATTATCATAAAAAAGCTTTTCTCGGCAAATTATGTTTTTTGCCCTTTTCAATATGTCTCCAGAATACCACGATTTAAAGTACATACAGCGACATCTATATCGATTTATGAGAGAAGACAGATAAATAAATGGATATCCGACATGATCTATTACGTGATTTTTTTTTCAATCCTATTATAAAATTACCCTGTTATATATATTGAATGGATATATATCCACATATATTAATTAACTAACTATCCATTCTTTATCTATTAACCACTTATTATTCAACTTAATGGATGTTTTGTATATATTCATAGTTATTTTTATTATACATGATATAGTTTTTTTCATATATTTTACGTCTATTAACATTTTTAATATAATCTAGAACACTTATATTATCAATACAATTTATTTTAGGTCCGTACTGCAAATAATGAACATATAACACAGATCTATCATCTTTCCTAGCAATAGCATCATTGTGTTCTTTAGCTCTTTCTCCCAATTGCTTTGCCGTCTGGCCATAGTAAACCATATTACAAAAATTACATCTAATTTTATAAACCATTCCTCTCTTATATTTTATTTTGTATAATAAGTATTGCTTATTGTAGTATTACATATGGAGTACTTTTCAACATGCATATATATTATATATAACAGATGCTTTATATGTATAGTATGCATATAAATTAATATTATAATATAAGCAATTTTTTTAAAAACAGTATTAATAATAAATTAAAAAAGCACATTTAGATATAAATTTATAGTATTCCATGCGTTCAATTGTTCACAATATTATTTCATCATAATTAAATACCTGTTCTGAATATTTTTTCCTTTAATAATTTTTTAAAATTCTAACAAAAATGTAGCAGTTTGTTATCAGCAGATATATTTTCACTGGTTACTATAATATTTTTAAGATTGTAATGGTTTCAGTATCTACATAATCATCCCCTATTTGCAGTGAATAGATTAGAATTGAGCAATCCAAGTTCCTCAGAGACTTACAGTCTTCAAACACAATATAAGATCATCAACTGAAATGTTATGATTCATATCATTTGACCATAGATTTAAGACTTTTTTCATTTCAACCAAAAAATTAACTTTTACTTTAATCACAGCTTTAATTGTTTCAGGGACATAAGCAACAATGGCATTCTTTTGAAACACAACAAATTTCAGCAAATGACTTCTTACTTTTCTTTGTTAATATTTGAAATACAGACATTCTTCATACATCTGGAGCTTAATTGTAAATATAGGGGATTTGAACACAGAAGATATATTTTCTACATGCCTATGGACATGTGTGGATAGTTGAAGGGTGCTTGAAAGTCTGTGTTCAAATCCCCTATATTTTTTTTGTTAAATCAATAATCCCCCTCCCCCTCATTTAATGAAATTTACTCATTTTTGGGGGATTTATCACTTATTGTATTACAATACATTTTAGTAAGATATACTAAATATGTACCAAAATCACACTTTTCTTTATGTTTGCCGTAATATCATATAAATATAATTTATCCAAACTTCAAACACTTTTAGCAAACTTTATTTGTACATACACCTACGTTTCGACTGACCTGCATTCTTCTTCAGAGCTATGATATAATGAACAAAAAAAAAAACATAAAATATATATATTAAAAACCTGAAATAAATAATATATATATTTTATGTTTTTTTTTTTTTGTTCATTATATCATAGCTCTGAAGAAGACTGCAGGTCAGTCGAAACGTAGGTGTATGTACAAATAAAGTTTGCTAAAAGTGTTTGAAGTTTGGATAAATTATATTTACTAAATATGTACTGTATATAAAAGTTGAAAAAAAAAACAGCACAAAGAAAAAACTTTATACATGTGCTAAGAAATTCTACTTGAATTATGGAGAAAATATGATTCAGAAAATTCACTTTTGAGATTTGAGTCATTATATTTAGTAAGAAAAAAATGACTGCCACAAATTTATGAATTTCAATGTGTTTTTGGTTTGTTGATATTTTTTCTCTTTATTTGCATTTTTTTTGGTATAGCATATAATTGAAATCATGTGGATGGATACAGCATAGATCTTGATTACACTATTTTTTTTCCCAATTACTATTTTTTTATCTGATCAACATCACATGATCACCTTAACTGTTTTAAACAGAGGCAAAACGCTCCATACAGTAGCGCCACCCAGTGCAAGCCAGAGTAATCAATAGATGCAGGAAGATTTGTGCATAAATCCCTATCTAGTACCTATTCATCAAATATCCCCAGACTAGTTTCTAGCTTGTGACTTTCATTAGTGAATAGATATCCAATGCTCTGGATTGCACTGAGTGGCACAACTATATGGAGATGTTTGTCTCTGTTTAAACAGCTTGTGTAAACATAAAGAATGGGGATCATGTGATGTTTAGTGGTTTAATATCAATCCTGTCCAATAGGATTATGGTGACTGTGGTTGTTAAAGAACCAAAGACACCAAAAAGTAGGGATGCTGAACTGAGTTCAGATCTATACAATTATACAAGCTAATGAACTTGAAAACATTATTGTGTTTTAATTTTGGACTCAAAGCTTTATAGTTAGCTAATAAGGTAAAAGGTGGCTGCTGGAGGGTTGCATTAGATTCTAGAGACCTAGGTGCAACACTCTCAGATCCAAGGCTCCTCACTGATGAAAGTCACAAGCTAAAAACTAATCTGGGGATATTAGATGAGTAGGCACTAGCTAGGGACTTATGCACAAACCTCCCTGCATCCACTCTAGCTTGCACTGAGTGGCTATGGAGAGTTTTGCCTCATATTATTTTGTTTTATGAGGCTTTTACCCGCAAAGCTGCAATACTTTTTATCATATTGTTTAATAATTACTCAATCATGCTCAAATAAAAATATATTCAAAGCAAACAAGATAATTAAGGGTCACCTGCGTTTTTTAAAAATTCCTTTAATTGATAAAAATGTGTTAATTGCAATATTGTTTCATTCGATAAATAAATATCAGATTCTAGCAATAAATAATATTTCTGTAGTGTAATTTTCACTACACCACTCTCATGCAAGGTAGGGACTGGTTTCTATCCGCTTGCAACATCTTGTGGAGAAATATAAACATAGACATATGACCCATGATATGTGAAAAAGATCTATGATTGCCAAGAAGCGCATTCCATGCTGAACCGGCACTCATCAGTTGGCCCAGACCACAATATCTTACACATATCTTTATCATTGTTCAGATGGATGGGCGGGCGGGCAGATAGGTAGATAGATAGCAAATTACTACAATTTATTTGATAAGTATCAAACAGATTTGCTATCTATATATATAATGAACAATGATAAAGATATGTGTAAGAGATTGCTGATTGCGTCAACTGATGAATGCTGATTCAGCACAAAATGAGTATCTTGGTGATCATAGATCTTTTTCACGTCTTTGGTCATATGTTTATGATTACATCTCTCCATAAGGTGTTAAAAGTGAATAGAAACCAGTCCCTATTTTGCATAAGAGTGGTGTAGTAAAAATTACACTACAGAAATATTCCTCATTACTGGATCATGTCTAGTCTAATGAATAACTAACAAAAATTATCAGATTCTAGCAGTTTTTTTAAACAAATGTAGACTTAAGTTGGTTTCTTGTTCAATTAATTTTAAACTACATATATATGCATGTATATTGCAGAACAGTTTCTGCTGTTGCAAATGACAATACAGTAACTGGTTAACAATGCAAATTGCATGGGCCGTTTTATTCAAAGTAATATGCTTCTTTATCTGACATTAAAATTGGAAACACTACAAACTATGCATGCATTGGTATATATATCGCTGTACAGAATCTAAAATTGGTAGCTATATTTTCTTGACATTTATAATTTCTAATAATACCTAAAGAACATACTTCTTAAACTTTTTTTTTAAATCCTAAATTTAAAATAAATAATTAATAAATTATAAAATAATTATCGCACATTTTTTTTAAAGAAAAAAAAAAGATATAATTTGTCCAATATAAAAAATGAAGTATACACCATTTTTTTTACATATTTTCATAGTGAAGATTTTTAACCTATTGATTTAATTATGAGTTATGAGGAACATAAAATTGTTAATAAAATGTTTATTGTAAAACTTATCAAACAAAATTAAATATAAAATTAATTTAATTTTTTGTTTTTTATATACTGTATATATTAATAACTATATTTTCTCAACTTTATTGCTTTCCACAATATATTAATTTTATGATAATATATATTTTATCTTTGCATCGTAATACTGAAATTATTTATAAAAATTATATTTTCAATCAAATCCATAAAAAATAACAATTATAGTTGTCCATGTGTTAGGGAACAGTTTTGTAAACAAAGTAAAATCTAACTTCTATATTTTCACTCATATTGATAGAAAATGGCTCCTTATATATATATATGAGACCTTAAAATAAACGAAAAATTCGAAAAAGTAAATTTTTTTATAATTAATAGAAAAAGCATTGCCTGGTATCAGAAGATTTTTTTTTTTTATGTAAAATCATATACCTGTAAAAGCTTTTTTATGCATAATAATGCTGAATAACAAATTATTTCTCATCAATGAATATTATCCATAAAATATATATTATGCAGTGAGAGAAATCAGACTGAAATCTTTTTCACCAGTTCAATAACTTTTAAGAGTAAGATAACAGTTTTAACTGCTGTAAAATGATTGGTTACATTCATGCTGAAGTTATATATATATATATACACACACATATATATATACTTTATGTTCGTATATAAAAAAATTTACAAACAATGTTTAAATTCAAAAGTTTAATAAATAAAAATTAAATATATGTAGTATAAATGCACAGATAATGCATATGATATAATTAATTATAAAGTTATTTTGTGTTTAATACAAAATATGGTTTCGAAATGTAAAAAGATAATTAATTCTAAGTTTAACTTAGAAGTAGTTTAAAAGAGAAAGGTGTTTTTCTTTTAACAATTAAAAAAAAAAAGGTGGAAGAGACACTCTAAGAAAAGTAATTAAAATACTTGTAAAGAGATTACTAGATTAAAATTTTGGTAGATAAATAATTAAAATAATTCAATTCAAAAGGTTGTTATTCATGCTCAAAAATAGGAGTTTGCAAATAAGGATTGGACAAATAAACTTGGAGCTTAGCGAAAGTAATGGAATTATCTATATCCAATAGACCGGAGGATCCAAACTGCAAGAAATAGATCAAAATTTTGCAGACAACTCCAAATCCTGTAAACAGTGCTGAAAATTATATTGGTCATTATTCTGCATTCATTATTAAGATTATTCTATCTTTAGTCTTCTATCTTTCTGTCATTATTTTGTAATAATATCTGCTAATTTCAGCAAGTCTACCATGCAAAAGTATAGGAGACGTTATTTGCCGTGCTTTGTTAAGCTGGCAGAGGGCTATCGGATAAACTCATCACTGAAGGAAAGAGAAGCCGTCTGCATATGAAGAACCATCTGAACATATGTCCAGATGTGTCTACCTTAGAAGAAAAAGTCTGATGTCCAGTGCTACACGAAAAACCAGCCATGAAAACAAGATCTAATTAATATCTACACATTCAAAACTAATGTGAAATTGTGATTTAAACCTTCATCTACCATAGTTATGGTAAAAAATCAATACCACAAATACCTAAAGACAGAACATGAACTATTAATTAAGCTGAAAGAATAAGTACAACTTTAAATTAATACCTAATTAATTATTATCTCCAATATAATGAAATATGTTAATGAATAATTATGTAATTAATTTGTTTACAAGCAGGTATGGCAAGAGATTGTAGTTTGTTTTATTTAAATATCATGCTACATAAAACGATTAGCTTATAATCACAGTCTCTTGCCATGCTAAGGTTATATTAGTTATATCCTCATTTCCACTTTATTCAATATGTTAAATCAGTAAATCTATAAATTATTAGCGAAGGGCAATCATGCTGCATAGACAAGCTAGAATGGAGTTCAATTAAGTGGATGTAAGTTTTAGCTAACTAGTCTTGTATTTGAATTATTATAATTGATAAGAATGTATATCTGGTATCCATCAGTTCGGATTATGAGTTACATCTGTTTCTCATTCTTATGATATGCATTAATATTAGATGATTGTAACATCATTTGCGACTGCTGATCCCTACAATCATTATCACATTTAAACAGTGATGTGAGGTAGATAATCAATTCCTAACACATGCCATCCAATTGTCTAGTGATACTATGTGATTGCTGGTCACTATGCTATTTACATTGTAGAAGTTTAATTTCTACCGTAGGCGTATAATATCTTCATGTATCCGTTCTTATATAATTACTGTAGTACAGATGCAATTTTCTATATTTTACAATTATTTCATTACCTACTGGATACCAATAACATAACCTGTAATTGATCACAATAGTCAAGTAGTAAGATTAGCCTTAATTTATAAGCTTGTAGCAGTGAGGTGTCTATGAAGTACATTGGAATCCATTCTAACAATTAATGATAATAATAGTATTCTAAAATACTATCAAGTATTTCAAATCTTTATATCACTGTATACTAGATCTGTGCATAAGTTAAATGAAAATAATAATTAAAATAAAATTTGAAATGGTTTATTTATTTGAAGTTAATTTATAAATCAAATGATGAAAGCCATGTCAATGTATGTTTTGTGTTGTACATACACGAATAAATAGTGTTGTCTTGTTATTTTGGGCATTTTATAATCTTTATTTGCAATCAACAATTTAGGTAATTAGTTGAGAATCTCTTGTTTTTTCCCAAACCTTAGCAGGCTGTAAAAGAAAAAGTTGGTATTATGCGACATCAGAATGGAAAAATCATTTGTGGATTGCCCTCGGGTGATTGGCATGTGGATTGTGCAATTCTAACAGTCACGGTGCTTCAGTATGATTTACTTAGGGAATCTAATATAAACTGATACATTTCTAACTTGAATCATATGGGGTTTTCTATTTTTCATTCTGCTAGAATGAAGTCCTTTGGATACATTGAATAAATTTATATAAAGAGGATGTAGGGTTCTGCTTTACTCTTTGCTGAAACTGCAATTGCACTTTGAGGGAATTTTAACGGACTTTAATGGAAAGAATGCATTGTTATGTATTTTCATATAAGAAAGATTATGTCAATAGTGAATCACATAAGGTGATCCAAATAAGTTCTGTGAAAGCAATACAGATTAAATCATCATAATTTATCCCTGAGAAAATGTATTAAATGTATCATGACTAATTCAAGGAAAAGACAGAACTTAGCAGAACACACACTGAAGAAAAAAACCTCTTAATTTTTTTGTCAGCAGTTGTGTGCATTTTTTTTTCATTGGCACAATCAAAAATCTGTTGGTGGTCAAAATACATGCATACAGTATTCAAAGTTAAAATCAGAACTATCTCTGAACATAAGTATTTAATTGTACTAACATAGGAAACAAGACTTAATTAATAACTGTGTGAAAGTGAATCCTCATTCCAATTAGGTCAGTTATTAGCTTTATTTACATACTCCTCTGAATTGATTTTTTTTTTTATTGGTTCTTTAAACAACAAAAATAGTTTTAAGCCAATAAACATCACATGATCACCATTTCTTATAATCAATGGATGCCAGAAGGCTTGTGCATAAAATCCTCATCTAGTGCCTACTCTTCCAATATCGCCAGACTAGTTTCTGGCTTATGGCCTTCATCAGTGAGGAGTCTTGGATCTGAGAGCACTGCTTACTCTAGCTTGCTGTGTATGGCAATACGTATAGTGAGTTTTGCCTAGTTCCCATTCATTATTCTAAAAAAGTTATTAATGTTAGAGGAAGCAATCTACATAAAAAATAATGGTCAAAAATAAAAATGATAAGAATAATCCAAGTTTGTATAGAAAAAACCAATAGAGAAAATTAAGAACTACGAGAACAATGTTCAATGATTCATATATGCAAATCTAGAAAGTCAAAATAAGAAAAGCTTTCTATTGATGGAAGCATTAAAAGAAAAGAAAATACTAGTAGCCCAATGAACCAAAAGCAGAAGGTAATTATATATTAAAATAATGAAGGTAAAGAATTTAAAAATTAAGTAATTAAACTAATTTTTTTTTAATATATATTGATTCTATAATCTGGATCATCTCTATTTTTCTTTATCCATTTATTTATTTTCTAAAATTAAAGTCCTCCCCCCTTCCTTTTCTTTAGATAAAATTAGGATTAATTGAGATTAAAGCAATTTTTATAAAATTTGATCTGGTTTTAATATCTTTTTCCAATCATTATGTACTCCTGACCTAGAAATAGTTAAGATATTTATTTTCTAACCAATATTGAATACGCTATTTAAGAGGAAAATGCTAAACCAGAGTGGAGCGTGGAAAAAAATTAAGTTTTGTCTAATTCATCAATATGACAGATGTGCTACCATTACATCATAAGGCTCATCTATCAAATATTGGTTTTCATTTGTAGATTTCATATGCAAAATTATGCATTCAGCATACTAATACAAAGTTTTCAATCTTCAGGATACATTTTATCTTTCTTAAACTTTGTGTTCCAATTTCAATATATATAAATGAATATACCAAACTTTTTAAATCTGTTTTATATGACTATTATAAAAGTATAACTACACACCAACGTTTCAACTATTTTATAATAGTTTTTTCCAAGGATATTTGAAAAATAAAAATATATAATAATAAATATAACTATCACATATTCCAAACGA
Organism: Epiperipatus broadwayi; assembly: GCA_028023455.1. Lineage (NCBI taxonomy): Eukaryota > Metazoa > Onychophora > Udeonychophora > Euonychophora > Peripatidae > Epiperipatus > Epiperipatus broadwayi. The sequence goes on along the minus strand of JAQFVV010000036.1, from coordinate 6,700,772 downwards.
ATTCAAAAATTAAAAAATTCTAAAAAATACTCTTTACTTAAAATACTTTCTATTATAAACAATCTCAAAACTTTTATCAAATTTTTTACATTTATGTAACTATCCAACAATACCTTAAAAACATTTAATTAACAAATCTATTATTTTCTTTTCTATTAACATTCTATCCAATTCCGGCTTAATTTCACTAATGTAAATTCCTTCCTTTATTATTCTTTCATGGCATGATTTTATAGATTCTAAAGATTTTATTTCAAAATCTTTGTTTAAATTTATTCGTATGATTACTTTTGGATGGGTATATAAGTGTAAAAAATTTGATAAAGTTTTGAGATCGTTTGTAATAGAAAGGGGTTGAGGTAAAGAATATTTTTAAATTTTGGATTTGTTTGGAATATGTGATATTTATATTTGTTATTATATATTAGTATTTTTATTTTTCAGTTTTTCCTTGAAAAAGAAGACTATATTATAAAATAGTTGAAACGTTGAAGTGTAATTATATTTTTATAATAGTAATAAAAAACAAGATTTAAAAAGAAATTTGGTGTATTCATTTATATATACTGAAAGTTATGAACTATTTTTGAAAAGAAAACTGTAGATGATATTCCAATATCATAATATTAGACTGTTATGTTAAATCTCATTATTACTTTCTCATTTACACCAATATTTCCTCTACTATTTCGTGATATAAGTAATTTAATGGAATAGTTAATCCTGTATCAAAGCTAGTTTGATTGGATCATCTATATTAATCATTTTAATTTGTCATGGAAATCTAATTCCCCCTTAAAATCATCAAGCCATTTTTATGTTATAATAGAACTACAGATTTGGAAACTAAGGTTCTAGGATTGATACCCCAACCTCCTCAAATCAGTGTGATTAACCGAATAGAATTGTTATGTTCAACTATCACTTAATGCTTAAATATTGTGATAATATATAATTACATATATTATTAGACTCCATTTTTACTTGTTTACAATTATATATATATATATACAGAATGTTTGTTAAATATATACCCTATATATTACATATATAGACACAGGTATATAATAAGCCTGTATGTTTCAGTTATTACACGTAGAGATGTCTGCCCATCCCTTGTATATATATTCAATGGATTGTGTACTGTACATAAGGGGTCAGATTGACCTTAGGTCAACATGGATGTGGCAAGAATCTTGGCCTCAGGGTGGCCTTTGAGCATTCCATCATCAGATTTTCAATTGGATGGACAGTTGAAGAGTTGGAGCGTGGAGTAGACTGAAGCCTGTCCATTAAAGTATGAGGATTGGCTATCTTAATATATATCTGAGCCCTTATGGCATATATGTGTGGAGATGGTAATCTGGACCAAGTGATAATTGCTGGTTTAGCATGAAATATGTATATTGGTGATTATTTATCTTTTCAACATATGTGTTCAAGTGTATCAGTATTATGAGATAGTGTGGAGAGTGGTGTGTTGTGTGAAAGTCTGTGCTTATATACCCTATATATTAAATATGAATTAACATGGAGCAATGCAAAAATTATAAGAAAAAAAAATTACTTCCAAATAATTATTAAAAGTTGTAAAATAATAATAATTCTTAGTGATTTTTAAAGTAATAATGATTTTCTATCAGTTATCTGCACAATAATTATTTTATGGCTTTTGTTTGAAAGTAATAAAAATGTTATAGTTTTAGATTTGATTTTCTTAAATCATACCCTCATAAAAAGATAAAAAATATAATGTGATGTTTTTATTAGACAAAGAAGTTGAATTTCTTATAAATTAATTGTTTAAAATAGGTCATAGCACTCATAAGCTTGTAATTTTAATTAGTTTCAATAGCATTTTATGACTAATATGTATATATTTATAAATCGTTAACATTAAGAGTAAACTTCTCATATTTATAATGCAAAACACAAAGCTCACTAAATTTATGCTGTAAAGACTGACAAGAAATGGTAAACACCAATTGTGATCTAGGGTTATCATTGGTCAAAATACTCCAAAGAATTATATATTTTCTATATTAATAATGTTATTAAACATCACATGATCACTATCTTTTATATTAGCACATAATTGTTAATAAACAAGGCAAAACTCTCCATACAGTAGTGCCACCCTGTGCCAATCAGAGTAATCAATGGATGCCAGAAGGCCACAAGCCAGAAACTAGTCTGGGGATATTGGATGAGTGGGTAGCGCTACTGTATGGAGTTTTGCCTTGTTTAATAATGTTACTAATTTTCTTATTTTCTGAGCCAATGTAATATCTGGTAAAATGAAAATACACACAGGAAAAAAAAAACTATTCTGTATTTTCATTTTATCAGATATTATATTAATAATGGTTTAAAATTTATAAATACATATATTAATTAACAAGATGAGTTAATTATCTGAAAGAAAAAAAAAAGAATTGTGTAACATGTAACAAAATAATGTCAAATACAGCCTAATTAAAAAATTTATCACAGTCGACTTTATATTTAAAGAAAGGTATTAGATAATAATAAAGCAGATAACCAAAAACAAATATATTATTAACATTCAAAATAAGAGTCATAGATCACATGACCCAATTCTCTTAAGCTTGTAAGATATAGTCAATGAGGATTGCCAATTCCTCAACAAGCTTTGTGATAAATGCTTAGCCAGAGCCAGCATTTAAAATATCTGTCAGAAACCCCCCCCAATCCTCTGACCATGGTTTCATGCTCCGGCACTCCTCAGAGAGGTGCTAGGATAGATTCAGACACTAGATCTAAAAACACCAACCCAAAGCTAACATTTAACTAAAAGTTATCTACTGAGTGGAAAATCTGAAATTTTCAGATACCTACATGTCTTCAAACCCAGTTATCCAACTCAAATAGCTATATGGGGCTGATAGATCTACAGCCATACCATATATTAGCTATTTGAGTTGGATAGCTGGGTTAGGTGTCTGAAAATTTCAGATTATCCTCTCAATAGATAACTTCTAGATAAATGCTGGCTTTGGATTGGTATTTTTAGATCTAGTGTCTGCACCTACCCTAGCCCCTCTCTGAGGAGTGCCAAAGCACGAAACCATGGTCAGAAGTTCGGGGGGGGGTCCTGACAGAGATATTTTAAATGCTGGCTCTGGTCAAGCATTTATCACAAAGCTTGTTGAAGAATTGGCAATCATCATTGATTATATTATTAATACGGTTTAAATAATAGGTATATAAAATATTTTATAATGATTGCTTTTATTTACTGTACACTAAAACACCAAAAATAATTCTTATCTTCAAGCACAACTGAGCTTCTCATATGTAACTTGAAATAAAAGCATATAATGCCCAAAAATTATTTAATTCAATTACTAATTTAATTAATTAATGTTTGGACATCCCATATTTTTATTTCAAGTTAAATATATATAAACAATTTTGCCTTTTCATGCACAGTTAAGTAAAAGTAATTACTATAAAATATTTTTTATAAGGTTAAAATTAAGTTTTAATAATAGCTTAGCTAGTTTTAATCTAAAAAGAAAAAAAGTATACTGTATATTTTAAATATGTTAAAAGTTTTTGTGTGAAGCTAAAAATAAAAAAAAAATAAAGAAATAATAAATTTAACTTTTGAGAAAAAATATCATTTCTTTTGTTCTTTTCCTGTCTGAAAAGAATTAATTAAAAAAATAAAATTTAAAAAAAAAAAGGAAAAATTTCTTTTGGCCTGCTTAAAAAAGAAAGATATCTAGTCAAGCGTTGTTAGCCGCGAGGTCATCGCATCTGCCTTGCAAGCAAGTAGTTGGTTGCAGACGGGTGTGGGTTCGCGTCCTGGCCGATGCTATGACAAATGAAAAAAAAAAAACAAAGATATCTAAAAAAAAATTTAATTAAAAATAAACTAAGAATGGAAAATAAACTGAAGTAGATTAAAAACTCTAGTCCCGAGTATTCTTTTTAAAAATGTTTTGCCTTGCTCTCTTATAAGAAATGATATTGATGTATGAGATTAGAGTAAACCTATTAGGATTCAAAAATATAATTATTTTCAAAAAATTTTAATATTGAATAATACAAAAGTGCAGACAGATAATCTGACAGTCTTGCATTGGTGGTCGAGAGGTCAGCGCGACTGCCTTGCACTAGCAGGCAGTTGCCCGGGTTGCGGGTTCGCGTCCTGGCCGATGCTATGACACTTTAAAAAAAATTGTTTTTTTTTTATTGTTTTAATTATTGTTATTAAAATTTTGCATGTTGCTGGGCAACTACAAGAAAGGCAATTCTATTGTCCATCAAGTTAGAAGCTGTAAGAATGATTTCCAATCAACTGTAACCATGTATATTTACTATGGTTGAGTAGATCCCATTGAAGTGTTTGCCTCATATTTGCATGATGTAATCTAAGTAGTAAAGAGAATTGCATCTAAAACAAATGCCTACCTTTGTTGTCACTATAATTAACTGCCTATAATACTTGCCGAAGAAATTAGTCAGAGAAGAAATAATCCATGAACTGAAAAAGTCTTAATGAAGAGAAATAACACATAAATTAACCATCTACTTGATACTCTGCATTATTAAATAAGCTGTGAATACATAAAGTTATACCAGAAAAAAACAACCTAGAATTACACCAGCAATATAGACCTTTTTAATACTAGACACAAATATCCTAAATGCAGGAAGAAAAAGCCTGCATAAATATTAAGCTCACCAAAATTTAGTAAGATCATTTTTTTCTCATTACTAACATCTAATAATGAACAAAATTATCCAGACATGTTTTTTTTTAATTTTATTAGTCCAACATTTCGAAAATGTATTAGTAATATTAATATAACTATTGATTTATATATTAAAAAAACGCCAATTTTATGTATTATGATATTTACTATTCTCAAATTAATATTTGAATATAAGTATAACTTATATACTTGAAGTTTAAATGTAATTATAGGAGATTTGAATATAGACTTTCAAGCACTCTTCAGCAGCTATCCATTCTATCTAATACAACCGATACACATGACCATACACGTGAAAAAGATAATGATCTTCAATATACGCCGCACTCATCAGTTGGTCCAGATTAGCATCTCCCATCCATATATATAATCATTGCCCAGTATATATTGATAGCAAATCTTCAAATTTTAATGGACAAGCTTCAATCTACTCCACCCTCCAACTCTTCAGCCATTCATACCATTGAAAATCTGAAGATGGAACAACCAAGTCCCTTGTTGATGCTAATATTATTGTCACATCCATGACAATAATAGGCATGCCAATAATATTGGCATCAATAAGGGATTTGGGCATTCCATCATCAGATTTTCAATGATATGGATGGCTGAAGAGTTGGAGTCTGGAGTAGATTGAAGCCTGTCCATTAAAGTTTGAAGATTTGCTATCTTAATGTAAATTGAGCACTGATTATTATGTGTGGGGGTGATAATGATTTTGACCATCTGGGTGCTGATTCAGCATGAAATATGCATATTGACCTTTATCTTTATCGTGTGTAGTCATGTGTATTGGTTGTAGGAGATACAGTGGATAGCTGAAGGAAGCTTGAAAGTCTGTTTCAATCCCCTATAATTATATTGTCATATTATTAAACCCGAGCCAGGAATTCAATTAAGTTGAGATATATTAAAAGATTTAATATATAGGGTATATGAGCACAGACTTTCACACGACCCACCACACTGATACACTTGAACACATATATGTTGAAAAGATAAATAATCACCAATATATGTATTTCATGCTAAACCAGCAATCATCAGTTGGTCCAGATTACCATCTCTACACATATATGCTATAAGTGCTCAGATATATATTAAAAGAGCCAATCTTCATACTTTAATGGACAGGCTTCAATCTACTCCACACTCCAACTCTTCAACCGTCCATCCAATTAAAAATCTGATGATGGAATGCTCAAAGGCCACCCTGAGGCCAAGATTCTTGTCACACCCATATTGACCTAAAGTCAATCTGGCCCCTCATATACAGGACATAATCCATTTAAAAATGCACACAAGAGAGCGTACCAAATAAGTGCGGTATGAGAAAATATTTAAAATCTCTATCCAAAACACTCCTATCTCCAGACCAACTTGGTTTCGAGCTTATGGCTCACGTCAGTGAAGAGCTAGAGTATTCGGACACTAGACCTAAAATAGCAACTCAAAAAACCAGCACTTATTTCATATGTATATTTAAGTAGAAACTCTGAAATTTTCGCACTTATAAATTAAGAGCTTGATTGAGCTATTGGTAGCTCTCTGTGTGCATTTTTGTAACTACAAGCTTGTTAAAAGTAATGTCACGTTATATATGACTTGCTTTTTTAATAATTATAATCCATTTAAGTAAATGCATAAGCCATTGTACGCTTGAATGATTTCGCTGATCCATTCTGAAATAGATTTTATTATGATTATATACATTTACAAGTACAAATTTTGTTCAATTTTCTTTATTATTATTAAATAAATTAATTATTCCTATAATACCTTGATATAGCTGCTCTGATAAGTCTAATTAAAATACATCTCTATTAGGTTATCATATAGGTGAGATGGATGATGATCAGCAAATAGGATTGGAGTTTGCCTTGAGACTAGTGCTTGATTTAAGCTTCAGTCTGACAATCACTGGCAATGATTGAATAATGTTAAATTTTAAGGTCATAGTTACCCTATCTTGTGTGTGTGTATATATATATATATAGTCACTCTCAATATCGAGTGGATAAATAACATTCCTTACAGTCAATATGGCATCACATAAAGCATCGGTGGTCGTAATTCTGATAAAATGTATTATTTCTAACATTTTTAGAATTCATTCAGTAAATAATAAGTAATTATTCCAAAATATTTTTTCTATATATTTATTTTAACTTTTTAGTCATTGGATCTTTTTCACAAGCATTACAATTCTAATCAAACCAAAGAATAAAAGCAGTAGGAGTAATGTTTGAAAAAAAATCATGTATTAAAAATTGATTCCTAGAACCATGTGTTCTATCATTTGTGATACAAAAAATATGTTCTTTAAAAAAATAAGAGTAATTTAATATGTTCTCAAATTCTTACTTAAATAAAATTTGGCGGTATAATATTTTTCTGAGTTGTACATTAGACAGCATTAATTCATAATATTACTAGTTTCCAAAATATCAAAGTATAAATTGTAAATAAAGTAACATCCACTATATAAGATATGTTTCTTCAATTTCAGATCATTCATCTACTTTGAAGCAGCAATTGGTTTGGTATTTTAATATATGGTATTTCAAATGTTATGTAACTTAAATATAATAACCCAAATTGAAATTGGGGGGAGGGGGGACTTTTTCATCTGCTGCTCTTTTCTTCCTCATAGTCACTGGCTCTCTTTTCTTGAAATTTTGTCTTCTTTTTCCCAAATGTTTCTATCTTTGTGTGGCAGTTTCCTCTAGCACTGAAGTTATATAGACACAATTTATTCTTTTATTCATTAATCATGGGGTATTGTCAGTATTTGAAACGGAACTATTTTATTTTCTATTCCAAAGTTGTTAGGTTGAACAATTCAAATTATAAAAAAAAATTGTTTCTGGTAGAATGATTCAAACATAATTTTTTATTTTTAAACATTTTAAAAACATTTACTGTATTTCCACCAGCCAATACTTTTTCTTTCTTTCTTATATGTCAAAGCATTGACCGGAAAGCGAACCCGGGCCAGTTGCTTGGAAGGCAGCTAGGCCAGCAACGCAATACTTCTTAAGTATTAATCACAGTATTTCAAGGATCAAAAATGAAAGTTTTCATTCCATTTTTCATTCAAAAGTTGGAAAAAAATTCAACCCAACAAAGTAACAAAAGGGAGAAGTATAAAAAAAATCAATACAATGTAATTTTCACATTTTAAATTGTTTATTACTATTTGCTACTGTAGCATGTTGCAACAGGCTTTTTTGATTAATAAAAGCATTTATTATAATATATATATATACTTACAATCAACAGAAAATAGAATTTCATACAATTTTTAAGAAAGTTTTTACAATCAGGATTTGTTTTTACTTCAATTCCTAAAAGTTTTTAGGCGGCTTTTTTTAAAAAAACTATATATGTAACACCTTCTTGCACACATCACTGAAAACTTCCTGAACTGATATCAATGTCCTTGAAATTCTGTCCACCACTTCTATAATAAATTAATGAGGACGTTATTCTGAAATATTTAACCATATTGCATTGGCAATGATTTCTAAGACATGTACAAAACTTGAAGAAAATCCATTTGATAGAAATATATTAATTTTTGATTTCAAAATTTTACTTAAATAATAGTTTCTAACTTAAATAAAAGCCTTTGATAACGGAAAGTAGTATTTCATTTTCATATAATGAGTATTTTCAAATTAACTTGAACTATTTATTATATGCTAAAAAACATTTAGTCTACATTCAAAAAATAGTTATATAATGATATTGAAAAAAAAATTGCATAATAAGAAATAAACATTTACATTTATCAGAACTGACATCTATTAATGAATAAAATAAAAAAGATAACTGCATTATAGGTAATTTATTTGTATATTAATTTGTGTAGTTTAATGTAGTTGTAGAATAATGGATACATGAGTAAAAGGTTCCTTAACTGGAATTGCCATTTCTGGTGCTTAAATGTCACATGACCCCCCAAGCAATAAACTTATATAAGTATTTTTTTATTTTTACTTTCCTGCCATAAATTTATCCTGTTCTTCTTTCAAATCCTATCTTCCAGAATTAAATATTCTATAATTTTAATACTTTCAGATAAATCCTATTTACAGTCTAATTCTTATCCACTTTTGCCTTCTTTTTTTGATATCTAGAGCTTTTGTTATTATCCTTAAATAACAAAATAATATACATTCTCTAGTGTTATGTATATTTTTTCATATCTTATATATTTTTTGATTCATATATAACTACTTTTTTTTTTATTCATATTCATTTTCCATAATTTTATCTTTTTCTTTAACCAACTCATCTATTCTCTTTTCCCATTCCTCAAAATAACACACCTGTATTATATTTTTCCACATCCATCCCATTTCTAAAATAAATACACACAAATAAATTCTTTATTAACTTTACATATTGTGAAATCTTTCTAGCCTGTGTTTGTCCCCCATCCCTCCATATATAATTCAATGGTTTTTCAAATTTTCATTTAATTAAATACCAACTGTTTATTCTATTAATTAGTTGCTGAGCACAATCGTTAATTAGGTCATCATAAATAATTACATTTGTAACGAAGATAATGTGATTTACCAAATAGTGTCCTAAATGGAATCTATATTGTGGGTGATTCAAAAAACTATATAAATACTGTATGCAAATTAAATATGATAATGTACATATAAAAAAAACTTTGCAGACCTGTTTTATATTTTAATTTACCAGATTTCTCAATTTCAGATTTAACTATTAAATTCTTGAAAGTGATTTATTCTCGGGTGAAGTATAAAAACAAAGTTTATACATGATAAAAAATATGTGTGATTTGAATGTGGATATTATCACAGTGATTAGTTGAGCGGATACACGCATTTTGTTGCCATAATTATTAGCTACATACTCATGTGGAAATTGCTTATGTATTACATTTATATGTTATATATCTGTATAACTCATATTAGTTTTTGTTTATAACTGTTAGATATTTTTTTGTATGCATGTATGTGATGATTGCTTGTGTCAAATTTGATAATATTGTGCTCATACAATTATTATAAAAAATAAATTTTCATTTTTTTTTTCAATATATATATATGTAACTGAAAATTGTAACTATATGAATCGGAATCTTAAAGCCTCCTCTCTTGAGTTCATTGTAAAATAAAGCTATTAGATAATTTATTGTTGTTCATTATTTCTACATTGTACATGATACACAATCATTAGTAAAAAATTATAGTTCATTCTGATTTAAAATATTTTGCTGCTTCATGAAGGAATCTCACAAAGTCTGTTCAAAATTTACAAACTCAAAAAATAATCGCATGAATAATTTAAAACTAAAATGCCTATTTTTAATATTTATTATTTAGGTATTTGCATACAATTATCTTAGAACATTTTCTCTCATTGCAATATATTGTCTTCTGAACTTTAAAAAAAAAATTCTATTTACAGCTTAAATGTGAAATTGGAAGTTATCACTGTAAATGAAATGTAAATACAACTTGCTATTTGAAAGCATTATCATACATGGGGATGTCATTAGTAAATGACTGAAAGCACAGACTGCGTTTAAAATTGTAAAAATTCAAATAAAATGCATAATACAAATAAAAAATTTACCAAAATTTATTCAAAGAACTAAATTTCTGCTTACAGAACATTACATTTCAAAACAAAATATTAACTATGAAATCAAACATTTAAAAAAAAAAATTCAGATGTTAAAATATTAGATTATATATAAGCTAACATTGTGATTAAAAAGGAATAAAAGCTCTTTAATTTATAAATATAAAAATCCTGGAAAATATTGTCAAATTTTTGTTACCAGTTAGTTTGAAATTGATAGAACAATGATGTTTTCAATTTATTTTGCAAGAGTGTTTTTAAATTTGAAGATAAAATTGCTAACATTTAATTGTCTTTTTATAAACTTAATGCTTATGGGAAAAAATAAATATAATCTTCAATTTTTATTTGGCAATTCAAATAAACTTTGATTTTTTTTTTTGTAATTCCTAACTTTGTTTCCTTCCATAAAACTTATTTATTTGATATCTATTTATGTTTTTAAATACATTTAAATATATTTGCATATGTGTATTATTGGCAATTTGTAAAAGTAAATATATTTTTATTAGATTATTGTTAACAGTTATAGGTTATTATTGCAATAAGAATTTGGTATATATTGATCATGAATATTTCAATTTTTATTTGGAACCAATCAAGTATCAAAAATAATGATGTGTTTATATAAAGGCTGGGAACAACTGATGAATGTTTTTTTGAAACCATTCTTATCAGTTTGACAATGATCTCACTTTAGGATAGTGTTTTGAATTATATTAAAAATGTCTGGGAGACTACAATATTTAAAGTACATCTTAAAAACCTTTACCGTATTAAACAAAAATCACTCGCAGAATATATATCCATCAGGAGGTCTAAATTCTTCTTGTCTCAACAACATTGTTGGACAAGAGGGTACCTCAGATGGGTTCTAGGGACAAATAGACAACAAGTTACCCTATCATCAATTACCAGTAACAGCAACCCACTCGTAGGTTATCCTATGATGTTACTCATCAGTCAGCATCATCAACAACTTATGCAAGCAGATAGTCCTCCTTCTGAACCAGATTGGCTGGAATCCAGGTGAGCATGGCATTACAGAAGCTCTACTTAAAAGAAAACTTATGTCTCTCCCAGATAGCATTCATCCAGGTCTACATGGCATCCCTAAGTTCCTTTTAAATCACCTAAGTCAGTTTACGATTCCCATCATGGTCAAAATGATTGAACACTTAGCTACTGGGCACAGAAATATAGCTGATCTGTATCCGGTGGCACTAGTGCCTTTTTTGAAAAAACAAAAACCACTCACTGATTTAACCAGTATTCGACCAATCTCCATGACTCCATTGCTGATCAAGATAATGGAGTCAGTCATCAAGGATCAAATTCAACCTATAGTCCTTAAACACATTTCTTCTAATCAATATGGGAAAAAAGGTTCCTCCACCTCACATGCTATGGCTAACGTTATGGCTCTCATAGATTATATCAGAATACAAAAAAAATCTAAACCCATTGCTGTCCAGCTGGATATCGCTGCGGCTTTTGATTCAGTGCACATAGACATCCTGCTGAATCTGCTGGCTGAGTATGATGTTCCAGTCACCATTATACAAATAATCAGTAATCTATTAAGCAACAGAGAAATATTTGTCTCACTGGATGGCAAACTCACACCAGGCTTCAAACCTTTTAAATCTCTCCCTCAAGGTTCCCCCTCAGTGCTCTATGCTTCACAGCATACATAAATCCTCTACTGATGGATATTGAAAAAAATCAACCAGACGTATTCGTTCCATCCATCAATAAACACCTCAACTCATTTGCCTACATAGATGACATCATGATTGTTCTACCTACCATAAAATACCTTCCCCAACTACAATCCATTTTAAATCAATATTCTGAAAAATATCATTTACAAATAAATCACAACAAATCAGCTATCTGGCAGATAAAGTCAGGAAAACAAATACCATCTACTTATACTGCCAAACCACAAAGATTCTCGGGGTTTCCCATCTTCAAATCATCAATGGCAATGGCCAGAGAAATACAGGACGGTATCCTCCAAACAACAGAGCACATCACCACATCTCTCTCTAGAGTCTATCTTTCACTATATGGAAAGGTAGGCCTCCTGAATATGACAAAATTACCAAAAATTACATATTACCTGTCCTTCATCAAACTAACCAAACAGTTTCAGAACAAAATTAATCGCCTATGCACCAAACTCTTCTGGAGAGAGAAGACTGTGGCCATCAGCCTCTGACAAATCTAGCTGCCTCAGAGGTTCAATGGCTTGTCTTTCCACTCTATTCAAGCAGCCATCCTCCAAAAAACACACAATACGCTACATAATTTGATACATTCCTTTGGCTATAACAACATCACCGAAAAGATTTCCCCAACGGATCGACCCCCACCAGGGAAAATGCCATGGATATCGTCCCTTATCAATCTTCTAAGTCAATACAAACCAATCATAGAAACCAATCTTAATGTTAAAATCACCTTGTGGGATGCGTACCACCTAATCAACCCACATCCACAACCTCCCAAAGTAGTCTCAACCTCACAAACCAAAAATTAATTACCCACTTTAAAAGATGGTTCTGGAGTCCAAGTATCTGGACTTCATCATCAAAATTAACCTTAGTGCGCTTCCCACAAATTGGTTCCTATTTTACCAAAGAGGTAACTCCAACATTGATCCAATCTGCAGTTTATGTTCTCATGAAGAGGAAACCATTCAGCACTTCATATATCGCTGTCCAAAACTTAAAACAGTCAGAGATATAGTCTTCACCAACTCCAATATCAGACCGGACCTAATTCTCTTGCCCATAAAGGCGATCCACACCGGAACATTTGCTATCATTAGACTATCCATTTTCATTCTCTATGCAATCTGGGTAGTACATTGCAAGTTGATAATGGAACTGCCCTGCCTAGACCCAGATCTGTTGTTCTGCGAAACAATAAAAAAAATCAGGAAAAGAGATGAGCTCATCTCTCCCAAAAAATTCTTTGAGGATACCTGGAACCTATTCACCCTCCCTACTAATAACAACAGAACAACAAACATGCTGGCCTACTAAACCACTCATAAGAACTCTCAAAACTTAGCACAACCCCATTTAACTTTATATATATCCTTTCTAATTTGTACACAAAGTAATTAATAAATTTTTTTTTTTGAAACAATATTAAAGTACATGTACTTAAAAAAATAAGTTAGAATCAATCAAATATTTTTAAATAGTTTTGTATCTGATAGAGAAAACTAGGTGTGTGGGGAATACATTCCTTAAATAGTGTTTAAGATTTTGTTTACATAAGATTTTATTAATGTTATCTAATAATCAATTATGTCGATGAAAATTAATGATTGAATGTCTACTTGGTTTTTATAGACCATACTATATAAAAGTTCTTGATCATAAATTATTTTTTATGGAGTATGTAATCATTATTAGTGTAGATTGGTTTAGTGCTGAGTAGTTAGCTAAAAGAGATTCCTTTTTTTGCAATGTTCATCATAGTAAAAGTTAAAAATTATGCATTTCTGGTGTATTATTATTTGTTTGGTTTTTTTGGATGCTTTGTTTTAGTCATTAATATAACTAATGATTGCATCCATAAAATACATTTCTGCACATGAACAATCTGAAATAAACTTTAGAGTTTAAATACTTTGATAGATCTTTATGGGAAAAACATGTACTTGGAGTCTACTGTTAATCAACAATGATATAATCACCCCGACTAGATCAGTTACATATAAGATTGAAGATTGTTAGACTAAGTTACATATAAGATTGAAGATTGTTAGTCTATCTTACATTAACTAAATCAGTTTACACACAAGTTTGTTATTCTGCAGCTAAAATCAAAAACAAGAATTACTTGGTTGTAGTATGTATATATAAGATTGCTAGTCTATCATACATCATCATCTATATATAAGATTGCTAGTCTATCATACATCATCATTCAAAAAATATAATTGCTAGAAAATAAGACCAATAAACATGCTATTTAGTTTGCTGCTTGTGAAAATAATGAATTTACAACTGAAAGGTCAGAGTTTTGTTGAAGTGGGCATATCATATAAATTTTATGGATTAAAAAAAAATAGATTTTTTAAAAAAAGGATTTTATGATCAACTTAAACATGGTTTTTATGGGAAAGTCATACTAAATATTCAGATATTTTAATAAGATCTATCAATATCTTTCAGTGAGAGAATTTGGCCAAGAATAGACTATAGTGAACAAAAACTGCTAAATACGCCAGTCTTTCAGAAAGAATTGTTTGCTGCACAAGTACAACAAAATTTCAAAAATATAGAATAAAAAACAACCAAAATATACGATTTATGTGAATGTATTTATAGTTTGTAAATTAGTTTCTGTAGTCATCCAAAACTTATTAACTTTGATCTTATTTTTTTCATCTCAATTGTAAAATGAGTATATTATTTTCAAGTAGTTTCTAATGATGACAATGATAAAGCAATGGTATAAAGTGTTTTAAATAATATCCATAGTAGATGATTCTCAGTAATTTCAGTTATAAAAGAACATGAACTTAGAAAAGATAAACTGATACTGATTAACTTGAAGAAAAAAAAAAAATATTATTTTCATACATAGATAAATAGTTCAACAAATTAATCCGCATAATTTTGTCCATTTTAAGGATACTGCTACATTATATAAAGGAAATCTATTATTATAAAGCGCTGAAATTTCAAACGGAAGTCAATCTCCGATAATGTGCTATTTCTTAAATATAAATTTCCACGCACTCCCCCGTCGGTAAGAGTTTAAAATGCTTACGTGAATCATTTAAGATTAGAGCGTACATTCTATATATACCAACTCTTACAGACCATGCTTAAATCAGGGCTTGAATCTATTGTGTGCCAGAAGTTATAATCTAAATATTCAATCGTACAAATCTATTTAAATCGCAGGGGTGCGTGGAAATTTACATTTAAGAAATAACACATTATCGGAGATTGACTTCCGTTTGAATAGTTAGGGATAAAATTAGTTACTATCTAAGAAAATCAATATATATTCAATAAATAAAGGAGCAACATTTAATAAATGAAAAAAAAACCATAAAATTTCACTTGTGTTTTTCTTTATTAATTTAAAAATAAAGGATTAGAATACACTAAGAAAATAATTACTAGCATTTATATTAAAGTCAAAATTAACTTCTTAATAAAAGAGTAAATAAATGTATTAAAATTTAACTCTTCATATATCCTCATACACTTAGGCATAATACAGCACATTATTTTAATGTAAATTTACTTATGACTGCTAACATTTTTTTTTCTAAAATATAATTTATAAGTGCAATATTATAAACACTAAATAACTTACCCAGAGAATGTCAAATTACAAGCAATAAATTTGGCAGACAGGCGTTGGGAAATGAAACTTGAAAATGGTAAGTTTACTTTTTTTTTTCATTCATACAAAGGTATATTTTTTCCAATCCCGATTTTATCTAACGGTTTAATTTTTTTTAACTCGGTAGTCGACATTTAAAATCACAAAATTCCTAAAGGCAAAGCTATATTCAAATTAATAACTAACATCTGGTTGTAGATTCATAAAAACAAAAACGATCTCCTGCAAACTCTACAAGTGGGAGAATGTGTTAATTACAGTATATTTATTTAATCACACAGAAGAAAGAATGAACCTTAGTCTTTTTTTTTTTTTAAAAAAAAAAAAAACTTGTCTGGATTCATAAAGCAAAAGAAATCAATAAAATGAAGACAGAAAAAAAACAATTGAAAAGGACTTAACAGCTCAGTTACTTTAATAATAAAAAAGAATTATAATAATGAATTAAAATGAAAAATGATGTCCCACTGGAAGAAATGAAAGATTAAAAAATTCGGATCAAGAACAATATATATAGAAAAAAATCAGAAAAAAAAACTAAAATCAACTAAAAGCTAAAATCTTACAATTAATAAAGTTAAAAAAATGTTACTTACCAGAAACAGAGATTAAAAAATCATTCAAGATGATTTTCATTTCTGAAATCTTAACACACACACACACACACAAAATGAAACCAATAAATACAATGGACAAACTCAGACCAATTTTACATTTTTTAAAAGCTATAGCTATGATTAACATTATTAATTATCAATGTAAGGCATAATAACTTACTCCAAGTCACTATTTATTTTTGAAAGACTAAACTCTACTAACACATCCTTCATAATTAATTCCTCCATCAAGTTTAATACAGTTCCTCTTATTACTTTCTCAATAAATATTTACTTTTCCAATACTCTATACCATTCTCATCGATTCACATTTCTAAGGCCTCCAATATTTTTTCTTTGCTTCTTCTAATTGTCCATGTTTCTGTTACATTTCAAAGAAAACCCTTAATCAGCCACTCTTAAAAACACACAGACACAGAATAATCTCAATCATCTAAATATTTAGGTTTATGATTTTCACCCTATCATTTGCCTATTAATAAACTTTCCAAAATATTTAAAAGTTCTAACTTGCACTATAACTCCTATCCAACTATCATTCTTAAAATTTATGCTCAGTGTCCAATTTTATTGAATTAGTTTTAAATGCATTTATTCTCATGAGTAGCAGAATGACCGTTATATGTGTGTGAAAAATGTTTCGATGATTTAAATCAGTTTATTATGTACTAGTCTTTACATACACTAAATTGAAATAAATTATACATGACTGTTAAAAACATAAAACTGAAGATGCAATATCATCAAATTACATTTTATATAAATCACTAAAACATCACATAATCACGATTTCTTATATTTATATGTTGTTAAAACAATAGCATCTCTCTCTATATATTGTATCACCAGCACAAACCATAGAGATCAATAGATGCTAGAAAGTTTGTGCATCAAAATCCTCATCTAGTGACTATTTGTCCTATATCCCCAGACTACTTTCCAGTTTGTGGGCTTTCATTTAGAAATCACAACTTTATAATCAAGTCAAAAAGATAAAAGATGGCTGCTGGAGGGTTGCATTAGATGCAATGACCTAGATGCAGTGCTCCCAGATCCAAGGCTCTTTATTGATGAAGATCACAAACTAGAAACTAGTCTGAGAATATTGTATGAATAGGCACTAGGTAGAGGTTTTAAGGCATAAATCTTCCAGCATAAAAATCTTTACTATGGCTTACAATGGATGGCACAGCACAATTGCTGCTGTTTCAAAAAACGATTGTTATTATATCAATTTAATTTTAAAATTATGTTTTGATGCAGATATATTATACTGAATGGTTTACGATCTAATAATAAAGATTTTTATTTCAGTCATATAAAAAATTGGTTTAATCTTCTACATAGCTTATCATAATATATAACATAGAATTTACAAGTAGTAGTAAACCTCTTTTCTATTAACATTCAAAATATAAAATACAATCAGATTTAAATATATATAACTATTGCACTTAGAGGTTGGTTTTGCTACAGCAGAAAAAATATCCTAAGCAGTTTACTGCACAGGTGGAATGGCAGACTGAAGCTACAGGTCCAAGAATTTTGGAGTAACTTTGTCACTTCTATAGTTCAAATTTCTTATGAACACCCATTCATGAAATCAATCAATTATTATTATAAAGATGAAATATATATTGCATGGCATGATCCTGGACGAATATTTAATCAGATATATGTATGTATATATTATTTACATGAGAAACATTTACTTTTGTTCTATTAAATAAAACATGTAATTACAGGAAATGTATTTACTAATAAAAATTCTGTGATAAATAAACAAATTGATATTTAAGTTGAAACTAAAATTAAAATGTGATGATAAACATTTTTTTGAAATCATGAGTATGAAAGTCTCCACTTAGAAACAAAGCAGAAAATTAATAAAATAATAGAAAATAACTGAAAAATTCAAACATTAAGTTATTTATTTAAAATCAACATTTAAATTATGAAGAAAAAGTTTGTCCCAATGAAAAATGGAGTTAAAATGTACTAGACAGTGCAATTAATGGTATATCGTATTCTACCTTAGAATGAAGCACATCATTATAGAGATTTTACGAAGCTGTAAAGAAGGACTGGAAGACTGACTACATAAAATAATTTTGTTAAATGTAGAGCTATAGCTAATCTTCCTTCAGTTGTGTAAATAACAGAAAATTATATTTACAAAATTTTTTTAAATAAAAATAACTTTTTTAATAAAAAGCAATATGTATTCCTAGAAGAAAGAATTATATACGCCATTGAGAATTTTGAAAATAAATTTAATATGGCATTAAATGATAAAAAATTTGTAATTATAATATTTTTAGCTTTTTAAAAGCTTTTAACATTATTGAAAATAAATAGCTGATTAATAATTTTAAAAAGTTGTGGAATGAAACAGATATTGCTCAGATTTTTCAAAGATTATTTAAATACTGGAAATGTTCTGAGTAATGAGAAAAAAATATTGAAGCTATACATATATATACTTCACGTTCGCATAAAAAAAAATTATGAACAAAATTTAAGTTCAAAAAATTTTAATAAATTTAATAAATAAAAATTCAATATCTATTATAAATGCACATATAAATGTATATAGCATAATTAAGTATAGTTATTCTGTATTAAATACAAAATATTTTTCTAAAATGTAAAAAGACAATAGATTCTAAATGTAGCTAAAAATAGTTTAAAAGAAAAAGGTATTTTCATTTAACAGTAAAAAAGTGGAAATGACATTCTAGAAAAATTAATTAAAATGCTCCGTAAACAGATTACTATATTAAGTTTAATGAGATAAATAATTAAAATAATTTAATTAAAAAGGATGTTAGTCCCACTGACTCGCTCAAAAATAACAGCTTATAAATATGGCATTGGACAAATAAACTCGGACCTCAGCAAAAGTAATGGAGTTATCTATAGACAATAAATCAAAGGATCCAAATGACAAGATGGATCCGAATTTAACTGATAACTCAAAATCATATAAACAGTGGTGGAAATTATGTTAAAAAATCAAAAATCTTTGGTCTTTTATCTTTCCATCTTTTTGCAATTATTATTCTGCTTAAATTAATTCTTGACTGCTTCCAGGTATGCTGTTATTCTGTGGGCCGAATAATTAATCTACTAGTTCCAGCCACATCTACTATGCAGAAGTGAGAGAAACCATTATCTGCCTTACTCTGTCAAGCTGGTAGAAGGCAGGCTGAAAAACCCATCACCGAGTCTCAAGAAAGAAGCCGTCAACAACAAAGAAACCAATTAAACATGTGTCCACTATGTATCCATCTGAGATAAGTAAAAGTCCGATGTCCAGTCTACACGAAGAACCAGCTATTATGCCAAGATGAAAATCATGGTCAAAGCATTCTAATCAAACCAAAACTGTGCTTTAAAACCTTGCATCATAGCTATGATAAAGAATCAACTCCACCAATACAAAAGGAATGACTGTGATACATTATAGTTGAAAGAATAAGTATAATCTTTAACTCACATTTAGTTAATTATTGTCTCCGATTTAATGAAATATGTTAATGAATAGTTATATAATTAATCTGTTTACAAGCAGGTGTGGCAAAAGATTGTAATTTGTTCTATTTTTACACTACAATCTAGTCAGTGATAAGTATGTAAAAATTACTCTATAAAGACAATTAGCTTATAATCATGATCCCCTGCCATGCGACTAAATGTTGGTATGTTAATCAGTTATTTCCACTTTATTTAGTTAATAATAGTATGTTAAATCAATAAAATTTTAAGTTATGAATGAGAGCATGGACAAGCTAGATTGGGGTTCTGTTAAAGAGACATTAGTTTTAGCTAACTAATCTTGTATTTAAATTATTATTGATAAGAATATACAGCTGTCAATCCATCAATTTAGGTTGAGTCATGTCTGAAACCCATTCTCACTATACATTAGTATTTGATGATTGTAATATTTGATATTGCTGATCACTTAGTCATTAAACAAAATGCCATCCATTTTACTTTCATACAAATTGTGTAATAATATATATGCAACTGCTGGTCACTGTATGTTACATACCCTTAGAAGCTTAATTTCTACTATAGGCATATAATTTTTTCATGTATGTATTTTATATAATTATTGTAATACAGATGTGAATCCCTATATTTAACAATTATATTTTATTACTTAATGTATACTAATATCATAATCTGTAATTGATTACAAGTCAATTGGTAAAATCGCCTTAATTTATAAACTTGTATCAGTTAGCATTTGAACAGCAATGATGATAGTAGAGAGCAGTTAGGTATCCATGCAAGATTGGAATCCAGTCAAACAATTAACATTTTAGTATCAAATAGGAATTATTTAAAAATATTGAATCGTTACACCACCGCATATTATATCTATACATAATTAAAATTAAATTAAGAAAATTTGGAAAGGTTTATTTACCTTAAGTTAATTTGTAAATCAATTAACTAAAGACATGCCAGTGTTTTGTGTTGCATATATGTAAATAAATGGTATTATTTCATTATTTTTGGCAGTTTGTAATTTTTATTTGCCCTTGATAACTTGAGTAAAATAACCACTAAACATCACATAATCACCATCTCATACTAGCACATAATTGTTGTAAACAAAGGCAAAACTCTTTTCTCCATACAGTAGTGCCACCCTGTGCTTTCTGGCATCTACTGATTACTCTGGTTAGCACAGGGTGGCACTACTGTATGGAGAAAAGAGTTTTGCCTTTGTTAAGTAAAATAGTTAAGTTCTCTTGTTTTCTCCCTAATCTTAGCAAGCTGTAAAGGAAAAAGTCATTATTCTGACATCAGAATGTCATTCGTGGATTACCCTCAGGTGTTTTTAATGTGGGTTGTGCAATTCTGAGTTACAGTATATTTTTCTATAATCTGGCACCCAATGTGGGTCTGATACTTTAACCACATATCCCAGAGATATTTTTATATATAGCACCTGAAAGGAGAGACTCAAATATATGATCCATGTATCCTGGATATAGAGTATATTTTTGTAAGATAGTTATATTATCAATGAATTAATTACATATTCCTGAAACATGTAGATTTTAATGATGAAAAAAAGTAAATAGAATAAGTTTCTTTTGTTAAAATAAATTTGATAGGTATAGAAGGGGGAGAATTTTTTTAAATAGTTTGTTTTAAATTAGTAAAAGTAAAATGTTGATTGCAAAAGTATATTTTGAAAAAAAGTTTATTTGTGACAAAGTTATTGCCAATAATGAGAATAATGTATATATACATGCACAGGGCATAATGAAGATGATTTTCATGTTACAAGTTGGTTCGGCTATAAGAGAAATATAACATATCTGATATTATATATATATAAACTTTTTTTTATAAAAGTGGACCTTAGAAAGTTTAAAATTAGGGCATAAATATAATAGCAAAGGAAGGATTTGATGGGAATTTGGCATGTGTTCAGCTAAAGTAAGAAAAAGTGAAGTATATATATTTAATAAAAATAGTTAATACAGTTTTACAGAGCAGAATTTGGAGCTAAGTTTAGCAAATAGAGAAGTTTGTATTTTTGTGTGATTTTTTTAAATTACAATATGGCATGGGAAAAACAGTTATGATTTAAGAACTGAAGAAGATAGCCCTATTTCTTTCAAAAATCCCAAGTGATAGTAAGAACAAATGAACCAAAAGATATGCAGATAATGAAAATGTTCAATAAAAATAATCTAGAAATGAAAGGAAATCAACAGTCTCTAATGGAAAAGATGGGATAAATGAAGCATGAGTTGGGAGAAATTAAGCAAAAGATGGAAAAAATGAAGCAAGACATGAGACACAGGGTAGATCAGAAGCAAAATGCAATAAAAGTAGAAGAAAACAAGCAGATATCAGAAGCTTGCAAACAGCAAGATAAAATACAAGAGGGGAGGGGGGTAGCTGAGACAGGAAGTATAGAGAATAAGAGGTAGAAAAGCAAAAAGAACAAAAAAAACACAGAATAAAGAAATAAGTAAAGAGATTGAAGAAGTGGAGCAAGAGGTAAAAGAGAAAGAAAATGTTAATGAGATTAGAGGAGAGGGATGATTAGAATGTAAGAGCAGAAATGGTAAAATAAGTCATTAGTGATAAAATAATAAAAGTAGAAGTAAAAGTTGTTAATGAGGTTAAAGAAATTGTTAGTGAAGTGAAAAAGGAAGGCACAAAGAAAACCTGGTTATAAGTGAGAAGGGATAAAAACTGAAGGTACATATATAGATGGCCAGAAAGTGTTAGAGAAGACAGATTGGAAGAAGTGATACAGATAAAAGAGGCACTGCAGAATTGATTAAAAGTGCTAAATGAAGTTGTAGGGATAAAGAAAAAGATTTCATGATGAAATAAAAGGCCGAATAGTGAATATGGGAGAAGTTGTATAGTATACAAAAACAGGAGATAGATGGAGCAAGAATATACAAAGGTAAAGATAGGCCTGGATCAGAGATTAGAGGAAATTATGAAAGGACTTAAAAAGACTTTGTATGGCCGAAATAGATAGAAATCGGAGCAGTTTAATAAAATGCCACCAAATCAAAAAGAAAAGTCAAGTGAAAAAACTATTAGATAAGATCGATTAGTTGAGAAAATACAAGATTCAAATGGAACTTGACCGGAAAAGCCCAAATTAAATGAATTAGAAACTCAGAATTGAAAATTTTAGATTATGTATTTTTGTATAACCAGTTTTTGTAGGTATTATAATTGGACTAATAACGTAAAGTCATTTTTCTTCTTTTTTTTTTAATGGGCTTTGGAGATATGAACATATATACATAAACACACACATATATATATACTTCATGTTTATATAAAAAAAAATATGAACAAAGTTTAAGTTCAAAAGTTAATTTAATAAATAAAAATTCAATATCTATTATAAATGCATAGATAAATGTATAGTGTAATAAATTATAGTTATTTTGTGATAAATACAAAATATTTTTCTAAAAATATAAAAAGATAATAGATTCTAAATGTAGTTAAAGTAGTTTAGAAGTAAAAAAAAAGGGTATTTTCATTTAACAATAAAAAAGTGGAAATGACATTCTAGAAAAAGGAATTAAAATATTTGTAAACAGATTATTATATTGTTTAAGGAAATAATTAAAATAATTTAATTAAAATGGCCGCTATTCCCGCTCAAAAATAAGAGTTTGCAAATAAGGTATTGGACAAATAAACTCGGACCTCAGCAATAATAATGGACTTATATATACCCAATAAATCAGAGGATTCAAATTACAAGACATGGATCCAAATTTTACTGATAAGACAGTTCAAAATCATATAAATTGTGGTGGAAATTACGTTAAGAAATAAAAAATCTTTGTCTTTTATCTTTCCATCATTCTGCAATTATTATTTTGCTTCAATTAATTCTTGACTGCTTCTAGGATTCATTTTAAAGTGTTATTCTGCAAGTCGAATAATTAGTCTACTAGTTCCAGCCACATCTACTTAAAGGAGTAGAGGAACCATTATCTGCGTTACTCTATCAAGCTGGCAGAGGGCAGGCTGAAAAAACCATCACCAAGTCTTGGGAAAGAATCTTTCAACAACAGAAAAAACTAATGAAACATGTCCCCTATGAATCCATTTGGGATAAGTAAAAATATGAAGTCCAGTGCTACCGGAAAAATCAACTATTAAGCCAAGACGAAATCATGGCTGAAGCATTCTAATCAAACCTGAACTGTGACTTAAAATCTTCCATCGTAGCTATGATAAAGAATCAACACTTCCAATAGAAAAGAACTGATCGTGAAGTATAAACTTCGAGTCATATTTAGTTAATTATTATCTCCGATTTAATGAAATATGTTAATGAATAGTGATGTAATTAATCTGTTTATGAGTAGGCATGGCAAGAGATGGTAGTCTGTTCTATTTTTATGTCACAATCTAGTCAGTGATAAATAGATGTCCGTTTTAGTTAACTAATTTTGTATTTGAATTAATATTGATAAGAATATACAGCTTTCAATCCATCAATTCAGTGTGAGTTACATCTGAAACTCATTCTTATGTAATGCATTAGTATTTGATGACTGTAAAATCATTTGCAATTGCTGATCCCTTAGTCATTATTTTGTTTAAATGGTGATGAGCAGCAGATAATCAAGTCCTACCATATGCCATCTACTTTACTTTCATACATGTTGTGTCATAATATATAAGCGACTGCCGGTCACTATGCTATATACGTTGTAGAAGTTTAATTCCTATCATAGGCATATAATCTTTCCTTGTATTCATTCTTATATAACTATTGTAATAGAGATGTGAATCCCTGTATTTTACAATTGTATTTTATTTATTGTGCACTAATATTAATACCTGCAATTGATTATAGCAGTCAATGAGTAAGATCAGTCTTAATTTATAAACTTGTATCAGTTAGCATTTGAACAGCGGTGAGGATAGTAGAGAGCAGTTAAGTGTCTGTGCAGTAGATTGGAATCCATTCAATCAATTAACATTAATAGTATCAAATAAGAATTATTTTAAAATATTGAATTGTTACACTACCATATACTATGTCTGTGCATAATTAAAATGAAATATATCTAAGAAAATTTGGAAAAGATTTATTTATCTTACCGTAATTTAAGAATCATTTAACTCAAGTCATGTCAGTGTATGTTTTGAGTTGAATATATGTGAATAAAGTGTTGTCTCATTATTTTTGGCAGTTTGTAATCTTTACTTGCAATCGAGAACTTAGGCAAAATAGTTAAGTCTTTTGTCTTCTCCCTGACCTTTGTGGATTGTGAAGGCAAAAGTTGGTATTCTGTGATGTCAGAATGTGGAATGCCTATGTGGATTGTCCTCAGGTGATTTTCATGTGGGTTGTGCAACTCTGAACAGTTACAGTATAGAGTTCCTAAAAATTCTATATTTAGAGCACTGTTGTTGCTAATTTTCATAAATCACCTAGGAAATATTAATATTGCAATTAAAAAATTCAAGAATGCTTTAAAAAAATGTCCTTTGATGTCTTGAAAAGGAAATTTATATAAATGGAGATAAAACAAATGACGTGTTCACATCACATGCAGCATACAAATACTGTTATATACACCTGGGTCTCGTTTTATGCGGATTATTTTAATGCGATTTTAAAGTTATGCGATTCATGTTTCTTCCTAATATTTTTCATATTTCACTATATTTATTAGATATCAAGAAATTTAAATTATTAATAACTTATTTTGACTTGAAATACTTTTTTTTTTTCAAAAATATAACGATATATTAGCAGCTAATGTGAATATGGCCTGAAGCTATATTTAGAATAAATAACCTACTTATGCTAATGACTAAATAATAATAATAGATTTATACTTACATATAAAAATATGCAATAAATATTCAAAAATTTTAAACTTTTAAAATGTATTTTGTTAGGTATAATAGAAATAATGTAGATTTTTAAAATAAATAACGAAGATTTTATTGATTTTATAAACTAAAATAATATTTTTAATGATAATGCATAATCTTTTTGTTTTGACTGTGATCCTCATTTTTTAAATATAGAAACAAAATATGAACATTTAAAATTTATTTCAGTAGTAAAAATCAGTTGTCAACAGAAAACCATTAACACAGCACAAGACTGAAATTGGCACTAGTTGTGTAAATGGGATGGAGCAGAATATGGTAAAAATTAGAGTGTGGAATGGAAAATAAAGTGGCTAACAAGTTTCTCTGAGCATAATTGCTGAGAGATTCTTGACTTTGTTCAAAAAGAAGCTACATCACATCGACGAATCTGATTTCTTATCAGTTTACAAACGAACCGCACATTCAAAAATAGCGATAATGATTAAAATACGTATGAAAAAATGTCAAATTAAATACTGTAGTTAATAAAAAAAAGTAAAAAAAGTTTGTCTTGTACCATTTTTTTTCAAATATTTGATATTTTTTATTAGTCATACTTTATTTCCTTATTTTTTTAATGCAAATTTTAAAGTAATTTTTCATTGTTGCTTTGCTTTTATGCGAATTCTGAAAATTACAGACCCTATCCCCCGTTTTTCAAGGTAAATTAAGTCTATTTTCGTGCGATTTTTTTTAATGCGGGTTTTCTGTGGAACCTATCTACCGCATAAAGTGACACCCAGGTGTACTTATATTCAATATTGAATATATGTGATGATAATAAATGTATACAAATAGAACAAGTAAAATAGATATCTTGGGATGATAATTAGATGAAAAAAGGTCTTGGAAATATTATATTAACATACTAATTAATAAATTTAAATATTTTATAACAATGTTTTAGAAAATCAAAGATATTTTTTCTTTAAATATTCTTATTGTAATATATATATATTGAAGTGGTGCATATATACTTGCTTAATTTTCTTTAATTTCTGCCGATCTTTCCCTAAATTATAACTTTTCCTACACTGACACACATAAATAATCGGTGTGTGTGTGCAATCGTATAATATATTAAAGAAGAAATGACTTAAAGTAAACTTATAAAAAGGGAAAATAAAATTTCATGTTAAATAAATAATTATTTAAAGTTAATATAAGAAAACAAAAGAAAAAGGTTGGTTAATGGAAGTAATCCATTAAATAAGTAAAAGTTGGTGCCTTATTCAAAATCAGTAGTAAAAATCAGCAAAATAGTTACAGTCCAACACCTTTATGGTGAAAAATGCGTCTAAAAGGTGTTAAATGTAAAAATAGAGACAAAAGAGGCAGAAAACACATACTGGAAAGAATCAGAAGTCAAAACAATTAAGGAAAAATTAATGGAAAAGCAATTAGATAAATGAAAAATATGAAAATGAAAATCCATTAAATCATCTTGTGATAGTTAAAAGCCCCCACCCATAAACTCTTAAAAATGTATTGGAGGGCTTCCAGTTTCTTTTTTTTTTTGAAGAGTTTATTAACAGAAGTGTGTATAAAAATTACATACCATAATAGGAAAGTAGTTCAATGTCGGCATCTCCAGTGTCGTTGTAGGGGAAGAGCGGCATCCCGAGATGAGCTCCAGCATGTTCACCAAATGCTGATACAGAAAAACCTAGTTACCTGCTGTACCGATGGGAGAAAAGATCCACAAGACCATCAACATGAAGCATCCATTAATAGACTTTCTCTGAATTCCAGTGCTTGATCAACTCCATGAAGCTGTCGGAAAAATCTTACAAGTTATTATTATTCCAAATATAAAAGCATGCTTATTCATTTAACATTAACCGTAACTTAAATACATGTGTGTGCAATAGCCTTTAATTTTAATATTCTAAGGATTTCATTTTTTATCAATAATGTAAAGTTTACTGGGTTAAATGATTTAATTTTCATTTTTTTTATCTAACTTGTTTAGTTATAAAACTCGGATGGAGGGAGTAATTTTATAAAAATGTAAACATCACTTTGCGTTTCGTTTCATGGCATCTCAAGCGACATCAGGGAACAAGTATAAACCAAGATAGGAAGATATTCAAATAAAAGTTAAAAATTATAATACAATGATTTTAGAATTCATTAGCAATCTTTTCCCCTATCATCTGAAATAAATGTTGTTTTTCTTGAAGATTGCCAAGACAAGAATGACTAATATTATTTTTAAATAGATATTTGCTTAAGTGTGTCCCATATTAAAATTATAGGTGAAAAATAAGAGGCTGCTCCTATCATGTGTTGTGGTTTGGGAGGTCCCTCTATCAGCAAAATAATATTGCTTAACTATTATAAAATTTTCAAGGCGCATTTGATACAGGTTAAAGCCTGTCTTATAAGTATTTACATACACTTCCAGTGCGCTCAACAAAATTATAATTACAACTCTACAATAAATAAATAAGTAAATTGATTTTTTTTCTTTCTCTTAACATGTTTCTCCACGGGTAAACAATTTATTACTTAAGTGAATTTATTTGAATAACAATCTGTGTTCTCAAAATACATATGTATGTAAGATCGCTTTCTATGTGTAAAAACTAAGAGTGAATCGCAATTTTTATAATTTATGAATCTAACATGATTGAGAACAGATTGGATATCAATTATTATGGGTTAGTAATATCCCCTTTTTATTGTAACATGTTAGCTAGATTAATAAAGATATAATTAAGTGGTGGACGAGCTAGAGTGTTTAAAAATCTATATTTTTCGTTACATCGGGATATGAGCTATCTTATTATACAAATATTCCGTTACATAATTTTAGCATAGGCATGTCTTAGTTTAAGATAATTTTTATATACCCGTTATTGCGTTACTGTAAGGAGGTGGGTATTATCAGGGGCTATCCCAAATATTTTCCGTTACTTTAAAGTATGATTCACTACTTATTTACTTAAACAGAGCATCCAGTGCCTGCTGTATTATGTATATGTGCCCGGTGAGCCCTTGTCAAATAATTCAAATATATAAATATTATCATCGAGCTAGATAAGAGTTGTAGGACAGAAAATTCCAGCCCCCAAATCCCAGTGTATATCACACACATACCTTTCTTAGGAAGAGTTACAGTTAGAAGCAGGTGCACCCCTGCAACCTGGGATATCCATATCTGTTTTCGTGAATCATGCATTCAGATCGCAAAAATTGATCCAACTTCTTATGATAGCCTGTGAGCCGCACATAACTGATGCAGTCTGCGATTCTTTTATTCTTCCTATGTTTACATCTATGCATATAGCCATAGCCCTGTGTCACGTCTTATTTAGCTCGAATACAGCAAAGCCCCTAATAATAATAAATTAAAGAAAGAAAATCTAATTAATGATAACCCATAATTTATTGATAAATATTATTTTTATTACCCTGTGGATAAATAAAAGACACACTATTATGTTACTTATGTCTATCGCTGTGGTCCTTGATTATCTTTAAGGTCCAGTAAACTGCTCTCGATCCCGCTGTATACATAGTAAAGCCACCATGTTAATCTATTATTTTTTATTAATAAATGTTATTTCATATAAATTATCTATTGTTATCATTGTTACTGACTGGGATCATATAATTAGATTTAAATAGTAGTTAAGTTAGAGTCTATGCATATTCCTAAGCTAAGCAGGGCTATATAAAAAGAGGAAACTAAGTTAATGTCAAGGGTGTTAATTGTGTCATAGACACTAGTGAGTCTACGCAGGAATTTAAACTAGAATCATAGGGATAGCGATACACCTGTATGTGCTAGTTGAGAGTGTCTTGATGTCTCGGTCTTGTCAGCAAATGAGACATGCTTGACTGTTACAATATATATCTTTATGTGAATCTTTATTGAGATAATTGGCTACAAATATATACAACTATATAAAAAAAAAATTTTTTTAACAATAAACTCAAAAACTTTATATACAACAGCTTGAAATATCTAAAAAAAATATACATTAATAGTTTCAAAATATTGTAATAAATATGGAACTAGAATAAGAAATCGTTATTTAATATTTTACCTATTGAATTAAAAAGCTTACAACATTAATAGAAAGTAAAAAACCCAATTAAAAATTATATTAAACAGGAGAAGGCAGTAATGGAATCAATATTTTTATGATGTATAATTAATATATTATTGAAATGAAATTTGTTTTGTTATTATCATTAACAAATTTTGTATTACATTTAAAATCGAATATAAATGCATAAACTGTTTATGAAAATTTTCTTTTATATAAGAGCACAACTAAAGCTTAGTAGGGGAAGAATGACTCTTGTATAAATATATTTAATCTGCATTTAACCTGTATAAATGAATGAATAAATAATAAAAACATTTATACTAAATTAAAAAAAAATAAAAATAATAATAATACATTTTTCTATAGTAGTAATTATCTTGTGGGAAAAAAACTACTTTAAAAAAAATAATTCTGTGTGTTTGAAATACAATGGTAAGCTTAAAGAACTAAAGATTCTTAAATCAGTTCTAAGCCAAATAAAGTAAAAAAAAATAGAGTTTGATCAATTGGATGCGGGAATCAAGCCACAATTATTTCATAAATATAATAAAATTATAGTATAAGAATGTAATAAATTTAATGTAAAATATCTAAAATAAATAAAATTTTTGTAAAAACAGAGCAAAATTATTTTTAAATAGTTTCTAAAATTAGTAAATGTGATAACACATTTGCTGCTGTTTATTACTTGTGTGATATTCTTCTTAACAGCATGTGTAAGTATATGAAATGGTGATATGTAATGTTTTGATGGTTTTATACCTATCCTGCACATAGAATATAGTGACTGTGGGTTTTTGAAAAAACCAGACATCAAAATGTATAGATGCTGAACTGAGTTCAGATCTATATGATTGCACAAAATAATGTGTTTGGGTTGGAAACATTATAGTGTTTTCATCTTGGAATAAAATCTAGGTGCATTGCTCTCAAATCCAAGCCTCCTCATTCATGACAGCGACAAGCTAGAAAGTAGTCTGGGGAGGTTGAATGAATAGGCACTAGATAAGGATTTTATGCCCAAACCTTCCTGCATCCACTGATTACGAAGGTTTGCATTAGATATCACTACTATATAGAGAGTTTGATGGACAATACACATGGTCTAGGAATAATGTATTTCACACAATAGATTATGTATTGGTAGAGAAAGAGGGAATAAATAAAATACGAAAAATTAAGGTGTTTGATAATGAAGAGAGAGTGTGTAATAGTGATCATAACTTTATTGTAATAGAAATGGTTAGTAATGTGATGGAGGATAGAAATAAAAATAGAAATAATAGTGAAAGATGTGGATGGAGAGTGAATGATAAGAATAAGTTGGAAGAGTATAAAATAAAAGTTGAAGAAACCATGGAGCAGTTGGTTGGGGATGAGTATAAGGACTGGTGTGGTGAAATAGAAAAAGTGGCAAATAGGGTTTTAGTCGAGAATATGAAGAAGAATAAAAATGATAAAAAAATGAAAGTTAGTAAAAGTGTAAAAGAGAGGAAAAAATCATGCAGAGAATATAAGTGTGCTATTAAGAATAAAGAAAGTGAAAATGATATTAATGTTAAATGGGAAAAGTACTTAGAAAAGAAGAAGCTAGCTAAAATGGATAATTATAGAGAGAGGATGAAGTTAAATAATAAATTGTTGGAGGATATTAATAAAAGTGGAAGAGATGGGAGTAAAAAAAATTGGAATTACATTAAAAGGAGAAAGGTAGGGGAAGAGAGATACTATTAATAGATGATGAGGGAATAGAATGTAGCTCTAGAGGCAAGCTAGAGAAAATCTTAAATAGATATGTAATGGATATAGAAAAGATATTAGATGTGAAGGAATTAGTGATAGAAAACATGAAAGCAGTTAGTAGTGGGAATATTAGGTTCACAAAAAATGAATTGAATGAGGCAGGAAAGAGATTGAAAAGTGGAAAGGCGAGAGGTTTAGATGGATGGGCAGCAGAGATGGTAATGAATTTAGGGCATAGAGCAAAAGCAAAGTTATTATCATGTTTTAATAAGATGGCGCAGAAGACAGTTTTTCCGGGTAGTTGGAGTAATCCAAGAATAAGATTATTATTTAAAGGAAAGGGTAAGGATCATAGAAAGTTAAATAATTATAGACCGATAGCGGTAACATCAGTTTTATATAAAGTTTTCGCATATATGGTAGCTGGAAAAGTAAAATGGATGGAAGAGAATAATGTAGTGGGGGAAATGCAAGGAGGTTTTAGGTCACATAGGCGTATAGGAGATAGTTTGTTTGTAGTTACACAACTTATGGAGATGAGTAGGAATTCAGGTAGATCATTATATATGAGTTTTATAGATATAGAGAAAGCATATGATAGAGTAAATAGAAATAGATTAGGGGTAAGATTAGCCAATTTGGGAATGGATGAAGCTTTAGTAAATATTATTAAGAAATTATATGAAAATAATTATTATACTTACCAATTAGGGGATATAGAATCAGTTAAAGTTAAAAATGGAGTGGGAGTAAGGCAAGGATGCCCTATGTCACCGATTTTGTTTTTGAGTGAAATGGAAAAAGCAATAGAGAGACTAGGAAGAGGGGTAGAGGTATCATTAATAGGTGGCAAAGGAGTATATACTTTGTCGGGTCTTTTTTTTGCAGATGATATCTTTTTATGTGCAGAAAGAAGAGAAGATATGGATATTATGTTGAGGACATGTGCAAGAGTGGGTAAAGAGATGGGGATTAAATTTAGTGAAGAAAAATCAAATATAATGATGGTTAATACTGGGGAAAGAGAGGATGTAGTTTTTTCATTGGGGGATATAAAGTTAAGTGTGGTGGATAGATATAGGTATTTGGGAATCATCTTATGTAATCAGGAAAATTGCTTGGTTGAATGGGAGAAAAAATTGGTAAATGAAGCAAAGAAAAGAAAAGGTTTGGTAAAGAAATTAACAGTATTTTCATATAATAAATATGATGTAGCTAGAATTGTATGGAAGGGAGTTGCAGTAGCAGGGTTAACATATGGTAATGATGCATTATGTGTTAGTAAAAGGATTTTAAATTATTTAGAGAAAGTACAAAGGGAAGTAGGAAGACATGCATTAGATGCAGAGATGTGGACAGCAAAGGAGGCAATTCAAGGAGAAATGGGATGGTCAAGTTTCTATATGAGAGATGCAAAAAGTAAAATGAAAATGTTTGGTAGGTTGCAGTTTATGGATAGTAAAAGAATAGCCAAAATAGTGTTTAATTGGGTTATGAGTAAAGGGCAGGTAACAAGATGGGTGAGAAAGGTAATGCGGTATGCAAAAGATTTGGATAAAGAATTTATATCGGTATACTTGTATAAAAGGTGGGATGATTGTGTTAGGAGGATTGTTGAGTGTTATAGTGGTAAGGAATGGGATAAAAGAATAGAAGCATTAATAAAAAATAGGGAGTTGGAGAGATGGAGAAGTAGTATGGAGGGTAAGAAGAGTTTAAATATATATAGAAGTAAACGGAATATTGGAAGCGAGTTAATTTATGATAATAGTAAGGAAAGTAGTTTATTGTTTAAGGCTCGAACGGGATCTTTAGCAACAAGAGAATATACATGTAAATGGAAAACTATGGGTGATTTAGCATGCAAATTGTGTAAGGAAGGTATAGAAAATATTAGGCATCTGTTGATTGAATGTAAATGCTTGAAAGCAGAAAGGGTACAGATAATGAAGTTATGGGAGAATAGGTATGAACAAAGTGACAATACAGAAAGTGAGTTATTAGTTTTTATGCTGGGTTTGCGAAAAGATAAGGGGGATTTAGATTTAAAGACCATAGAGTTGACAAAGATTATGTTGTGGAAATGGGATGGGGCAGAATATGGGAAGACTTAGAGTGGGAAATGGAAAATAAAGTGGCTAACAGGTTTATCTGGGCATAGTTGCCGAGATATTATTGACTTCGTTTAAGGAAAAGCCAAATACATCACATCACATACATCACATCACATTACTCTTATAATGATTAATAAATGATTTATCAATTTAACTGTTATTTTGAAAAACTCATTGTTTAAAAAAATTAAAAATTTTAAAGAGACTCTGAAAAGGTGAAATAATTATTTTTTTTTTTTAAAAAAAAAATGTTCATTAAGTGAAATTGGAATTATAAGAAATAAAATATGTAAAAATGATGCATTAGCAAAAAAAAAAAACTCGACTTAAATCAAGTTATTATATTAAAAATATCATTTTTTTCATTTCCAAACAACCTATATATACATAAAAAAAAAGAATTAAAATAACAAACGAAAAGAAAAATGTGTGTGTATATATAATAATCACATAAATGTTTCTGAAAATGAAATACTATTGTTGGCTATGCCTTTACTTAGCATGTATATTTGAAATTAAAATTTTAACAATCTTGAATATTATATGATCTAAATAACTATTTTAATTATTTTTATCATATATAATTTAGTATAGTGATAGAGTGACAAACTCAAATGCTAAAGCTTTCTGGATTAAATTTCATTCGGTTCTTTTCAATGCTTGATGTCACATGACTTTCCAAATCAAACAACCAGTTAGTTCCCTTTATTTTGTCCAGAATAAAATGCTTTCTAATAAATATGCAAAATGAATAATCTTTATATTTTGGGGGAAAATATGCAAAATAAAAATTCTATGAAATAATATATTAATGCTTTTCTTGTGAGTTCTTAGCATAATCAAATTAAACACCTCAAATGTTAATAATAAATATTTTAAAAAGTATAATATTACTAACTTCCTATAAACTGGTTCAGTCTATGGAACGAATCCTGAAAATTTAATTCATTTATTTTAAAATGTTTGAAATCAATTAACAGTATTTTTATTTGAAAAAAGTTTTGTGTGGCTGGTCTACTCAATTTTCATTCAAGAGGTAATGCAAATTCCATAGAGCTCACTTAGCAATCTTTTCCCAAATATTCCCATATCAACAATTAATCTAAAACTAAAAGCTTTTTTCTCAATACAATTATTAAAATTGCATTCAACTCAAATAAATATGAAAAAAACCATCCTAAATTACTTTTTGTTGAAAAGTCCATCTTTTGATTTATATGCAAATTTCTAAACAGTAATCCTTTTTCTAATTCATGCAATTGCTAGTCAAAATATTCTAAACCAAATCAATTCACCTTACCAAGGATTTTCAAGATGAAATAAGAAATGCTCCCTATCTCTTTCAATATTTATTATTAATATTACGAAATTCACCTCTTCCTTTATTTTGCTGTAATATTTTATATAAATGCACTTATCCACTACTTTGAAACACTTTTTAGCAAAAACCTTTTATTGTACCTATATGCATACACAATGTTATGTTTCAACTGCCCTGCAGTTTTCAAATTAAAGTAAAATTGGATATGAAGAAGACTGCAGGACAGTTGAAACGTACGATTATGTATGCATATAGGTACAATAAAAGGTTTTTGCTAAAAAGTGTTCAAAGAAGTGGATAAATTGCATATGTCCTCATTATTCTAATTCCATTTGTGTTTCTAAATTCAAAATATTTTTCATATAAAGACATGTCTAATCTATATGACTATTAATTATCTAAGCAGTATATGAACTTGAGCAGCTTGTATAATTAGTGAACCCTAGATGGTAAAGTCTCATTTAAATTCTCAGTCTAATTTTTAGCGATAGATCTTTATCAAAAAAGAGCATTGGATTTGAACTTGTGCACCTAGCAACAAACTTTTCTTTGACACTATACATTAATGAACAGAGATTCAAAAACTCTTAGGAATAAAATAATGTGAATTACTGATCCTAATGCATGTGTTGAAAGGAAGCTGAGAAAGTAATACGATGCTTTGTTTGGTACATACAATATCTTCTAAGGAATCATTCTATATTTAATTTATAAATTAAAACACAATTGCTGGTTTAGTATTAGACATCATCATCATCAAACATTATCAATCCACTGCAGGATAAAGGTCTCTCCATGTTCAATCATCTTTTCTGATATCTAGTCTCTCTTCTCCACATCACCCCTGCACACTTTCTTACTTCATCCATCTCACATGTGGCCTCTTTCTGCATATTTTACAATTTCTTAGAATCCCATTTAAGATTTCCAATGACCATCTATTATCATCTCTTCTAGTAGTATGTCCAGTTCAACTCCACTTCAGCCTTTTAATTCTTTCTATGATGTCAGTAACACTTGTTTGTTCTCTTACCCATGTATTGCGTTTTCCATCTCATCTTGTTACTCCTAACATGCATATCTCCATACTTCTTTGAGTTGTCTGGGTCATTATGTTGCTCTTCTATTAAGTGTCCATGCCCGAGAGCCATACGTAAGAACTGGAAAAACACATTTATTAAAAACCTTCCCTTTCAAACTCACAGGCATATTTCCTTTTAATATTATTTCTACTAAAAGCACTCCAACCAAATTTTATTAATGATTAATTTCATCTATTACGTTTCCATCTATAATAATAAACTGATCAAAGTATTTGTAATTGTCAAGTTCTTTTAACTCATCATAATCCATCTTTACTTTCATCTTTTGAAAAATCCATTGAACATTATTTTAGTCTTTTTAGCATTTAACATTAGCTCTACTTTCTTACTTTCATTTGTTATCTCTTGCAACATTTCCTGAATCCATTGAACATTATTTTAGTCTTTTTAGCATTTAACATTAGCCCTACTTTCTTACTTTCATTTGTTATCTCTTGCAACATTTCCTGAAGTTGTGAAGCATTATTTGCGAAAACATCTATATTACCTGCAAAATCTATATGACTTAAATAATCATTTATTTTTATTCCTTTAGCTTCCCATTTTAATCCCCAAAATACTTCTTGCAGCACTGCTGTAAAATGTTTTGGATATATGGAGTCACCCTGTCTTACATCCTTCTCAATGTTAACCTTCCTAGTATCATTATGCAATCTAATTGCTGTTGTTGCATTTTTATAAATATTTTGCAGTACATAACAAACTCAGAGGTCTATACCTTGATGATCTAATATTTTAATCACTTAAGATATGTTTATAGAATCAAATGCCTTTTCATAATCTACAAATCCGAAACATAATGGCAACTCATATTTATTGGTCTTTTTACAACTTCTCTCAATATTTGGATATGATCTAGTATATTAAAACCACATTTAAATCAAGCTTGTTCTTTTGGTTGGTTGAAATCCAAATGTTTTCTGTAGACTAGTTGTAATTATCTTCATAAAAAATTTGTATAAAACTGATAGGTCTGTAATTTGTAATATCTTCTTTATCACTTTTTTTAAATATTAATATGTCATTCTTCCAATCATCTGGTATATTTTTATCATTTAGACATTTGGTATATAACTGCCAAAATTTATTCAATTTCTTCACCTGCTTCTTTTAATATAACGATAATTCTATCATTACCTGGGGCTTTTACCTTCTTCATAAATTTAATTGTATATCTCACTTTTTCATTTAAAATCCTGGTCAATTCAAAAGATATAATAGATGTAGGAGATACTTGTCCTTTATTACTATATAATTCTTGATAGAACTCTAGTACCCATTTCATGATGTCATCTCTTTTTAGCAATAGTTCCTTATTGTACATATATAAATAATACAAGATAATTTGATTTCAAAATCTTAGTATTCGAATTTTAGATCATTAGTTGACTTAAAAGTAATGACATGAATCTATGTTTAGATTAAATGGGTGCTCTTTATAAAGATACCCAAAAATTACATTGAGGGTTTGAATGTGGTTTACTACTTGAAATATAGAAAATAATACGAATCCTGCTACTAATGCAATCATGTCCATTAATAGCATATAAAATTAAACTAGCTTTATTAAAATGTTTTACATTTTACAGAATTTTATCTAGTGGAATTATAAGCAGTTCTTTGAAATCTATATAAAATTTAACACACTTCTTAATAATTTCCTTACTTTATTAAGCAATTAACCGCTCTAATTCAAGCCTCATTTTTATTTTTTTTTCTGCAATTTTTCCTATCGCGAAGTTATTAAAAGTTGAAATCAATATATGACCGCTTATTTGCCGTTACTCTCTAATACTTCAAAATATTACACTATTTTACATACAGTCATTCGTATATATATATCTGTTTCATTTATTTATGAACACCTGCTGGTAAAGAACTACAAGCTTAGAGTTAAGACGGACATTACCGGAATAGATATAATAACGTTTGACAAAAAGCTTAATATATAACATCAGACAGATGGCTAAAGATTCAACTGATAGTTGATTTTATTAATATAAAACATGATTAATCTTATGTAAATATATAAAATTACCTACCTAAAAAATGTCATTTTTAATTCACAGAAAATCTCTTTTTTTCTTTCTTTTTATATATTTTGTAAAAAAACATGTTGATACATTTACTTCGATAGTCGCCATCTTCACGTAACTACGACTTCTGGGAGAAATACATAATTTCGTATAGTTTTAGAAATTCTTTTACAATTACATCTTCATTGCTTTATTATATATGAGAAAATTTTTTTTTAATTAATAACGACAAATTATTAATATATACGAAAGTAAATTTTAGTCATTTTGCTTATAGTTTTAGAGATGATGCGTAAGCTGTGTTGGAGAATGGATAAAAAAGATGATGAGATGGAGAGTTGGTTTTAAAATGAGGAAAAAAAAAAGAAACTCAAATTTTTATAATGTAGATTTTTTTCTTTCATTATTTAAAGTAAATATTTATTGATAACAAAGGTAGGTTAACTTATCTTATTAGA
The DNA here is from genome assembly GCA_028023455.1 of Epiperipatus broadwayi. Classification (NCBI taxonomy): domain Eukaryota; kingdom Metazoa; phylum Onychophora; class Udeonychophora; order Euonychophora; family Peripatidae; genus Epiperipatus; species Epiperipatus broadwayi. The sequence goes on along the minus strand of JAQFVV010000036.1, from coordinate 6,662,144 downwards.
AAATTAAAAATTATGTTTATTTTTATCTTATACAATATTTATATTAAAGTAATATTGTCTAAGAGAGCCACTTATTCTCAAGCTTTTTTCTTCTTTAGTTTCCGTAACTGTTTTTAAAAAAGTTCCTGGAGTCACATTTATTTAATTTCAAAGCTTTGCCCATATTCGTTGATTTGACATAAATTACTGTCATTATTAAAATTCTAAGTAAACAAACCTCAGGCAAAAAAAGTAAAAACTATAAAAAATTATAACTATCATTCTTTTTTTTTATTTTCTGCTAAAATTTTAAACAGCTTTTATTTTTTAACATTTAAATTAATAATTAAAAAAATAATTTAATTAATGGTACATTACGTAAGGGTTTAGTACATTTGGATAATATAGCTTCTTTTTAAAACATGTGTTGGATATCAAGACTTGATAAGCGTTTTTGGTAATTTACAACTGCTTGTCATCATATTTTATATGCTTCTCTATGTTTCTCTTTTTATACATTAATGATACTGAATGAAAGCAGACATAAACCATCTCTTGAAGCAGAAATTATCAAGTTAGAATTGTTCTGTTTAAACATATGAGAATTATAATTCATTAAAGGGTGTATAATGACAACAAAAGAAGTTGATAACAAGCAATGATATGGATTGATTTCATTATCTATGTAATGTGCTTTCAGATTTTTGTTATATAACAAACAAATGATAGATCATTCTGGAAAAAAGATATGGTTTCCAGGAGTTGAGGTCAAGTTGCAATAGTGTTTACTAGCAGTAAAGAAAAGTAACGTTTACAGAGCAAAAATCTCTAGCTTTTTTTCCTAAATACTGAAAAAATCACAACATACCAATTTGTTAGCTGATGATTGGTCAATGTTTTTGTGGTTTCTCTCTTTCGAACTCTTTAATTTATAGACAATAAAAATGCTAATTTTTCATTTATTTAACCAATACTGAATGGATAATTGTATTGGCTAAGAGTTGGATATTTGAAAAAAAAAAAAAATTGATTGCATTTGTAAATTTTTTCATTTACTTTAAAATTAAAACTCCACTCAGGATTTGAACTATAATACCATAAGATTGTTTTATATATTATAAAGACATATGCACAATGTTGTGTAACCCAGCCAATATTTCTTGAGGAAAAATGTTAACACACAAATAATTATAAACACAAAACAGAATATATATATTTTAATATTCAAAAATATAAACACACACCAGAGACATAAGTCAATTGTCTCTGAGTACATTCTTCAAACATAATGCATTTATAATCGAGAATAGATAACTTTGCAAAAAATGAAGCATAGACAATAAAGACATTCTTATCAAGCTTTATTTTGTTTTCATATTATGTTTAAAATATAAAATTACATATTTTTATTATATTTGATTTTAAAAACTTTTTTTATTGCAATTTGATTTCAAATGCAAAATAAAAATATATACTAAATTTAAAATTATTTAGTACATATCTGGTATCTTTTATCTGCATGCCCTTACTAAATTTAGATTTTATATTTCTATTGCATATGCATACCATATACCATTAGGTAGGAAATCATTTATACAAAGTAATATCAGTTAGTGAAAGTTCTGATCACTATGCTTGGCCCCCAAGTGTGTATACTGATTTTTCAACAATATCATACAGCACTAATGTACTAATTGTAAAGAACAAGTATAGGTGTAACTTTGAAGTGTTAAATATATTCTACCAAATAGAACTTGACATTTTTAGCACACATGCTATGACAACATCCTTGACACATCATGACATAATCCTATACTCCATGATTCTTATCAATGTATTATAGTTTTCTTTCCTTTTCATTGCTTAAATTATGCCCAGATCTCTCCTTTGAAATCCATTCATTATTGCCCTAAAGAAAATAACCATAATACTTCTGAAATGGTGATAAATTTATGCACTATACATAAACACAATAATTATCAGAACGCCAACCTATTAATTTTTCTTGCATGAATGATCTACAGATTTGATTTTATACATAAAAATTAAAAACATTTAACATCCTTTACTTGCAAAAATATTCATGACAAAATATATGACGTATAGATAAGTGTATTACTATGATCATTATTTGTATGATTTCCAGTAATGGCGGAGTAATAGATACTACCTTGACTATCACTTTTAATACTGAAATATTGAATGATTCCAAATATAAACAATTACATTATTTAATATAACAATTTTTACAATTATAAAAATGTAATGTATAGGGGGTTTGAACTCAGATTTTTGCATGATACTCAACTATCCACACTATCTCATATTGATGACACAAGCATGTGAGCAGTATGAGATAGCGTGGATAGTTGAGAGTCATGTAAAAATCTGAGTTCAAACCCCCTATATATTACATATTGGAGTGCAGGTATGAAAAAGCCTGTATTGTAGAAAAATTCATACATTAAATTATAAAAATGGAAATTTCACAAGATACAGGCATATAGATCCTGGTAAATATCATAAATTTACTCACACATATGCAGCATAGTTCAAGTATTGATACAAGTTGTGTGTATATTAATAAGTGTATTTGCACACACTTATACATTACAAACAACTAGTTTATATCAAATATGATTGCAACTTTGCACATATATACAATTAGAATGGCATTCATTTTTTAAAACCATTTCAGTTTTTTACACTGCAGGTTTTCATGCAGTAGAAGTAAAAAGCTATAATGAAGGATAGAAATAAAAATATTTTATAATCAAGTAAATAATCCCATATATGACTTCATATAGCACATAGAACTATAATTCATTTATTTTTTTAAGTAACATGTAATCTGAGTCATTCCTTTACAATAATCATACCTTAAAAATATTTCACACTAAAAAATGAAAATTAATTATAACTTACATCTTTTTTATTTTGAAAATGAGGATATCCCCACACAATTTTAAATAAGTAAAAGTTAAAACATTTTGTCAGAAAAATGAACTAAAAAAGATTTACTTATATTTTTAATTTCATTTACCTATAATATAACATTTATAAACATGTGTCCACATTACAATATCTCATTTTTCCATGGCTTTTTTTCTTTTCAGTCCTTTTTTAATTGGCTAGTTGAGTATCTCTTATGTTATATTTTGCAGATAGTATTTTAGTCAACTTCTTGGCTTCTGATTTATAGTTTTCTCAATAGATATTTTCTCTACTTAGCTTTTCATCTTTTCTTTTATAGTTCCAGGTTATCAGTTTAACAATTATTTTTATTTCCATTTAGCATTTTGTCCTTTTTTGTAGCCCAGCTTCTGATTTAACAATTATTTTTATTTCAGGTTAACATAACTTGAGACAGGCATAATTTTGGATGGATCAATACATAAAATTAATTGAAAGCTGCTGTCACAAGTATTTTTCTTATTCTGAATTCCTTTGAAAGAAATTGTTTACATAGTTGGATCTGTAATGATAAACTTTTAGCAAGAATTTAGCATATTGTTCTTGTAAACTTTATAACATTATAATTCTTTGCAACCATCAGTTGTTTAAACTTAATTAAGTATCAGAGTTACAAGATGAGCTTCTGACAGTTGACCTCACCACTATTGAATTCTAACTGAATTCTACTGCCCACATATTCTTTTATGATTTAGAAAACAACCCTGATAGCAGTTTTCCATTCAATCAGGTTACTATCTTAGAAATTGCTGCATTAAATCTTGACAATTGATTTTTTTATAAGAAAGATGCTTTTTTTCTTTTTAAAAACTATTCTATTTATATACCAATGTAAAAAACACTTCATTTCATCAATGATAATTATCCTGATTACTCTTTAATTGATTGATAAATAATTTTTGCAGATTTTAATTTTTTTTTAAATACCTGATTAAACAATTTTTAAAGGTTTTAAACCTTTCTTGTTTTTTTGTTTTTCAATAAATAAATAAACAAACACACACTTATAAATAAAGTTTTAATGGAGAAGATATAAGTTAGTTAATATTAATAATAGGCTTAACATTTTCGAGGATCCATGCTTCCTAATCATAGCCGTAATGAAATACACACAAGAAAATGTATGCAAAAATATTTAAATTAGTGATGTATTATGCAGTCCATTTTTTGGAAATTAATAGCATGGATATTTCAGTGAATGTAAAATGCTTCTTTGATTTTTCTACTGTGATCATTAGCTTTGGTGCATAGAATTGAGGTGTGAAATTGTGTCCGGCATTTTTGGCATGTTCTAAGAATGCAGATGATGTATTATTAGACTTTTGAACTCTGTTATAGATGTATAGGTAAATGAAGCTACCCAATAAAAATAATTCCTTTTTTTTTAATTCCCAATTATATTGACTAAAAAAATATTTATTTAATTAAAATGTATTCATTTTATCACATGATCATTTTGGATATGTAAATATTTTACTAATTTTAGCCTAGCTGCATTCCTATTTAATAACTAGGTTATCCTGCATCTAATGTGACAATAAATAATTCTTCTCAATATATAATCCAAAGATTATATTGCTAAATTGGAAATGAATATATAAATTAAATACTCAAAAAAGTTTAAATAAACCAGCTAATAAAATCACTGATAATAAATACTACTTCTGACCTCATGCTAAAGTAATTAACCAGTCGGCTGTTCTAGAAGAATTGTTGCACAGCTTACAATTTTCTCAATATATAGCTATAAGCTCACAACTAGAATTGTAATGTAATATAGAAAACTTTTTATTTATCAAATACAAGATTGCTTTTAAATCTATTTGGTCTTAAGTTTCATCCTTATATGTAAATTATGTTAGAGTAGTAATTATGGCTAGCAGGTAGTTGATGAAATAGTGATGGAAACTATAAAGCAATTATCCTAGAAAAATAACAAAAATATTAAGAATGATGCATCCCTTCTTTAACAGGTGACCCTGGTATCAGTTTTGTTGTTTGTATAAACATCTAAAAAATTGGATCTGTTGACAATGTAAGGTAGTAAATACAAAACTATAGGTGTCTAGTCACCATACCACCTGCAGATAGAATTTGAATACTATCTATCATATTGGGTTCGAATATGAATCCACTTTCTTAATGAAATCTTAAGAAATAAAATTTATAAATCCTATATAAGGATATAAGTTAACAAAAAATAAAAAAACAATCTACCTAGTGGCCATTATCTCATTAAAAAGACGAACAATAATTTCTTTGGAAAAAGCATATTTATAAGTGTCAGTTAATAGCTGACCTCAAGCGCCAATCTCACTAACAGCGTAAGAATTATACTTTTTTATCTAAATAATCTTAGAACAATTGCTAATTAGGTGCCTGGCCCTCTAGCTAGCTCAGATCCCAGGTCTGGGAGGTGACAATACCTATCAGGCTGAATGAAGGTAAATGGATAAATTTTGCATATTTGGAATGATCTTTCCCTGATTTTGATGCTTCTCAAATTAGATTGCATGCCATTTAAAATTAGCCATCTTGAACTCCCTACTTCTAAACATTTATTACCTCAATACACAATCTATTTCCTTATCAAATTTATGGTTTGGAGTTTAAAAGCATGTTAATATAATTGCTTACTCAGAAAATTATACTCAACTTATTTTGAGATATATATTGTCATGAAGGGAATTAGGCCAATATAAGTGATATGTTCATTAATGATAGACAAATAATTTGTTTTAAAGTAAGTATACAATTTTATTACTATTCCATCTAATTAAATATTGAGAAAAGAGAAAAATATATATAATTTACATATCAAATGATAACATAAAAAGAAAAAAATGAAATTTGTTAAATATAAAAGAACATATAATTAAACAGCATGTGTAAGAATGCATTTATATATTACAAATTAAATTATATAGTTTTAAATAATGATTGAACCTTTAGAGAGTAATGATAGACAATTTTCAGTAAACTTAAGACAATAAAAATTAGTCATATTTATCTTGGAGTACCCTGGATTTTATTTTGATTAGGTATAAATTTATTTCCATATAAGCTTGTTTCAATGGTCCAAATGAAATCTATGGATTCTTTATTGTCAACGAATGGTAAAAATTTGTTAATGACAGAAGTCTGGCATGACCATCCATTTTGTGGTATTGCTTGGATATAGAAAATAATGACATCTTATTAGAAGCTTTCTTAATGTATGCAGTTCAAGATTCATTCTTTCCTGAATTATTTTAGTGGCATATTGATAGGGTCCTTTCGGTTTTTGGACTGGCAGACATTGAACAAGAACAGTTATATATATTTGGAACTTAGGGTGATCACTTTACATGTCTTTATTCTACCACAGCATTATGATTGTAGCGATTGTATAAGTAGATATTGCTAAATCCATTTTCTTCTCAAGATGGTTGATTGAAGTGCTTTTAATATTTCATTTTTTTATAATGCAAGCAAAGCCACACCAGTAAACTTAGCAAAAAGAAAAAAATATTAATACAACATTTTTGTCCAAAAAACACTCATGCTCTCTATTTCCTTTTCACATACTAATTAATTCAATTCTTTTATTTTCCAAAATAGTTTATCAGCATCGAGATCTCTATTTCTCAGGCATACTTTTAACATTTTTCTTTTAGGTTTCTTTTCTTTTTTTAGCTGTACATTTTAGAGTGGTTGAGTAATGGAACAAAAGACACAAAATTGCCTCAAGGTAGATATATCAAAGTTCTTTCATTACTCTCATTAAAATCTCAATAATAATCAAAACCTTTGGATATGAGCAGATTCTGGAGCCAGTAATTCTTACTGATAGACTGCCACCTAAAGCTAAGAACTTCACAGACTCATCAATTGAGCTGATTAAAAAATACATGGTCATCACCCATGATACATTTGACAATCGAATCAAGATATGGAAAGCATACAGACTAATACATCCATTCAACATCGACATATGTCTCAGGTTGGGGACTCCCAATAAAAAACTCATGACTCTCTTCAACTTCTGGAGCATGGAGCCTACATACCTGGATTTTGTACTCAAAATCAACATCAATTCAGTGAGTACCAACTGGTTTCTTGCATATAAGAGAGGCATTGTTAAAATTGATCCTATTTGTCCTCTCTGTCATGGGCATGATGAAACATTTGAACATCTGATTCGCTCATGCCCTGGTCTCTGGATCACAAGAAGTACAATTGCCAAGAACCTCAATGTTGACTATTACTTAATCATATCGCTCAAAGGCAGCATAAGAACAAGATCAATTGCCACAATCAGGATTCTCATTATTTATAAACTATGCAATTTGGACTGTAAGGTGCAGAAAAATATTCAACGCTAATGCTTTCGATGAAGAGGCTTTTACCATTAGGAAATTACAAAAAATGAAGAATCGTGACAAACTGCTAACTCCCAACTCAAGATTTTATGAAACATGGAATCTCATTAAGAACATTCAATGAATGCCACAGTCTGTTGAACTGAGTCATTTGTCAGGCAGATTGGGTAAATAAACACCGTTATATGATGGACTGCTTGGTTTGAACAGTAGACAATGGTACCAGATATGACGGTTATTATCACACATTTATGTTATCCCTATTCTATTTGTAGTAATCTATATGTCCTTATGAATTCATTAATGTATATAACATATTCATCTTGCTTGATTATCATTTTTTTACACATGTGTTAGCTTATATTTTATACTTGTTTCCTTTGTACAATATATAACATATTGATTTTGCATTCAATAAATTATAGAGAATAAAATACTATGTACAATAAAACTAAAGGAAAATATACATTTGAAATAAGTAATAATACAAAAAAAAATTTATATATTTGTATATAACTGCATTCCCACAATTTATTATTACATATTTTTCTGAATGTATTCTAAAATAAACAACTATAACTATATACATCTTTCTCTCTTTTTTTGATTTTTCTTTTAATAAAAATAAAACTTTCAAACTTTATCTCTCTCTTCGACATATATCCGTATGATTCTTTATGTACATACTCACACATTGAGGCCAATTTATTGGCCTTACATTTATCTAGGCCATTGGGGGATATTATGTCACTCCCTTGTAACGAGGTTTGAACCCGGCTATTGTTACACTTCATAGAATATTGTTACTTATAGTTTAAGAAAATTACAATGCAAATATAATATTTAAAAGGATAAGAAATAGTTTATATAGTATAGAAACAGAAATAGTCTAAGCCACAATTATATAAAGACTAGTTCTAGCACCAATGAACATTAAGCTTACATAATACTAGTTCTAGCACCAATGAACATTAAGCTTACATAATAGTAGGTCTGCATGTATTCATGAATATTTTCTGAATCAGCTAATGAAACAGTGGAAAACTCTCCATACAATAGAGTCACCCAGTAAAAGCCAGAGTTATCAATGAATGCAAGAAGGTTTGTGCTTTAAAATCCCTATCTAATGACTACGCATTTCATCCCTGTACTAGTTTCTAACCTGTGGCTTTCATCAGTGAGGAGCCTCGGATCTGAAAGCACTGTACCTCAGATCCAAAAGTCCTCAATGATGAAAGCCACTAGTTAGAAACTAGTCTGCGGATATGAGATGTGTAGTCACTAGATAGGGATTCTATACACAAACCCCTTGCATTTCATTGATTACTCTGACTTACACTAGATGGCACTGCTGTATGGAGAGTTTGCTATAGTTTTGACAACTAGGATAAGCAGAGGAAATGCTGATCATAAAATGAATCAGATAATATAATTATCTTAGCTAATACAATTTACAATATATTGTAAGATTATATACCATACAAATAAAAAATTAGCTACAAATTAGTAGAAAATATAATGTAATAAGATAATGTAATTTATCATGTACTACAAATATGTTAACATCTTAAAAGATATATAAATAATTTTATAAATACTGGCACCTTATCACCTAAAAATAAAGATTTGCAAGTCACAAACACAAATAAATAGACAAAAGGTATAGATATGCAGCCCCAATATTTTAATTTAGTGACTGTTGTGTCTTCTAAAAGCATTACATTATCACATAGTTTACACTTATCATTTTGAGACTTACTGCTATATAAAGCTGTTTATAGGTTATGTAAATATATTATTCTCAGTAAGTTATTATATTTATAGTTACAACAGTTCTATCTCAGTACATTTATTTGTAATATTACTAATTAAATGATTACAGAGTTATAATTATTTATTAAGCATTCAGGAAGTTTATGTAAATACTTTTAAGAAGGCTATAACCTATATCAAATGTGTCTTGAAATTTATAATAGTCAAGCAATATTTTTTGCTTTGCTGATAGAGGGACCTCTCAAACCTATATAAGTAGAAAATTAGGTTAAAGATAAGACAGTGCTGTGTCTGCAAGTATGACTGGGCAGCCAACAAATGAATATATACAATAAAAGACTCACAATATTTTAAGTAATCAGAATAGTGAATAGTTTGTTACAACACTATCTCTACAGTTTGCTAATGTTCAATTCCCTCGATTTACATTCAGGCTGGCTGCTACAAAGCTGTTCACAATGGGCTAGGTTTACGCACACCTTGGCCCCGGAACCAGTTTAGCTGTACACGAACACATCATAGTGTAGCACTGCGACTGACTATAAGCTCCTTACAGCTTCCATCGCTGAAAAGTCCACCAGTAACTCCACTTGAAAACCGCTGGAAACTCAACTCTTCATTTAGGTGCTATCCAGAATGGTTTCCTCAGGCTACGGTCTCCCAATCTCTGTGGGCCTATTCAGCTATGCCTGTGAACTACATTTCCACTGAGTGCTGGACATTAACCGAAGCACTGATGCTAGATCTCTCCTACCGGAATTGAACAGGAAAGTCAACTGGAGATGCACTCGAATAATGGCCTTACATACTTGTTACATACTCTTTTTATAGCTTTCTGATAACTGCAACAATTAATTACATTCTCCAATAAGGTAAGGTCTCTTATCTAGAAATATTTGCAATCAGCAAATATTTCTTGGAATTGTCGATCACCATTACGTTAATGCTTTAATTAAATTCCTCAGTTATCAGTACGCAATCCAAAAACAATCTCTCGAATAAATTCTAGTTTTTCTGGAGTGCACAAACTTGTATGCAATTTTTACAAAATACAACACCTTCCCCCACTCCAGAAAAACCCTTGTTGTGATTCCTTGGTGTTTTGCTTTTCTATTACTACTTGGAGGAAACATATTTCCTGTTATTTCACTCGGAAGTGTTCAATTCAAAACTGCTGCTAAACTTCTTCGCCAGTTACAGGTTCAATGGTGACTGCACAAGTGTGGTGGGACTCAGCTTCCGATGATGACTGCACAAGTGTTTTATTTCCAAACTTTCACTGTTGTTACATCACGTAGATTTGCAGTGAATACTTTAGCCATTCACTTTCATTATTATATTTTACTAACTAGGATTTTCATTTTCACCCGGGTTCTCCGGACTATGGCTAAGCTTGTTGTAATGCGAAACCTATTCGCTACTCACAGATTTAAAATGCAACTGTGCCAATTTCTGCATTCACAAGTATGACTGGGTGGCCAGCAAATGAATATATACAATAAAAGACTCACAATATTTTTAAGTAATCAGAATAGTGAATAGTTTCTAACAACACTATCTCTACAGTTCTCTAATGTTCAATTCCCTTGATGAACATCCAGGATGGCTGCTACAAAGCAGTTCACAATGGGCTAGGTTTACTCACACCTTGGCCCCTGTTCGGTTTAGCTGTACATGAGCACATCATAGTGTAGCAGTGCAAACGACTATAAGCTCCTTACAATTTCTGCCTCTGCAACATCTCACCAGTAACTCCACTTGAAAACTGCTGGAAACTCAAACTCTTCATTTAGCTGCTATCCAGATGGTTTCCTCAGGCTAGTCTCCCAATCTCTGTGGGCCTATTCAACTATGCCTGTGAACTATATTTCCACTGAGTGCTGGACATTAACCAAAGCACTGACACTAGATCTCTCCTACCAGAATTGAACAGGGGGGTCAACTGGAGATGCACTCAAATAATGGCTTTATGTACTTGTTACATACCATTTTTATAGCTTTCTGATAACTGTAACAATTAATTACATTCTCCAATAAGGTAAGGTCTCTTATCTAGAAATATTTGCAATCAGCAAATATTTCTTGGAATTGTTGATCGCCATTACATTAATGCTTTAATTAAATTCCTCAGTTATCAGTACATGATCTAAAAACAATCAAATAAATTCTAGTTTTTCTGGAGTGCACAAACTTGTATGCAATTTTTACAAAATATAACAGACAGCCATTTTTATCTATATAAAAGTCACTTTTTTTGTCATGGTTTGAGAGATCCCTCTATCAGCAAAATAAAGACTTTATTTGACTATTATAAATTTCAAGGTGCATTTGATACAAATGATAGCCTGTCTTAAAAGTATTTAAATGATTACAGTAATATTTTATTTTATGTATTTTTTAATTAAAGAAAAAGGATTTCCGTCTTTATTATGTGCTCTGTACTGATCTTCTAATAGCTCACTAATGTTGTGTTGAGTATTATCCTCCGTCCTCATCATAACATCGTTCTCTACTATAAGATCAGTACAACATATATATTAAAGTTGGAAATCCTTTCTCTTTACATGCATGCGATATTTGGGCTTAATAAAAAAATGTGAATAATACATAATGTATTATTATTAATGGCCATTTACCATAAGAGGTGAAGTTAATTTTAATTAAGCAGGAATTTATTTATGTAAATAATTTCTTAAGTCAAATTATTGTTTTTAATTAAAATTCTTTTTTATAAAATTAAAACAGGCAAAATGCTCCATACAATAGTGCCACTCATTGCAAGCCAGAGTAATCAATGGATACCAGAAGGCCTGTGCATAAAATCCCTATCTAGTGCCTACTCATTCAATATCTCCAGACCAGTTTCTACGTTGTAGATGTCATCAGTGAGGAGCAATGGATCTGAGAGATCTTAGGTGCAGTGCTCTCAGATCCAAAGCTCCTCACTGATAAAAGCCACAAGCTAGAAAATAGTCTGGGGATATTAGATGAGTAGGCACTAGATAGGGATTTTAAGCACAAGCCTTCTGTCACCCATTGATTACTCTGGCTTGCACAGAGTGGCACTACTGTATGAAGAGTTTTGCCTGTTTTAATAACAGTTATGAGCAAGCATAAGAAATGGTGATCATGTGATATTTAGTGGTTCTATAAAATTAAATTTTTCATAGACTCGATTTAAAAAACAGTATTCAATGGTTTGTAGTAGTATAATAAATTATTTTAACAGTTCCTTCCCAAACAAAGACTGGTTAGCTAGAAAATTTATTATGGGAAAAATGATTACATACTGATTTTCTTCATTTATTTACTCTTTCATCTATAAATCATGTTATGATGAGTTGTTATTATTATTTAGAGTTTTATAAGTAGATTTATCTTGGTTAATAATTTTATTAAATACTATTTTTTCGGAGTATATTTTTACGGATGATTTGACTCTGCATGGTTAATTTACCACTTTTTATTAGATCACCCATTTCTTTCTGGATTTGATTGGGAGTTTTAATTTTTATCCTTTTTTTAGCCTACAATTTGTAGTCTCATTCTGTCTTTATATCCAATAATAAAATTTTGAGTGCATTACATAGCAAATAATGATGAACTAGTGATAAGCGTTGGTGGCCTAGTGGTTAGCATAGTTTTCAAGCAACCGTCCTGGGTTCGCTTCCCAGTCAACACATTTGACATATAAAAAATAATAATCAAATTTACCTGTCATATATCTTGTTGCTTAGTAATTCCTTTTTTGGATATAAGGCTTACTTATATATAATATATCTTACTGCAGAATAGCTGCTGCTTTTATTTGTGCACATTTGAATTGAATACATTGCAGTATGCTATGCATATCTAAAAAAAGCTATTGAAGGACATGTAACTGAAGATTTGTGATTGTAGTGATTTATAGTTCTATGTGACAGTTAAAAGAAATAAAACACAAAGCAATGTTTATGTTATGATTTTTATTATTCAATATTCAAAATAGTCTTTTTTATGATTCACTACGCTACTGGAAATAATCATAAAACTGTTTGAAGCGGTCCTTGACATTCTCTGCCAGAACTTTCTGTGAAAACATTTTCATAAACTTCTCGATGTCTTGAATTGAATTGTGATATACTGGTTTCATGGAAACTTTAATTTTGGAGCTGGCCTGCATTATTATGCGGCAATAGCCAAGAACATTTCTTGCAAAATTCAAGTCACTCGGATAAAACTTTGGCATATAAACTATTCAAAACATCCAGATAGTTGTTAGTATTTATTGCATAATCTTTAAAATATATTCATGGGAAACACTGTCTTTAGAAAAAACAATGCTATGTCTTAGCTCCTAATTACCTATTAAGAAACTGCAATTTTTTTAGAAGTAAGAATAGCAAATAAAATTCATAATATAAACAGAGGATACAATAAATCAATGACTCAATATGCTTTACAATTCTAATAATTTACTATATACAATGTTTACAAATATATATTCTATTTTTAGCATAGAGTTTAGCAATTAATTTCTGTACTAGTATTATTTCCCATATTACTTATGTCTATTATTGAAATAGTTAAGGTTTTACTTCATTAGCGTTTGAAGTCAATTAATATATATATGTGCTCTGTGCACAGATAATGAAGCTATTTAATGTACGTAAAATTATCAAGGGTTACCGCCAAGCACTTTTGGGGCAGTTTATAGTCCTATATTCATGGCGACTTGTATTTGGTTAATAACTATAATATTAATGCAAATTTTCTATTACCTTCAAGTCTTTTCCTTTAATCTGTGTATCCTTTGATAAAAATCATAATAAGGCCATGGCTACCTGTTTAATTCCTTAGTCAGCTTGATAACATTCATGTTTTGAGATCCTGGGGGGAGGAGAGGGGAATGTTCTCCACTGATTTTCTTCCATTACTTTATATCGTCTGTTTCCAAGCTGGCCTTGGAGATCAAGGAGAAAAGATTTCCTATCCTGCTATGTTGTTCTTACTGGAGTATTTAGTCAATGGGGCGGTTATAGTTATTATAAGTATATTATCAATTTAATGAGTTTATATCCGACTTTGTAAATATAATTAGTATATATAGTTCACACTAATTAAATTATTTTTGTTATTAGAAATATTTTTCTTTGGATAACAGTCACTCTCATTATTTTAATTTATTTTTGCAATTCATTTTAAAACTGAATCATTTTATTCAAGGTCCATTTTACGTACTTTGAATTTAATCCCCCCAAATATTTATTCTTTAATTAGTTCAGTACATATATTTCAAATAGGGCACAATGTTTTGATTTAGCTCCTTTGCCTTCAATATTTTTTTTAATTTTCCTTCTTCTACTGATCATCTCCATTCTACAATGTAATATTTGATTGATGACATATTTAAAACCCCATATCTCCTCATCCATTATAATATTTGACAAGAATTCTGGATCCAGAGTTACAGTTCTCTACATGACTTTGCTGTGTTCCACTGTGGCATCTGGACACATGATGACCAAACCATGTAAACACCTGTATTTTCAAATCTTCTATGAAAAATGGGATGATCCGTGTATTTGGAAATGTCAGTGAGTTCCTTAATGTACATGACTGAAACACAATGAACACTGAAATTTTTTTGTAAATTCTTACACATTTTCTTTACTTCCATCAGGTTTAAACCACTAAACACCACATGATCACTATTTCTTATGCTTGCTCACAACTGTTACTCACAACTGTTATTACAACAGACAAAACTCTCCGTACAATAGTGCACTCAGGTGCAATGATCTCAGATTCAAGGCTCCTCACTGATGACAGCCACAAGCTAGAAACTAGTCTGGGGATATTGGATGAGTAGGCACTAGATAGGGATTTTATGCCCAAACCTTCTGGAATCTATTGATTACTCTGGCTTCCACTGAGTGGCACTACTGTATGGAGAGTTTTTCCTGTTTTTTCCATAAGATTGTTGGTGCATCTGATTGCAAAACATTTTCAATGCCTTTGCAAACCATTTAAAAATGTTCCTGCAATTTATAGCTTTACTGCAATACATAATTGGAATAATTTCCAACATTTCAATAGCATTTTTTTCTAATTTAATGTTAACACTTTGTATCTTCATGGGTTTTCTATGAGATATGAAATTCAATACCATATTTTATGCCATAATTCATAATCTAGACAAGATCTATTTTTTTCCCCAGTGATGAGATGTTTTTGTACAGAATAACTAAACTATGTCATTATGTTATAACATATATGGAACTGCAGATAAGTTAGAGAACTAGTCGTCTTTTAATTGTTGTGCTGGAATTTTTTCATCCTCACAGAAATAGTTTAACGTATAACTATTAATTTGGAACAATTGAAAATTATTAATTATGTGGTAGATTGCATTCACCAAAAATCTAATACAATTTTGTTTGTGGAGTACAATATACTAAAAGTTATATAAAGACAAAGAACAATAGTGGTGAGCATAAACTAGAACAATGCTGACATGAAATATCTTTTAAAAATTACATCTGTAGCATTCCATTCAATTTGTTGTATTTTTATTACTCTCAATCTGTGGGATTTGATGTAATGTTAGAATTTAGGATCTGTAGATCCTTTCAAAACTTGAACTTCTTGTAAACTTTTGAGCAATAAAACCATTGGTATATTTATGTATAATATTTACATATTTCTTTTTTTATGCAATTATAATAAAAATAATTAATAAAATAAATTATAAAAACAAAATTAATATAGGAGGTTCCAAATACAAGAACAATATTGAGAATAAGATCATTTACATCTCTATGTGTATTGTTACAGTTCACAATTTCAAATTTGGCCATTATATACTGATATGCATCTTACACTGAAGCAAAACTTCCCATACAGTAGCGCCACTCAGTGCAAGCTAAAATAATCAATGGATGCAGGGTGGTTTTTGCATAAAATCTTTATCTAATGCCTATTCTTCCAATATCTCAGACTAGTTTTTAGCTTGTGGCTTTCATCAGTGAGGAGCCTTGGATGCGAAAGCATTACACTTGGATCTTAAGATTTAATGCAACCCTCCAGCAGCTACCTTTTACTTCATTAGTTAACTATAAAGCTTTTAGTCCAAAATGAAAACACAATGTTTTCAATTCATAGTCCTATAGATCTGAACTCAGCCCTGCATCAATACTTTTTGGTGGCTTTGATTCTTTAATAACCACAGCCACCATAATCCTGATCGCTGCTGGAGGGTTGCATTTGATTCTTAAATCTAGGTGCAGTGCTCTCAGATCCAATGCTTTTCACTGACGAAAGCCACAAGCTAGAAACTTCTCTGGGGGATATTGGATGAATAGGCATTAGATAGGGATTTTATGCAAAAACCGTCCTGCATCCATTGATTACTTGGCTTGCACTGAGTGACGCTACTGTATGGAGTGTTTTGCCTCAGGATAAACAACTTGTGTACACATAAAGAATGGGGATTATGTGATACATCTTAGTTAAATAATGCATCAACAGAGGGCGATTAAATGCTCATTCATTATACAATATTATTGTTGATTACAATAATTAAGTATACAATTGGTTACAATAAAAATAGTAATATATAATCATATGCTTTACTGCTCAGGAAGCCATGATGGTTAAACACTCAAGAAGCAGGATAAGCATAATTGTTTTAGTCAAATAATCAGAGTGGAATTTATTTTATATTTTTTAATAGGGAATCAATCATGAAATCTTTAGATTTTGAGTTAAACTACACAGAGCATTAAAATAAAGATTATTACCAATTGGAAGAGTATCCATTTACTTGAACAAATAGTGAATGAAAAGTAATATATTTTTTGAACTTCATTGAATTAAATTTTATTTTCAAATAAATAACTAAAATATATGCATCGAACCATTAATATCACATGACCTCTCATATACTTATTCATATGTATCAAGTGCAGTTAGTTTCTACCAATTCTAGAATGATCGACTGTAAGCCTGATCAATCATTGGAAACCAAATGATATTCATATCTCCAGACAATCACTTTATTGCTTTTTTCTTTATTAATCAAGACTAAAATTCAAAGCTGGAATTAAAGTCCTTTTGCACCTAGTTGTCACCATTTGCTCTCAAAACTCTCTATATGTATTGCCACTCAATGCAAGCCAGAGTAATCAACGGATGCCAGAAGGCTTATGCATAAAATCCCTATCTAATGCCTACTCATCCAATATCCCCAGACTAGTTTCGAGCTTGTGACTTTCATCAGTGAAAACATTGGATCTGAGAGCACTGCACCTAGATTTTAAGATTCCAGGCTCCTCACTGATGAAAGCCACAAACTAGAAACTAGTCTGGAGATATTGGATGAGTAGGCATTATATAGGGATTTTATGCACAAGTCTTCTGAAGATATTGGATGAGTAGGCACTAGATAGAGATTTTATGCACAAGCCTTCTGGCATTCATTGATTACTCTGGCTTGCACTGAGTGACACTATTGTATGGAGAGTTTTGCCTGTGCTAATAACAGCTATGAGCAAGCATAAGAAATGATGATCATGTGATGTTTAGTGGTTTAACTATTTGCTTTTACCAGTAAAAGGATAGAAAGAGCATGCAGTTGTATAAAATCCAAAATTCGGAAAGTGAAATGGCATTGAATCCATGTAGCTATGCAATTAAGTTAGAGTGATTTTGAAATATGATTTTTAGGTCAATATTAAGTAAATTAACCCAAGATTAATTTTTTTTGTTAATTTCATGTTATACAAAGGAGTAAATTGCTAGGTGCATAAGTGTGTTAGTTCCAGCTTTGAATTCTAAATCTTTTGTAGCAAAGGCAATTACCAGAAACTGATTAGTCTGAAAATATAAATGTTATAGTACTGTGTCATTTGTATCCATTCATAACCCAAGCTTATAGTAGAGGACTTAGAGTAAAGATAACTGCTATATCACATGACACTTTTTTTAGTGCCTGCTGAAAGTTGGATTATCATAGCACTTAATTAGATTCTTCTGGAACATTGGTTAGGATACTTGACATCCAGGCGTTGATTCTCATAAAGATTGCAGAATTTTCACTTTAAAAATCTTAGAAATTTTTTCCCCAAGTAGTTGCCCAGGGTCGAACATCCAATTATTAGGTGATAAATTTATCTAGCTATTCTTGAGAGATGAAATAAAACAGAATGCTATAAATTACTAATCAGCATTTAACTAGCCTGGAGAGTTGTCTTTCATTGGTCCTTAGCTAAAAGATGGCTAATGGCCTACCACCTAAACAGTCTATTTGTAGATTGATAATTAGAGGGAAAAAGTCAGGTTGACAAAGACTTAAAGATCATGATTTATTAGAGGAGTAAATTGTTGAAGGTTATGTAATAGCAAAGGATTATAGTTGAATTGTAAAAATCTGAAATAAAAATATTGGAAATAATTATTTGATGTCTATACTCATTTTCACAACAATTATGCCATGGATAGTTTTGAATAGATGTTTTTTTATTAGACTACATGATTACACATATTTCTGTATGAACAATGAATGAACAGCAGGTGGCAGTGCTGATCAAACACGATCTACTTTCTGGCCATTAGTGTTTTTCAGCACACCACCACAAATTATTTTAAATTCTTATTACTAACCAAGCTAATGACTGTAGACTCAAAAATTTGATTCCAAAACAAAGGATTTCCTTAATAAGTGGTTTTACAGCTTAAGGATTTATATGAAGTTCTTTGATAAAAGTGCTAGAACTGAAATTAATTTGAGAACCATCATACAGGACTCTTGAATAATTACATCAAACAAACAGCAACAATGAAAAG
Source organism: Epiperipatus broadwayi (assembly GCA_028023455.1). Taxonomy (NCBI): domain Eukaryota; kingdom Metazoa; phylum Onychophora; class Udeonychophora; order Euonychophora; family Peripatidae; genus Epiperipatus; species Epiperipatus broadwayi. Next base: position 6,643,233 of record JAQFVV010000036.1, on the reverse strand, counting down.
ATACCTGTAGACATCTTTGGCTATTTAGCAAAAGAATGATGTGTACCAAAGAGAATGCCACAAAATGAGATTGTAGAGAAGAATGAGGGATTGGATTACTATTTTTAATGAAGTCGAATGTAAGCTGAGAGAGTTCTTTGTTTAGCATTGATTTTTTCAGTGTGAATATGAGAAAAATGAATGGACATGAGGATCATTTTGATAAAAAATGAAGTAATTGAAAAATGCTGTTGAAGTTAAGTGATATGATAGAATTTGCAGAAAGTAAAAATGAAGTCAGCAAATTGACAAAGTGTGTAGAACGTTATTAAAATGAGTGTAATTTAAGCAAGGTGGGACAAATGAGAAGTTTTAAATATTTGAAAAGTAGAATAATTAAGAAGAGAGAAATGATTTGGGTAGTTTGATGCATTGATAGAATGGAAGACTATGGTGATTTACAACATTTGTGGATCGGGTCCACAGCTACTTCTGTGCTCAAACATCATATAAACTCCTGAACATTAAAACCATTTGGTTATTTATTTAAGAAGTGATAAAAAATAAAATAAGATACTTAATATAAGAAATGATAAAGAAAAAGATGTAAAAAATATAAATTAGTTTAAAAGAAAAATTTTAAAATGTAGATGTTTTTAAAAAAGAAAGTGATTCTTGAAAATATTAAGAAGTACAAGAAAAATTGGGTTGGTCATATATTTAAAGGAAGTAATGAATTTATTAAATGATTTTAATAAAATCCTTGTTTTTTACTTCACCATTGAGTGGTAAGTTTTAAATTGCATTTTACACTAAAAAGTGAAGCTTGAAGTTTAGCGGTAATTTATGCAAGGTTTTCTTTCATAAAGACAATTTTCTGGAGATTGTAAAGCACGATTCTTTTCGGTTTATTGCATAGTTGTCATTTGCAATCAAGCATGTTTCCTTAATCTTTCGTTTCATGTCATTATGTTCAGTGCACAGTACCCTTGCCATAGTGGGTTCAAACACATGGCCTGTTGTTTTTGGTGCTCAGACAATATGGATGTAGAGCAGCATATTATGGAGAGACCCATGCCAACATTACCACCAGAACATTTCAACATCACTATTTATATAGGAAAGCTCTAAATAATACTGAAAACAAATCCATATTCTTTGAGGTCCAAATGTTAGAACCCACTATGGCAAGGGCACTGTGCTCTGAATGTAACATGGCCTGTTGTTTTTGGTGCTCAGACAATATGGATGTAGAGCAGCATATTATGGAGAGACCCATGCCAACATTACCACCAGAACATTTCAACATCACTATTTATATAGGAAAGCTCTAAATAATACTGAAAACAAATCCATATTCTTTGAGCACCAAATGTTAGAACCCACTATGGCAAGGGTACTGTGCACTGAACATAATGACATGAAACAAAGGATTAAGGAGGCATGCTTTATTGCAAATGACAACTATGCAATAAACCAAAAAGAATCATGCTTTGCAATCTCCAGAAAATGGTCTTTATGAACGAAAACTTTGCATAAATTACCACAAAACTTTGCTTAAAGTAGGCTATGAATATGGAGACTTAAGTTCTCTGAAAGTGCTCAGCCGTATAATTCTTTTCTAGTAATAGTAAGCTTCACTTTTTTGTGTAAAGCACAATTTAAATGATTTTAAGAAATCATGCTAACAAATGAATCAAGTGAACTGTGATATCATATTTTGAGTAAAATCTATATTGAACATTAATAAGAGTTGTTTTATATTATTATAAGTAAATTGAAAAATAACAAACAAACACAGTCTACTGTTTAAAAAATAGCCCTTTAATTTCAATATATATATATATATATATATACACACACACATAACAAACCACACACAAACTTCTTTATAAATCTTGATTTATTATATGAATTATTATAATGCTAAAATATACTTCAACATATTGCCTATATTCTTTTATAGTCTTTATCAAGAAACAACTAAAAAATACATAAAAAAACAATAAATACAAATACCTCTTACCAACTCTTCTACCAAAAGTTAAGATTGTTTGTTAGAAGAGTTTTAAGATAAGAGTTATTTGTATTTGTTCTATGTATTATGAAATATTTATATTCATTGTTTTTTAGGTATTTTTTTAGTTGTTCCTTGATAAAGGCTATAAAAGAATCTAGTCTAAAAATAGGAGTATATTTTTGTACATTATAATAGTTCATATAATAAATCAAGATTTTTAAAAAACTTCGTGTGTCGTTTGTTGATTGTATATATTATTATACGTTATGACGATTGTTCCATGTTTAATCCAGTTTTGATATATACTTAGTTGTTTTTCTTCACATTATTGTAACAAACTTGTTTATCTCATATAGTCACTTTATATATGAGTATATATATAGAGAGAGAATAGAGAATATAGAGAGCAGAAAGAAAAGAGAGAGAGAAAAGAAAAATGTACAAAAAAAACTTGGTTTTCCTTTCTGTTTTTTTTTTTGCAATATGGTGTGCATGAAAGTGGAATCTGGTAATCATTTTTTTATCTCATTAAGTTTTTATTTAGCTTTGCACATCCTGCTGTTTTTAGTTTACAAAACTATTTTAGTTTACTAGTATAAAAATTCTTAATTGTTGTTCACATTATGTTAAGAGATGAGTAATATATGTTTCTTTGCCTTTAGGAGATTAATAATTAATAATAATTAAACAATGAAATGGCAACAAACTTTTCCATATTATTACATCTATCTATGTAATGTTGAACATTTGTAATGCAATTGAAAATTTAAAAGTAAATAATACATTGCAAACATCCTTGACAGAAGTCTTGAAGTAAAGAAACCATTTAAGTAAGATTCTAGAAATTAGAAGGTGAGAATTAGTGCATATTGTCTATAAGTAGAAAAAAAATCTATTTTTTATGCATGACAGATAATAATGTAAATATTTTTGTTAACAAATTCTTGTTGAAGAAATCATTCCTGCAAGTATATTAAGCCTTAAAGTTCATTTTAATTTGGATAAGTTTACATTCTCAATTAAATCATCTTTTACTACTTTCTCCATCTCTTTTCACCATTCTTTTGCTGGTACTTTATCTTAGCTACTAAATAATTCTTTTTATTTTACCTTTCATAATAACCATATCATAAATATTAAACTTAACAGTTATTATCACATATTGTTGTTTAATCCTGAAATTAATCTCGTCTTAAAGTGAAACACAAAAAAAACTGCATTTCTTTATGTTTGAGTAGTTATTATTTTTAGAATAATAAGTTAATTCTTATAATCTACATTATACAATTATAAATTTATTTAATGCACATTGATTACGTAAGTAATATTTATTAAGGCAATAAACCTAAAGCGTGCGTGGTAGAAAATGCAAAGGTAGGGACCTCAACAGGTCTTAACCACAAGCTTCCAATATGTAAGCTTGTGGTTAAGACCTGTCGAGGTCCCTACCTTCGTATTTTCAACTGCACATGCTTTAGGCTTATTGCCTTAGTAAATATTATACAATTTTAAAACTCACTTGTGAACTGGTCTTTTATGCAAATATATGATTGTTTAAATGTTTGTTATGATGGAATTTCACTTGTAAATGTATGTTGGATTATTTTTCTCATCAACATTAAAGGTTAAATGTTTTGAAAAAAATTCAAACTTTATTTAATCTTTTGAAATACATTCATCTGTTAGCAATAATACACAGATCAGTATATTATATAATGTTTTAAGTGGTATTATTCTCTTCTTTGTTTTCATTTTTGATAAACTGTCCAATAATAGTACTAGTATGGAAATCAAATCATAACCTTTGCATTCATAAATCCTAAGAATCCTCATGATTTTATTGTCATGTGACTTTATTTTTATTTCTGTCTTTTTAATATAGAGGGCGTATCAATAGCTCAAACAAGCTCTTAATTGATAAGTATGGTAAGAGAAAACATTTAAAATCTCTATCTGGAATATTCTTATCTTAAGACCAATTGTTTTCCAGCTTATGGCTCACCTCAGTGAGGTGAGCCATAAGCTCAAAAACAATTGTTCTGTGGTTAAGAATATTTCAGACAGAGATTTTAAATGTTTTATCTTAAAACACTTATCAATTAAGAGCTTGTTTGAGCTATTGGTACGGTCTCTATATAACATATTTGTAAATACAAGCTCATAAAAGTAATGTCATGCTATATATGACTTGCTTTATTGATTATTACTCTCTATTTAATATTTTTGCATTTTCCTAACTGAACGTATATATATTCATTGGTATTTGTATGGTTTTCTATTTTAGACTATCTATTTTCTTCTCTAATTATTTGCGATATTTTAATCCTTTTTCAGTATGGTAAATATTTTTACCAATATATTTATTTCTACATTAACATGAAATTTTATAGATTCTTTTCTTGTTTTTCCAACATTTCATGTTTGGTTTGTAGAGATTAGGATTTACCATAATGTGTTATGGCTTTAGAAAGCTGTTCTAATATTATAGTCATTAAAATTTTCTTTAACTTTCTTACATCTGGTAGGTATGAACATGCTACAATGTCTATAAGTGTTACATATATTTTCTTTTGTTATTTAAAGTTTTTTTTAATGATAACTGACTGATATCCATTCTTCATTAAAGTTTGTTTTATATAGATTGTTTATTTTTCAAAATCATTGGCTTTTGAACGAACACCTTTCATTTTATAATACTAGTATAACTTCTCTTTTTGCATTTCAGTCATGATTGGATGGACATGCTATAATATGTGTGGAATTTATGGAAACTATTATTTTGCATTGGTGGTCGAGAGGTCAGCGCGAATGCCTTGCACTTGCAGGCAGTTGCCCGGGTTGCGGGTTCGCGTCCCGGCCGATGCTATGACACTTTAAAAAAAAAAAAAGAGAGTTCTGTCATATAAATATGGTGAAATTCTGTTTTTTGTTGTACTTGGGAATTGAAAAAGATATGTTATTTGTAGGTGTCCAGAATGTTTTCAATAATGTTTCACTATGTGGCCATACAACAAGTGTACCATTGACATAGTAAAGCCAAACATTAGATGAAGTAGTATTTATAGCAATAATATCAAGTTTTTTCATATAAATCTTGCTGATTATGGTTGGCAATGGTGGATCCATATCATTTTTTGAATTGTTGCAAGAATTTTATGTTGCATGAAAATCTGTTGTTACACAGAATGTTCAGTGCTGTATTATTCTATTGTCCTGGTGTGCAATTTATCATTTTAATTTATAGAATATGCTTGTGAAAAAATTTTCCATATCAAATCTTACAAATATATTACTTTTTTCAATTTCCATGTTTGTGATTTATTGTATAAAGTGTTTAAAATCTTTGACAAAGGACTAGATCATGTAGGTAAAATTATTATGAATCTTAAGAAGAACTGTCCATTATGTTTTATCAGGTTTCATTTTGCCGGCTTTTTATTCCAATGTCCGATTGTTGTGAATGTATGTTTTGTTGAGGAAAATATTCTTTCTGGCTAATAAATAATTGAAATACAACTAGAGGAGCGTCAAAGTATTTATTGCATTTATTTACAGTAATAATATATCTGCTATAATTAATGGTCTAATATTGGCTACTGTTGGTGAGATTACAGGCACCTAGTTGTTGCCTGTAACAACAAAAATTGATAAAGTCCTATGTCTCATTTAATTACCTTAATATTTCTTGATCTGCTGGTTTGCCATATGAAATATCCAATACTATTTGCTGCCATCATCTACCTATTCTGAACCTGAGTTTGCCTGGCTGCTTCCGCAAGTAGTAAATAATATGCATTATTGATAGAGTAATTAAAGAGTGAATTATTTTTCTGAATATGGCTCATTAATTCTTGTACTTCTTCCCACTCTTTCAAATATCCTCAACTGTATTAAACTGCTAAACATCATATGATCACCATTCTTTATGCTTCTGCAAGCTGTTTACACAGAAGCAAAACTCTCCATACAGTAGTGACATTTAGTGCAAGACAGAATAATTAATGGATACACAAAAGTTTGTGCATAAAATTACTAACTAATGCTTACTCATACAAAATCCCCAGATTAGTTTCTAGCCTGTGGCTTTCATCAGTGAATAGCCTTGGAACTGAGAACACTGCTACTGTATGGAGCATTTGCTACTGTATGGAGCATTTTGTCTCTGTGCAAACATCTTGTGTAAGCAAAAAATATGGTGATCATGGGCTGTTTAGTGGTTTAATGCAATCTTTTCCAATAGGATTATGATGACCAAAAACACTAAAAAGTGTGGATGCTGAACTGAATTCTGATCTATATGACTATACAAGCAAATAAGCTTGAATTGAAAACATTATTATGTTTTCATTTTGGACTCAAAAAATTTATAGTTAGCTAATAAGATAAAAGGTGGATGTTGGAGGGTTGCATTAGATTCTAAGATATAGATGCAGTGCTCTCAGATTTAAGGCTCCTTTCAGATGAAAGCCACAAGCTAGAAACTAATCCGGGGATATTGGATGAGCGATTTTATGCACAAACCTTCCTACATTGATTGATTATTCTAGCTTGCACTGAATAGTGCTACTATAAGAAGAGTTTTACCTCTGTCCTCAACTATATTATTAGTACAATAAAAATGATAGAATATAAAGATAAATGAAAGATATATCAAATTGATAATCCTATCACATGAAGAAAATTTATCATCATTATTGCGTTAATGAGAATAAATGACATTTAATATATTGGTGCCATGTGAAGTTTACTGACAAAATGGCAGACTCTGGGCTCAAGGATATGATACCACTCAGTTCTGTCATTTCAGGGCTCAAATTTGACAAAATAGCAGACCCTGGACTCAAGGATATGATGCCACTCAGTTCTGTTATTTCAAGGCTCAAATCTGACAAAATATCAGACTCTGGGCTCAAGGATATAATGCCATTCAGTTTATTATGAACTCACAACAATAAATCAATTGATTTTTATTTTAATACAACAATAATTTCAATCAAATATGGTAGTATTTCTTTTTGGGGATTAAGTTGAACTTTTTTCCAACATAAAGAATCTCATACAACTATTTCAAGTCCTTATGATATTTTATATATTTTGTTTTATTGTTAAATTTTAGTTTATTTATTTTATTTTTATTTTTCCATATAAGGGTATTTGAAGAATATAAGAGGTATTTTAAAGTCAAATATAGAATAGGTGACTTGAAAAATAAGAATATGGATTGCATTTGTATTGCACAATGTATATACAATCGGCAGAAAGGAATTAAGTGAGCGCTGGTAGAGGGTACAGTGTGTGCTGAGGTGTATCATTTGAAATGTTTGAATAAGAATAGGAAGAATGTAACAGGTTTCTGGTTATGTAGTCAGCGTGAAAGTGATTTCTAAGTGTAGGTAGTCTAAAGAGAAAGTCAGAGGAGAGGGAGCAAAATGTAGTTAAGGAAGATAGGACAGAGTATGGTCTTAGTGGAGTGACAGGAAATATGGGTGGAGAAAGTAGTAATGCAATGGAGATGGTTAGCCAGAGAATAAGTAAGATAAAAGAAGTGAAAGATGTAGAAGTGAAATTAAAGTTGTTAGATGAAGTGTGAGAAGATAAAGGAATTATTGAGTAGAAATGATAATGAAGAAATGGATAAGGAGGTCCAGACGATGGTAGAAAAGGTTACAGATAAAGTAGAGAAAGTAGACTATGAGACAGTATTGATAGGAGATTCACTAATAAGAGAATGTGGGGATATAATTGCAAGGGAAAATACAAGCAGGTATGTAAGAATATGTTTGCCTGGAGCTAAAATTAGGGATGTGACAGGTAAAGTAAAAAAGCTAGTTAGTAGAGATGTATATGTTATGGTAGGGACTAATAATTTGTTAGAGCCATCAGAGAGAGTAATGGATGAGTATGTAGAATTGATTAGAAATTTGAGGGAGATTAAAGGAAGAGTAGGGGTAGTTGGAGTATTACCAAGATTTGATAAGAGGCATTTGTTAGATAGAACATGTTCTATAAATGAGAGATTGAAAAAATTGTGAGAGAAAAATAATGTTGTGTTTGTGGATGTATGGGATTGGTTTATTGGAAAGAAAGAGTTATATAGTAAAGATGGATTGCACTTAGGAAAACAAGGAAGTGAAGTTTTAGGGAGTCTGATATTTAAAGAATATAATTTGGGAAACTTTTAAAGGGGGATGGGCTTTTAAATTGTAATATTATCAAAAAAAAAGAAGAATGGATGGGATATAAGAAATAAGCAAAAGATGGTTGATTTAGATATAAGTGTAGATGTGAAGAGGGAATGGTTCTGTAAGATTAATGGTAAGAAAGTTTGTTATAAATGTAATGGAGAAGAAAGAATCAAAAGAATTTATAAAAGAGTATAGTTAGGAAAGAAGAAATTGTTAAAATTGAGTTTTTGAATATGCAAGGTGGTAGGAGACCAGAAACGTGGCTGGAATTAAATAAAGCAATTGAAAATGAAGAGAAGAAGAAGAACCTATTTTGGAAGAGGTGGTATGGCAGGGTATTAATAGAAAAGAAAAAGAAAAAAGGGGTGGTGGTATAGGTGTTATATTGAAAAAAATATTTAAATATTGTTAAATGTCAAGAGCATTTGTGGTTTGAAATAAGATTGGGTAGACAAGAATGGATGGTGGCTGTAGTGTATATAGCCACTGGTGATAGTCAAACTGTAATGGAATGGAACAGTAGCATATATGAATGCCTAGTTAAGGATATACAGAGTTTTAAAAAAAAAGGAAAGAGAATAATGGTTATAGGGGATATAAATGGACATATTGAAGAAATTGATGATGTAGGTAATAAAAATGGTCAGTTTTTAAAGGAATTTTGTCAAAGAGTAAATTTGACATTGGGAATTTATCAAATATGTATGAGGACAATACACATGGTCTAGGAAAAATGTATTTCACACAATAGATTATGTATTGGTAGAGAAAGAGGGAATGAATAAAATACAGAAAATTAAGGTGTTTGATAATGAAGAGAGAGTATGTAATAGTGATCATAACTTTATTGTAATAGAAATGGTTAGTAATGTGATGGAGGATAGAAATAAAAGTAGAAACAATAGTGAAAGATGTGGATGGAGAGTGAATGATAAGAATAAGTTGGAAGAGTATAAAATAAAAGTTGAAGAAACCATGGAGCAGTTGGTTGGGGATGAATATAAAAACTGGTGTGGTGAAATAGAAAAAGTGGCAAATAGGGTTTTAGTTGAGAATATGGAGAAGAATAAAAGTCATAAAAAATGAGAGTGAGTAAAAGTGTAAAAGAGAGGAAATGCAGAGAATATAAGTGTGCTATTAAGAACAAAGAAAGTGAAAATGATATTAATGCTAAATGGGGAAAGTACTTAGAAAAGAAAGTTGGCTAAAATGGACAATTATAGAGAGAGGATGAAGTTGAATAGTAAATTGTTGGAGGATATTAATAAAAGTGGAAGAGGTGGGAGTAAAAAATTTTGGAATTACATTAAAAGGAGAAATGTAGAGGAAAGAAAGATAGTATTAATAAATGATGAGGGAATAGAATGTAGCTTTAGAGAAGAGGTAGAGAGAATCTTAAATAGATATGTAATGGATATAGAAAAGATGTTAGATGTGAAGGAGTTAGTGATAGAAAACATGAAAGCAGTTAGTAATGGGAATATCAGGTTCACAAAAAATGAACTGAATGATGCAGGGAAGAGATTGAGAAATGGAAAGGCGAGAGGTTTAGCGTGATGGGCAGCAGAGATGGTAATGAATTTGGGCATAGAGCAAAAGCAAAGTTATTATCATGTTTTAATAAGATGGCACAGAAGAGAGTTTTTCTGAGTAGTTGGAGTAATACAAGAATAAGATTATTATTTAAAGTAAAAGGTAAGGATCATAGAAAGTTAAATAATTATAGACCAATAGCATTAACATTAGTTTTATATAAAGTTTTTCTCATATATGGTAGCTGGAAGAGTTGTAAAATGGGTGGAAGAGAATAATGTAGTGGGGGAAATGCAAGGAGGTTTTAGGTCAGATAGGTGTATAGGAGATAGTTTGTTTGTGGTTACACAACTTATGGAGATGAGTAGGAATTCAGGTAGGTAATTATATATGAGTTTTATAGATTAGAGAAAGCATATGAAAGAGAAAATAGAAATAGATTATGGGTAAGGTTAGCAAATTTGGGAATGGATGGAGCCTTAGTTAATATTATTAAGAAATTATATGAAAATAATTATTATAATTATTAAGAAATTATATGAAAATAATTATTATACTTACCAATTAGGGGATATAAAATCAGTTAAAGTTAAAAATGGAGTGGGATTAAGGCAAGGATGCCCTATGTCACCTATTTTGCTTTTGTTGTTTTTGAGTGAAATGGACAAAGCAATAGAAAGACTAGGAAGAGTGGTAGAGATACCGTTAATAGATGGCAAGGGAGTATATACTTTGTAGGGTCTTCTTTGCGGATCATATCTTTTTGTGTGCAAAAAGAAAAGAAGATATGGAAATTATGTTGAGGACATGTGCAAGGGTGGGTAAAGAGATGGGGATTAAATTTAGTGAAGAAAAATCAAATATAATGATGGTTAATACTGGGGAAAGAGAAGATGTAGAATTTTTTTGGGGGGAATATAAAGTTAAGTGTGGTGGATAGATATACTTATTTGGGAATCATCTTATGTAATCAGGAAAATTGCTTGGATGAATGGGAGAAAAAATTGGTAAACGAAGCAAAGAAAAGAAAGGGTTTGGTAAAAAAAACTAGCAGTATTTTCATATAATAAATATGATGTAGCTAAAATTGTATGGAAGGGAGTTGCTGTAGCATGGTTAACATATGGTAATGATGCATTATGTGTTAGTAAAAGGGTTTTAGATTATTTAGAGAAAGTACAAAGGGAAGTAGGAAGACATGCATTAGATGCAGAGATGTGGACAGCAAAGGAGGCAATTCAAGGAAAAATGGGATGGTCAAGTTTTTATATGAGAGATGCAAAAAGTAAAATGAAAATGTTTGGTAGGTTGCAGTTTATGGATAGTAAAAGAATAGCCGAAGTAGTGCTTAATTGGGTTATGAGTAAAGGGCAGGTAACCAGATGGGCAAGAAAGGTAATGTGGTATGCAAAAGATTTGGATAAAGAATTTATATCAGTATACTTGTATAAAAGGTGGGATGATTGTGTTAGGAGGATTGTTGAGTGTTATAGTGGTAAGGAATGGGATAAAAGAGTAGAAGCATTAATAAAAAATAGGGAGTTGGAGAGATGGAGAACTAATATGGAGGGTAAGAAGAGTTTAAATATATATAGAAATAAATGAAATATTGGATGCGAGTTAATTTATGATAATAGTAAAGAAAGTAGTTTATTGTTTAAAGCTCAAACGGGATCTTTAGCAACAAGAGAATATACATGTAAATGGAAAACTGTGGGTGAGTTAGTGTGCAAATTGTGTAAGGAAGGTATAGAAAATATTAGGCAACTGTTGATGAATGTAAATGCTTAAAAACAGAAAGGGTAGAGATAATGAAGTTATGGGAGAATAGGTATGAACCAAGTGACTATACAGAAAGTGAGTCATTGGTTTTTATTCTGGGTTTGCGAAAAGATAAGGGGATTTAGATATAAAGGCCATAGAGTTGACAAAGATTATGTTGTGGGAATGGGATGGGGCAGAATATGGGAGGACTTAGAGTGGGGAATGGAAAATAAAGTGACTAACAGGTTTATCTGGGCAGAATTGCTGAGATATTCTTGACTTCGTTTAAGGAGAAGCCAAAATACATCACATCACATCAATACATCACATAATAAGAAACTTCCTGAAATAAACAGGAGTATAACACCAAGCATTATTAAAAAGTGAGAGTACAGAAGAAATTTAAAATTGCTGGATTCATCCATGACCTTCATTCACATGCACTGAAAATAAACATAAAAAGCTAAATCCAAAATATATTAGATATTTATTACCTCTTACTGCTTGTATAATATGTTATGTATTATAATACTTTTATGAGACCTCATATAAAATGTCTACAGTTTCTTTCATTCAGTCTTTTAAGCTAATTCTTAGTACATGTACAAGTCTTACCTGAGTCCTATAATTTTTAAAATTTTTATATGATTTTATTGAAGAGTGGACCTCATGCATGAAACATCTGCCCAAAGAATTGACTGCTAAAATACTCAAACTTTAAGTTAAAAAAATTGTAGTTAAGGTATATAAGTTTTAAAAAAATGGATTATTTCTGTATGGATTTTTAGACATTTCAAATCTGTAGCTTATTTGATGAATAGTTTTCCTATATAATACATGTAGAATGAGACAAACAATAAGGGGATTTTACACTATATATTAGCCCATGATTTAATAGCAAGCCCTTGCAAAAATATATGACAAATGTATCAGTTTGATTGGTTGCAGATAAACCTTATGTTCTTTAGGGTATATATAAACAAAGGGAGTAAATTACCCTCCTTCAGGCTATGGATTAAGAGCACCCTATATATATAATTAGATAGTACTTGAACTCAGACTTTCAAGCTTTCTACAGCTATCCCACTCCATATTATATAACTGATAACATGACCATGTGCATATGACAAACATAAACGGTCTCCAATATGTATTTCATACTGAACCAGCACTCATCAGTTGGTCCAAATCATCTCCTACACATATATACAATAAGTACTCAGTGTATATTAAGATAGAAAATCTTCAAAATTTTATGAACAAACTTCAATTTTCTACACCCTCCAATTCTTCAGCTATCAAAATCCAAGGATAGAATGCTCAAAGCCTTTGTTGATGCCAATATTATTGTCATACCCATGTTGACATTAAGTCAATCTGATCTCTTTCGTGTAGAACCTTAACATGTCCATTTAAATTTAGTACAGAAACATACATGTGTTTAAATATTATTTATATATATATTTATATTTTTATGAGCTTTAAGATAAATATATTAAAATTTTATTGTTTTTCTGTAAATTTTTTAAGTAAATTTTAGAAATGATATCAATTTTGTCTCTTTGCATCACAGCTGAAATTTATGGAAAAAGTACACGGAAAAAGTCCCATTAAAATTATTAGTATTTACATCCAAAAGCTAAATGAAAAGTGTATTATTATTATAATGTATAACTTTTACTGGAGAGTCTGTTTATATGTTAAAGTATTTAAAAAGTTGTGAAAATTCCAATTTTCACACATATATAATATTAATGTATGATCTCTTCCTTATATGAAATTAGAATACAAACTAAAAGCTGTTTGACTTTTGTCTTTTAAAAGTAGGTTAGATAAATATTATAACTAGATGGTGATGTGATTTCAATTTGCAATACGAGTTTGTAATTGTTGCTTTGCCTGGTTATTTCACAGTTGAAATGTTTATACATGGAAACATCCTGTTAAAATTATTATTGTGTGTGTGTTTATTCAAGAATGGTGATGTGATCTCTTCATTGTTGACATAGGCTTATATATACACACCTTAAAAATTACAATATATATATAATGCTAATATTATTTATATTGTAAAAGACCCAGAAAAAGACCACATGTGGAGATGGATGGATGAAATAAGAAAGTGTGCAGGGATGATGTGGAGAAGAGAAGCTAAAGATCGGAGAAGATGGATTGAACTTGGAGAGACCTTCATCCTGCATAGGATTGATAATGATTGATGATGATGAACATTATTTACTTATAGGTATTTTGCAATGTTTCAAATGGCAATGTTTGATTTAAAAATTAATTTTTTCTTAGATATATGTTTCTGTCAATCAAACTTAATATTTCAAGTTGTTTGGGAAATTGAGACTCAACAACCACAGTACCTTAATGAATATTGTTCTCTTTTTTACTATTCCTTTATAAGGGGCATGCTGGAAAGATATTTATGCTGCAATTGGTTATTTTAATTTTTTCATACATATATATATATATATATATATATATATATATATATAATCACGTAGTTAGTTGCTTAAAGAAAGGAAACATAAAGTGTTCAACCACTTAAATAGCAGGCTGAATTCCAGTTTTTTTTTTTTTTGATGAAGTTTTTTTATTTTAATAAACTCAGCTTTAACTCTTCTGTCTTCTATTTTAGCATTGCAATAATCGGTGTGGATGAAATGATGATGATGTTGGTGAATGGTTTATTTAGTAATATAATACAGTTACATCAAAGTATAATAACTACTCTTTCTTATTGCATTGCCAAATGTATACCATATAATACTAAATTATCCAAGCACTTTACTACTATTACACAATGCTTTATTTACCACCCTTTTTTACAGTTTTGATTGCCACAACAATCTTCTTCAGAACTTTATATCTCCTAATCTCAACTTGTTACAATCACATTTTACCAACTAAGTACTGAAGAAGATTTCTGGGGCAATCGAAACTGTAAACTGTGAGAAAGAGTGGTAAATAAAGCATTGTGTAACAGTTGTAAAGTGCTTGGACAATTTAGTATTAACATAAAAGTACTTAAATAGTTTTTTAAAGATAATAATAGCAATTAACTGAAGGTTATCTAATTTTTTAAATATAGATTTAACAACTTAAACTCTGATCAACTACTAAGGATTTTTAGTTCAACCTTCCTGGACATGTATAGCCCTCAACAGTTAGTATATGTAGATGTCTTGAATTTAGTGCTTTAAACATAAAAGGTAAGATCTTAGATTCTTTTGTTTTTAAATATTTTTAATTTGTATTTGATAAATAACCAAACTGTCAATAAATTATCTAATTTTAACTCATTTATTTGTATTGCATAGATTTATTAGATTCAAGTATTTTAATATTAGAATTACACACCAAAACTGAAGTCACATAATCAATAGTAATATATAAACCTATAAAAATAAACAAATTGTTCAGGATTATTCTTTTGTACTCACTATTGTTCTAACAATTGATCTGTACCCCAGACTCAGCATTTGATAACTTATGCAATTATAACCTAACTGAAGTTGTTCATGATAATCTCCTATATAACAACATAGAATGCAGTAAAAATGGCTGCTTTCTTATTCTCTATATCATTGAATGCTGTGATTAGAGGGCAGATTAATTATTATAACAATTGCTACAAGAAACTAATTCCAAGCGTTATATTAAAACCTATATACATTCATCAGCGCTTATTAATATTTTCTAAGCTATAAACCAAAACAGACTTCTAATTTTTAAAGAAATGATTACACACACAGTGCTGTCTATAATGGATTTTTGCTAATTGAATTTAAATATATAATTAGCTAAGTGTTGATTGTATGTAGATGTGTGATAAGAGTTAAACAGCTGGCAGAAATAATTTCAATTATTGATACATCCCACAGTAATAAGAATATCACAAAGAATTAATGTATTTTTATATAATCCTTATATAAATAACATTTTATAACTCATCTATGTGTGTGTGTGGTTGCTTATTGTTATAACGACAGCATTGGTGTTATGGCTGGATCCCAACTGCCATCTTCTAGTTAACATTTCAGGATCAGAAACAGTTCCTAAAGACTGTAACTGAAATAAATTTGCATCACCTGTCACATGATTTATCTGTTAGATATTTTATCTAACATGAATTTTAGAAAATGTTAAATTAAAAAAAGGGGTGTATACATATGAATTATCAATTTTACAATATTTACTGTTAAAATATTCTATACATTTTTATAGATATATTAAACAACCTCCATACTTCCCCATTCTTTTTAAATTCATATAAATAAAGATACAATAAAAGACAAATGACCCCCCCCCCCCAAGATACATTTTATGCTGAACCAGCACTCATCAGTTGGCCCAGGTCACTATCTCTCATATATATCTTTATTATATGAAGAGTATTTATCTGGATTAAATTGTTACATTTTCATTTTACCATTATTAAACTCACTCCATTCATAATTTTACACCATTCACTCAGATAAATACAATAATGATCTTCTAAACTAGAGATTATCTCTAGCACAGATATAAACTTTAAACCTCAGTTAAAGATTAATATATCTGCTTTTTTAATTTTAAACATACAAACACGTGGAATTATTCACCTTGTTTACATAAATGGAGGTTTCCCATTTTATCATGTTTAGCAATGCACTAGATCCTTTTATGACCTTCAGTAGCCCTTCTGATTATTCTCTGGTAGTGTGGTAATATCTTGATAAGACTTCACTATAGGAAACATTTTTATCAATTTTAAAATGAAATGGTGGTAATTTTAATGGAAGTAATTTTTTCATAATAGGTACTGTGTTTATCAATGGCTATGAATTATTTTTCACCTGTGAAATCATTTTAAATTAAAAAAATTAATCATATATTATAACGCAGCAAATGTACAATCACTTTTTCTTTTCAAATATATATGTTCTACAATAATATCAACAAATTAAAAATCCTCCTTTTTCTTTTCAAAAACTTTATTTTCTAATATCAATACTGAACATATATATAATACAAAACTCCAACGTTTCAACTGTTTTTATCTTCATACAGTCATTTTCAAGGATATTTCTCTCCCACTGCTATTTTTTTTTACTCTTTCTTTTATATTATTTAATTTAATAATGTAAAAGAAAGAGTAAAATAAAAAATAGCAGTGGGAGAGAAATATCCTTGAAAATGACTGTATGAAGATAAAAACAGTTGAAACGTTGGAGTTTTGTATTATATATATGGTCAGAATTGATATTAGAAAATAAAGTTTTTGAAAAGAAAAAGTAGAAGGATTTTTAATTTGTTGATATTTTTAAAAATTAACTGGAAAAAGATTATTTTCTTTAAAAACAGTTTAATGATTTACTCATTATTTGGATTTCTTCATCTTAACTCACTTTTTCCCAAATGAACTGACTGTTTAGTAAGTAGCTAGTGCTTCTATTATAATTTGACCAAGATCACAGTGCAAACATTGTCCATGATTAATGCTATTATCAAGGTTGTAACTGATTGTTTACTTTATTTTAATTGGCTTTTATTAGATAAAGTTCATGGAATCTATTCTTATGGATGCTGTGTATGAAAGCAAATCTTTCATTAACTATATGCTATTAATCATATTGTGAGATAATAGATATTATTTTCTATTCGCTGTAATAAGATTAGCATATTCATCTGATTTTAATTTAAAGTGGTTTTCCTGGAATTTAGTTTATTGTGCGGAACTGTTTTACAGATAAGTGGATTAATCTTTTTGGTAACATAATAGATTATACAACTTAGAATATTTTCAGTTACTCTCTCAGATAAGTTTTGTAGTCTTTATATAAAGAATAGTGATAAGGGGAAAAGTAAATAAAATTAAAAAGAACTGTGATAAGCTAAAGCAATGGTCTTCAACCACCGGGCCGCATAAGTTGTCTGTCAGTCCGCAGCTAGACTGCAAGAAAGCTTATAATAACAAAATAATAAGATTTTAAACTTTTAATTAATATGAATTTTTATTTATTTTTTCATCACATTTATTAAAAAAAAAGAAACAGAACAAAAATACCACAAAATCTAATCAATCATACATAAATTAATTTGTTTTTCTATTTATCACAATGTTTATGGGGGGGGGGGAGTTTTTTATTACACAAACTCCAGTTGTCTTTTGATAGCCAATCACGGCTGCTTGTCAGCGTTGTTAAAACAATAAAATGTAACGTGACTTATTTGATCTCTTAAATTTTTTCTACTCTCTCTTTTAATATTTCATTTTTAGTGTTTTTTTTTTGGCTATAAGGCTATTTTTTTTTTTTGGCTTTAACTTTTTATTTTGGAAATCAATTTTTATTACCTTTTTTTAAAAATAAAAACCAAAAAATAAGTTCTGTTTCTAACTTTTGCAAAGTATTTCTCAATACACACCCACCATCCCAAAATATAGTAAAATCAAAACTTTTGACTTTTTCAAGTTTCATTTTCTTTTTTTTTTGTTTAAAAATACGCCCACTTTTTTTTGGCCTATAAGGCAATATTTTTTTTTAGGCTTTATTTGTATACCGTTAAAATACTAAAACTTTTATTTTTAAACCAATTTCTGTTACCTTTTTTTAAAAATAAAAACAAACAAAAAATAACTTTGGTGTCTATCTTTTGTTTCAGTGTTGACAATGTATTTCTCAAACCCCCCCCCCCCAAATAAAAATTTATCTGTAAACTTCTGCTGGTCCGGGAAATCTTATCCTTACTTTTAATGGTCCGCAGGTGTGAAAAGGTTGAAGACCAGTGAGCTAAAGAACTGTATATAAAAAAAAATTAAACATAACAAAAGTGATCGGAAATTAATACTCTTCAATAAATCAGTTACTTGATAGAAAAATATTCTAAACAAATTGATGAGAGATTTGATATCATGAAGATTAATGCTAATATATAGACTATAAACTCAAGCAAATAACTTAATACAAAATAATACCAGAAATCAAAAGCAGATAGAAGAACAGCTGGGGTAAAGGGTGAATAAAGTAGATGGTATAATAAAAATCTTCTTCAAAACTTGCAATGTCCTGAGGTTATTATTGCAATATCTGTCAGAAGAGTCACGTTAACTTTAAATAACCTCAAGCTTAAGTTATTTTAGCAAAACAAATTTATTCAATGTTAAATAACAAAATAAAAAAAATAAATAAAGAGTAAATAAGAAATAAAATTTTGTTAGAAATTTCTAAAGTCTATAAAAAATTTCTGCTTGTGTGTATCAATTTCTACACATGCACAGTGTGTGTTAAATAAATAGTTATCCATGCACTGATTCTGGTATAACTCTAATCGATACATATCCATTATCGACAATGGACCTAAACTTTGGCAATTATCATATCTACAGTAAGCAGACAATCCACTGCTTTTAACTATGCAAACCATGCTCACTATTATTATGCTTCCATAAGAGTTTTTTTATATAATTAAATCTCATTTGTATAATTGATTTTTAATACATATTTAAATGTATGAGAGATATTTGCAAATTTTTTAGAGTGGCATTATAATAAGGGACTATTTTATCCATATACTATCGGCACATATTTACATGATTTAAACAATTAACTTTATTTATATTTGTCAAGTGTTGTTAGCCGAGAGGTCATCGCAGCTGCCTTGCAAGTAAGTAGTTGGTTGCAGGCGGTTGTGGGTTTGCATCCCGGCCGATGCTATGACATATGGAAAAAAAAAAACTTTATTTATATTTGCTTATATATATTCTAACCTAATAAGAATATTTTGTTTACTTTTATTCTGTAATTATTTATTAGTTTAGTTTGCACTAATTTTTCAGGTTGGAAATTAAGGCAACCAAAATAAAGCAACAAATCCATTATTTTGCCAATATGATCTAAAATACTTTTCATATAATACAATTGTACATTCAATTCTCTTAAGCCATGCCACGATTGTAATAATAACAATAATTGATAACTTATTAATTTAAAGAATAATTATAATAATATTAATCTCAGGGTTCTTTGTTTCATGTAAGGAAATGCTCGGCGGTATTGTGTTGTCGCATATGACTGGCGTTCTGGTCGGCTATAGGAAACATTTATTTTACTTAAATTCAATGTGTCTTCATCTCTCATATCCACTGCTATATTATTTAAAGAGATGATAATTCTATTCAATAATGACGTATAATTTTGAATAACACAGCCTTTTTTTTTTTTTTTTCAGAATCTCAGTCAGAATAATAAAAAGACAAGGGTGCTTTTTGTGTCCTTCCATCATCCATGACAACACAATAATATAACTAAGATTTATTACTTAGACAATTTAACTAAATGGGAATGGAATAATGTGCAACCAAAATTAATGGTTTGCGAATAAATTCATTTTTTTTTTCTTTACAAAAAGGTGAATGTTTAGTCTTAAGTTTTCAACTCCATAAATATTATCATTAAACTAAAATATAATGACATATTCCGATCTGCTCAACTTTATTTATCTGGTATATTAAGTTTTTAAGAATTTGGAATGATTTCGGTCTCAAGAAAAGGTTTTGCAAATATTGTGCAAACACTTATATTTAGCATATAAAAACAAAAAAATGAATCTACAACAAATTTTAACAAGACTATAATTTATTATTATCACAAAAAAATATATGAACATTTATTCAATAATCCCATAGTAATACAAAATATAAAATATAACTGACATTAATCTGTATACTCTTTTGGTTATGGACTAGAGGTTACTACTTCTCCTGTATGCAATCATATGGATTGATTAACTAAAAGTACATTTCATTACCAATACATTGTTTATTACATTTTGGTAACCTTGTAGAAGATTTTATTCAAAATTATTGACTAACTATTTTTTTTTTTTTTTTTTAAATGATTAATCCCATCATATGCAATACGCAAAATATTAAATTTATTTCTAATACATTTACTTTATTTATGGTCTTTAATGGGATAACCTATTCTAATTATAGGCCAGTTATCAGAAGTCACATTTACCTTCTTACGTTTAACTTAATGCTAACTTAAGTTATGATACAAATTTTATTCATACGTATAATTTTAAATATGAGTATTATTTAATTACTAACCAGAATTAAATATTGCATTTGAATATTCCTTCATGTTATAAGCGTTTTAAATTACGCAATTTTAATTACTTTCTCCATTGATTTATTTGTCAAATACTAGCAATATTTAGCAGCACAATACAGATATTGATCTTAGTTACTAACGCACTATTTATACTAAAGTGGATCTTGAGGAACTATCACCTCCAATATAACCTTTATCTTGCCTGAACTTTCAAAATTAAGCACAATAATCAACACCTTCCATGGTGGAGCTATCTTTATTTTCACATGAGGAATATGAAATAACCACGAAGATCTGTAGAGTAATCTACTACATTAAATATTTTGGTGGTTTCTTGCCTCTTACTTGGGCATACAACGAACACACACCAAATACAATCCTCTCCTGGGATTTAAATGAATGAAGCATACTAAATGCTAGATAAATTCTTGATCGTCCTATCTATGAGAATCGATCACTTGGGCTACAAACATACCTGAACATTATATTTAAAATCTTCCTCTCATGGAAAACAAAGCTTTTGGGGAGATCATTTTTCATCCCACAAAATAAATACATTATAATTATTACCTATGCAAATATTAAGCATATACCAATGCTATATCTGGGCAGGATAAGTAAATATACTGATTATAATAAACTTATGTTACCGTGTATACTTTGATCAACATCTGAAATCAATGGACATCATAGAATAAAAGTATAATAATTTTAATTTTAATAAAGGAACATTCAAAAATAGTTGGTAGCATACTATCTTAAACTAAATAAAGTGGATGTTTTATTTAAGAATAATTAGGAATAAATTCCTCAATTAATACAGTATAAATTCGTTTCAAAACTTTAACAAGAAATATTTTGTTATAGCATTTTTTTTTTTTTTTTAGTTACTTCTGATAATTTTCAATATTTATTTTACCCCTTAAATATCTAAATATTTTTCTTTTACGTATCTAACATACAAAATTTCTACCTACAATTGTATGTAATAATTAAAACATATTTTATAGATTTTTTTTTTTCGTGTTAAATATCAACTTACCTATAATAATTATATTAAAACATACCTTTGTCATTACAAGGCTATTAAATATCACTTGAACATACAGACTTTAACCTATGTGATATAACAAAAAAAAATACATATCATTTATAACTTAGTTTTAAACAATCATTAATTAACAAGTGCATACTCTCTCATTAGAAAATGTTTTTCTGTTGAGCAATTGAAGAGCTTTATCCAGTCGTATTTCACGAAGCAAGTTTAAAAACAATAAACGCATGGTATTATTTCCTTTAAATAAAAGTTTTCTCTTATTTTGTGCGTTTAATAAATTAGGTAAAGAAAAATATAGCAGAATTGAAGATTAATTCTTACTTGAATTAAACTGCTACAATTTTGGGATCCAAAGAAAATAAAATATACATATTCTAACATAATGAACAGTTGACGATAGACGATAAACATACACAATTCTTTTCTTTTTTTTTTTTATTGACGATACGTACAATTCATATTAGCTAGCTTACTTATGGATGGAAATGCGCAATTTTTCCGAGAGATTATTCTGATAATAACTGCAGCTGATTTACATGTATAGGAAGTTTTAATAAATCCAACTGATGTGTAATATAATATATTATTTATTTTTATCATTAAGTCACTAAGATATTTGGTTTTGTTCATACTTTAGGAATTATAAATTTTTTTTTTTTAATGGTAACTTCTCCCTTAGAATGCCCCTATATAACTCTTCCTATATTTACTGTGAGAAAGTTTATATTTTTTTCCAAAAAAATATACATGTGCATAATTTAATCTTATTTATCATTATTATTATTTCCAGACAATTCTTGGTGAACAAAACATATTTTAGCGTATGTAACTATATTACTTGTAAAGGCAGACAATATTGAGAAAGAGCGCGAAAATGTTTCTAGTTGATTTTCCTTGGTTTCAAAACATCGCGAAAATGTTTCTAGTTGATTTTCCTTGGTTTCAAAACATTTCTTTCACTTATTATTTTTTTTTTCTATACCAAGAAAATATTAACAAGTGATACAAAGTTACTAAATAATTATTTCTCATTTGGAAATCATTTATCTTCCTTAATTTAGACATAATAACACTTTTCGTGATTCCCTTAGTTAATTCTGTCATTTTTGAACTTTAGCGCGAGACAATAAATTTTTAAGTATAAAAGGTCTTTAAATAGGTAGATGGCACAGAAAATCAGGATATCTTATCAAAAAAATTTAGCCATGCATCATATTATTAAAATTTTACTTTGATTACATTTATTTCTGCAAAATAAAATGAAAAAATTGAGTTACCAAATTTCAGCACTGTTCCTTCCTTGAAAACTAAAAGCAGACTATTTTTTTTTTTTTTACTTTAGCAACCTCTTACAGAAAAATAATCATTTTATTATAACATAAACAAAAGAAAGGAAAAACTTATTACAATCATATAGTTTTCGGTATTATTTACCTGGATTACAAAGTAATTTGACAATATAAAAAAAATAATAATAAATACATTAAATTAACAATCAGTGATGTATAATTCTTTAAGCATTATTATTTTTTTTTTTTTACAAAAAGAAATTACCAGAAGTTATTGTGCTTTATGATAAGACACTCATCCACTCCCCTCTACCCATCCAAAATCAATTACTGTTTAGCTTTTATACCATATTAATTTGCTCTAATTATTAATATCTCAATTAAATTATTCATGTTCTCTCTTTAAAAATGACATTGAGTTATTAAATCTATTAGTTATTCACCCAAAACATGCCAAAGTGAGTGAATAGCATACTTTATTAATCCATTATTACTATTGTTATTTTATCTTTTTATTTCTTTAAAGAATAGCATTGTTTTCCTGCAGAAATAATGCCAAGTAAACCAAGTGTCAATAACACTAGGTTACAATATATATATATATATATATATATATATATATATATATATATATATATATATATATATATATATATATATATATATATATATATAGCAGTTAATTTGCTTCTACTCTTGAAGTATGTTTTCTCTTCTGGAAAAAAGTCTCTTCTTGTGTAGTTATAATCCCTTCTTGTTGGAATGCCTTCGATGTAACACAATCTTCTGCTGGTCCAATAATTTGATCCCTGGTTTGATTACTGGGTAAATTGTTTTTTGTAGTTTGATCTACATTCACAGTTTGATTGTCTTTTTTCACAACAAAATTTTCATCATTGTTTGCCAATACAAAACTAATACTATCTACATCTGGAGTAACAATTTCCTGATGCTGTAAGTGATATCTCTTAATCTTCTTTTCATCATCCAATTTTATTAATCTTATTTGCCTGGATAAGATTTTCTCTATTTCTTTTGGTAATCGTTTATTTTTTAAACTATCATGTATTCAAATGCTTTCTCCTAATTTAAAATGTTCACAGTTCACAAAATCATTTAAATTCTTCTTAAGGAATTGGCAATAATTTAAAAAGAAGAATATGAAATTTTCTGCATATAAAGGATTGGTATTAAACCATTAAAACAACATGATAGGGATTTTGATGCACCAACTTTCTAATATCTATTGATTATTAAGGCTTGCATTAGGTCGCACTAATATAAGACTCTGTTTAATAGATTGTGATGATCTTGTCATGCTTCAGTGGGTTAGCATACATTGTGTCCATAGAATGATGATGATCCTGATTATTAAAAAAGCCAGACACAAAAATATATAGATGCGGAACTGGGGTCAGATCTTCATGACTGTATAAGTTAAGATTAAAAACATTATTGTGTTTTCATTTTGGGCTAAAAAAGTAGTTTCTGGAGAATTGTATTAGATACAAATATGTAGATGCTGTGTTTGCAGATCAAAAGCTCCTCCCTGATGAATGCCACAAGCTATAAATTACTCTGGGTGTTTCGGATGAATAAGCACTAGCTAAGGATTTTGATGCACAAAGTTTCTAAGCATCCATTTAGTATTATGGCTTGCACAAGATGGCACTACTGTATAGATAGAGTTTTGCTACTGTTACATAATTATTTTACAAGAAATTAAACCTTTCTTCATAAATATAAGTCTCCTGAAAATATTTTTGATGCATAAAATAACAGTGATTTAATTAAAATGGTTATAATAGGGAAAAATATTTTAAATATTTTAATAATATGATCAATAGATTATCAATTAAGAGCAGTTCTTTTCACTTCACTCTAAATGCGTCTACTATAAAGTTGACTGATCAAAGAGCAACATTTTCAAATCAATTTCTCTTTTTGTCTTTTACTAGTGAAGACTTGTAGGAACATAGTTCTAATAATCTACCATTATAAACAGCCACTCATTGCTTTACTAAGATATGCAATAGGGAATGAAGATTATGCTATAATGAGAAGCACTACCTTTTTGGCTTTAATGTTTGGCTGACAAGATGCAAAATGATATTTAATATAAAACAGGCAAAACTCTCCACAGAGTAGCGCCACTTAGTGCCAACCAGAGTAATTAATGGATGCCAGAAGGCTTGTGCATAAAATCCCTATCTAGTGCCTACTCATCCAATATCCCCAGACTAGTTTCTGGCTTGTGGCCTTCGTCAGTGAGGAGCCTGTTTTAATAACAGTAAGGTGCTAGCATAAGAAATAGTGATCATGTGATATTTAATATAAACAATATTGCAACATGGGTACTATTCAGCCAAAATATCTGAGCAACGAGAGATATCATAAATAAAACTGAACAGATTATACTCCCTTGACTGGATAAACACATGCAATATTTGGGTCAAAACAATCAGTGATGCCATCCTAGTGAGTGGCAAAGATGCAAATTCAATAAACGAATGACTTTTATACTATAAAATATGGGGAGAAAAGATGTGATACAATTTTTATACAAAACTTACTAACAAATTTAAATATGTATAATCTAACATTATTATACTGTAATTTAAAATTATTGCAACAAAGTTAAGATCTGTATTATCTGAGTTGTAATAAATTCTTGATAAAAAAAGACTTAACGCTATAATACTAGTGTGAATTAATTATTCAAACTGGCAATAAATGACTCTAGAGTAGAATAAAGAGAATTGCTTTTCAAAGCATGCAAATAAGAATTTGAGAGAGTAGTATGATATTTGTTGATAAACAGAATACTTATATAAAGCTAAAGCTTTAGTACATGCGCATTGAGTGCTTAATTTTAGCAAGTTCGATTTTATAAAGATAAGAATTAATATTGATAACAGAATAGTAAATAGCATTTCGGCTACAGTTTCTGGATAGATTTCCAGCATAGAAAAGTGAACAAAAATGATCTTAGAACAAATGAATGCGATTGGTATACTCGGACAATTATTTTGTTGCTAGAATACCCTCTGTCTCCAACAACTAGCCATATAGTAAATAAATAGGAGCTGTAAGAGTATTAGCATACAGACATTTATTAAGACATATTTAAGTAAACAATTTGAAATTAAAGCACAATATTAATTCATCAAAAGAATGAAATACCAATAATGTATATGTCTCTGATTTTAAAGATGTAGATGTTTCAAAAGTAAAATTCATTTTAACTCACTAGATGTCACTAGTTTATAGCTGAATTGAGTTTTCCTTTCTGTAATTAAAAAAATAAAGCGCAAGTTTTCTAAAGAATAATTTAAAATTATCGTAGTTAGATTAGTTTTTTATTTTATTTCCTCACTTCCTACCTTTAAAATATCAACAGTAATTTTAACAATCCCTGATGTTTTCCTTTCTTTACAATTTAAATGCATGTGGCACTTTTTTTTTAAAAAACAAAATCTTGATTAATTCATGAGATAAAATAAATTTAGAGAATACTCTATTATTATAAAATTCTTTTTAGAAGAACTCTTTCATATATTTCATGATGTCATTTCTTTTTCTTTAGTAATAATTGCACCTTTTCTTCTTACTACAGAAACAATTTTCCTTCCTACTACCAATAAGTTTTTTTGATGCACTACCAAGAAGTTTTTATTATTATTTTAGGCTTTTATTCTTTGCTATGTCTTTTGTTGTCAATACGTAATTATATATTTTAATAAAATAGCCATTTATCTTATATATCTGTAATATTATGGAAGAAAACGATTCTTCACCCATGAGTTAGAATTGACGTGCACTCTCTCTTATCAATAATTGTTTTAATATCATAGGCAGTCCATTTATGGTTAAAGGCTTATTTTTTTAAACAAACTAACAATGAGTAACATGTTTAAGTTAGGGGTTGATTAATAATTGTTAATTTATATAGCTTTAACCATAGATGGACCATCTATGATTTTAAAATAATTATTGTTAGGAGAGAGTGCATATCAATTTTAGTACGCATGTGAGGAATAATTCCTTCCATAATATTACAATTATATTTGTTTACATAATTATTAATTCTTTATTTTACCATTTTACAAACCTCTAAATATTCCACATTCTCCTAAGTAGGTCATTTAAAAATATGTATATATTCCTTCTTTTATACATACATTTTTTCATTCCCCCTAAAGAATTTACTGAAAAATTGCTGAATTTTGTACCTACTATAGTTAGCCAATAAAGTAAAAGATGGCTGCTGCAGGATTACACTAAATTCTAAAATCTGGGTGCAGTGTTCTCAGATCCAAGGCTCCTTACTGATGAAAGCCACAAGCTTGAAACTAGTCTGAGGATATTGGATGATTGGGCAATAGATAGGGATTTTATGCACAAATCTTCCTGCATCCATTGATTACTCTGGCTTGCACAGAGTGGTGTTACTATGTGGAGAGTTTTGTTTTATTGCAATTGTTAATGAAATTTTCTTATTGATTACAGTCAAGGGTGAGCCATCCCCAAACTCTGTTCATATTTTAAAACAATTTGTGAGTTTTAATTTACATTTATAAGAGTTTTCTAAAGGTTAGACAGATCAACTATTAATATTGTTTTCTTTAATAATTTTCAGCTCTCTAGTTTTGCAATGACAAATATTTCACATCTCAATTTAGCTATTCTTTCATGATGTTCTTTCCACTGCCATTTTTATTTAGCATTCTTTTCAAAGCAAAAATTCATAATATATGATTTTTCTTTTTCTGCAAGCTTCACAATCTACAGTCTTTCTCATTTTTACTGCCAAAATTAAATTTACCCACATCATTTTCATCTTTCAATCATTTATCAACATTAGCATTAAAATCTCTTATAATGATTTGAAAATGTTTGATCTGATCAAAAGTATTTTATATATCTATACATGAAAGTTCTCTTCTTTTTCATCTCAATGAGAAATTGTTGGGACATAATGAATTATCTGCATTTGGTAACTTTCATTAATTTTAATAATTAATTTTGGCATTCTGTCTGATTCACCAATCTTCACAATAATTTTGGCATTCTGTCTGATTCACCAATCTTCACAATGTTTTCCTTCCACTTTTTTCTTTATAATAAATCTCAATCCACTTATTTTTCCAATATTTATGCTTTTGTAATAAAATGCATGTCCACTTTTTTAAGCAAGGGTCTTTTCACCATTTCTTCTAATTTTACAAACTTCAACAATATCCTATTTAATGCTGAACATTTATAATTTTTGCAATCTTTTGCTTAAAAATAAATTGCAGTTATGCCTAAAGAAAATGCTAACATCAATGGTAACCTGGGTCTGCATAGGGAATGCTTAGGTCCCCTCATCTTTGACTACCAACCACTGCCTAACCTTGTGATTTTAATGTCTTTTGGGAATAAAGCCATAATTTAGAGTTGTCTTCCATATAGTAAATATCTATAGTAAAAGTTCATTCCCATACACATTCATCCTGTTTTAAAGAAAACTTACCTGATATTTGAGTTAATAAGTATCATGGAAATAAAACCACTAAACATCACATGATCACTATTTCTTTTGCTAGCACATTACTGTTATTAAAACAGGAAAAACTCTCCATACAGTAGTGCCATTCAGTGCCAACCAGAGTAATCAATGGATGCCAGAAGGCTCATGCATAAAATCCCTATCTAGTGCCTACTCATCCAATATCCCCAGAGTAATTTCTGGCTTGTGGCCTTCATCAATGAAGAGCTTTGGATCTGAAAACACTGCAACTAGCTCCTCACTGACAAAGTCCACAAGCCAGAAATTAGTCTGGGGATATTGGATGAGTAGGCACTAGATAGAATTTTATGCATGAGCCTTCTGGCATCCATTGATTAGTCTGGTTGGCACTGAGTGGCACTACTGTATGGAGAGTTTTGCCTGTTTTTATCATGAAAATAAGGAGAAAGACTAGGGTGTTTTTTATTTAAGCCAGAGGTAAAAGTCAATAAAGTCTTGGTGAGTGGCCTATCCATTTTTCTTTCTGTTATAATTACATAATAGTAACAACTACAATGACCAGAATCTATAATAATGGACTTTAGAAATTTACTCTGTTCTTTCCTTTAAGATTTACAAGAAGAAATAAATCATCTTTTTTCACTTCATAGTAAACTCTTTTCTATATCCCAGGTAGCAGTGAAAAATCTAAGTTTCTGAGTATAGGAAGTAGGAAGAGAATCAGTACAATTTGTATGGAGAATGAGAAAATATAAAAAAATAATAACTTAAATAAAACTGATAAAGAGATTATATATATATATTTGTTATGTTTTTCATAACAAAATTGGATTAAGAATAACATATAGATAAATAATGATCATCATAAATGTATCTATGTGAAGTGGTTGGTATCAAAATTATAAGTATAGAAAGCTTGACACTTATAAATAAAAATATAATAATGAGAATAAGATAATGAAATGAATACAAGTAGTCTCTATTAAAATGGGATAGAAAGAATAAAAAATTATTTGGTAATAAAAGATTAGGAAATAGATGTTTATATTTAGCATATAATCTTTCAGAAAGAGAATATTTAACTTCATTAACAAAGTTTCTATGTATGTGGTCTTAAAACTTCTGACACTGATTACAGAGCTGGAATTTTACATCATATTACATCATTTCAATTCTTAGCACCCTCTGCCTTTGACTACCAGTGTTTGGCTTGGCTGATAACTTTATATCTCTCTGGAATTAAGAGCCAAAATAACCATAAATATCTAACGAAAATCATTTACACATACATTCACCCTTCATTCATGAAAACTCAATTAATGTAACAATTTAGAATAATTAGGCAACTGAAAAAACTCATCATGTTGGTTCAAGCATATTTCATGAGCAGTTCATTCTTTCTTGTTTACTATATAAATAATTGTATAGTAATAACAGCTGCAACAACAAGAACATAAGGGATGAATATTATAAATTTGTCCTAATCAGTTCTTTTAAGGCATAAAAGAGAAATTAAATGATCTTCTGCCAGTTAACAGCAATCTCCTTTGGATGGTAAATAAATATCTAACTTCTTTTAGCTAGAGACGAAAGACCCCAATTCAATCTAAACTTATCTGATAAATATTGATGTGTCTACACTTAAACCAATTATTACAGTAGTAATATGATGTGGTTTTCATCATCAGTAGAGAAGGTTTCAAACTCCTACAAATGCTGAGCCCATAATTATCTTTATGTGATGTGGTATTTTAGAATGCAGCATTGCATTTTGGAATAATTTTATGGCTAATCCTAAGATTGTTCATTGTATTGGGTGAGTAGTAGAAAAAACATGTTATATAAAAAAAAGTAGATATACATTGGATGCAGAATTAAGAACTACAGATAAGGCTATTCAAGAATAAATAGGAGAGTCATCTAATGAGTACAATTAAAAGCAAATTTCCAGAGGGTATGTATTTAAACAGAATAATGTAAATAATATGTATATGGAGAGAGTAGCTAACAAGAGGTGAGAGAAGGTTTTGCAGTATGCAAACATGTTTATATAAAAATGGGATAAATATGTCGAAAATATATTAAAGGCAAGATAATTATGGGTAATGCCTTACATGTCTAGAGTAATGGTAGAGTGGAAAATTTGGCAGTTCAAATTTCATAGATCATTGTCCAGCCTTGTCACTTTCCATGCTTGAACTTTGTATGACCTTCCGAGCAGTAGACCATTTGATTTTTTTTCAATTGTGAGTAATGGAAAAAGAAAACACCCAAGATGATTAAAGAAAAAGAAATTGATACCGCTAAAGAGTGCTTCTTATTACTTGGTGAAAGAGCAAAAGCTTTTGATATGAAGAAAGTAAAAATGAAACAAGGATTTGGACTGCAGATACAATTAATGCAGAAATCAAGATGGAGAATTGTTTTTAATGCATAGGATGTTGAAAGGGAATCGGGATAAATTATATGAAAGGTTTCAAAACGAGATAAATATTCAGAAGTTTTTTACTTGGCTCTTTGTAATAAAACTAAGAACTATAAAGACATCAGAACTAATAAAATAACTGTTGCTAAAATAGAATAGGAGAAAAATAAATGGATCAGATTGATAAAATGATTTGATATTATGAAACAAGTGCTAAATAAATTCACTGTAGTATATAATGGTTTCAGAGGGAGGAAATTATTAATTTGGCTAGAAGAGTTTATTATCTCACTCATTAGTTACCCAGAATGGTATGGTACAATTGATAGGGCATCTGAACAGGGATCAGGAAGTCCCAGGATAGATTCTGGTGCTCACAATGCTCAAACTTCTTATGAACACCTAAGTAATAAAATCATTAGCATTTTTTAATTTATTCATTATTTATAAATGTATGCAAAACTTTTTGATTCCAAGATATATTAATATTTTAGAATAAAAATGATAATGGAGAATTATAAGCATAATACTGTGTCACGCTAGTATTCATATACGCATGCCTTATTGAAGATTCAGAAATTTGTTATTATAAATCATGCATACAATGTTAGAATTAAAATATTATGCATTCTTATAACATAATTTGTTATTATTCCTTTTTTTTTTTTAAAATTAAGCTAATAGTTGATAAAAAAAATTTTCTTTATGGGTAGCATGTAATAACTTCATAATTTCTTTCCAATTATGTTATTCTCATAAAACATAATAAAGTAGAAAAAACGAATAAAAAAATAATTAACAATTACATAAAAAAAACTTTTAAAATATAAAAAATGTTTATGAAGCAGCTTATTTTTAAAAAAATCAATACAATTCTAATTTTTAGTATAAAAATACTTCAATTTTATACATACGTTTTAAATATGGAAAAATATATATTATACGTATAAAGGTGACAATTTACTTGAGTCAGGTTTCGCTGATTAGAAATCAGGAATTCCTTGTGCAGATGGTTAGAAATTAACAACAATAACAACAACAACAACATGGAAAGTTGGAAATTATGAAAAAGGGTGTCCCTTTTCTTCACCATCCCCTATCAGTCCACTAAAAAATAAAAACTTTCTAATACTTTCTATAATTTTGGATCTACTTCTCCACTCAATTCTCAACATTTCTATAATCTCAATTCGTCAATCATTTCTTTAAATCATCGTCAATCATTTCTTTAAATCATCTCCTTCTTTAACTTCTCAGTACTTTTGTTCTGTGAGAGCTACAGATTACTACAGGTTGTATAATCCATCCTGCATATCGTCCTGTAAAACTTTTATACCAGTGATTTTTTTTTTTTAAAGTCCTGTTTATGATCTAATCTTGTGTTTAATTTTTATTGCTGATATTTTTGATAAAGATGCCTAGCAGACCATTTATAATATAAACAATTAGTCAAGTATACTGAAAACATTTAACTACAATATTAGTATTAACAAATAAACAAAAAAAAAAAAAAATGCTAACTGCACAAATGTTGGGAATAAATATGTATTAGGTAAATATTTTACAGTTTTGAATTAATTCATTATTTTGAAGATCAGGGTCCAGAATTTTACTTTTATATGCAAATAGTAAATAACCTTCATAAAACATATTCATTAAATATTATTTTGATATGTTAATTGGTTAAATGGTTTATTTAGTACAGGGATCCATTTTCCTAAAAATAAGTTTTCAAAAGATTTCTGACTTTAGCATTTTGATCATAACTACACAGTCATTTACATGCCATTTGTCTTTTTAAGATATCTTTGTTGAAATGTTTTAAGTATGTGTGATGGAATGGAAAATTTAAGGCAATCTATTATAGATATGAAGTTAAATTACTTCATGTGTTTATGTTTAAGTTTATGAGAAAAGTGAAGGTTGTTCTGCAATGCATAAATAGTAAGAGAAAATGGTTTGTCTTTCAGTAGTAGTGGATAATACAAATTTGGTGGAATTGAGATAAATGACACACTAGTAAAAAAAAATCTTCAATATAAAGGAATAAATGCAAATACACATAAAAATATTCACAAATCAGATTTACTTAGAGTCTTGTAACAAACTTGCATAACAAACTTGCAAACAGTACATCCCTCTTATCAATGCCATTCAACCAATTAGACAAAAATAGTCCACTTTTATGTAAATTCAATATTGTTATATGGATAGGAAATTTACTATTGATATTTACAAATGAAAATATTACCTTAGCCATGATTTTTATAAAGTCTTTTATTAAATCAATTCACAGTTTAAGATAATGATGTAAATTGGAATAATTTTAATAATTTGTAAATGAACAACGGTTGTTAAATATGTAGAACTGAGAATATATATAAAGTATTCAATTCCAAATACAAATACTATAAGAATAATTCATCCCTTAAAGCATCAACAAATGATTTATATGCATATAACAATGTGGAAGCTTTATTTGATTGATGGATTAGAATTGTTACAAGAAAGGGTTTTATTAATTTGTTAAAATTATTCTAAGAAAGCTGACTTGCAAATCCATATTTAATTCTTATTAAAAAAACCAAATCACTCTTTTTCTTTTTAAACTGCAGTCTGTCCATTTAATCCAAATTGAGCTTCTTTAAAAACTTGGTTTTTGTTGCATGAATTATTATAAAAAATTTCAGTACTGTTCTATTAGCTGGGGTTGGCCATTTGATGGCATTATTTCTATGCAAAAACACAAAAATATGCTGTTTACACAGTCTCTCACCCAACTTATGGCCTGCTTTGTGTTACACACTTTATCCAAATGCTCACAGTTCAAAGTTCACTACAGTATCGTGTGAGAGTAGCTGGAGTTAAGCCTGCCACAACTCTTCAAATATGCATGATCAAACTAATTAGCTTACAACTCACCTGATGTACTATTACCTACTAACAATTGTAATCCCATCACCATACTTCCCTAGAAGCTTCAAAAAGTTCATAAAGGGTACAGCCAAGCACGATTTTTCCAAGCTTATGTGAAAAGTCATGTTTGTGGAAGAACAGGTATGAGATAAATAAAATGGCAGATTGCAAACTGAGCCTTTCAAATTGTGGCAATTGCCATCCACAGAAGCAGGCATGGTGACATTTTTCCAGGACAACATACTCCTACATGCCGAGATGTCTGTGGAGAAATGATCAGACTGGAGATTTCCAAAACCATCTTGCAGTTCAGATGCAAGTCCCATTACTGTTGGTGAAAGTGTTCTCTTTAAAAGGAAACCTGGTTCAACAGCTCCAGAATCCTGTTCTTGAAAGCCTTACAGCTTGTGTACTACTGGAGCCACAATGAGCTGATCCTAGAGCATTCCCTCATTGATCTGAAGATGTGTAGAGGTGCCCTGGTGAAATGGACCAATGCTCGGTGGGAGCTGTACTGTGAGAGCCTAGCACCCCATCCCTGTCATCAAATCAACAGACCAGGTCTGATTGGGGAGGTTGTATGAGATGCTGTTCAGCCAGAGTAAAAACTACCGGGGCAATGGATTTTTGATAGATTGTTCTGGGAGATCAGTGAATGCTTTACTGCAGCAGTTCCCTACCACTCTGTGGCTACCCTTATGCAGGCAATGCTACAATGTCAAGCCTGGATTGAGCATCTATTTTGACTGCTGTAAGGGCTACAAAACTTTGAGCCAAAGGCTGCAGGTTTCCAGCACATGACACTGAACCATCACTACCACTTTGTCGACCCTACTACAGGTGCCCATACCCAGCACATTAAGTGTCTTTGGGGCTTGCTGAAGTGCACAACAGGAAGCAGTGAAAAACAGCAAGGCAATCCCTGAACAACTATCTATTTGAGTTCATGTGGCTATGCCTTCACAAGGGAAAATATGTCTTTTGGGCCATCTTTGTGGAGATGTCTCACCAGAAAAGAGGAGACAAGTCCAACATAGAGCTTTTTTTATCCTGCAGTAAATTGTTTCTTGTTGTTGTTGTTTGGAAGTTTATCTCCCCCCCCCATGTTTTTCAAGTTGTTGAAAAGACATGCATGTTGTTTATAATGTCAATTGTTTCCAATCAATAAATAGATCCATGGAATTTATTTGTTTAGTATTTATTTATTAATTTTTTTTTTTGTTTTGGAGAAGAGAGTTCATTTTTTGGTTAATAATAAAAATAGGACAGGAGATAAGTATTTAATTAAAAGAAAAACAAACTGGCCTGTGGCTAGCCCGGTAACATTACATTTCTGTGTTTTTGTTATAGTGACAACAACATCAAATGTCCAGCCCCAGCTAATAGAGCAGTACCCAAATTTTATTATATACAACAAATATTCAATGTTTCATATATCACATAGTCTTTATCAAGGATCAATTATATAAATATAAAAATAAAATTCCATATTAATTCAAAGCAAAAAAAAAAAAAAATTTAAAAAATATACAATCATTATACAACAACACCAACAAAAATACATATTATACCTTATAAAACTATTTCCCTTAACAACTCACATTTTCTTTATTAAAATCACTGTTTAAAAAAATCTCTACTTTAATTTCCTATAATTATTTAATTATCAAGTTCCACTTTAATTATACTCATTGAATTTTTTACATACCAAATAACTTAAATATCTTAAATTTTTTTACTTAATTTATTATCAACAAATCTATTTTTTTTTTTTTCATCTAAAAAGCTATTTCATTTCACTTATATAAATACTTTCTTTTATAATTTGTTCATAATATAATACATATATGTAATTTTTTAGAATAATCATGTAATAAAAATAAGTTTTTAAAGAAGTGATGCTGAAATGAAAGCACTTTTCCATTGACCATATTATCTATGGCAAATCACATGAAACTTGAACAATCCAATTATTTTTATTGTTTTTACATCATCTTATTTTTTATGAAAACTTTATAATTAAATGATCGACATGTAATAAATTAATTCACAACATGAATATATACATATAATCTTGAAGATAAACTTACAGCTTAGTATATGACAATACAGTTAGCATAGCTGCCTTCCAAGCAACTGGCCCGGGTTCACTTCCCGGTCAACGCATTTGACATCCGGAAAATATATATATTGATGCTCTTTGTCAGCGAGCATGAAACACAATCTAATTATTATTTTAATAACAATCAATTAGATTGACTTTTATTAACAAAATAAATACATTTCTTCTGTTTTTATTTTAAGTTTTTAATAAACTTAAAACGATGTATATGTAATGAAGCAAATTTAAATATATATAATTTTAAACACAGTTATTTTTAAATAACACTGCAATAAATAATACAATCTTTCAACTTACGAATTTGTTGTTAATTAAAAGTAGTCCCTTTGATTCCTCTTGGCAGCCTTAAATGAACTGAGCAGAGCAAATTCCTAATGTCCACTCCATACATTCTTGTCATTGCAGTTGTTATTACTTTGTGATTATTTATATATTATACGAACATGGTTAGACTGCTCACCAACATGCATTAGCTATGTGGTAAGTTTATTGACTGTTTACCTCTGAGTTTAAGATCAAGAAACACCATGGTCTTTCTTCTTCTCAATTATGTAATAGAAAAATGACTA
Source organism: Epiperipatus broadwayi (assembly GCA_028023455.1). Lineage (NCBI taxonomy): Eukaryota > Metazoa > Onychophora > Udeonychophora > Euonychophora > Peripatidae > Epiperipatus > Epiperipatus broadwayi. The sequence continues at coordinate 6,606,755 of JAQFVV010000036.1, read as the reverse complement.
TATATATATACTTTTTTTTATAAAAATCAATCTGCTTGATCACTATAAATGCAAAAATATTCATGCTCTCTTCCATAGGTATTGTAGACAATCACCTTTTATACAAAGTGTACCTACAGAAGCGTATTAAGTAGTATATGGACTGTGGCCATTTAGCGCACTGGAATATTAAGGGCCCCCGAGGTCTTAAAATGTCTTTTCATGAGGATTCGAGGAAAATTATGAGTTTTTCTTGTATACAATCAACCCTCCTATAATGCAGTATTATTTAAGCTTTTAAAGGAAATTTATTTGAGTTTTGGCAGAATTCTAACTAGAATAGCATAAATAGGTCAAATTAAGTAAATATATATTTTGTTAATTGCACAAAAAATTCGACCCCTCCCAAAATAATAATTTGATTTAAATTTAAATACTGTACTCTGCTTTTGAAAAAAATATTGTAAATAAATTATGCTGTTTTCCTGAAGCTGATTTATCTCCAGAGGGTTTTTCCTAAATTATATTTTTATTGGAGACAGGTTAAAAATGAATTTTCTTTGTTAACATCTTAATGCCAAAGAAATGTCTTGCATATTTCTGAATGTTAAAATATCATTGAAATTGTTTTTAACAATCCTTATCTAATGCATCAGGAGAAAGAGCGTTTTCTGTTTTAAAGCATGCAAAAACTTATTTAAGAAGTACTATGGAAGAAGAAAGATTAAATAATATGACCATTCTGTATGTAGAGCAGGAAATTTTAAGCTGAATGGACATTACAAAAATAATTGACGAATATGCAAAAAATAAAGCAAGATGGAAATTCACATAAAAAGTATGTTTTTTTTTAAATAAATTCATTTAATGTATTATCGTATGGAATTTTTGATTACTTTTCATTTTTGTTAATAACTTAATGAGAGTTTTTTTGAAATTTTTTTTCTAACTTGAATTTGAGGGCTCTGAAATTTTTACCACTTGGGGTCGCCACTTGGTTTGATCTGCCTCTGTGGACCAATAAAAAAGAGATTTCATTTTCCTATTTACATTATTGTCATACATTAAGTTGTAAGTTTATACTATTTATTGTAGTAGCATTTAAAAATGATGAGTTTAAGATTATATATATGTTCACACTGAAAATTGCTTTATTTATATGGGCAATTCTTTACTTATGTAAATTGACATAAATTTGAACTTATGCAAACAGTCTTTGAATATATAAAGTACGAAACAGTCTGTCTTGTGTTATATAAATATATTACATTCTGTACAAAGTCTAATAAAATTAATTAATCAAATGGCTTTATTTCTCACAGTTCAAACACCATTGTTACAGAACAGGAATCCCTTCAAGGATTTTATTCTAAAGTCTAACAGTATCTTTTCATTAAATTATATAGGATATCTTGGCTAATGGTAATCATGCATTTGAAAAAAAAAACCCGACTCAAGTAAAGTTCTATTTATATAAAACTTAATGATATTAGTCAAGGATAAATCTATTTATTAATTATAAGTTTAGTTTGAGCAATTTTATTTTTCAATTTTTATATTTGACTATGCAAATACTCCTTTGGCAGTTGTTTTTATGGTTATTCAACATGTGAGTATGCAAATGCTCTGATATTGAACATGTGGTTACTGACATATTGCCTGACCAGATGCTTAGTATTTATTAGTTGTATGATTAGTTTGAGAAATTTTATTATTTAATTTTTTTACCTTGTGCACATTTTTTGTTTGACCATATGCATTACTATTTATTAGTTATGAGTTTAGTTTGGGCAATTTTATTTTTTTAATTTTTATGTTTGATTATGCTTTCAGCAGTTGTTTTTATGTTTATTCAACACATTGTTATCACCATACATTGTAATAAAATGCATTAGTATTTATTAATTATAAACTTAGGTTTGAAATTTTTTTGAGTTTCGCTATTTTTTTTTTTTTTTTGAGATCATTGTTTCATATTTCATTACAATAATAATTTGAAATTTTGGTCATGTGATTATGATGGCAGGATTTTATTTTGGTCATTTTCTAATATCCTTGATATTTTGATTTCTAGATGAGTTTTTTTTTTTTTTTTGATTGATCATAGTTCTACAAAATTTGCAAGTTCTTTTTAATTTTTCAACAGAAGGTTATATCCGTAATTTGATCTTTTGGTCATGTGATTTTCACAATTCTGTGTTGATTATTTGATCTTATCTATCACTTGGTTGTGTATTTGGTCAGTTTGGGGTCCCCTTAGAAATCAAAATGGTGAAGAATGCACTCTAAATTAGTACCAATCTATCTATTTACACACATATATATATATAAAGGTAGATAAATAGATTTATTCTTGACATATATATATATTAATTTTAATATTCTCACAGATAAATGATGAATTCATAGTATACTTTTTGGTAGCTTCCGTGAAATAAAAAATATAATAGCTAACATTTTGGTACAATAATAAGTACTTTTCTCAGAGCTTCTTCTTTCTGAAATCATAAAAATATGATTTGAGAAATAAGAAGTTCTGAGGAAAGTACTTGTTTTAAGCCAATAAACACCACATGATCACAATTTCTTATGCTTGCTCTTAACTGTTATTAAAACAGACAAAACTCTCTATACATATTGCCACTCAGTGCAAGCCAGAGTAATCAATGGATGCCAGAAGGCTTGTGCATAGTTCAGACCTATATGACTATATAAGCTGATGAGCTTGGATTGAAAATATTATAGGGTTTTCAATTTAAGTCTCATAGTTTTGTAGTTAAGTAGAGATAAATGGTGGCTGCTGGAGGGTTGCATTAGATCCTTAAGATCTAGGTGCAATGCTCTCAGATCCAAGGCTCCTCACTGATGAAAGCCATAAGACAGAAACTAGTCTGGGGATATTGGATGTGTAGGCACTAGATGGGGATTTTATGCACAAACCTTCTGGCATCCTTTGATTACTGTGGCTTGCACTGAGTGGCAATATGTATAGAGAGTTTTGCATGTTTTAAGAAAGTATTTGTTATTGTACTGAAACATTAGCTATTTAACTATTATATTTTTACTAAACAGAAGCTCCTGGAAATAATACTATGAATACATATGCATGTATATATTCTTTAGTAAGTCAAAAATTATATCTAATTTAACTTTAGAATAGACTTTAACAAAAGTTTAATATTTTTTATATAAATGCATGATTTTTAACTAATCTTCTACTCAACATGATTTTATATTTCAAAAAGTTTTGCATCATTCATTTATAATTAACAGACTTGTATCTTAGGAGTCACTGGCACATGTCCCTCCCCCCTCAATATTTTCAAGAGTATGGTTAATTGTGTGAAATTCATTTTAATTTATAGTATAAATATATAAATATTAAATAAAGTACTGAATTATCATACTAAAATAATATAGGAATTGATAAAGCTCCCTCTAGCTGTAAATAAAATCATTTCACCACCTTAATAGTATAAAAAAATAATAAGGATTGCCATTTTTTGAGCTTTCATGAGAATCTTAGTTGTATTGAACTTTGGCAATAAATAAAATATTTATGTCAGATATATATTTTTGATTACATAATCACGATCATTATCAAATTAAACTAAATTGAAAATCATGCTAGAACTTAAGTTTGATGTGATATATATTCATTCCTTGCCAGTTTAAAAGATTACATTTTTTATTAATATATTGTAATGGTATGGGGATATTTGGGGGTTACCTGGTATGATGGCATTTACCATCATCCCCAAATAAACAAAATATTTCAAATAATGAAATAAAATATAATTTATAGAAGTAATATAAAGTAATGAATATAAAATAATTGACTATGAATCAGTATAAACTAATGAACATGAGAGATCCCTCTGAGAGGTCACAGCTAACTATCTTAAGCATAAGCATAAATAACTAAGTTCACCAGCATTAAAAATAAGTATAAGTACTACTCATTCATTATCATGAATGATCAACAATACACTAAATCAATAGCCAATCTTGTGACTGGATTTGAAATGGATCTACTGTAGACCAAGCTATTTATTTAGCCCTTGCCAGTTTGGGCCAATTATTTACACATAATTTGGATGCACAAACTTAAGTGTTAATCCCTCAGAATATATAACAATCAAAACAATAATGGTAGGATATTAAAACCTGCTGATCATAATCAATGCTCTGGCCATTTAGTATTGTTAATGTACTGGCCAACTATAAAATTAATGTCTAATAGAGATTAAACTAAATAAAATGTAGTGCAAGAACTTTAAAGAATATTCCCTTGTGCCAATCCAGGATGATTATCAACTGGATGATCATAAACACTAATATACACCCCTTTCATATAATAGACCATTATTCATAAATCTAGCTCAGAAAAAAAACAAGCTCTATAATTGTTACTGTGACTAAGAATTGATGCAACAGACAATATTCTAAAACCATCTAAAATTAAGTTCACTGGAATAATTGTAACAATGGAATATAAGTTTATTAACAACAATAAAAAATGAAATTAAGGTCTGCAGAATTTGGCTATACATATATAAGCATTCTGACTTTGATTACTCTTACTGAGCTCTGGATGCTCATCCACATCAATGGCTTTAGGTCACTTGAAATCGGTCATTTTTTGAGCTATGGTGATGATTTTACGCTTGTTTGAAAGCTTAGAAAAAGTCCCGTAAGATGCTGCCCTATCTTGAATTATTTTATAAGTAAAAAATCAATAATAGTGATGTTTTAAGTCTAACAAAAGGAGGAGGCCATCTGTTCTCAACGATGATTGGCTGATGATTATTTGGACAAAAAAAGACCGCCGTTAAATAATTTTCACCGCTGAAAATGAAAACATATGTTTTAGAGTGTTTTTTTTATTATTTTCCAAACATATTATAAATTATTTTCATAAAATATGCTGAAAGTATAGTTATTTTACAAAAGTAGTAAGATTTTATCAAAAAATTGTATACTTTTACACGAACGTAAATTAAAAAAAAAACGAGTGAATAGCAATGATTTTGATATCTGTCAAAAGTTTAGATTGCCCCAAGCTGTTTATTTGATTTTCTAACAAAAATTAATGTTTTAGAATATTTTTCTGGAATTTATTTACATATTATAATGTATTTTGGTAAAATATGCTGAAAATATAATTATTTTTATAAATATGGTAAGATTTTACAAAAAAATTCTTAACTTTTATAATAATGTAAATTGAGGAAAGAAATCAATGACATTGCATCACCCTGATTTTTTTTTGATTTTTTTCCGCTATTGAATATTTTGATAATTATAAATAAAAATTTACTTTTAAAAAAACTTTCGTTTACTTTCATAACCTGACAAATTATTAATATACTTTTTACAAATGAAGCTAAAATGAATATAATATTAAAAGATGAATATATTTTTACTGTTGATTCTGTAATTGACCAATCAAAAGTTTAGAGTTTTAACTCACTCAGCCAACTGGAATTTTCATCATGGAAAGAGTTAACATAAAAACAAAATTACTATCACATGGTGATCTACATATATGTTCCGATAAATTTCCATAAAACACCTATATATTAGCATACTAACATGTAGTAAAATAATTTAGGAACATATTTCAATTGTCATAACATAATAATATAAATGATTAAAATTTAACTATATGTGTCTACCTGACATGCATTGGGATTTGTACACAGACATGCAGTACAATTGATGAATATATTTCACTCATCATATAAAATATGGTAAACAATTAATATTTTAATCACATTTTAATGATGCAAATACCTCACATTGGGTTTGTATAAAACCCATATATATAATTGCACAGACATGCAGTATAATAATTTATTAACATATTTGAATTCATAAACCTATAAATGAAATTCATTTTCATTCTTATAATACATAATTAATGATAGATATAGTATATATGTGTGTGCACATACTAATATATGTGCACACTGACATTTATACCATGATATTTTATCAAACTAATAAAATTATTAAAAATATATTTTCACATTTAATTTTTTGTTGAAAGTATATAAAAATCCATTTATTTTAATAGCAAATTTTTCTTTTTTTTCTTCTCTTTTTTTAAAAAACAAAAAATCAGTCTTTTTAACAGGCTATTCTTAATTAATTAATTATAAATATTTCCAACAGGGTTTTTTTTTTCTAATCTAAAAAGAATTTGGAGTTTACTTTTTCATTTTTTTTTTACAAATAAAATTGTCTTAATTATCATTTGTTTTTTTAATTAAAACAAAAATTTACTTGCACTTTCAAAATAGCATTTTTGAGGAATCCCTTAAAGCAATTTCTTAAAAAATATATAAGTAATCATCTATGAATTAATTCTTTACTTTTAGATTTTTTAATTCAAATAAAAATTATTTGTTTCACTTTCAAATTATACATTTTATATGTTATTTTCTTTAAATAAATGATTTAAAATAATATCATTTTTTCTATATATGTCACTTTTAAAATCTCATTTAAAGAAATTATTTAACATAACTCACCAGCTGCACTATATAAATATGATGTGATATGGTGTCATTGTGACAAATATAGTTAAGGTAATTGTTAGTCTACAGTGATCTCATTTCTGGCTAGGATTGGATAGACTTTAGGCAAGCTAGCTGTTTTGTCCACATTAGGGCTATGAAGCACTAGAAGTTGACTTTTTTCCTCCATATGAATTCAAATTCCACCATCATGAACTAGTAGTCACCGTTGGATCAAATGTTTTGCTTGCATTTATTTCTTTGTCATTCTGTATAACTCTGAAAACCAACTTCCCTTAATCTTTTATCAACTGTTTTTATAGTTAGGATGGGGTGGAAAAATTCATTAACTCAAAACTGCTTTTCCTATCTTTATCAATTTCTATCTTTTCAATCCATTTCAATTCTTTTAAAAGCAACTTTGAAATTTTATCAAAGTATAATCTACAAGCACTACGTAAAAAAGATTTCTAAAATAGATAGTAGAAATTTTATCAAAATGTTATACATGTTTTAATTTAAAAAAAAAGATTTGTAAAATAGATAGTGGATTTTTACAATTATCAGTAGATCTATTTTAACATAAAACATGCTTGATTTAATTTTAAAATCAGAATTCAATAAAAATATTACTTAGATCTTTTCAATTGTTTATTTCATAATAAAATTTTATTTTAAAATTCAACATTATTTCATTTCTTACTCTTACTCCAATGGAATGTAGAAAATATCTACAAAAAAATTTGATTGTGTTTATTTTTTCTTTTGCTTTTAACTTTATATATATTTGTGCACACACTAGGGTGTTGTATGCCATAAAACCCATATAGTTAAAATATATTTCATTTATTTCATATTTTTTTATCATTTCACTTTATCATAATATCAATACTCTTGAAATGAAAAATAAACTTATGATAATACATAGACTTATGATCCAAGAAAAAATATATAACTCATCCCTATATACATTAGAAAGCATAAATCAGTCAGTCATTTTACTAAACAAATAACATCTTAGATGCAATAATATGTTGGTCTATTTCCATCAAAAACCATGTTGAATGTATAGAAAATTTTAAACAATTGGTTAGAGAGTTTGCCTTTAATTTGATATTCAAGAATGTAAAAGATGCAAGTTAGACTCCTATGTTAATACTATCACTGGTCAGATCAGAAACACCTGAAAAAGAGTGAAGAATAATACTACTCAAAACATTGTGTAATTACTATCCTGTGTTGTTTTAAATTGTGCCTTATGCAAAAAGTGAAGCTTAGTATTATTAGACCAGAATTATAAAGCTTAGTGCTTTTGGAGCACTTTGGTCTCCATATTCATAGCCCATCTTGGGAGTGTCAGCTTACATTGAGATTGCAATCAAAGCTTATTTGTGTTATTACTAGCAAAGTGTTTGTATTTGAAATGTCTAGGTAAAGTTTCAAATTTTCTATACATTCAGCATTTACTGATAGATGAGAGGAACAATCTAACATATTATGATATCTAATATAACATTATCACAAACCTTCAGGCAAATATCTACTTATTTAAATTATTATCTAAGTGATTATCTGGCTCCTAAAGTTTTTTTTTAATCTTAAGTTTTATAAAGATAATTTTCCTTTAAGGAAAATTCTTGATTTTACAAGGGCATTGTTAATAACATTTTAAAATTCCTTATAAGATTTTTTGCAATAGTTATATAAATTCAGGTCAGTTTTGTGTGTCTTTTTTTAACCCTTTAACCGCTAATTATATTATTGGTTGTATGAGGTAAAAATCAAATCTTTTAATTGGCCAACTCACAAACTGAAGACAAAGAATTTTGTTAAAACATATTCGCCTATAATATTAAATTCAACTCAGATACGTTTATAAAAAGTATATTACTAATTTTTCAGGTTATGAAAGAGAACAAAAGTTCTTTCAAAAATAAATTGCTATTTATTTATTATAAAATATATTCAATTTTGGCAAATATAAAGTGAATGTCTAAACAAAAAAGTGCATGACGCAAACGCTTTTTTTCAATTTTACGTTATCGAAAAGTAAAGATTTCTTTTTGCTAAAGCTTAAATATTTTTACTAAAATCTTCAATATTTTTCGAAAATAATTTTGTTTTTTTGGTATATTTTTTAAAAAACTAGTTTAATTTCTCAAATTATATTTTTTTAATACTTAAATTGCATTCGAAATGAAAATCTCAGCGTTTTTCTTTATTTTCTTTGATCAGGCGGTTTCTTTGTTCTTTCCAGCCAATCAGAATGTCTTTTTCGGCTGAGAGCTGGCTGACAACCAATTACTGACAAGGTTCTTTCTTTGTTTAGTTTAAAATGTGGTTTTTTTGATTTTTTACTTGTAAAATAATTCGGAAGAGGGCACCATCTTACAGAACTTTTAAAAACCTAATCAATACCTGTCAAATGAATATTTTAGCATAAGAACTAGCAGAGTTAGAGTGACGTCAGATGTCAACAAGATGCCTTGTAAGAGGCAGTTGAAGAATTAAAACATGTAATAAAATAAATGGATTTTTTAAGAGGATGATTGCGTATTTGATAATTTAGACATTGAAACTATGTTATCCAAAGCTCCTCACTGATGATGGCCACAAGCCAGAAACTAGTCTGGGGATATTGAATGAGGAGGTATTAGATAGGGATTTTATGCACAAGCCTTCTGGCATTCATTGATTACTCTAGTTGGCACAGGGTGGCACTACTGTATGGAGAGTTTTGCTTTGTTTATAAAAAGTAGTACCGTGTTTATTTTTATTTTAAGGAAACATGGATATTTTTCTGCAGATGAGATTAATATTATTCATGATTTGGTATTATTGTTAGAAAATTTTATGTATTTTATATGTAATAATGTTTTAGAAGATTAAAGAAATATGGTTTATTGGTTATTATTTCTTCTGTAATGTCCTCTGTCTTTATTCATATTTTGAAGAGTAGTTTTTTTTCTCATGTGTCATAGCATCAGCCGGGAAGCGAACCCGCTAACCCGGGACAACTGCCTGTAAAGCAGTTGTCGCTGACCTCTCGACCACCAAGACTATAGTTATTAATCATTTTTCTATTTCATGAAAATTATTTGTTAGATATATTGACCATTGTTTGTTTGTATTGAGAAAGATAAATTGAATAATTTTTTGATGGATTGAATGCATTTAATTTTAAAATTAATTTTTACTATTGATGGGGTACTTGCAATTTTGCTAAATTCAAATTTCTAGATTTATATGTTGATAAGACTGATCATATTTTACTTTGTAGTCATTTTATTAAACATAAAAATTTAACAAATATAAAAAGACCTGATGTTTATTAATCTTTTATTCTTAAGAAACGATTTTTATTGAATTTATATTATAGGAATAAAAGATTTAGTAATTTTGAAAATAAATTTTATTTTCAAAGGAGTCAATTTATGTTTGATTATATTGATTTGCACTATAAATATGTATTTGCTGCCAAGCATTGGTGGCCTAGCAGTTAGCATAGCTGCCTTCCAAGCAGATGGCCCAGGTTCGCTTCCCAGTCAACGCATTTGACATATAAAAATATTATGTATTTACTAATAAAAGTTTAATTGTTAATGATAATAAAGAGTTTTTTTCTATCATTGGAGTAATGAATTTATAGATTGGTTTATAATCATTTATTGGGTGGTATGAATGTTATTTGAGAAAAGACCTTGATTTAAATTTAATACTAAACAGTTCATAACAGTTGATTGGCAGCAAATCTATTCTTGATATGGTTTATAAAATATCTTGAATTTGTCATAAACTTTATGTAGGCCAAATTAAATTTAGTTAATCAAAGAATCAAAGGTTATAAGGTTAGAGGTAAAAATAGATATTATAAACTCAGCTTTGTATGTATATAAACTGAAAAAAGGTCATAGAATATTATCTAAAAGTGCAGAAGTTATCATAAATTAAAAAGAAGGGTAAAAAAACTCTGATGATAAATTTATTTGAATCTGAGATCATCAGTCTCGTGAAGACATAATCTGAGATTAAAGATGGGTGATAGAGGAGTATTTTGTTTTGCATATTGCTTATTGTTTGTATATAGTTAAATTTCATTTAAGAAGATCTATTTGTTAATGAATGAAGCCATGGTCATGAGAAAATTTTAGTAGTATTTTGTTTTTGGCTAGTATTTTAATGTTATATGGTTTTGTATTTTATATATCATTACTTGTATAACATTATGCAGCATTATTTTCCATCTATCTATTGTAATTGCATGACACAGATGACTCTCCTTATTGTACCACATTTAATGGAATTCTATACATGGCAAAGTGGAATTATCTACCACACATTTATTGGTCATATATTAATGAATTAACATTTATTTACTTAGAAGTAAATGATTGTATTTAATACTAATTTATTTTACAGTGAAACTGAATTACATATTCTTCTGTATAATGATATTCAGTTGAGTATAATATTTTATGTAGGTTTTATATATTTGATTATAATCTTTTTTAATATGTGTATAATTAAAATGTTGATCAGATAGGTGAGGGTATAGGAAGAGAAGAATTAAGAAAGTTTATGATAATAAATATAGATTAAGCCAATAAACATCACATGATCACCATTTCACTGATAAAGGCCACAAGCCAGAAATGGTCTGGGGATATTGGATGAGTAGGCACTACATGGAGATTTTTTGCACAAACCTTCTAGCATCCATTGATTACTCTGGCTTGCATGGAGTGGGAATACTGTATGGAGAGTTTTGCTTGTTTTAAATATAGATTGTAATGTAAGTTATTAAAAGATATTACATTGGAGTAAATTATTTTAAATAACACCTGTACTCTGTATGTTAGCAGAGTTCATTATTTGACAAGAGAATGTTGGAGCCTTTTTAACATTATTACTGATTGGAATAAATTACTGTTGAGTTTAAAACTAATCTATGTTTAATTCCCATTTTTGCTTTTCATCTCTTCATTAAGATATTACTAATAAAGTAGTTAAATAATGCAATATTCTGGTTGAGTATCTTATATTCCAAGCTACTGCTAGATGTTGATGGGAATTCCAATTATTAAAAAAGGGTTTGAACTTGGGTTCCTAGCAATTCCTTGAAAATATAGCACCAGAACAACTATTGATGAATAGCACCATTCCAAAACAGATAAAAATATCCAGAGAACTCATCTTAAAACAAAAAAAACTCTCCATACAGTAGTGACACTCAGTGCAAGCCAGAGTAATCAGTGGATCCCAGAAGGCTTGTGCACAAAATCCCTATCTAGTGTCTACTCATCCAATATCCCCATACTAGTTTCTAGCTTGTGGTTTCATCAGTGAGGAACCTTGGATCTGAGAGCACTGCACTTAGATCTTAGGACCTAATGCAACCCCCCAGAAGCCACCTTTTATCTTTACTTAACTACAGAACTATGAGTCTAAAATTGAAAACAATATTTTCAATCCAAGCTCATTAGCTTATATAGTCATATAGGGTGAGTAGGAACTAGATAGGGATTTTATGCACAAACCTTCTGGCATCCATTGATTAATCTGGCTTGCACTGAGTGGCACTACTGTATGGAGAGTTTTTCCTGTTTTAATAACAGTTATGAGCAAGCATAAGAAATGTTGATCATGTGATATCTAGTGGTTTAATACCAATCTTGCTTAATAGGATAGTGGTGTCTATGGTTATTGAAAAACCAAAGACACCAAAATGTATGGGTATTGAACTGAGTTCAGACCTGTATGACTTTATAAGCTAATGAGCTTGGATTGAAAATGTGTTTTCAATTTTAGACTCATAGTTTTGTAGTTAAGTAAAGATAAAAAGTGGCTGCTGGAGGGTTGCATTAGATCCTAAGATCTAGGTGCAGTGCTTTCAGATCCAAAGCTTCTCACTGATGAAAGCCATAAGCTAGAAACTATTCTGGGAATATTGGATGAGTGGGAACTAGGTAGGGATTTTATGCTCAAGCCTTCTGGCACCCACTGATTACTCTGGCTTGCACTGGGTGGCATTACTGTAAGAGTTTTGTCTGTTTTAATAACAATTATGAGCAAGCATAAGAAATGGTGATCTTGTGATGTTTAGAACTCATGTCTCTAGACCATATTCATTTTATATGTAATTAGATCATAATTTTTACAAAAGAAGCTTATGTGAATGGATGATAATCGACAGGAAATATGTCCGTTGTTTGGATAACATGACTAGCAATAGGTTTAGAGACTAGTAAAGCCTCCAGTTTTCTGTGCAACCATTACAATGTATATCTTTTTAATAAATAATTAAGCAATATTAATTTTTCTGAATGCTTATTTTATAATAATGCACAGTATTTCTGTATTAAGAAATATGTCATCCATGTGGATGCTAAGTTAAGAATTTCAACTTGTAGAATTTATTGGAAAATAATAATTATATTTTATTTTATTCTGTTGATATATTTTGAAGAATTAAACATAATATGTATATAATAGTTGCTTGGGGGGCCGTATAATGTTTAAATATTTAAATAATAGGATGAGAACAAGAACGTTTCCCAGCAGAAGATTAATCCAGAAATCATTAACTCTTATGATTGTTATTCTCTCACTGCACAGGGCAATGAATAGCGTAGTTATGAAGTCATCATTTAACTACTATTGTTATTAAATGCCAAAATAAAATTCTCAGTTATAAAAGAATAAAATACCTTTTATAATTTTTTTACTTATAAACGAATATCCATTTAAATTCTTTGTCTATTTTTTGCTTTATTTGACATATATTTTTCTTCTCATTCCTTATGGTTTCTATTCGTTGTTGCTTACATAAACATTTTCCACTTATAAGACACATAACATAATTTACTATTACAATTATTTAGATTTAGATTTTTAATAAAAAATTTTATGGAGAGCTTTTTTTTGTTAGTATAAAATTTTTAGCATTCCAATTTATATTGTCTCCATTGCTTTGGTTTAAATTATTTTCTAATTTTAAACTAATTATAATTAAAAAATTCCACGTAGTTTAATAACCTGTTTTAGTTCTCCTGGTCATTATAAAGAGGTGATGCTAAAGATTAGGTTAGCATTGTTCTAATTTTTAACATTCCCTCATTATGATAAGGTTTTCAATTATTAAACTTTATCAGTTTTTTAATGGTAACTAATATATTTTTTATTTTAATAAAGATGAATCAGAGAAACTGACTCTTTCAACATATTTAACCATGTGGTATGAAATTCTTTTCATATCCATTTAAAACTAATAATAGTTAGTTATCTGTGAAATCAACTGTTTTTGCGTGTGCTTAATTTTATACTATTCTTATTATTTATTTATTTTTTGCAACTAGCAAAACTTTGACTTGAAAATAGGTTAAATAATTTTTAAATTTTATATTACATTCTAATTAGTTAAATAATATATATATGTGAAAAGCAAAATTTATATATACTAAATGTTTGCTGATATTAAAAAATGTGTACCCAGTTAAAAATTATTGGTTTATTCAAAGTATATATTAATTTAGTTCCACTTGATTGCTTAAACGCGTGCACAAAATTAAAACACTAAGAATCAATAAGATACAAATAAAATTTATGGCTTAGAATATTATTTTATTAGTCTCTGCTTAAAAGTTTCTATCTGATAAATAAAACTAGCGACATCTTTTGTGAAAAATAGAAACATGCATAATACGTCAATTTTCAAGAGTATCAAGGAAAATATTTAAATAGCTAGTGTGATATGATTTCAAGATTTTATTTTTAAAAAGATTATACACTGGGTCTTCCGTGTTCTTACGTTGAGTCATCGTTGATTAAATAAATATAAAAAAATTAATACAATTAGAAGGGTTTTGAACTTACGACTTTTGTAAATTCTGTAAGGTTTAATTTTTTTTAGCTCCCAATACAATCACTGTGTGAAACAATAGTAGTTTTGCCTATATATATATACAGAAAGTAGATTATTGGTTTTTATGCTGGGTTTGGAAAAAGATAAGGGGATTTAGATATTAAGGCTGTAGAGTTGACAAAGATTATTTATGTTGTGGAAATGGGATGGAGCAGAATATGGGAAAACTTAGATGGGGAATGTAAAATTAAGTAGCTAACAAGTTTTTCTTTGTTATAATTGCTGAGAGATTCTTGACTTCGTTTAAGAAGAAGCTATACTACATCACATCACACCACATATTAAATTAAAAATAAAAGCTTATCTTTATTTAGGTACTAAATTTTCAAAAGGGCGTAATTAATACGTCAAAACAATTATTTAATTTTATTGATATAAATACACTAGAAGAGATGCCAGTTCCAATTATCATGTATACTACATTTTTTTTTACTATGGCTGTATATGTGCTCTGCAGTAAACATACATCATGTAAGAATGCCTTTGAATACTATCAATAATCCATGAAAATATAACAATTGTGAACTTATATTGCATTGTAATGGTAATCAACTTACTGACAAATATTTGGTGCTATGAATTCTTATTATAAATTAACCTGTTCCATTATAAATTTTTGCTAATCGAAGCAGAATAATATTCATATTATTACAAACTTTAATTACGAAATCCAACATCAAAATGTGTGCTAAATAAGTTAATGCACATTGCGGTCTTATTAAATATTGCAAATTCTGTGTTGTCCGCTCTTAATGTCTATATTACATAATACAAACTCTATAATTTAATATATATATATTATAATGGAATTGATTATATTTAATATGTAAATTGGGCTTGTTAAATATAACAGGATGATTAAATTCACCAGAAAGAGGATATGCATTTCACTACAATCGGACTTTAGGTCTTCAGGTAGAATGCTAGAAATGAATCGATGAAATACTAAGTCCATGATTATATCTATCTTTATTATACTAGCTCAATAATTTTTAAATAAATTTTAATATAATTTAGACTAGTTCATCCATCTCTCATCCCTCTTTCAGTCACCATTATGCCACAATATTCAAACTCATGGAGAATTTGTAATTAGCTCTTTTCAGGGATAATTTAAAACAAGTTATTATATAATATGCCTCTATATAAGCATTAACTAATAATTGATATTCATATAATGTTTATAATACTAACATATGTATAATATAATAATGATTAGGCAGAGATTAAGTTAATAACTCAATATTTAATAAACAATAAAAAATATAATGTAAAAGAATATAATAAAATATTAATAAATAAATGAGGATGAATTTTACCATTTAAAAATATTAATAAATAATATTCTCTTCTAATACCCTATGATAAAATTCTATACTATAATAAACTAATCAAAAATAAAAAAAATATAATTTAAATTAACAATAACCCAGACTTCATATATATACGATATGTAGATGATATTTTCGTAATAGCATCTAAAAATAATATTTTAAATATACAACGCGAATTACAAAGCACAACTAAACTATCTTTCTCTATTACATATGAAAACAGTAATGAACTCAAATATCTCGACCTTTCCTTGTCAAGAGACCGCCACTCAATAGATTACAAAATGATTGTTAAACCATTCGAAATCCGAAGCTGCATCCATCCTAATTCTAAATCACCCGCATCGCACAAATTCGCAGGTCTCAAAGCATTTATGTTTAGAAACTATCACTTGTGTAAATATGAAGCACATAGGAAGGAAAATATAAACAATTATATTAAAGACCTATTAGCAGCAGGATTTAAATACAAAACCATTAGGAGGAAAGTCATGAAATTCAACAGCACAATAGATGATAAATTGCCTCGCACCAATCTACCTAGAATAACGGTCCCCTACATCCCTAAAATATCCAGCAAACTAATGAAAACCTTGAGCAACAAATTCAGCATAATATTCAGAACTCCACCCAACACTAATAGGTTGATCAATAACTCCAAAGACTACATTGATCCAGCGCTCACCCCACATGTGGTGTACTCCATTTCCTGCCCCCAAGCCGGATGCCATGCCACATATTATGGTGAAACGAAAGCCACAATTAACACCAGATTGGCTCAACATCGGTACACCTTCAACAGAGCCCAAACGAACAGCAGTACATCTGCATTTTTTGAACATACTAAACAATCAGGGCACAATTTCATCCCCGCTAACCCCGTTATTTTATGCTCAGAACCAAACGACTACAGGAGAAAAATAAAAGAGGCATTCTACATTAACAGAGACATCCATGCAATCAACAGAAGAGACACGTGCTTCGACATCTCGAAAAAATGGGCTACGTAACAGTAACTCATTTGAATATTCTCATTTACATATATTAAGTACATTTTCACGAAGGCTATGAGTATGAGGCACAGTTCCTCGAAAACGTTCAGCCAAATTTATTATTAACTATATATTTTTTCTCTAATAATTTACAATTAAGTATTTTATTATTACAAATAAGGAGAAATTAAAACCACATTTATTAACAGATATATAAAAACAATATCTAGATTCAAAAATTAATAATTTATATAACTTATTAATTTATTTACAATTCTTATTATATATGTTTCATAATTATTAATATACATATATAAGTACTATTTAGAATTGTATAACTTATATATTATATGTATTTATAATAAATAAAATACATTAAATGTTTATTATATTATATAATAAATATAATAAACCTATTTAAATATCTGTTAAATTATAATCATTTTTTTATATTTCATTTAATTTTGATGAATGATGTTAAACTTTCAATTTGAGTTTATAATATTAAATTTAGATATTCCTATTAAGATATAATGATGCCAAATTTGAAATAAAAATAATAATAATAAACATATTAAAATAATATAAGTATTATTATAATATATATAAATAAATAAAGAAAAACTTATTTTCCAGAGTTAAGAATAGATATTTAAGCCTGTAGTTCATAATCCTAATGAAGATCTTTTACGAAGTATATTAATCCATTGGTATAATGATGATTTATTTATCCTTAATTGATAAACTGTTAATAATATCCAATGATTTGATTGATATAATATAAAGTAAATATTCTTCCAATGTTGATGTTCTTATTCTCCATTTTTCTATTATCATTAGACATTTTTTTACAACAAATATTTCAATTTAGCATTGCAATTGGTTTCTAAACCTTTACAATATAATAATTATTCTACTCACTCTACATTGTAATATTCTTTATATATATAATTACTTTAAATTTACATATATCTGAAGAATAACGAAGTGTTACAATAATGTAGTTTCTAAAACTCAAATATATGTTCTTTTCTTTTATATTGCTATTCCTTTTAAGATTTAATAGAAAATTTAAATATTTTGCTTTGTCTTTTAATCCATAGATTTATCTTAATTTGGAAGAGTTAATATTTAATTCCAAACGTTGAACAGTAATATTTATAAAAGAAAAAGTTATTTAAAAAGAAATGACTTTCTTTTCTTCTCTTCAATAACTAAAGAAAGAATGAATCTCCTTGTGTTTTTTTTACAACTTCATGCTTAATTCAAATATCAATTGTTCAATATACATTAAGATTTAATAAGTATATATATATTGTAACCAGTTGGATTACATAGACACACTAATATAGTGTGTGTGCATAAATATATATGTAAATTTGAAAGGAAAACTAGAAATAAACACAGACAAAAATATAGTAGACATTTTTCTACATTTTCTAAAATAAAATAATAACAAGTAAAGGGTTAAATAACTCTGGGTTTAAAATAAAATTTCATTATGAAATTAATGTTTTAAAAAAGGTCTTAATAAATATAAATATTGTATTGTTATTATTATTATTCTGATTGTGAAATGTAAAAACACAATACTTGTTTTGGAAATTTTTTTAATTAATTAAAACATATACGTGTTTTGGAAATTTTTTTAATTAATTAAAACATATACGTTTTTAAGGGGATTAGAGAGCTAAAAATAAAAACTTTGTTTTCAATGAAGGTGTTATTATCACCTCAAATAATTTGATAAAAAGGGCTGATAACAAACTAGCTTCAGTCTGATTGATTAATAGTTTTTTGTAAGAAGGGCCAGCTGAAGAGTTGGTGGCAATATTTTGTTGCAACTTGATGAAGTTTGCAGCAGTTGGTTTTAGCTGAGGAGAGTTGGCAAAATAGCTACTATGAAGATATGTGGCTGAAGGCAGAACAGTAAATTCAGGAACCACTACTGTTTTCCTGGTAGGAGTTTGAATTTCACATCAAGAAAATGACCCACTTCTTTGTGCTGTAATTCATAGCCTTAAACATGGAAAGGACAGCTGCTTGCCTGGAAGTTCTACACAGACGGGAGAACCAACTATGGACCAACATTATACATGGATTATACTTTTACCTGATGATGACAATCACTAAAACCAAACTCACCAAGAAAAAAATCTAGCTTGCTGAAAAGTTAATTACGCATATGCTGCATCAGATATATGCAGAAAATCATGGATAAACGTATATATAGCTGGTGAGTTGTTTTAAAATAAGTCATATAAAAGTAGACATATATAGGACAATATTATTTTTAAGTCGGTTAAAAATCTATATATTTAAAAGAATATAAAGTAATTTTGCTGGAATTATAATTAAGAGTCAAGAATAATTCATTGACCATCTCGTTTTAAAGGCAAAATAGACATTTTTGAACAACAATTATCTGGACATTATTTTGAAAAAAATTATTTATAAAAAAAAAGTAAAGAATCGATGATTCAATAATTTAATTTAAAAACGTTGATAATTAATCAACAAATACCCGTCAAAAATTGACTATACTTTTTTTTAAGGGGGAAAAAAAGAGAATTTATAAATTGAAACTAATTTTAAATTATGTCTATAGTTTGTTTATACACACACGTATACGTATAAAATTTGTGCATATTTTCCAAAGAATTTAATAATGAAAATATAATATTATTGCTGTTAAGTTAAAATATGATGTAAACGTCAGCGTGCGCACACACATATGTAAAATTACATTTTGAAAATGATGCGTGAATTTGTACTTTTTATGCTTATGGTGAGTATATAGTTAGACAGGACTGTTTGGATGCAGAGTATTCATGATGCTCTGAAGTATATGCTCGGCACTGTCTAGACCTAGATATTGAGCTCCCAGGGTAGTCCAGCAGTGTATATGTAGGCCTCATGAATAGACTTTGGTCTCATGAATAGACCACATTTATACCCCTAAGTCTCACAGAGATGAGCAGGGTTGGTGCAATGCATTTTATTTTTTTTCTGGATACTATTCTTTGAGGATGATCTGTTTAGGTACTTAGAAGGGCAGTGCTTAAAAATGAGGTATTTTCTCGTGACGTCATGGAGCTTTGTGTACTGATAGTCCAGCTTGGCTCTCTGCTTATCATGGCATGAAGAGCTGCAGTTCACGTATTCATTTTTACTATCTCACCTTGCCTACTTAATCAGCATTAACTAATCAAGCAAAAAGACATTTCAAAATTTATATATTTTTTTGGATGCTATAAAAGGATATTATCTTTCATTTATTAAAAAGAGAAAAAGAGATATTTTTAAAATAAAGCAAACAAGCAAATAACTTCATGTATTAAAAGAAAGAAAAAAGTTGATAGAAACTAATCGATAAATAGTGGAACTTACTATAAAATAAGAAAAGCAATTTATACATTTTCAACAACAAGTAATTGTGAAAATAACTTTTATTGTCATAACAAGTGTGTAAATTTTATGAAATTATTAATTATAAAAGTATTTTGTGACCAAATTAAATTTGTTAATAATCTGTGCAATTCTATATACGTGTTGTAGTAAACCTAGCATAAGTATTTGTATTACTTAAAACATAATTAAAAAGCTTAATCATGTATTATTTTATGTAAAAATTAAATATGTTCAGAAATCACACGCATGTATGTATGCATATATCTGTCAATTGTTTTGCAGATACCAATGCTTATCAATTGTAACACATATGTAAAATTTAATCTTTTTTTTTTTTTATAATTATTTTATGTCAATTGTATTGTAAATAACAATGCGTGTATAATTTTTTTGATCATTTTTCTAAATCAAATGTTAATTCAAACATGTTTATTTTGTATCAAGCCACATGCCTGTGTGCTGAATGGGTTTTAAATAAACCTAATTTATTAATCATGTAACTCAATGTATACCATTCAAAATCAGAACCCTTATAAGACCTTAATCATTTATTTTTTTATTGTTATTAATAAACTTATTTGTTAAAAATGGTATTCCATCATCTCTTGTTCACATACAGTAATAGAGCCCATGTTCTTCTGAGCTAGATTTCAGACACGGATAAATGGGGATGTGTTTAGTGCTTTGGGCATCCAGAGATGATCATCATCATCCTGGTTGGTGCAAAAGAGGATACTCTTTAAAGCCCATGCACTATCTTTTATTTTACTTTAGTCTTATTAAAAGTTAAGTTTATAGTTGGCCAGTACATTAATAGTACTTTAGTGACCAGAGCATTGATGATGATCAGCATGCTTTAAATGTCCCAGCATTATTGTTCTATTTCTGATTATTGTGTATTTTAATGGATGGGCACTAAGCTGGTGCATCCAAGTTATGTTAAATAATTGCCCAAGCTGGCAAAGGCTCAATAGTTAGCCTGGTCTAAAGAAGACCCATTTCCAATCCAGTCACAAGATGGACTGTTGATTTATTGTACTAATTTGTTTATTCCCATCAATGATGATGATGGATGGTTATTTCTGTCTAGTATTTACTTATACTGATATTTACTTTATAATGCTGGTTGATAATAATTATGCTTTAGTTGCTCTTTTGAGTTAGCTTCTGATCTCTCAATGATCTCAAGAGATTTTCTAATCTCATACTCTTATAGAATATTATATTACTTATATAGATAATTTAATAAATTATTGATATTTGTATTTTATTAAATGGACTGGGAGTGATGATGATGTTTCCATTACCCCAGTTCAATTCACTTTCCTTCCACTCTCACCCAGTTCAAACTTTTTTCCAATTCCCGATACCCCCATCCCATTACAATATATATATATAATTATTTATTTCTCAACTTCAAATCTGGCATTTACTCAAAATCTTAAGGTATGTATTATTTAAAGTTCACATGTATATATAAATAGTATATATGTATACATAATAAAATAGTCAAATAAATTTTATATTTATAAATAATTTCATTAGACATAAAAGTATATTAAGTTAATAATAATAACTGGAAGTTACTATTATAATATATATATATATATATTAAGATTAGTACAGGAATATGCCACTTGTTATCCTGCTTTCACTTCCCAGGTTCTAGATGGTTAGCCAAGGAATAAGTAAGACAAAGGAAAAGGTAGAAGATGTAGAAACAAAATTAAAATCATTAGAGACAAAGTGTAAGCAGATTAAAGAATTAATGAATAGAAATGATAAAGAAGAAGTAGATGAGAAAGTCCAGAATGAGGAAGAGAAAGTTACAGATGAAATAGGGAATGAGACAGTATTGATAGGAGATTCACTAATTAGAGGATATGAAGATGTAATTGCAAGAAAAAATAAAAACAGATATGTAAGAATATGTTTTTTTCCTGGAGCTAGAATTAGGAATGTTAATGTAAAAAAAGGCGTAGAGATGTGTATTGTACCAGTCAAAACGTTTATCCATCTAACATGAGCTGGAACTCACAAACTGTACTTCGAACCCAGTCCAGACCAAGATTTAGGTCAGGGACCAGCCTGGATTCGAACCCACTCTCTAAGCCCCAGGTCAAACACCTAATGGATCACATAATAGTGATGGCACATGAGAATTAATTTTAATCCGGTCCACTAGCAAAGTGGAGAAAACAATGAGACATCTATTAACTATGACTTAACTAATATATATATATATATGCATGGCTGTACTTTTGGAAGTGGAGATAAGAGGAATTCGAACTACTCAGACAAGTTGGACAATAAAAATATAGTTTGAAATTATTATACACTATGACTTAATTGTATACATTAGTGTGCGTGTGATTAAGCAAGCGGTAGATGATTACATTGTGTCATTCATGCTATATTTCTCCTATGCTCTTTATTAGCTAAATAATATATTATAAATAAACACACATCTTTGGTTGGTCCAATATTAAGATGCCAATCGATTATTAGAAAGAATTACATGATATTGCTATTAACGCTTTTGTATACGAATATGAAACATGGTGATTAACATTATTTCGAGGAGCGTTCCAAGATTCATTACAGATATAATACAAACTATTTTCACACCATTATGGTCATGAAAATAAATAAAATACATTTGAAAACATATGTGATTATATGACAAAATACTTAATGAAACTCTTTTAATTAGTGCTGGTAAGAAAAATGCTTTATTTTCCCCCAAGGCATATAGATACTCTTAAACTCAGAAATAAGTTACGATGGTGGGATTGTATAAGACTGAAAGAAATTTAAGTAATAAACTATAAGTAATTGGCATTTACATATATTTTGAGCAGAGCGCAATTTTAATATTAGAGCATTAAAACTAGGTCTTGAAGCAAAAGAAATAATACGAAGAAGTTTGCAGTGCTGACATAATTAGCCAAGAAATAACAGGTAAAGTCATGCTTCTGGATGAAAGATGGATAGGCATAGCGTGTTCCAGACTTAGGGAATCACCACTAGAGGCCTTTTTATACGAAATAAATGGTCCTGGGTAGATAAACTATCCTCAGGACAAGGCTTGAGAAATAAATCTATGGGTTTGAACTTGTTGCAACCCCCAGATTAGAAGGCTAGAAGCACATAATATATTTAAACATGAATATAAGGCCGAAGGTCTGTAACTTAGTAATGATAAATGTCACTAACGACATTGAATAAGTTTTACTGCTTTAAAATGACTGACCCTTACTTGAATGCCATAATTTAGACAAATAATACACTATGCAGTTATAATATATATAGACACAAGATTTTACTTAATAACTAAAATAGTAAAATATACATTAAAATTTACCCCCTTCTTTTTCTGCTATTTAAAATAAATCAATCCCACCTTCATTGATTTTACAATGACTGGAATATATAAGTTCTGTATTTGATATTTTAAGAGTATGTAAAAATAAAACTAGCAGTTATAGAAAACAACTAATCGATCACCTTTTCAGAATTGAATAATAACATTTA
The DNA here is from genome assembly GCA_028023455.1 of Epiperipatus broadwayi. Taxonomy (NCBI): domain Eukaryota; kingdom Metazoa; phylum Onychophora; class Udeonychophora; order Euonychophora; family Peripatidae; genus Epiperipatus; species Epiperipatus broadwayi. Next base: position 6,583,063 of record JAQFVV010000036.1, on the reverse strand, counting down.
TAAAATAAATAAGGTTTCAAAGCATTAATTAGCTTGAGTTCTGGATTCACCTTGGATAGAAAATCCAGAGTTAAACAAATATATATATATATATATATATATATATATATATATATATTATACTAAAACATAAATAAAATGTTGACTCGAAAAACAATCTGGTGAGTGTATTAATTAATAATACATTATATTTTATGGGGATGTTAATTCACAGAATTTACTTAAAAGAAAGAAAAGATTTTAGAAGTTCAACTTGTCAGATTGCTTGAGATTGGCATAATAATAATAAAAGCATATATATATAAAATCAAGTAATAAATAACTATAAATAAATGACCACACCAAAGTTAAGAAAAGTTAGAGCATATGAGATAGGATTAAATTTATAGAAAATTACATTTACATATTTAAAAAAAGGCAAAGTTAAATAATACATTAGAAGAAATCTTTATAGATGAGTTAGGCTAGATTTAGTTTGAGGTGATGGCTTGAAAAGTTGCCTTGCAATTTTAAGAGTCCAATTTAAAGTACGGCATGTGCACAGCAATTGAAATGCAAGTTCTTTGGTGGCAGCAAGCTTCTATTAGCATACTAAAGTTCTTAGGTCAGGCTTTTACTTCACTCTTGGGCAGCAGAATGGTATGGCTGTGGAAGATGGTGACCCAACAGGGCCAAGAAGGGTGGTGGACTTACAACTATGTCATTTTAAGTTGCATAGCAATGTGTATCATGCCATCAATACAGTTCTCTCAATTGTAGCTTATCTCTTGGTGATTTTAAAATTCGGCCATTTTATACTCTACTCAGGTATTTCTGGAATGCTTTTAATTACTTGGTTTTAGCCTTAAAATCTAATCTCTGATCTAAAATCTTAAGTTTCCTTTGTTCATTGTTTTTGAAAGGTGCAACATAAGATAATGTCCAAAAATAAATTCAAATCTATTTCCAGAGTAGAAATCGATTTGACAAAATGTTTATGACAAATGAAAATCTTTAATCTTAATTCCCATTTTAAGTAAAAACTTTAATTAAAAATACCTTCCCCAGATTAAAACAATAGTGTTTCCAACCCTTTAATTATTTTTAGACCATTCAGTCACATCTTTCATCTTGGATTTTATAAAATATATATTTTAATAGGAAAAAAAAGTACTTTAAAAAGAAAAAGTTGTATAAATGACATATAATAAAATATTTAAAAAAAATCAATATTTTGTTAGTAATTTGCTCCTATATATATTTGAGCCGCACTTATGTTCTTTAATTAATAAAAAGAACTAATAGTTAAAAAAAAAAATTAATAATAATTTTAAAAATGTTATTGAAACATTAAAAGTTTATAACTTAGGCGTGCATCTCAAATATATACATAAAATATATATACACGACAAAAAGAGCAGGATGGGATATAGGGTTTGAACACAGGTTAGTAGACAGAACTATGAAGCTGATTCAGTATGTTATACTAGGAACAAATAATTTGTCAGGGCCATCAGAGAAAGTATTGATTATTAATATGAGTAAGATAAAAGGAAAAGTAGGAATAGTTGAATTATTACCAAGATTTGACAATAAGTATATGTTAGATAGGGCATGTTCTATAAATGAGAGACTGAAAAAATTATGTGAGAGAAATGATGTTATGTTTATGGATGCGTGGGATTTTTTTTATTAGTAAGAGGGAATTGTATAGTAAAGATAGAATGCACTTAGCAAAACAAGGAAGTGAAGTTTTAGAGCGCTTGATTTATAAAGAATATTATAGTCAGGAAACTTATAAAGAGGGGTAGGGTTTTAAATTGCAGTATTATGTGTCTTTGTGCTGAATTCTCTGTGTTTGCCCTGCTCCACATTCCTTTTCAATCCTTGTATTCTCTTTAATATAGAGTATTTATATGCTGTGCAGATTGATACATGCAGTCCTTTATAAAAACTGTATCTCATTACTCCCATTACCACATTGATTGGATTCCATTGCAACAATTATTAGTAAATTTTCATCATAGCTAACATTTCTTTCTAAAAAACATTCCTCCATGAATTGTATTTCTTCATATGCATCCCCCCCCTTCCAAGTTTACATGAATTCCTTAATATTCTTCACTAGCCTTGGTATGGTGTTTAATACATAGTTTTTTAGGTTTTCTGGATGTTTACAAACTCTCATTGGTATTTGTCTGGCTTAGCTCTGCTTTTTTTCTAATTCTTTACTTCCTGAATAATTTTGAATATGCGTTCTGTCTTTTTGATATAGCTCTGTCCTCTGATCACACTATTTTGATGATTTTGTTCCAATAAATTGCTGGTATTTTTACCTAAATAATCTCATTGCTTTTGCTGAAGTTTCTCATCTTTTGTCTTCGTTACTATGTATTTTTTTTGTCCTAATATTACTGCTAATATTCATCTGTTTTCTAGATATATTCTACTAAGTACTTTGTTCCTATTTTATATTTTAACGTATGTGGTTTTTTTTATGTACACAGAATTCTACTTTGTCCAATAGATGGTTTTGTATTTTCCTCCTGAACATTAATTCACTCTGAGATTTTCCAGTTGTAATAGATGGTATTCTATGCTGATAAAAATAATACTCTGCTTAATTTTATTTGCCAATTCTTCCCTCCAGCTTTTAACAGTGATGTCTTTATATACTGAATGTTTCCCTTAGCCAATCTATTATTTTCTGGATTAAATGGAGGAGTCATAATATGTTGTACTGTGTTCCTTTCACAAAATCCTTTAAATTGACCAGATGTAAAAGCTGTTATATTATCAGATATAATTGTCTCTGAAATGCCAAATGCTGCAAATACACACTACTGGGCGCTGTTATCTATGGAGGTGAATCTATTTTGTTTACTAAGTATTCTTCTAATTATTTGATATATATGTCACAAATCACTAGAAATCATTCATCATTTCATGAACCTGCATAATCTACATGTATTCTCTGCCATTGGCTGATAGTTTCTGGCCAAACTGTATCAATTTGGGAAACAAATCTAAATTTAATTTACACTTATGATGTTGCTGAATACACTTTTCTATACCCTCTCTATCTCAGGCCACCACACACATGACTACTATGTAACATTATATTACTTTCTTTTAGCCTTGAAGTAGAATCACTACTCTAAACCCTACATAATTGCAGTTGCCTTTTATTGTCTATTTGTCTCTGCCAGAGTGCTTCATACACTGATGATGGTCTATACTTCCATCTTCCTTTGTAAATCCATTTTTGTAGTAGTATATACATCTCATAATTTCTCATCCAATCATATTTTTACAATTTTTACTACATTTGAAAACACAAAGACTCGGGCACCCCCCCCCCTACATGTTTAAATATAATATTAAAAATTACTATCTTTTTAGGTGTAATATTGGTCGTCTAACTATCAAAATAAAAAGTACTATTATATATATTTAAATACTTTCTTTTATTGTAATTAGTAGAATATCTTTTTATCCTCCCCCCCCCCCACCTCTCAAATTGCTTTTATGTGTATATGTTTATTTTTTCTTAAATATCAATTGTGCTTTAAAAAAAATTGAGACATTTTTTGTATGTTGTAATCGATACATCCACAGACACATACGGATTAAAATATATTACAAATTATTCTCTTTTTAGGTGTAATTTTGGTTGGCTGATTATCAAAACAAAAAATTATTATTATATTAATAATATTTTAAAATACTTTCTTTTATTGTAATTAGGATAATACCCCCCTCCCCCAAATCGTTTTTATGTGCATGTGTTTATTTTTTCTTAAATATCAACTACACTTTTAAAAAAAACTGAGACACATTTTTAGGAAGTTGTAACTGACAAAATCTGCATGGGAGACATCTTGAATAATTTTAATAATCTACTCTAATATGTAGTACTTTACAAAAAACTGTACCGATTTAGAGTGCACTCATGGCAATTTTAAATTCTAAGGACTGCACAAATCCACCATTGACACATCCAAGTGATAAATGATAATTATAATTAATAATTTTCTTTTCCAAACTGAACAAATTAAAGGATAAATAATATAACCTAGTATCCACCCTTTCTTAATCTTTTAAAATTTACTATTATTAGTAAAATATATAAAATCCTCCAATAATAAAAACAAATCTTCAATAACTTTAATTTTATTTTTGGATACAGATCCATTATTAATGAACAAAGAAATAAGGTTAACACTGTTCAGTCTATTAAAATATTGCAGGATGTCCTCAACATCTAAATTCCATATACCCAATTATTTTCTATTCTAAAATTATTAATTTTATTAAAAATTCTCAAAAAAAGATGAAATCATATAATTCCCAAAATTGACAAATCCTTTTAACAAATTATTCAACAAACTAGAAATATCTTCAACAACACTGCCAGTGAAATAAAATATAAATCGTAAAAGAACTATTGAAATGAGCAAACAGTTTAAACTTTGTGGCTAATTGTGTGCTCATGGTGCGGGTGAGCGCGTTTTATATTTTACACTTTATAAGAATTATTGTGAATTTTAAATTTATAAACATCTTAGGTAGTATGAAATCATTGGGATAACATTTTAAATATTCCACTCTTAAAAATTATTAAATTTTACCTTTTCTTCATGTCTATTTTTTTTTTAAATCACACTTCCAAGACATGTATTACCATTTTTTCTAAAATCATTTGGTCCATCTATACCTTCAAGAGAAATGATCATATTATCAGTAGTTAACCTATTTTTAAAATGACTAACCTAAGAGATTTAATAATACTTTGTTCTTTACTTTTTAGTGTTATTTAATACCAATTAAATACTTATTTTTTGGTCATCATTTAAATTACTAATTCAATAGATAAAATTGTATCAAAAATTATTATTTTAAAATGAAAAGAGAAAATTAAAACCATTACTAACAATTTCTAATTCTCTTTCATTTTATTTAATATCAGAAAGATTAACAATTTTATTATAAGAATTATCACTCTTAATAAATACTCTGCTCCTGAAATTAATTTTATTAATTTTTGAAAACAATCATTTACATTTTTGTTCATATTTCCTACAATAAAATGTTGACATATTTATTTTAAATTCAAAGTTGAATAATTAAAATTTTGTCTTTTATTTTTTATATTCATAAATAAACTTATAAAATTTAATAAAATTTTCTTTCAAAAAACTATTTAAAATAAACATTTATAAATCCAAAACTAAATTATTATTCTTAGATAAATTTGTATTCCTCATAACATTAAATATACAACTCTTAAGAAAAACGTTAAATTCTTTTAAATTTTTTTAGAAAATAAATTTGCCACCTTAAAGATTTTATCTCATCAGTTAATCTAGATAATGCATTAATCTTACTAATCTTACCCAAAGAAAATTACTAAAAACTAAACCACACAAACTCATACCAAGAAAAATTTAGAAATAAAAAATGGTAGTTGTACTGACCATGTCATGCGGCAGCTAGGCGACACTGCAGTACCATCAACAACCACAAAGAAGCCTGTAAGTGATAAATTTCTATCTGAAAGTCACTTAAATCGACAAATTAAAATGCCTAAAGCAAAGTAAATCGAATAAATCCTTCTAAAATACAAATTAAAAAAACAAACAAACAAGAAAACGCTATGAAATTTGAATTACACATGGTCGGTACAACTACCTAAAAAATATAAAATAATAAAATTAATAAAAAACGTACACCCAAATAATGTACAATTTTTTTTCGCTTTTCTTATTTTTAATTTTTTGTTTCCTTTTATAATAAATTAATTTTATAAATTTTAATTCTAATTAAAATTAAATAGAATCCATTTTTTTTCTATCTATATATAAAATAACTCAAACACCAATCTCAAAAACAACAAAAAATATTCAACATAAATAATGATTGGTTTTAGAAATGTTTATTTAAAATAGTTTCATAAAAGAGAATTTTATTAGTCTTTACAAATTTATTTCTTAATATAAAAGAAATAGGAGTAATTTAAGTAAGAGATAAGATTTTAATTATTCAATTTTGAATTTTTTTATTAGGCATAATTTGTCAAATTTTATTGTAGGAAGCATGAACAAAAATTTAAATGAATGTTTTCAAAAATTAATAAAGTTATTTTTAAGAGCAGTGTAGTTATTAAGATTGATAATTATTATAATAAAGTTGTTAATCTTCTGATATTATGTTAAATGAAAAAGAATTAAATTTTTTTAGTAAATATCCTATTTGTATTCCTTTTCATTCTAAAAATATAATTTTTGATACAGTTTCATCTATTGAAACCCATAATTTCAATGATGAACAAACAGAAGTATACATTTGGTTTTAAATAAGTTTAAGTTGTAAATAAAGATTTATTATTAGTCATTAAGAGATTAGATATCTTAAGAATAGGTTAGTTGTTGATGATACGATTATGTATTTGTAAGACAAGACTGACCATTTTGGCATTCTGAAAAACATGAATTCATAAAAAAAGTTGATAAAGAATTAAATAATAGTAAATATATGGTTTTAAAATAGATTCTATAGTGATTAAAAAAAGTTAATAGATATAAAGAAAGTACAAAATTTAAAATGTTTTGATGGAGTGGAATATTTAAATTATTATCCTAATGACTTCATATCAGCTGTTTATAAATATTAAAACTCATAAAAAAGTGTTTTTAAGATTTATTTTTGATTTTATTGGTAGTGTCATTGAAAGGAATTTTAGAATCTTGAATAATTTTTTTAAAACAATTTCTCAATTTTGGGAATTACTCTGTTTCATTTTCTTTTAAGACTTTTGATAAGACTAATAATTTTAAAATGGTAAATAATTGGATATATAATTGTTAATAAACAAGGCAAAACTCTCCATACAGTAGTGCCACCCTGTGCCAACCAGAGTAATCAATGGATTCCAGAAGGATATATTGAGAGTATGGATGAATTAATAATGGACCTTTGTCCCCCAAAAGTTCTTTTCATTGGAAGATTCTATGTATTTTACTTATAATGGTAAGTTTTATAAAACTATGGAAGGGTAGATTAGGTTATACTATTTCAAAACTGTAATTTTGATTATATGTATATTTAAAGTTGTTTTTTAGATAGATTGTTGGTTTATAGTTGAAAATAATAATTGGCAGATTTGTTTTGATCCTTCTATAAAATAATTTCAAAAAAAGAAGCATTGGATTTTGTTAAATTAAATTTTTTTGATTTATTAGCAGTAAGAGATTTATGGAATAGTTGTTTGGTATGCAGTCATTGTGTTAAAAGTAAGAATTTTTTTAAGATCTATAATTAAACTTGATAGCTATCAATCTATCTTCTATAAGGTTACTATTTTGAAATTTTTTTACTATAGAAATCAGAGATTAAATAGTTTATAAACAAAGCAAAACTCTCCACACAGTAGTGCCACCCTGTGCCAACCAGAGTAATCAATGAATTCCAAAAGGCTTGTGCATAAAATCCCTATCTAATGCCTACTCATCCAATATCCCCATACTAGTTTCTGGCTTGTGGCCATCGTCAATGAGGAGCTTTGGATCTGAGAGCACTGCACCTAGATGTTAGGATCTAATGCAACCCCCAGCAAGAAACTAGTCTGGGGATATTGGATGAGTAGGCATTAGATAGGGATTTTATGCACAAGCCTTCTGGCATTTATTGATTACTCTGGATGGCACAGGGTGGCACTACTGTATGGAGAGTTTTGCTTTGTTTATAAACAATTATGTGCTAGTATAAGAGATAGTGATCATGTGATGCTTAATAGATTAAATAGTTCTGACAAGTATGCCTTGTTTGAAAAAGGTCAATTTTATAAAAATTGTGTGTTGCTTACCCTGATAAATTTATTAAAATATTTTATTTAATATGCATCTATAGCTCTATTAATAATTATTAATATAAAGAGTAAAGAAAAATATGATATTATTTTTTTCCCTTTTAAATTTTCTTCTTATAAAATTTTAAGTAGGAAAGTTAATTTGTTTGGTAATAATAATTTTTTTTGGGAAAAGGGTACTGCATTAAATAATTTATGGAATACAAAAGAGTCTTTTGATAAAAATGTGATCTCCAGGGTAATGTCTATTGCTCCTTGTTTTTGTAAAAAGTTTATATAGATCAGAGTAATTTGAGTTCAAATGAAAGAATAAAAGTTCATAAAAATAGGGTTAAAAATAGATATCTTAATTTTGCTTTATATAATTGTGAAAGAGATATAAGCCATAATATTAAGTTTGAGGAGGCTAAGGTTGTCTTCTTTTTATGTTGAAGCAATTAACTCACTTAAAGAGTTGTTTTAATATTAATGGTGTTTGGGATAATTGTGAATTATGGGATAATTTCTTACTATATATTTGTTAATATACTTGTAGTTTTTTACATTTGAAAAGTCTGCTGTGGTAGGGAAACCATAGGTTATATTAAATATTTTTTTAGTAAAATTTGAAGACAAATAAGTTATCTTATTGACTAATTTAGTTTTAGTTTTTTCATATATGTATATAATTATTAAGATCAGTCAATACTTACACAATCCCCATATCAATAACAATCAACAATCTCAATATGTTGCCAAGGCAACCTCATTTTAACAATGAAAGTGAAATATGTGTAATATCTGTGAGTTTTTCTATAAACCAAGATGACAGCTCATATTTTTGATAAATATGTAGTTTTGGGGCCCATAGAAAATGTTAACAAATATAGTTGGTAGAAAATATTATATTCAATATTTAATATTTACATTTTATTTTTAATTATTACTGTTATTATAAAAAATAAATCATTGTGGAAAAAAATATTACAATATTTATACTTTATTATTTTTTTGTATTAACTTATTAACAGAAAAATTAATAATCACATGATCACCATCTCTATACTAGCACATAATTGTTGTAAACAAAGGCAAAACTCTCCATACAGTAGTGTCACCCTGTACCAAACAGAGTAATCAATGGATGCCAGAAGGCTTGTGCATAAAATCACTATCTAGTCTGGGGATATTGGATGAGTAGGCACTAGATAGGGATTTTATGCACAAGCCTTCTGGCATCCATTGATTACTCTGTTTGGCACAGGGTGGCACTACTGTATGGAGAGTTTTGCCTTTGTTTACAAAAATTAATAATGTAAATAAATCATTTTTTATAGCACGATGTTTGTAAACTGTAATATTTAATACAGCATTACGCTGTTGCACATGCGCTTTGAAGATTTTAACTATAAATGAATGAATATTAACACTCAACCACATGATAAAGTCTTTGGAAAAGATAGATGTTGCACATGCGCTTTGAAGATTTTAACTATAAATGAATGAATACTAACACTCAACCACATGATAAAGTCTTTGGAAAAGATCTATCTTTTCCAAAGACTTTATCATGTGGTTGAGTGTTAGTATTCATTCATTTATAGTTAAAATCTTCAAAGCGCATGTGCAACAGTGTTGTGACACTACAACTCTTTTCCTTCCCCTAATAACTGAATCTTAATTATTAGAATCGCTGCCGAGGGTGCCACCAAGGATTTCTCTCTTGGAACCTGGCCACGAAGCTTTACGTAAACCTGGTCTTATTTATTTTCGAACGGCGATTCACCGATTACAAATTTTGTTTATAATCTGACAGGGGTTTTCACTTAAGGACACTAACTAATTATTATAACTAATTAAAGAATTCAAATATACGTTGGGTACAAAAAATTACTTTCCTTTATTATTACTATTATTAATAACATTATATTTCTGCCCGATCCAGAGAGAACTGACTTACAATTTCTGATTTTCAAACCGTTAACTTTCTAAGTATTCTTCCCAAATATCTACCATGGATTTACTCGCACCGACACTAACACTGCGGATTCTAGCAGGCGTGTATACAAAGGCGACTTATAGTATATAATCTTTCCCGAAGTTTATTTTTAAACCCCACTTTATTTGGTAAATAAATAACTTGCAAAAATTTAAAATGAACGTATAAATGTCTTTCGTTTTCTTATACTTTCAACACTTCCCTTATTTTCTGCTAACAAGCAAGTAACGCTCTAAGGTTCTCTGTTGCTTGGCAGCACACTTTTATACCCCACCCTGTTGTTGCCCTCTAGATCGAACAGATATTAAGTAATTTAATATACAGTCATACCAATATTGCATAAAAATATTTAACGAGAATCAACATAAATAGTTTACGATATTAAATAAATTTATTTCCCCACCTCTATTGTTGAAACATTCGTAACAAATATAACAAACGAAAGATAAATCAAAAATAAAGTTCTATTATGCTTTAACTAAAGTTCCCATTAATTGAAAAGTTTATAATTACCCTGATCGATCAGAGCAAAGTGGCCTGACTTTCATAGATTCACATTCCATTTGTCGTGCCTTTGTCCTTGTATATGAGAATTCTGGTGTCTATGGGTGTTCCTTTGGTTGTCCGGCTAGCAATATACATTTCTTTCCATTCCTAGACTCTTTCGGTAGCTTCATTCAGATGGAGTGGTGGCCAATTCCCCAAAGGGGAAGGTTTTGATAGCTTTAGCCGCTATGCATTTGAAAAGAGTCCGCAAATTAAATTTCTATAATAATTTTTGATTCGGAGCACAGCTTCTCTCTTTTTTTTTCTTTATTGTCCTTGCTGGTCTCTCAAGTTAACTGACTTACTCTAAAAGCGATTTTATCTCTCCTTCTCTTATCTCCTTTTCTTTTTAATTAGCGTAACAGCAATTATTAACCAAATACCTTTAGTTTGTGAAAGTTTCAACAATAGAGTCTAATTACTACCAACAATCTAATTTTGTTTTCTTTCCCCCACCCTTTTATCTCTCGAGTTTTCTCCCTTTTAATCAAACACTTTTAACATTTTTGACAATAAATTATACTTTATCTTTTTTCTTTTTTTTAAATTTTTTTAAAAAAATTTTTTGCTCAAATCTATAGCAAAAATAAAAGTTTAAGATTTTACCCTTCCCATTAAATTAAAATCATTTGTTAATTTTTATTTTACAACTATTTAACTTCGGAAAATATCTATGACAAAATTATAAATATGTGAACTTATATAATATATGAGCTGACTTAAAATATCAGCTCAGTGTAATGCTGTGTTAAATATTAAAAATTAATAATGTATATATAATATAATATTTACACTTTATTCATGTTGATAATGTGGTTGCACAAATCCAATTGATCTTTTCCTCATTTAATTGACATTATATCTCTACCCCAGAAGTAAATAAATTTGAGATGCAGTCAGAAAAATAATTGTAGAGACTTCAAACCATGTTTTTTTTAATAAAGGGATATTCTGTTTAAACATTATTTCATATTGCACCATAATTGTGGAGGTGTTGAATGTAAAGTTTCATATCATGACCATTAATGTACATTTTTCTGGAGGGTAAAATCCGATACCTCCGGAAATACTCCACTATATCAGATTCTATGAAAATAAAGATTGATTATGATGAGTTAGAAGAAATTAACAGCTACAAATACCTTGGTAGGATTATTAATACATATGGAAACATAATGGATGAAATTAATCATAGAATTAAACTTTGTTGGAGTGCTTTTGGTAGAAATAACTTGATACTAAAAGGAAATATGCCTATGTGTTTGAAAAGGAAGGTTTTTAATAAATGTGTTTTACCAGTACTTACTTATGGATCTGATACTTTGACACTTAATAGAAGAGCAATATAGGGACTTTAGGCCACTCAAAAAGTATGGAGAGATGCATGTTAGTTGTAACAAGAAGAGATCAAAAACAATATATAGGTAAGAGAACAAACAGGTGTTACTGACGTCATTGAAAAAATTAAGACAGAAGTGGAGTTGGACTGGACATATTGGTAGAAGAGGTAATAGTTGAACAATTGAAATCTTAAACTATATTTTAAGAGATTGTAAAAGACCCAGAAAGAGACCATATGTGAGATGGGTGGATTAATAAGAAAGTGCAGTGGTGATGTGGAGAAGAAGCTAAAGATTGGTGAAGATGGACTGAACTTGGAGAGACCTTCATCCTGCAGTGGATTGATAATGGTTGATGATGATCAGATTCTGAACAGGAAGGTTCCAAATTTTGACCATGGTGATAATTTATCAAAAACAAAAAATGTTGAAAAAACTAAATTAAAACCAAAGTATGTAATAAGTAAAAAAATAAATTTAAATAAAGATTCTTAATGAAAATTATTACTTTTTTTTAAAAAATTTAACAACTGATTTAGTATTTTCTTCTAATTTAACAACACATTTTCAAGAGATTGTAGGCCCCCAAAACTGTATATTTACCAAAAATAAAGGCTATCATCTTGGTTTACTGGTAAACTCATAAATACCATATATATATATGGGTGAAGGTATATTAAAATGAAAATTCTCATGAACAATTAGTTGTAAATGTAGCTTTTGAATTTTATTTGTATGTGGGGTTGCTTCCGATTACTATTTTATGCAATGGGATCCTATCAACTGTTATTATTTTGATAGTAAGGAAAGTTAAGTAGCTCTTGCTAATGACTCTATCAATATAAAATAGTATTTTTAGAAACAACTACTATGCCAACTTTTTCACCTAGTTGGTGATATATGTGATCTATATAATATGCTTATATTGTACTACTAATAACAATCAAGCACAGACAGACAAATTCTGTACATTACACACACATATGTATATAATATTTTGGAATGCTAAATTTTTGGAACACTGTCAACATCTCATAATATCAATATCTATTAATAAAGCAGATAAAAATAAATATCTCCATTTTTGATCCATGATTTTTTATAGAAAGCACATTTAGACATTAATAACAATGAGAATAAACAACCAATTTTAGAGATTTTTATACTGCTATGTTCAAATTGGCAGAATTTATATTCCAAGGCAGAATCATAAAATGCTCACTTTGATAAATTTGTAACCAGGTAAATTTTTAATATTAGAATTACAGTTACTAAAATAAGTGCTGATTGATCCTGCTTTGTAAATATGAAATATGGCTGATTTGCATAAGAATATGTAAGCATCTCTGTGGATTGTATAGTTACTATCATAGTTATCATTATCTTATTCTGCTTTTAATAGAAAATTATGAGCCATCTCTAAAAAAACATTCATTTTCTGTCTTTGGGGATGAATGCTGATTTTATAATATGTTGAATTTGATTTAATATAGACAGTGTTGGACAGATGAATCTAATAACATGAATGTAATGATAGATTTAATTACATATTTATATAATCATTTTACTAATATGTAAATTAATAACAATGTTTATTTTTAATTGGATTCACCCTCAAACTTCACATTATGAGCTGCATTTGGGTTATATAATATTGTCTTTTGAAATGGTTAAGAATAAAGTATATTCATATTAACTTGTTTCACATATTGAGATCATGTAAAGTATATAGTAGACTAAAGCAGACACTATAAATGCATTTTCAATATCCATGGCAAAAACAAAAAGCCAATACTTTTATTTACCATGATAAAAAGTTAATTTCTACAAGAAAAATGTAAGCACAGCAGAAGACGATAATTATAACATAATTTGTTAATTAATATATGCATAAAATTGATAGAAAAAGGTCAATTATAAGAAATAATTCATTTTGAAATGGAAAATATAAATTAATGAAGAGAGATATACATTTGACATTTAAGTGGCTTGAAATGTTTTTGGGATTTTGTGGGTTGTGCCATAATCATTCAAAATTAGGATGTTGCTAAGCAGGAATTTTCTCACTTAGTCCAAATCAAATAATAATCCAATTGATTGCTGTTATAATAATTTAAGAGTTAAAATGTGGTTAATGTACTAATAAGCAATACTTACTAAATAACTGATTATATGCTTACAAATTTTAACAAACAACAATTAAATGATTTTTGGAATATAAAATTACCATCACCATCATCATCAACCATTATCACTCCGCTGCAGGATGAAATTCTCTTCAAGTTCAATCCATCTTCTTCAATCTTTAGCTTCTCTTCTCCATATCACCCATGCACACATTCTTATTTCATCCATCCATCTCACATGTGGTCTCTTTCTGGGTCTTTTACAATTTCTTAGAATCCAGTTTAAGATTTCAATTGTCCATCTATTATCATCTCTTCTAGTAATATGTCCAGCCCAACTCCACTTCAGTCTTTTAATTTTTTCAATGAGGTCAGTAACATACCATAAGTGAATTAAAATATTGTATTTAGATTTATGTATTCAATGTCATTAAGAGAACTTGGGATAATTATTAAACTTGTTTAACACAAACATGTAGGTTTTAATTTTTTTTTGCAATAATTCATATCATAAACTTAAAAAGGATATAAAATCATTGGAAATCATGTAATGATTGACAGTCATATGATACGACAGATCTACTTATCATAGCATAATTAGATGATTTAATAAAACAAGAAAAAGCTCAGTTGAAGGCTAAAAAAAACTATGACTTTTAAACCATTTATGCTAGAAATATATAAAAAATTAAAAATTAGTGAATAAAAATATCCAATACCAGTTTCAGGGATCTCTAAAATTTAAATGGAGTCCTTAAAAATTATGAAGATGAAATCATGGTGGAAAATATCAAGCAGTTTATATTATTACATACCTGAATTTCGCTTATAATATTTTAGTGCTTTCTGAAATAATATAGTTATAAATAATTATATGTTGACTATTTTCATCATCAAATATTAATTGTTCCATGCTTTTTAAAAAATTCAAACTTCATTTAAAATTCTCAAATGCATTAAAATCTGTTAGTAATAACACTCATCTTATTATGTAACTTAATATTTCAAGTGATATAATTCTTCTTTATCTGTTTCTGGCTCGACCAGTGATGGCACTAGCATGGGAATTGAACCTGGACGTTTAGATTTAGGAATAACGAATTTAAGGTGATGTTCTAATCAATTGGATTATTCTGTCAAAGGCAACATTTAGTCTTAATTCTGTATACTTATGTATGAGCATCCACCTGATTTCTCCCCTTTTTCTTAAGACAGCATTAGAGGGAAATGGAGAAACTAGAACTCTCATTCTTAAGTATATAAAATTACTACTGGTTGCTGTTTTTACAGAATAGCCTAATTAATTAGAGCATCATATTAAATTCAATATTTCCAAATCCAAAGATTCAGGTTTGATTGCCAACCTACAGTGTTATTATCAGGCCAGTAATACCCAAAGAATAAAAGATAATGACATCACTCAAAAACACTGTATAGTATAACATATAATGATTACTGAAATACTACCACAAATTGTCAAACAAATAATATATTTAACTTATGAACATGTATAGATGATTCAAAATGAATACCACGTACGGTTCAGCATTTATTGATCCTACAATTCAGCGTTTATTGATCCCAAGAGAGCAGTGGATTATGAGTTTAACACTTCAAATTTATTTGTGATGATCAGAATCACACAAATAAGGAAAGTCAAAGAATTATGGCATGTATTCATGCAAAAGGCATTATTAATCAATGTGCAAAAGTGGGCACAATGAAATTTGAACGCCATTAACCGATAGCTTACATTCTATAATTTATGAGCCGTGAATATAGTGCATAGCACTGAGAGTAGACTTAGCAAAACTATACAGCAGCATATATTTCGTTGAATATTTTATAAAATTATATATAAAGATACTATTAGCACTACTTCATACATTTAATTTACTACATTTCACTGACTAGATCAAGATAATTATATATATATACACAAAGAACGTTGACTGCTGGTGCTTCCCTCTTGTGGATTTATTAAATATTTTAATTTGACCATGATATCTATACAAATACTTCAAAGTTAATTAGCTTTTTTTTTAATTAATAAAACATTTAAAAATACTTTTCACTTGAGATGAAAATATTATTAATTAATATTGATTAAAAAAGGTAAAATTTTTAGAATAGGAAGCTTATGTAAGAAATCAATTATTTTCATTTTTTATTTGGTATTTCAGTTTTTTTGCCTCTATAAAAAATTCATTCATAAATGTTTATGACTTTTTGACCTTTTCTTTTTTTATTTTTATCTATATTTTAAAGATTAGAAAAAAAATCTAAATATAGTAAAGCAATTTACTTTTATATATTTTTAAAACTTATATAAAATAAACCGATGCATATATTTTATTGTTAAAGAAAAGTTTTTGATATTGTTAATATGAGTTAATCCCGACTTTTAAATCTGAAAGTTTTCTATTATATAAAAAATAATGATGGAAAAAGGACCTACGATATAATTGCTTTGGAAAAGTAGCATAACTAGTTGTCATCATTTTTATCTATTTCACTTTTATCTTCTAATAATATGTCTCTTTATTATTTTTATTTTGCTTCACTTGGCTTTCTTTTATTTATTTATTGCCTTATTAGTAATATCTATAATAGCTGGCAAACAGGGAAAAGATATTAGCGGGCGCAGATTATAATATTAGAATCATAATTTCAAATTGTCCAGGAGAAAGTAATCGCATGCAGCCAACATATTACATTTAAAATATCACATGACTCTGTCACATGATTTCAGCTTACTCATACTGTTTTAGCAACATACTTTTTTTTCTCCACACCTTTATGCCACCTACTGTAAGTTTTAGATTTTAATAGATATCAGATGATAATGTTTACTAAATCCCTATTCAATATCCCCAGACTAGTTTCAAATGTATGGCTTTCATGAAAGATGAGCTTTGGATCAAGCTGATAACTTGATAGTTAAAAACAAAAATAAATACCTGCTAAAGGAAAGGGTGTATTAGATTCTAAATCTTCAAGTGCACTTTCTAAACCTAACCCTTTTCATTCACGGAAGCCATAAGCCTGAAGCTAGTTCAGAGATATTGGATAGGTTAGCTTTGGACAGGCACTCATTGAGTGCTATTGTCTGGCAATCATTAGTTGTTAAAGCTTAAGTAGATGGCGTAGAGGTGTGAAGAAAAAAATATATATTATAATTATGATATTACTAATCTGGTATTAAAAAATCTCGTCCATTCTAAAAATCCCATACATCAATTACTAAGATATGCATTCCCTTACATATATTGTACTTGCTAGAATTATAAGAACTATAGATTTTGGTCTAATTTTTTTTTTTTTATCGTTTAATATATAATTTATTATTTATTTACATATACTGTATTATTTGTAAATATATGTGCTTAAGTGCTATCCTAAGAAAGGCTATTAATAAAGGTATATTTACTGAAGCTTAGCCCTTTTGAAGGCAATATATATTCACATATTCATAGCATTGAGCTTTGCACGAGTGGGTGCAAATATATATAGACAGTGGATTTATGTAAATATATATAAATTATATTTCCCATTTCTTTGATAGGGGAAAACATGACTTGTTTATATTCATGGCATTACGGCTATTGATGATATGCCAACCCTCTTTATTTTTTTCGCTTTGCATTGTTTCACTCAATACATGCAATGTGGAGGGCTATAGGCTCAAATTTATAGCTCTACATTCGAACCCATAGCTACAAACATTGCACCTTTCAAGAAAAACGATGTTAAGTGAATAAATTAAAGAGATATGGCATATTGCCAATAATCCTAATGCCATGAATAGAAAGGAATCCTGCTTTCCTGTGCTGAAAAAATGGGCAATATAATTTACATAAATGCACTGCCTGTATATATTTGCACCCACTCATGCAAACCTCAATGCTATGAATATGCAAATATATGTTGCCCTCAAAAGTGCTAAGTTTCAGTAAATACACCTTTGTTACTAGGTTTTCTTAGAATAGTGCTTAAGTTATATATTTCCAAATTATAATGGTATAAGATAAGTTCATTACCTGTTAAATTACAATATATTTTATTAAAAATATTAGTTTAAAACAGAAAGATAAAAGTAATTCTATTAAAAAAACTAAATATTTAATTTTACATATATTATTTTTTATTCATTTATTCCTTAATTTATACAGGTTAAATGTAGGTAAAATATATTTACACAAATGCAAATGTCTTTTTTTTCCTATTAAGCCTAGTTGGCTTTTATATAAAAAAAACAATAATAACAGTTTATATATTTACATTTTGTTTTGATTTTAAACTTAATACAAAATACAGCAAATTACATTTCAATAATATATTATGTATACATAATAAAAATATTGATTTTATCATATGAGATTTTCATATATATATTTTGCTATCATCAAAAATAAAAATTAATGAAATCCTTTATGCTGTTCTTTGATATAAATAATAAAAAATATATATAACAGCTATATAAATATATGTATATTATTAATAATTTCATATAAAAAACCTGTTTTGGCACATAATTTTATGCCCTTTTCAAATATTAATCATTTATTTTAATGTTAACTAATTACCTAGATAGAAAACCAACTAGTAGTGTATAATGAAAAATAATATAACAATTAGGTAAATACTCTTCATATAATAGAGATATATATGGGAGATAGTGACCTGGGCCAAATGATGAGTGCTGGTTCAGCATGAAATGCATCTTGGGAGTTGCTTGTCTTTTATTGTATCTTTATTTATATGAATTAAAAAAGAATGGGGAAGTATGGAAGTTGTTTAATATATCTATAAAAGAGTACATACTAAGTTATATAATATATATATACAAATTGTACCTAACTAAAATTTCCCTTAGATCCAAAAGGAGCCAACGGTTATCTTAGCTTAACCTTTTGATTTGAAATTGTCTGATTTTTAAAAAAATAATAATGATAAAAATGAAAATTAAATTAGTTAATGACTAAACTAGGATAATCTTGTATTGATTATAATCATTGTTGTATTATGGAATTATGTCTAAGTATTTGAAAAAGGTATATAAGTTAGGTTGGTAAGAAATGCTAAATAATAATTTGAATTCTAAAAAAAAGAAAGATATCAGAAATAGTTGTCAGTTTGTAAGTAATATTAAATGTATTCTAAAATAACTATCGTATAATCTATTCTAATGTTTAAAGAATAATAATAAGATATTATTATTAAGTTGTAATAAGTAAGTAATAAACTTTAAAAAAATGATATGTAAGTTTTTATTAAAAAAATGATATGTAAGTTTTTATTAAAAAAATAAGAATATTTGTTATTAGTTTTGTAGTTTAACATTCAGTTATAAAAATTATTTAGATTAAATATTCATTAACATTTTATTGTTGTAATTCTAAAAATAATTTTAAACAATTAATGTAATGCTAGATGTGTGTGAGAAAATGTGCATGTAAAGACATGGAAACAAAAAAATAATTTAATTCCAATATTATTTAAAATAAGTAAATAAAACAAATGTGTGGATATAATTATTTCAATGAAATATTTATGGGTTTAATAAAGAGTATAACTTTATATTTTATATTTATTACTATGGGTTGGATAAAATATCATTAAAAAAAAATTATTGTATAATATTTGTTAATAATAAAATTTTGATTTCTAGCTGAAGGTCACGTGGTATAAGAAAATTATATTGATTACGTCATTAGATCGATTCTACAGCTAGTTTGTTGGAATATTTAAATTTAATAAAAAATAGTTTTTATTGGTTTTTAAATAAACTAAAGGGTGTGTGTGTGAGAAATTGTGAGATAAACGGAAGATCTAAAGGGTTATTCAGTTGCTGATCTGTTTTTAATTCTACCTGTGGCTGAATCTTAAAAGTTCTTTAACAAAAAGTAAATTTTTAAAACTTTATATTTTTAAAAAAAATAAAAGTATGTTTAAAATAATTATTTAAAATTGTCTTACAATGAAGAAGGGCTAAAAGAAAGGTAATTCCGTTTCCTGACAATTTTTCATTCCAGTTGAGGCATTAAAATTTACGGTAAAATGTTTGCAAAAAAAAAATACAGCGTCTCATATTTCATTTATTTTTTTTATCTATTCATTTTTCTTTATTTAGAAGTAAAACTTAAATTATTAATTACTGTTATGGCTAAAGACTTTATTGCATTAAACTATAGTATACCTCCTATTAAATTAAAAATATACGTGAAGAAGAGATTAAAAAAAAAAGACATTCAAACATTTTAAAATATTAAAATGGAAATGCGTTAGCGTCTTATAAATTAAAAGTGACAACAAAGTAATACTTTATTACTTTATAGAAGATATATATACTGCATTATTAATGCATGCTATATACATGTAAATATGCTCTTAAAAGAATAATATTTAAGAAGAAAATATGTATTTTAAAATGCTAATTCTCGTTTATGTTAGTAGTATGAAAAGAATTTGTTTGAAAACAAAACTTTAAAAGAATTTAAAGATATTATTAATGAACTTGTCTCTATCAAATACTTAATGTTTTGTTATAGTGGCCAGTACTTATAAGTAACTTTATGATGTTGGTCTTAGTTCATAAAACAAGGAGCGTCCTTAATTATAAACAAAGTCTACTCTTATGTTTAAAAATAAATAAAAGGAAATTTGTTTAAAAAAAAAAAAGAAATACATTGATAAATATTAAGAAACGTTTAAAAAAAACGAGTTCTATTTTAAAAAAATGCATTTATCTAAAGAAGAACAGTGAAAGTTAACTAAATAGACATATTATAATTATTCCGCGTTTGAACCTAGGATTATAAATATAAAAAAAAATATGTACTCAGCTGAAGAATTTATTGTTTTCAATGCCGGCTTATTTTACTTATACTTATGCTTATTATACTTATGCTACTCAGTTGAATAATTTATTTTCCAGTGCCAACTTATGTTTATGCTTACAATGTTTTATTATTTTAATATTTAAAATTATCTTTAAAGATAAAAGAAAGTGAACGTGTTTATATAAAGAACTACTGAACATTTTCGTTTGGAAATGATTGCCATGTATATAAATGTATTAGTGAAGCTTCGAATTCAAATAGATATCTTAACCTGGATAAATTGTCTACACATTATGAAATGGAAAAATCATCACGGAGCCGTCATATGAACTTGAATTAATGTATTATTTTTTTTTTTTTATGGTCTGCTTTATTGTTTTTTAAAAAAGAATGAAACCATAAAAATATTTATGCTATTAAATTTTATGTAACACTTTTTGCTTAAATATACAGGTAAACTATGGTTATAATTTTAAAATGAAATAGGTTTATTTGAATGAGCAAATGTTTCTTGCCATTCTTAAGTAGATTTAGTTTATTTATCAAGCATTACACTAGCTAGTTTCTATTTAATAATTTTATTATAGAGATTTAAATATCACAGTCTTATTTTCATATAAATGGGATGTTTTACTCAATTTTTATTTTAAAGTTACTAAAGAAGTTGATTAGAGAATATCCATTCATTTGTTTTATGAATGTTATATTAAGAATAATTACAAATATTTTATATTCATCGAGAAGTAAATATCCTTGTATTTAATTTACAATTTTAAAAGTCCACTAGTACTATATTTTTAGCATTTAATATTTTGTTATGTGTGCATTGTGCCTTGCCTAGAATTTTATATGCATTTAAGTTTAAAGTATTTTCTACAGTAGTCAGTTGACACATAGTTTGCTTTGTTGGTTCGAATATTGGATATACGTTTTGTATTTTATAAATTTCTTGGAAATAACTTAGTTAGTTTAAGTGAAGTATATATCTTGCTATTAGTTAGAATTTGGTAGCCTCAAGAATTAGGCTTAGTTCATAATTTTTGAATATGTTTATGGAGTCGAGAGTATCCTCCATCCTTATTGTAATGTAATTCCATGATTTGATAGTGCTTGTCCCCAAAAGAGGGTTATTATATTGTATTTTTCAGTGATGATAATCACATTTATAAGCATTGAAAATCCCATGAGAGAGGATTGTGCTTTTCTGGTGGGTGTTCCTGTTCCCAGATGTACTGAAGATAAATTCCAGACATCGTCATTTTTGCCTCGAAGTTAGGTATTTTTGGAAGCCACCATATTCTTTTCCAGCTCTGAGGAGCCTAGTATCTTTATATTTTTTGCCTATCATTCATGATGACTTAATGCTAATTCCACCACAGTAGGTGATGTTGCATTTGTTTTAGATTTGTGATGACAAGATATGCTTGTTTGAGGAAATGTATTTCTTCAGGTAGTTGTAGCTAATTTATGGCTCATAGGTATATCAATGTTTGAATTGTGTTGCTATGATAGTTTTATCACACACAAGCTAACCAACAATAAGTTATATTTATTTTAAAGTATATTAAATATGCATATGGTATAAGTGGCAATTCACACATAATAATTTAATATTTTCATCCAGAATTTCGCCGCTGGATTTGTAAGTCTGTTACATCATTATCTTTAAAACATTGAGGGAATAATTTTATGTGGACTAAAGTTATTTTAAAAAAGTATAACTGATCTCTGATGAATGATTGTCCCATACACTTAAGTTAGTTTAATTTTAGTATTAGCTTAATCTGATATAAAGATATATCTAGCTGTGATATTAGTTATATCCGTGAAACTAGTGATGATATTTTTAAAAAGTATTGTTGAATATGCTTACTCCAACTTAGCGTTTGTTAAGTTGAGGAGTATAAAATTAAGCTTAGGGTTTTCAATATAAACATAGTTCTGTGTGTTATTCTGATTAGTAGATGACACAATAATGTTATTAATTAGTCCAAATAATTATATAAAATCTTAGTGCGGTATTGGCACTGTTTGTATTCCACTATATTTATAAACATTTCTTCTCATTATTAATAAATCAAATTATTATTATTTCAAAAGTTTTGTTTGTTTGTTTTACTTTTATATGGAAATATATCATTGTCTTGGGTTCCAAGTTCACAAAGTCTTAACTTTTTAAATTTAATGAATCTTCAATTCAGACATTTGCAAGTAGATTCTAAGTTAATTAAATACAATTGATATTATCTTAAAAATTAAAAAGCTATGTTGAAGTAAATGAGTCTTATATTGAATCACAAATACAGATAATTGCATTATAGCAGATACATAGTTAAATACTTAAGTAAAAGTTTATTTTTTTCAAATTATCAGTATATCTTTTCAGACTAAAGATTATGCAATATCAGATTAACAATATTAGTACTTCAGAAGAATATTTTAATTAATATTATTTTAAAAGCTGCACATTATCTTATATTTACTGCATATCATCGATCATCATCTTAAATCGTATATATTTAAAGAATTCTAATCCATTTGCATTTGAGGTCTTTAGTGGTTGTCTATGAGTATGGAAAGGCATTAAAAGTACCCTTGCTCTTTTCTTTGCTCAAGTAATATCTTAGATAATAGGCCATTATTAGTTTAAATTTAAATTGATTCACTAAATTTTGTGAATTAATATTTGTTTTGTTTATTATTTAAGATTGAACGTATTATAATTATTTTATGGTCAGCTAAGATGTCATTTATTTATTAATCACAGTAATTCTTTGTTAGGCAACTTAACTTAAACTTTAATTTTATACAAGTGTTTTAGTTTTAAAATCCCTGAGGTTATTTACTCTTGTTGTTTTAGTAAATATAATTCTGTAAGATAATCTTATAAAGTAAAGCATCATAGGTCTTATTCAGAGAGTGTATGATTTATTGGTAAGACTAATCTGGTATTCCATTGAGTAGTGATTTAGATAATCTTTTGTATGTTTATTAAAAGATTAATATGCTGTAGTAGTTATAGTTCATCAGTATTGGATTTGACCTTTATTTGATTATACATCTCTGGATCATCATCTCTTTTCTTTAAATTTATTGTAACCCCACTGAGCCGAGTCGTTTAGAGTCTCTAATTTATGGTTCATTTTATATCATTTCAATTTTATTTAAAACATTCCATTTCCTTTCATGTCATTTCTTTCTATCATCTCATTTCATATTTCTCTCTCCTTTATTTCATCTTCTTCTTCTATATTTTCTATCATCTCAGCCATTTAAAACATTTTATTCTCTTCCTCTTTTATTTTATTTTCTTATCTCTCTCTCTCTCTCTATTTTAATTGTAAGGTTACAATTATCATTATCATTATCCATTTTCTTCTTATCTCTCTTTCTCACACCCATCTCCTATTTTATAAGGTTACAATATATATATATGTAATATAAATATAAAATGTCCGTTAATTAAAACAAAATTGTAATTACAATAAAAATAATAATAATAACGGTAACAAACTATTATAAACAATCCTAAAATTCGCAGAAGTACTTTCGGTTAATTTCTTGAACCTGCCTCAACTGTTTGTTACCGTTATTATTATTATTTTTATTGAAATATATATATATTATTAATATGGCTATGCTATATAGTCAATTCTTTGAAATTATATTGGATCTCTACATGAAGATTTTACTCCATTTTACTGATGTTTAAATTATAAAATAGTACATAGTGTTCTATCTGCAATAATTTGTTAATGTTAAAATAGATAATTAACATTTGAAAAGGGCACAAAACCATGTGCTAAGAAGGCTTATTATGTGTATTATTATTAACACATATATAGCTATTGTATATAATTTTTATTATTTATTATATTTTACTATATCATCATCATCATTGACAGCCATTATCAATCCATTGCAGGATGAAGGTCTCTCCAATCTCTATCTTTTCTTCTCCGCACCACTCCTGCACACTTTCACACTTTCTTATTTCATCCATCCATCTCACGTGGTATTTTTCTGGATCTTTTACAATATCTTGGAATCCAGTTTAAGATTTCTAATGTCCATCTATTATCATCTCTTCTAGTAGTATGTCCAGTTCAACTCCACTTCAGTCTTTTAATTCTTTCAATGAGGTCAGTAACACTTGTTTGTTCTGTTATCTATATATTGCATTTTCAATCTTTTCTATACTCCATGTATCTCTTCATATTTATTTGAGTGGTCAGAAGTCTATAAGTGTCCGAGTGTCAAATCTATAAGTAAAAACTGGTAAAACACTGCCAAAAGTTAGATTTTTTATCCCCTCTCTCATTAATATATATTTTAATTTGATTTTTTCTTTCCCAATAATGTTGCAAGCTTTTTAATTAAATACATAAATTATTGAATAATTTAGAAATACGGTAATTTTTTATTCTAGTTCCATACTTATTACAATATTTTGAAATTATATATGTATCAATTTTTCTTAGACACTGTTTTAAATAATTTTTTACAGAAATTTTTTTGAAAATATTATCAAAATAATTTTTATCTATAATTACATATTTAAGAAGTTGATTGAATAATAAAATATTATTTTTGTGGCCACTTTAAAAATTTTTTATGTACTTTTTTTTCTTTCTTTTAGATCAATTTTTTTTTTTTTTTTGCAATAATGGTAATGTTTTAATATTAGAAAATCTTGCAAAACTAGAAAGTGTTATTCCAGACAATAAAGATTTACATAGTTAACCATAAGATTTTTTAATAAAAAAAATCTCTGATTTTGTAGAACATTGTTATAAAATATTGTTATAAAATATTTTTATAGATATAATAAACAGCCCCATACTTCCCCATTCTTTTTAAATTCTTATAAATAAAGATACAATAAAAGACAAATGACCCCAAGATGCATTTCGTGGTGAACCAGCACTCATCAGTTGGCCCCGGTCACTATCTCTCATATATATCTCTATTATATGAAGAGTATTTATTTAGAGTAAATTGTTACATTTTCATTTACCATTGCCAAACTCCCTCCACTTACAACTTTGACGCCATCCATTTGAGATAAATACACTAATGATAATTACTAATCATTTTCGAAACTAGAGATTATCTCTAACACAGACCTCAGTTAAAGATTAATATATCTGATTTTTTAAAATTTACATACACACGGAGTTATTCACCTTTCTCTTTCACATGTGTAATATCTTTATACTTCCCCATTTTTTTTAAATTCATATAAATAAAGATACAATAAAAGACAAATAACCTCCGAGATGTATTTCGTGCTGAACCAGCACTCAACAGTTGGCCCAGATTTATTATATCTATAAAGATATTACACATGGGAAAAAAAGGTCAATAACTCCGTGTGTGTGTAAATTTTAAAAAAAATCAGATATATTAATCTTTAACAGATTTAAAGTTTATATCTTTGCTAGAGATAATCTCTAGTTTCGAAAATGATTAGTAATAATCATTATTGTATTTATCTGAAATGGATGGCGTCAAAGTTGTGAGTGGGGGGAGTTTGACAATGGTAAATGAAAGTGTAACAATTTATGAAATATTATTCTTCACATCTAAATCGTGATAAACAGAGCAGCCAAAAATTGAAAAAATATTAATTACAACAAACAATTTGCCAAGCGCTTAATATTTTTTCAATTTTTGACTGCTCTGTTTATCACGATTTATACATGAAGAATAATTTTCATTATCTGACAGAGTTTTTTGTATTATTTATTTGTTATAAAATATCTACATTTATTAATTAGTGCCCTAATATTACGTTTTCAAGACATTTTTACATCTATTATCATTCCAAGATGTCTATTATATTTTTCTTGTTCTATTTTTATCCATTGATTATTATCACGTATATACAATCATATGAATGTAGGGTATATATGAATCTTTATATATTTCATGTAAAGTGAACATATTAACATACATTTTCTTTTTCTCCATTTATATAAATTCTTTTGACAAAGCACCAACAGACAAAACTTTATTGACATTCTTTAACTTCAATATCAATATTGTTATTTATATTCATAATAATAATATCATCTTCATACTGATATATTGATCCTTCATTATTAATATTTCTTAGATCATTTATTTACTAAGGCTGTAACCTCAAAAATATGTGTGTAAAAATGCGATATTAGGGACCTCTACAGGTCTTAACCACAAACTTACACTTTGGAAGCTTGTGGTTAAGACCTGTAGAGGTCCCTAATGTCGCATTTTTACATGCATATTCTTGAGGTTACAGCCTTAGTAAATATTATTTACGTAATCAATGTATAATTACAACTTTAGATCATTTATGAAAAACAGAAACTACAATACACCAAATATAGAGCTTTGAGGAAGTCCATGTAAATTTTTTTGTTTGTTAGTTAATACATTTAATAGTTTTGATATAACTTACCTACCATTTAAGAAATTTTTTTTTAAAAAAGCAATTTTTCTTTAATTCCGTAATTTTCTAAACTGTGAATTAATTGTTTTGCTCAGTAGTGTCAAAAATCGTATAAAAATTTAAAAAATTACAGTTACATATTTTTTTATCATTTAATGCACTATTAAACTACTAAACATCACATGATCACCATTTCTTATGGTTGCTCATAACTGTTATCATAACAGGCAAAACTCTCTATACAGTAATGCCATTCAGTGATGTTTAATGGTTTAATACCAATCCTGCCTAATAGGATAGTGGTGGCTATGGTTATTAAAGAACCAAAGACACCAAAATGTATGGGTATTGAACTGAGTTCAGACCTATATGACTATATTAGCTAATGAGCTTAGATTGAAAACATTATTGTATTTTCAATTTCATTCTCATAGTTTTGTAGTTAAGTAGAGATAAAAGGTGGCTGCTGGAGGGTTGCATTAGATCCTAAGATCTAGATGCAGTGCTCTCAGATCCAATGCTCCTCACTGATGAAGGCCACAAGCCAGAAACTAGTCTCTGGATATTGGATGATTAGGCACTAGATAGGGATTTTATGCACAAGCCTTCTGGCATCCATTGATTACTCTGGCTTGCACTGATGGCACTACTGTAAGGAGAGTTTTTTGTTTTAATGCACTATTAATTGTATCCGCTTATCTCCAATAAAGTCGTTATTTTTCTTTCTTTTATGAATCCAAATTGATTTTTATTTAAAAATGTATTTTTATTTAATTTTTTTTTACTTATTTTATAGAAATAATTTTTTATTATTTTAGCAATTGAAGGAAGTTTAGATATACATCATGTAAATTATAATATCTGATAAAATATCAAAATTATTTTGATTGAATATATACCTGAATTCATATTAATTCTACATTTAATTATTATTTTATATACATCTTTTTTATTTAAATCAGGCATAAATATTGAATGAGTTTGGCTATTATATTTTTTGAAATATTAATATCATGATTACATATTTTTAATTTGTTAATTCTTTCTACAAAATCGTATTAAAAGTATTTTCCAGAAGAAACTATCATTTATATTAAAATATTTTTTTAAATTTTCATCATTTATAGAACCTTGTTTAGCAGTGTTTTATTTATTTTTCTTAAGTCTTTTTATGTCATCTCTGTTTTTATTTAAAACGTTATTATAAAGCAATCATTTCTCTGCTCTTATCTTAGAATTAATTTTATTTCTTAATGTCTTAAATTTAAGAAATACATCTTGATTATATATTTTTGCATTCTTTCCATAATTTGGTTTTTCTTGCATTAATTTCAATATTTTTTTTATTTATCCTAATTATATTGCATTTATTACTATTATTTTTAATCACAATGATTTCTTGTAACTTTTTGTATATATTGTTGGATGTGTTTTCAATCTTCTCATACTTAGTATTAAAGTCATTATTTTTTTATTCCATTCCAGTTAATTTTTGTATAATTTTTTTCTAATCAGTTTATTTTTATACAATATCAATCTATTTTCAATTATTTCTTATAATTTATTATGTTGTATTTTATTTGGAATAGAAATAAGTGTAAAATGACCAGCAATCTCTCCTTTAATAGCAGCAGTTAAAATATTTTTCAATAGGCTTGTATTAGTGTGACCAATATATGAAAAAATTATATTATTCATTATAATGTCTTCATTTTGTATATGTTTTAACATATCAAAGTACCCAATCAGTAGCTAATGTATGTATATAATCTTCAGAAGTTTTAAAATTTTTACATAAATCAGTATGCATATCATCTGAATATTTTATGCTTTTAGTTCATCTATAAACATTTTATAATCATGATGTACATTACTAGTAACATAACATTCTTGCAACTTAATTCAAAGTTATAAAATTCCGATACTGATTTAGAGTGGGCTCACGACAATTTTGAATTCTAAGAACTGCCCAAAGTCACCGCTAACACATCCAAGCATTGAATGACATCGAATAGTCTACATGTGGTCGCGATATGACCATTCGTTACAAAATTGCAATTTACATCAACAAAATTTTATAAGGACATCATGTGATCAAGTATAGATCCAAATTCAGATTAGAAGATCAAATTTGAACAATACTATTTTTTCTTGTCTCCATTTTTTTTCTAACTACATGTAACAAAGGAAGCATGCAACATCACAGTTTCTTTCTGATAAGAAAAAATCTGATTAATTATAAAATTAATGTGCTTTATTTCAACATGTTGTTACAGGCATATATTGTAATAAAATTTGTATTTTAAAAATTATAAGCTTTTAGTATTTCCAAATTATAAGCTTGGTTAGACCATACTTTTGCATTTTTTGGACAAAAAACATCCTTTCCCTTCTCCATCTATACTTCAGCACTTCACACAGTCATTATTGTAATTAAATTCATATTTTAAAAGTTATAAGGTATTAGTATTTTAAAATTATAAGCTTAGTTTGATCAATTTTGTTATTTTAACATGTGATTATAGGCATATATTGTAATAAAATTCATATTTTAGAAGTTATACGCTTTTAGTATTTTGAATTATAAGCTTGCTTTGATCAGACATCTGCATTTTTTGAACATATCATTGAAAACACCCTTTCTCCTCCCCACATACTTAGGTGCTTTACACCATCATTATTGTAATAAAATTTGTATTTTAGAAGTTATAAGTTTTTAGTATTTAGACTGTGCTCACCATCATTTTGAATTCTAAGGACCACCCAAAATTACCACTAACACATCCAAGTGACCTTGTGTGGATTATTCAATGTCATTTATTACTTGGATGTGCCAGCAGTGGTTTTGGAAAGTTCTAAGAAGTCAAAATTGTAGGGAGTGCAGTCTAAATCAGCACCCAAATTGCTTTAAAGTGGTTAAAATTGATTCTAGTTTTCCAGCTAAAATATTTTCTGTAATATAAATCAATATACCTTCACTTTCTCAATGACTTCTACAATAAACGATTTTTTTATATTATAAAGATTAACTTCTTTATTTTTTATATATTTCAGTTAATAATAGAAAATCAATTTGATTAAGAGTGTATAGGTGCAATTAATTCATACCAATTTTTTCTTATACTTCCAAGGATAACACGAAGAATATTATACATATAGTTTTCAATATTACATTCTTTAATTCCTGTTTCCCAATCTTCAAATATATTAAAGTTCTTTGCATTCTTATTTTCAATGTCTTCCAATATGCCATTAAAATTGTAAATGAAAAAAAAAAAATTAAATGTAAAAGAATGTAAACACATAAGAAAGTAAGCAAGAAGTATACATACATTTATAGTTTTATTGTTTTACTATATTTTTAGTTTTCCATAATAATAATTTTTATTATTTTGTTTAAGCTTCATTAATATATATTGTTTTATCTTCTTTATCTTGTGTAATTTTGTTAAATTACCTTTTTTTTAGCATAATTAATATCTTTAAATTCAATTTTTAAAATAGAATTTTTGGGACTTTGGGATTACTGCAATGTAAGGGAAATAGAAGGCCTTTTCACATCCACAATAAATGTGGAATGTTGAGACTATCAAATTGAAATAAAATAATCCCTGCAATATGGGGGAAAACATATTTTTCGTTATCAGCGTGATCTTTTTATTTTTGTAATGTTTTGACATTTTCAGTTATTGTCAGATTTCTAAATATCATAATAAAAATTAGTAATTAATATCTATTTTCTTTTCTTTTGGACTTTTTGTTTAATTTCTTTATAAAAAAACAATGTTTATTAGCACTAACATGAAAATCCCAACATACTTTGCAATGACGTCGTAGGTACTCAGAGGACAAATTTGTTCTGCAGTTCTCCATTTTGTGTGGTTATATTATATGTACAAAAAATGTTTTAACATGTAAATTCTTGTTCAATATTAGATGGTAAGTATCATAGAAATATAATTACATAAAAATCAAATTCATTTAATGATTCTTTGGTACATATTTATATTATAATTTTTTTCCAATAATGGCATCATCATTACTCACAATTTAATTTTTTTATAATTTTAAATGTTTTTTTTTAAAAAGTTGTCTTATTGAAAATGGTATATTCTGAATGCATGTATTTTGTTAAAAGTTGCAATATTTGTTTGAATTTCATTGTTGAAAGTTTCATTGTTAAAACTTTTTAAATGTCATACATATTTAAATTAGAAAATTTTTCCAATAACGGCATCATCATTATTTGCATTTTTTAAAAATTTTAAATGTTTTTTTTAAAAAAATTGTCTTAATGCATATCGTATATTTTGAATGCATTTATTTTGTTAAAAGTTGCAATATTTTTTTGAATTTTATTGTTAAAAGTTTCGTTGTTAAAAGTTTCTAAACATTATACATATTTAAATTAGAATTTTTTTCTAATAACAGTCTCATCATTACTCGCATTTTTTAAAAATTTTAAATGTCACTTATTTTTTTTTTAAAAAAAGACAAAAGTCATCTTATTAAAAATGGTATATTTTGAAAGCATCTATTTTGTTGAAAGTTGCAATATCTCTTTGAATTTTATTGTATTATGTGTTACTACTTTTTGCATTTACTTATTTTTAGAGTTGCAACACAGAGCATGTATTAGACCTGCTGGGTCTGTTGACAGTTATATCAACCTCCTGATAACTTTGTAGATCTTTCTAAAATACCAGTGTACACATTCTTTTTTTTTTTGCTAAAAAAGTCACATACACATCATTTTGGTCAGATCACCAGATTACAAAGTTATCAGTGAATTGATACAAATGTCAATGGGTACAGTAGGTCTAATATATGCTCCATGTTGCAGGTCTAATCCCAAAGTATCGAATTTGTTTATTCAGCAAATCTATTAAAATCCTTTATGTCCAATTTATGCCAATACAATATATCATAAATTGATTTATCTTGTTACATTACGTTTTCAGATGTGAATAACACATTTTTAACATGTCTATTTTTGTGTATGTAGATGCTTCCCCAGTGGTTTAATTCTGTAGACTTAGCAATCATCTTCTTTATTTGAAGTTTTTCCAAGTGGCATTTACTAAATAATCTGGAGTGATTAAATTGTCTCTTTGTTTGATTTTTTCTACAATTTTCCTTAGTTCTATTCCCTGCGAATCTACCAATTTCCCCGATAGTGATTTTACATTGTATGCACCACAATGCGAAGTACATGAAAATTGTAAGCCTTATTTCTGCATACATGCCTTGTTTGATGCATCTTTTAATGGGTATAAATTGCCCAAATGGATTGTTTATTGATCTTGTAATGAGTGTTCTATGGTAGTTTAAATTATTGCATCTTATAAATATATCATCAATGGATTCCTCTTCCCTGCTGCACATCTGCCATATAGGATCAATTTTCTTTATGTTTCTTTGGTGTGCCAGGAAGGCATTCATGGGAAGGGAGTCCAAGTTATATTTGATTATGAAATCTGGTATTTTGGTTCGATGAACCAACAATGAGATTTATATATTAGTTGTTGATTGGTGATATCCAATTTTCCATCGATTGTGTGTTTCTCTCCATTTAGTAATTTATGTGTTGTCCAGTATTCTATTTGATTTGTGATTGGGTTTTCTTTTAAATCAATTACCTTTTCTATATTTGTATATAGAGACTCAATCTACTTGTTGTTAGCTGGTGGGGGCCAATCCATAGGGGTAATGTCATCTTTGGGTGATAAGGTTGGGTATTTGTTTGCTATATTAAATAGTTTTGTTAGCAATGTTATCTTCTTTAGCTGACAAGAATTCCATTAATTCTTTGAATTAATCAAAATGATACTTTAAGTCATTAAACAAATTAACTTTTGTTTCCATTCTTCCTATCATTTTTTAAAAAAATTCAACCATTTCTTCTCCAAGAAAATTATCAGACTGATTTTCAATCTTGGAGACTTTTTGATTTTTTTTTTTGCATTCTTGACATTTCCACCATTTTTTATTGGCGTTATTCATATTTCTATAAGCAGATCCTTTCAATCCTGAATAATCAAAATGTTTGACAAATCCCGTTACATTAAACAAAATCTTTTCCAAGAGATAAATGATGTATGTTATCCATATTTAATGTATATATTTTAATACTAATATCCAAATCAATGTCACAAAAACAATAATCACAACAATAGAGATCTCTTTCTTTTAATGAATAATATTTTATTATAACTTATAATTTCTTTTTTTTTAAATATTGATATATAACTAAAAACGTCTTATGTATATAGAAATAAAAACAAAATCCACATCGTTAGAGTAGAAAACAAAAAAAACCATTATTATCATAATAATAAAAACCATGTGAAGTAAAATGTCATATCTTTATTTGTGTATTAATTATAAAACTGTAGCAATATTATTATCATTACCATAAAAAATTAGATATTTAAAAAGATCTTACATGTATATATTATTACAGTAGCTCAGTAGTGCAGTAGTGATATCAATAATAAATACCATTTTGTATTGATTCAGGAAAAAATTAAAACATTAGTCCTGCTCTGATGTATTACTCCAATGATGTTATTACTGTAAGTTTTTGATCTTTAATATAATGTCTCCAGGTAATGTACAGACAAACTTAATTGATAAAATTTGTTCACATTTACCATGGAGTCATTATTTTAAACATATTGCAAACACAGAGTAATACATCACCAGGTGTAATACATCATAGCACATGTAATATGAAAAAATAATGGAGACATATATTAATTATGGAAAAAAGGCAAAAAGTCATTAAAAAATTAAATAAACAGGCACTTATGAGTTGTGCATTTATTGGACAACACTGCATGCCACTGAAAACATCCTTCCCCCTCCATGCACATTGCAGCATTTTGCACCATTCTAAACCACATGTTTAATCTAAAAAAAAAAAAAATGGGGAATTTAACTTTAAAGTAAAAAAGTGTAACTTTAAGGTAATATTTTAAAAATTATTTCTAAAGAAAAACAAATATTTCTGTAAAAAAAGACAAAAACAAATATTTAAGATTTTAAAACATTTAGCAGAAATAAATAAAACATAAATATATAACAACATTTAACTAAAAATGTATTTTTAAATTAAAAAAAAAAGTACTTACAAATGATAAGAGTCACTATGGTGGACTGAACTGTGTAGTGTGTTCTGGAATGGAAAGGACAGTGTGATAGCACAAAATGTTACTGGCAGCACATTTTTTAATCTCACAGGTCACCATGTATATATATTAATCATTGACATGGATTAATCATGCCAGTATTTTGGTTGCCATGACATTGTTAACTTAAACTTTGAATAAATATTACTGACTGAAAATGTCACCAGAGTAATATGTCACAGCAGGACTAATACCAAAGTATCAAAAATTCCTTATGAACAAATAAGAATTCTTAAGTGTTTATATTGAGAAAATATTTTTGTATTTTTTTATATCAGTGTTAAGAATTTTTTTTACAAGTATTTTGTATGTAAGATTATTTCTTTATGAAAATGTTTACAAATCTTTTCAATATTTCAATAATCTTATTTTTTAATATTGTAAAAAAGAATTTTACAAATGTATTTTTAATATTAAACATTTGTATGTAAGATTGTATTGTTAATAATATGTGTAAGCATGCACACATATATACCACTGAGAGCATGGCCTTTATGCAAAAATTCACAATAGTGATCAAAATCAATTTGTACCCACTATTTTTATTTACAATCAATTATTCACTATAATGATCATAAAAAATATACAAAAAAAATGTTTGCCTGACATTTTGTAACATTGATGACATCATAAGATAGTTAATCATAGTGACTTTCATGCTGAAACTATTTGATACATAGTTTATTTATAATACACAAATGTTTTAAGTCAATAAACATCACATGATCACTATTTCTTATGCTTGCTCTTAACTGTTATTAAAATAGGAAAAACTCTCTATACGTATATGACTATATAAGCTGATAAGCTTGGATTGAAAATATTATAGTGTTTTCAATTTAAGTCTCATAGTTTTGTAGTTAGTTAATTAGAGATAAAAGGTGGCTGCTGGAGGGTTGCATTAGATCCTAAGATCTAGGTGCAGTGCTCTCAGATCTAAGGCTCCTCACTGACAAAGGCCACAAGCCAGAAACTAGTATCAGGATATTGGATGAGTAGGCACTAGATGAGGATTTTATGCACAAGCCTTCTGGTATGCCTTGATTACTCGGGCTTGCACTGAGTGGCAATACGTATAGAGTTTTTCCTGTTTTAATACACAATGTTACAGTGCTGTATTTTGATTATAAACTTAAAATACAATTAATGAATGTATAACATTTTATTTAATTTTTATCCTGCATTTTTACAAGACAATTAATACTTCATTAATAACATATACAAAGTAAAGATTTTTATCATTAATGACTACAAAAACAAAAAGATAAAAATATTCATTCACTATATGAATAAAACCATTCATGTTAACATCATGTGATCACTATATGAATGTAAATCAACATAGTACTGTATCAAAAAATATCAAATTCATTCAGTGTAAAACTAAAAAGGTACAGTACTTATTGTAACACTAGCAAGATATATGTTCGAAAATGCACATATATATCTGCATTACATATTTGATAATTTCAAAATAAACAAATTATTAAGAAAAATGAGAATAGTTAAAAAAAATAATATATTTAAAAAGTAGATTTTTAAAATGTAATTTTGTAAAAATAAAAGATTGCATCATATTTTTTTTAGAATAGAATAAAACAATTTATTAAGAGTGGGGTGGGGAAAAGAATAAGAAGAAATAGAGATTTAAAACCTGCTATCTCTTCTTATATTAATTAAAAGAAAAAAAGAAATGTTTAACAAAACTTAATAAATGTAAAATAAAATTAGTGTATAAAAGAAACTTTTGTGAAATATCTCATCAGTAGGAATGCAATTTTTATTTAGAAAGATTTCTGGATGATAAGATATTAGATTAATCTAATAAAGAGTAGATAAAACAAAATGTAAAAATTAATTAAAATAGATTTAAGTTATGATAAAAATTAAAACTATGATAAGGAAATAAACAATGGGAGAGTTTAGATGTAAAAGTTGCAGCTTGGCTATTGTTATATTCATTGCTTGATTCATTCAGATATCCAGACAGAAATTCTATCTTTGAAAAGTTGTTGCAAGTTTCAAGTTTACCATTTCATTGACCCTTTCATCACTGAGGGCATAGTTAATGTGACTCTCAGTGAGCCAATCATTAGTGCTGCAGACAATATTAATGCAGAAGCCACAGAATTAGCAACATGCATTGCTAGAAAGCCACAGGAGTGTTTGGCTAAGCTTCATGCCCTGAGTCCCCAGTTTTATTATTTGTCTTTACCTGGAACCATGCAGAAACTGTGAAGTAGACACAGCTGCATTGTCTCTCTCCCATTATCAACACAAAGAATGGAAGAAAAGCCAGGAAATCATCAATGTAGACCAAAAGGCCAAACAATTGGAAAGTAATAATAATAAAAACCTAGGTAAATAAAATTTCAATAAACTGTTTAGACATATTGATTATTGAAGTGACAAGAACTTTAATGAAAGACCATCATAAATTTAGCCTTAATGTAATCATTTATATTTTCTTTATGTGTTTTATTATGTTATGTTATATTAAATATGTGTGCATGAATAAATAATAATGTTTGCTTAATTGTTATTTGGTTAATTCTCTCTCTCTTGTCACTGCATCACTATTAATTTAAGGGTAAAATGTATGTGTTAAGTAAAATGCACTGGACCCCCTGATAAAGAGTAGGAATTAGCTTGGGATATTTCAAATCCTTGATTCATGTGTCTGTTGTCCACACATGCTTATTCTTTATACAATATTTTTGATTAATGAAAAGTTTTGGGAAACCAATTGTCTTTGCTAAGCAGAGGGAATGTGTATATTGTAGTAGGACAACTTGCAAGTGGAATTAGTTATTCAAAAAAATGCATGATCAAAAAAAGTTTAGTGATAATCTCTTATAGATCCATTAGTAAATTTATAGATTGCAATGTGTGTTTATGCATGTGCTAGATATTATACATGCATAAGCTAAGTATACTTGTTTAAGAAATGAAAAGGGAATAGATATATAGAGTTAAACATGCTATTAAATATTTAATAAAAGAAAATTAGTCTATAGATTTTATAATGCTAACAAATATTGAATAAAGTAAATGTATTTTATAAAATTATAATTAATAGATGATAATTTGTATAATAAAAGGCAAGAAAAAGAATATTAGTTAATTGATTAAGTTTTATTGGGTTCTAACAAATTGTTTGATTTGAGGAAATTTGCTGTATATTATGACTATTCAGATTTATTTTCTAAAATAGATTTAAAGAAATAATTTGTTTTTTTTTTTAGCAAATTGAATGGCAAATCTGCATACATTATTACAAATTATAAAAAAATAAAAACAACAAAATTATAGAATAAATTTTAAAGTACAATCAGGATTTTCTTTTTTTCAAATCATTATAATAAATAAATATAAAATTATTTTTTTATTGTATAATTATTGATAAAATAAACATATACTGTAAAAATATTTTAAAATGTGAGATCATGAGATATAAATAGATCTGAAGGGAAAACAATAGTTTAGTTTAAGTTTTGATTCAAAAAGAATAATGCAAATTAATTTTATGAATATAGTAGAAACCAGTGATTAAAATAGTTTCAGAATAGCTTTGCATAGCCATGCCTTGCTGATTGTTTCAAAGTATTTTTCATTACTCTATCCATCTCAACAATTATGATGATATTAGCTAGCAAAGAACTATTTACCATGTGTGGGTAAGAAAACCACAAATGCAGTCATCAAAAGACTTGAACTATACAGTGAAATTCAGACTTGAACATTGTGCATAGAATATTATATCATCTTTAAAAAAGGAAACCATGCTACAACAAAAGAAATAAATTCTATTATAAGATTGGTAGTATATCAAAATTGGGTCTCATCTACAGTGTTTACCATCACTAATGTCCAAAGAAGATAATCACAAATTAGGTTTGGATTGATAAAGATTATTATTAAAGAACTGCATATATATATATTAAATGTAAGATACCCAAAAAAACTGTGATTTATGTAAAACTTTAAAACATTTTTTATTATGGTAAATCTCTCTTTATATTTAACCATAAGGTCTTACATTATTATTATTATTATTATTATTATTATTATTATTATTATTATTATTATTATTATTATTATTATTATTATTATTATTATTATTATTATTATTATTATTATTATTATTATTATTATTATTATTATTATTATTATTATTATTATTATTATTATTATTATTATTATTATTATTATTATTATTATTATTATTATTATTATTATTATCGGTGTTCTAGATTAAAGACGTGTTCAATTTTTTCTCTCTTGCTTTTGTTTTGTTTTACTGTATTTTTATTTATAAATATTAATTTTTATTGTGTTCAGTAAAATAGGATTTAATTGGATTTGCCTATAAAATGTCTTTCTGCAAGATTTGTCATGATTTACTACCAAAAAATGGAAATTTTGTTTCGTGTATGGGCTGTAGCACCAGTTTTCATTACACGTGCTCAACGTTAGGAGAGGCTACCTATAGACGAATGTCTTTAAAAAAAAAAGCAGGAATGAAGATGTAATGTTTGTAGAATTCCACCTGATAGTGATGGTTCTGTTATGGTAAATAATAGTGATTCTTCGAATTTGATTTTAAGTGATATTTTGGAAAAATTAAAATTACTTCCGGTTATACATACGGCAATTTCAGAGCTTACAATTACGGTTGCGAAGCTTCAGGTTGACATGGATTTTTTGCGGGGTAAAGTTGATAAAAATAATGATAATTTACTACGATTGTCAAATATGTATGATTCTTGTGAAAACGAAATCACTTTGTTAAAGGAAAAAATTGACTCTATGGAACGTTTACGGTTGGATTGTGAAATTGAAATACAAGGTGTTCCCTTTTGTGAAAATGAAAATTTATCTTTAATTGTAATGAAGTTGGCGGAAAAACTTGAAATTGAAAACTTTACTACTAATTGTATTGAGAATGTTTATCGGACAAAATCTAAATCTAATAATATAGCAGGTTTTATTGTTACTCGTTTTGCTTCACGAAATTTAGCTAAATCATTTTTATTGAAGAGAAATGTTATTAAATCGGTTTCTGATTTTTTGTTAATGGAATCTAGTCAGCGTGTATATATTAATCAACATATAACTCCACATATTAGACAGCTGTTATGGAAGGCTAAGCAAAAAATGCGTGAACGTAAAGGTATGGCTTTTATACGTAATGGATTGGTTTATATTAGAAATGATTTAAATTCTCCGTGTGTTTTAATTAAAAATGAATCTGAGTTGTCAGCGTTTTGAAATTTATTTCCTAAAGTGAAGCTTGATGCATTTTATTCTCATGATGAAACTTTGTCTAATTTAAATGTTTTTCATATGAATATACGAAGTGTTAGATCTAATTTCGATGAATTTGTTGTGTATTTAAATGATTTTCCTGCCGGTTTTTATGATGTGATAATTTT
The DNA here is from genome assembly GCA_028023455.1 of Epiperipatus broadwayi. NCBI lineage: Eukaryota > Metazoa > Onychophora > Udeonychophora > Euonychophora > Peripatidae > Epiperipatus > Epiperipatus broadwayi. The sequence continues at coordinate 6,543,327 of JAQFVV010000036.1, read as the reverse complement.
AACTGAATCTTGGATTTCCATTGAAGAACAGCATTTATATGTTCTGGATGGCTATTCAAATATTCTTTCTCCTCGTGCGTCTTCACGTTCAGGTGGTGTATTAGTTTTTGTGAAAGAAAACATTAAATTTACGTATCATAATCCATTTCTTGCCTCTGCAGAATGTGTTTTGATTCATCTGAATTTACCTTGTTTTGTGTTAACTATTGTTGCTTTATATAGATCGTGCACAAGTATCATTTTGGATTTTATAGCTGAACTTGATGTGTTATTGTCTGATTTACATACTACTTCAGTAATTCTTATGGGAGATTTAAATATAGATTTATGTAATAATCTACATGGGCCTACCGTACGATATTTGAATTTGCTTTATAGTTATGGTTTTAATCAAGCTATTTTTTCACCTACTCGTATTACGAAATCTTGTCAATCAATTTTGGATCATATATTTGTCAGATTAAACCAGAATCAAAGTTATGAATCGTCTGTACAAAATATTTTTATTTCGGATCATTTTGCAACTGTGTTGAGGTTATTAAATTGTAGACCACATGTAAATACTCATTTATATATTAATAAGTTATCACATAATAAACTAAAAATGTTATTATCTGATCAGAATTGGGATTATGTTTTTGCTCTGCATGATGTTGATTCAGCATTTTTAAAATTTCAAGATATTTGTAAATCTTTAATTGCAAAATCTATGGTTAGTTTTAAATTGACTAGCAAAAACCGCAAGCGCTCAGCCTGGATAACGAATGATTTGATTGGAAAAATTAATCAAAGAAATCATTTAAAATGTTTGGGTGGAGATTTGTTGACTTTGAGGAAATTGAATACTGAGATTAAATATGATATTCGGAAATTAAAATTTCAATATTATCAAAAATATTTTAATGATAAAAATATTTCTTTGAAATGGAAGTTGATAAATTCTCTTGTAAAGAAACCTTTGTCAAGTCAACTTAAATTTATAAAACACAATGATAATTTGATTGAAGTAGAAAATAATCAAAAATGTGTTGCTGACTTGTTTAATAATTTTTTTTCAGATCTGTCAATAGATAGAATACCAGTACAAGAATTGTCTTTTGCTGATTCTTGTCTAAATTCTTTTTTGTGTACAGATGTTACTGATTTGGATTTGTCTGGTAAAATTGATCTCTTAAAGAATGTTCATTCAGCTGGTCTAGATAAGTTAACACCAAAGATTCTTAAGGAAAATAAGTCAGCTTTCATACCTGTTCTTGTTTATTTGTTTAATCTTTCCTTAAATGTTGGTTTGTTTCCTACTTGTTTGAAGGTTGGTTTTATTACACCTGTTTTTAAAAAGGGTGATCCTGTACAGCTTGACAATTATAGACCAATATCTATTATATCTGTAATATCCAAATTGTTAGAGATGGTGGTTAAAGAGAAAATGATGTCATTTTTATCTAAAAATAATATTTTATCTGAACATCAATATGGATTTATTTCTGGTAGAAGTACCTTGGACACTTTCTATAGTCATGTAAACAATTTGACAACTTCACTAGATAAGGATTTTAAAACTGTTGCTATTTATTTAGACTTGTCTAAGGCATTTGACTCTGTATCTCACAAAATTTTACTTAAGCGTTTATATTCATATGGTTTTCGTGGTGGATTTATTTCATGGTTTGCGAGTTACTTAAAGGATAGAAAACAAGCAATAAATATTTCTAGTGTTGTAAGCTCTTTTATAACAGTTAACCATGGTGTACCACAAGGTTCAGTTTTGGGTCCCATTTTATTTATAATTTATATAAATGATTTATTTTCTTTACCTTTAGAATCTAAGATTTATGGTTTTGCAGATGATATTGCTTTATCTTATACTGCAGTTTCATATAATTTTGTTGAAAAAATAATTAATGATGATTTAATCCTAATTAGTAAATGGTTAGCATTTAATAATTTATCAATTAATCTGAGTAAAACAAAAGCTATTAATTTTTCTTATAGGTCAAATATTCATTCTCTTAACATTACTATTTGTAATAAGTATTTTTGGCATTGTAATAGCACTTGTACTTGTGCTAACATTTCTTTTGTTGATAATATTTGCTATCTAGGTATTTTTATTGACTCCAGACTATCTTGGTCAAACCATATTGACTTCCTTTGTTCTCGTTTACGTAAATTAAATTATATGTTTTTCTACATATCTAAATTTTTTCCTCGGTCAGCTTTGATTACTTTATATATTTCTTCTTATCAAAGCTTATTATGTTATAATATATCAGTTTGGGGGAACTGTTCTACTTTTGCAATGACTACATTGTCTGTTTTACAGAATTATACAATGCGTATCATTTTTGGTAGATCACGTGCCACATCTGTTAAAGATATTTATGCCACTTTTAATATACTAGATGTTTTCCATTTGTATAAATATAGAGTAATTCTTGATATTTATTGTAGGAAACTTCATTTGGATACTAAATCTTCTGTTGTAAATACTCGTTTATCTACTAAATATCAGCTAGTTTTACCTAATTTTCTTAAAACATCTAGTAGGAAGCAATTTAGTTATAATGGTCCTAAATTATTTAATATGTTTATAAGAGATTGTTCTGTGAATTTAATGAGCACTAGTTATTTGATTTTTAAAAAGCATTTGTGGCACTGGTTATATTATGCTAAGCATTAGTTTTATTTTGTTTATTTTATTTTATTTTTGTTTATACTGTATGTTATGTTGTAATTATTTACTACTGTTATTGAATTTCCAAATGTAATATCTGTATAATTTTAATATTTTATGTTATATATATATATATATTTGTATTTTATTAGTGTTTTTTTAGTAAATACTTGTTTATCTACTAAATATTAGTTAGCTTTACCTAATTTTCTTAAAACATCCAGTAGGAAGCAATTTAGTTATAATGGTCCTAAATTATTTAATATTTATTTATAAGAGATTGTTCTGTGAATTTAATGAACACTATCTTATTTGATTTTTAAAAAGCATTTATGGCACTGGTTATATTATGCTAAGCATTAGTTTTATTTTATTTTTGTTTATACTGTATGTTATGTAATTATTTACTACTGTTATTGAATTTCCAAAAGTAATATCTGTATAATTTTAATGTTTTATGTTATATTTATCCTTTTTTTTTTTTTTTTGTATTTTATTAGTGTTTTTTAGTAAATACTCGTTTATCTACTAAATATCAGTTAGCTTTACTTAATTTTCTTAAAACATCCAGTAGGAAGCAATTTAGTTATAATGGTCCTAAATTATTTAATATCTATTTATAAGAGATTGTTCTGTGAATTTAATGAATACTATCTTATTTGATTTTTAAAAAGCATTTATGGCACTGGTTATATTATGCTAAGCATTAGTTTTTTTTTTTTTTTTTGTTTGTTTATATTATATGTTATGATGTAATTATTTACTACTGTGATTGAATTGCCAAATGCAATATCTGTGTGATTTTAATATTTTATGTTATATTTATACTTTTTTTTTTTTTTTTTTGTATTTTATTAGTGTTTTTAGTTGTTACATTTAAATTCCTCACACAAGATTTTTCTTGTATGGAATTTATCTCACTGTATTATACATTTATTTGTTTGCTTCATAATGAATAAATAAATAAATAAATTATTATTATTATTATTATTATTATTTGATATTTTGTATTGCTTTTATTTTTTGATCTTCTAGTGGATACAAAAGCATAAGCAACAATTACCTATTTTATTTCTTTATTGCACATAAATTGACAGCTTATTTTATTAACTAATTTAGTTTTTTTTTGTTTTTCAAACTCATTTCAAACATATGCCAATCATATCCATTAACACTGAAAAATCACGCAATCCACTGTGGCACATGTGGGGATAAGGGTATAATTTAATATGATAATGATCAGTATTATTAAGATATCCAGAAGTAAAAATTTCAATTTAGAAAATTTGGTGCTGAAAATTAATTTTAAATTGAATTTAAAAAAAGAAATTAAAAAATACTTTTTGAAAAATTGTAGTTAGTTTAACTTTCAGTGCTAAAGTTCGTTTGATCACCACCGCCAAATAAAATAGTTGGTTATATTAATGAATATATTTAATTTGATTTCATTAACCATTTCTAATTATTTATATTTTCTATATTAATATCCATTATAGTATATATACATTTGTGCGCATTTTTAATTCTTATTAAAAGAAAAATTGTATCAGAACAAAAACAAATTTACTCAATATAGTTTCATTTTATTAAAATGTTTAAAAAGATATTGGTGAATTAATGTTTTTATTGTATTGCAAACCGTAATACTTTTTAAATTCTTCATTTTATTTTTGTTATTATTCATTGAATAATTTTCATCATGAATCCATACCTTTTCCCAATTGATTTGAAACTCATATTAGATTTTAAATTAGAAAAAAATGATGTATATATATATGTAGTGCAATTATTTTTACTATGTAAAAAATGTAATAATGATCTCTGAAAACAATTTCTATCCTATTCTAATGCTGACATCAATAGTAAACTTGAGTATTAATTAAATAACATTTAGTGCTATTATAACAATATCTTCAACTAGTTTTTGGTTTATGGCCTTCATTAATGAGGAGCTTGACTATTGCACCTGTATCTTTTGGACCTACTATTTATTTAATTAAAAACTTGAAATTTATATACACTTAATATTTTGGATCCAACACAATTGTCTCTACTATCTAGTATGTATTAATTATTCAAGCTAAACCACTAAACATTACATGATCATCATTTCTTATGCTTGCTCCTGTTATTAAAACAGGCAAACTCTTATACAGTAGTGCCAATCAGTACAAGCCAGAAAAATCAATGGATACCAGAAGGTTTGGGCATAAAATTCCTATCTGGTGCCTACTCATTCAATATCACCAGACTAGTTTCTAGCTTGTGGCTTTCATCAGTGAGGAGCCTTGGATCTGAGAGCACTGCTTCTAGATCTTAGGATCTAATGCAACTCTCCAGCAGCCACCTTTTATTCCTATTTAATTACAAAACTATGATTCTTCCATCCAAGATCATTAGCTTATATAGTCATATAGGTCTGAACTCAGTTCAGTACTTATACATTTTGGTGTCTTTGGTTTTTTAATAATCATAGGACTATTAGGCAGGATTTCTGTCTGAATACTAGGGCTGAATGGCCATTGTGAGCGAAAAGGTAGCCAAGTATCTGATTTAGACAGTATTGTTAAGAAGTTGACTTTTTAGTATGTCATTCTGCCATCATAAACAGCTCTTCCCCCCTGCACGTGCACACACACTGAAGAAAGGTACGGCAGTAAACATGGGCAGTAGGTGTAATAGGTAAGTACTTATTAAAATAAAAAAAATCATAAAATGACAACCTTTTGTATTATTGATTGACATTTTGTTTTAGAAGGAAGAAAAAGTTTTTTTGAAATATAATTGTATATATGTTATTAAACCATTGATTTTAATAACAATAGGTTTACTAATTTAATCAATGATTGAGTTTACTCAATAAGATATTTGACAAGTTGTCATCAATTGTTTTTATTTTCTTTTGTTCTTATGACACATTTAATAATGTCATGATTTTCATTAACAAATCTGTCATTTGTTCGCTAGCCTTTTTTATTACAAAAAAAGTCTTGTATTTTCTTATTCGATAGGAACAAATATAATTATGAGAAAACACTTAAAAAATGTTGAACAAGAAAAGTGCATCAACCATTTTATATTATTAACTGACAAAAAAAATGTTACAAACGATTACATCTATCAGACATCTTACATATATTGTAGATATATTTTTAGTACATTCTTTGTGTGTTTTTTAAACAAAAAAACTGTGTTATTTATTTAAAATTTTGTTAAACAAAAAGATATGAATTATTTGCTTTGAATTACAGTTTTGCATGTATGATAAATATTTTTACAAAATGACAAAAGCAATATTTTTTCTCACTCTTGTTGCTACTGTTGCAATAACTTCTGTAAGCATAAAGAAAAAAATGATCTATCATATGATGTTACAAAGGGTTAAAACAAATTGTAGCCAAAGAATAAAGGTGGCCATGGTTTCTAAAAAAACAGACATCAAATATATAATACTGAACTGATTTCGGATCTATAGACTATATAGAATAGCTTGGTTTGAAAACAATTATTTTTAGATTGGGTGTATAGTCTTATAGTTAAGAAAAAAGATATAGGATTAACACTAGAGGGGTGGTGCATTAGATACAAAGAAGCACTGCTCCCTGATTAAAAACACCAAACTGATGAAAGCCATAAGCTAGAAACTGGTCTGGTCATATTGTATTGAAAGGCATAGAATAGGGGTTATGATTCACACAAACTGCTAGCATCTATTGATTACTAGAGTTTGTACTAGGTAGCACTGTTGAACAAGCTGTTGTGATAAAAATGGGAATCATCATCATTTCAATCATTATTGATTCATGGCAAGATGAAATTGTCCAACTTTAGTCCAATATCTCCAATAATTATCTCCATGTTACACTAGCAAACTTCCTTATATCCTCTATCTATCTCACATGTGGTCTCTTTCTATATCTTTTACAATATCCCTTGATCCAGTTTAAAACTTTGATTATGTCCATCCCAGACACATTTCAGTTTCTTAAGTTTTTTATCTGATATCAGTGATATCTATTTGTTCTCTTACCAATACATTTCATTTCTGATCTTTTCTTATTGCACTCTTAACATCTCAACATGTGGCATTGAGTAATCTAAAATTTCTGTATTGTTCTTTTGTTAAGCATCTATGTCTCAGATGCATAAATAAGATCTGATACAACACATGTCTTTATTTTTTTCAAGTCTTAGATATTCTGAAAAACTGTTATGATGATTTTTGAAGTAATAGTGAGTGTGGGTAAAACCTAAAGTTCTTACATTATTTATTTTCTTTCTGAATATTCATCAGTGATTACTAGAGAAACTTTAAATGAAATTTGTTTGCTATCTTTGTTGTTGTTTGTTGGATCAATTACTTCAAAAAATTATTATTAAATGAATGGCAAAACTCTCCATACAGTAGTGACACCCTGTGCCAGCCAGAGTAATCAATGGATGCCAGAAGGCTTGGGCATAAAATCCCTATCTAGTGCCTACTCATCCAATATCCACAGACTAGTTTCTGGCTTGTGGCCTTCATCAGTGAGGAGCCTTGGATCTGAGAGCACTGCACCTAGATCTTAGGATCTAATGCAACCCTACAGCAGCCACCTTTTATCTGTATTTAACTACAAAACTATGAGAATGAAATTGAAAACCCAATAATATTTTCAATCTAAGATCAATAGCTTATATAGTCATATGGGTCTGAACTCAGTTCAGCACCCATACATTTTGGTGTCTTTGGCTCTTTAACAACCATAGACACCACTGTCATATTAGGCAGGTTTGGTGTTAAACCACTAAACATCACATGATCACCATCTCTTATACTAACACATAATTGTTACTGAACAATTATGTGCTAGTATAAGAGATAGTGATCATGTGATGTTTAGTGGTTTAACACTGATCCTGCCTAAATGAATGGGGGAGATGAAATAAAGCTTTTCATAAAGTGAAATGCATCGACTAACTCACATCTGTTTAAGGGAAGAAATGTTCACACATTGCTTATTTGTTAAATTTTTAAAAGCCACTATAGCATGCCTTGCATTTTCTTTTGTTTAATGATAAATTATAATTAATAAAAAACATTACACAAACATTTCCCATTAAAATAGGTAAAGAATTTTGTAGCCTCTTTCCCAATTGAGCAATTACAAGAGAAGTTTTATAGGTGTTACAATAATGCCATTGTATTGAAATGGGTGCAATAATTCCATTTTAAAAAAATATTTTTAAGTAATTACATTAGCAATAACATGATAAAAATAAATGTTTTAAAACATTAACTTCTCACAAATAACTTGTTTACATTTTCTATTAACAAAAATAGCCTCTCTTGTTTTTGTTCAATAAAGAAATATTTACACTATATTATTATTTAATTTTTTTAATACTTATTAACAACTAAGTCATATTATATATATATATTGTACTTTACTACACAGTTCAACAATTAGGGATTTAGACAGGATTTATTTAAGGGAAGAATTTTAAATTTTCATACCTAGAAGCCATTAAAACTCTGTATTTTATTTTATTTATTCATAGGTTATGTTGGATAACTATAAAAAAAATCAAACACTTGGTTTGCACCACTAGATACATTTTTTAGATTTTTTTAATAGTGCATTCATGTAGCAGTTTTATTACATCATAAAAATTTAAAAAAAAATATTTTGTTTTGCATTATGTTTTTCACTCATTCTGTTTTGCTTAGATTTGCATTGTAGTGTAGATTATGAATCAATTATGAGTTTTTAGCTAGACAGCAAGTAAAAAGCTAATATTGCATTAAAAAAAGACCCCATCATTATTAAAAATAGCAAAAGCTATTTAATAAAAAGTGTAAAAAGATAATACACCATAATTAAAAAAAAAGATAAGATTGCTATTAAAAATCATTTACACAAGACAGTAGGAGAATCAATCCTAGGATCCCACATTTTGGAGTTGGTCATTCCATTACTACTCTAATTGGAAAAAGATAAATGACTTATAAAACATTGTTGATAAACATAATTTGATTACAAAAAGAATTACGGTATTTATGAAATACATTTTTAAAATATATTTATTTTTAAATAAATTATTAATAATAATGTGTATAAATTAGGATATTTAAATAAACAAAGCAAAACTCTCCATACAGTATTGCCACCCTGTGCGTGCCAACCAGAGTAATCAATGAATGCCAGAAGGCTTGTGCATAAAATCCCTATCTAATGCCTACTCATCCAATATCCTCATACTAGTTTCTGGCTTGTGGCCATCGTCAGTGAGGAGCTTTGGATCTGAGAGCACTGCACCTAGATAAAATAGTGATCATGTGATGCTTAATGATATTTAAATAAGTGATTTGAAAATCTAAATATTTTTATTTAAAGATAAATTTTATTAATCATAGTGATAAAAGGGCATCGGCGCTTTTGCTTTTGTGTAATAAATAGAGTATATGCAGTATATTTGGAGGCTCAAGCAATTGTCACGTATAAGTAAAGATATATTTCAGTTATACTTAAATTAAAAAAGTCATATTTTTAACAATAAAGTAATTTAAAAATCTAAACATTTACATGTAAATTTTATTAATTATCATGACAAAATGGCATCAGCATGTTTGGTTTAGGACAATAATAAGAGTACATATAGTAGTATATTTCAAGCTTGAGTTTCAAAATTCAAGGCTCAAGCAATTGTTATTAATAAGTTTAAGGAAAAAAGAATTCCACTCATATTTAAATAAAAATATTTACATTCAGAACATATTTCTAATGATACACTTATTCAAAAATATAAACATTTTCATTTACATATAAATTTTATTAATTAATTATCTTCGCATCTTGGTATCCCAGTGATGAAGCAACTATCTGCCCCACATAACCTGCACATAGTGGCCCTGTCTCACTGTTTTAAAAAAAGTCTAGGTTTTTGAAAATACATTAAATTTGTTACCAGTGGAAAAAAAAAAACAGTAACTCTTTAACGTAAGGAAGAATTATTTCACTTTCAGGCAAAACTTTTTCGTTTTCATTACCTTTCTGTCTCACATCATTACTAATATATAAAGTTTTCTTTACTATGAGTTCATTGTAAACTATTAAAGAATAGGATATTGTTAATTACAGATATTTTTGGAAAGGATGAGCTTTGTCAGATAATCATATCAAAAGATTTGTAATCAAGATAATTTGAGTTTAATTATTTAGTTTTCATATTTCTTAATTCAAATTTTATGTTTATTATAATAATATAATTACATCTTTATTTCAAAGTTATAAATGAGTATTGTATCATTGATATAATAACTGGTAAGATATGAAGAGATACATGTTGGGAGTAACAAGAAGAGATCGAAAACCCAATATATGGGTAGGAGAACAAACAGGTGTTACTGACCTCATTGAAAAAATGAAAAGACTGAAGTGGAGTTGGGATGGACATAGAAGAGATAATAATAGATGGACAATTGACATCTTAAACTGGATTCCAAGAGATTGTAAAAGTTCCAGAAAGAGATCACATGTGAAACGGATTGACAAAATAAGACAGTGTGCAGGGATGATGTGGAGAAGAGAAGCTAAAGATTGGAGAAGATAGATTAAACTTGGAGAGACCATCATCCTGCAGTGGATTAATAATGGTTGATGATGATGAAGATATCAAATGATTGCACATAACATTTACATTTTTCCTCAGAATGCCCACCATCAATTTATATTCATTGGCTATTTCAATTTTTTTCTACAATCATATTTATATGTTACATTTTTGCATATAGGCATGTTCTGGTAATATAACTCTTAACATAATTTATTCTATCATTTCACTATTGAATATTATATTATATCACAAATTCTATATCATTCAGAAGCATCATTTTTTAACATAAAATAATAACAAATAAGTTCAGCCATACAACAAGAATATAAGGGAAAAAAATCATAAAATAAAGCATTTATGATAGTTCTTAACACTAATTAAAAGTTTCATCAATAACCAGATTTTCTGCATGATGATTATTATATAGCTATTTCATTGATAGATAATCAAAATCAGAAAAGTTTCACTCTGGATGTAAAATAAATTGTGCAAATTTTGATACATCACTTATAATTCCCTTTTTACAACAAAATCAATAACATTTAATATGTGATGTGAGATGTCCAGTTATTTATTTTAAAGTGGATAGTAATTATAAACCAACAAAACATTACATGATCACCATTTCCTATGTGTACACAAGCTGTTATTAGCAATAGCAATTTCTGCAGATAGTAGCGCCACCCAGTGCATCAATTGATTACTAAAGCTTGCACTGGGTGGCAGATGTATGGGCAGCAAGGGAGGCAATTGAAGGAGAAATGGGATGGCCAAGTTTTCACATGAGAAATGCACAAAATTAAAATGAAAATGTTTGGTAGATTGCAGTTTATGGATAATAAAAGAGTAGCCATAATAGTATTTAAATGGGTTATGAGTAAAAAGCAGTAACAAGATGGGTGAGAAAATAATGTGGTATGCAAAAGATTTAGATAAAGAATTTATATCAGTATATTTGTACAAAAGATGGGGTGATTGTGTTAAGAGGATTGTTGAGTGTTATAGTAGTAAGGAATGGGATAAAAGAATAGATTTATTAATAAAAAATAGGGAGTTAGAGAGATGGAGAAATAGTATGAAAAGTAAAAAGAGTTTAAATATATATAGAAATAAACAGAATATTAGGTGTGAGTTAATATATGATAATAGTAAGGAAAGTAGTTTATTATTTAAGGCTCGAACGGGATCTTTAGCTACAAGAGAATATACATGTAAATGGAAAAAAATGGGTGATTTATTTTGTAAATTATGTAAAAAAGGAATAGAAAATATTAGGCATTTGTTAATTGAATGTAAATGCTTGATAACAGAAAGGGTACAAATAATGAAGTTGTGGAAGAATAAATATAAAAAGAGTGATTATACAGAAAGTGAATTATTGGTTTTTATGCTGGGGTTGGAAAAAGATAAAGAGGATTTAGATATAAGGGTTATAGAGTTGACAAAGATTATGTTGTGGAAATGGGATGGAGCAGAGTATGGGAAAATTTAGAGTGGGGAATGGAAAATAAGGTGGCTAACAGGTTTATCTGGGCATAATTGTTGAGATATTCTTGACTTCGTTTAAGGAGAAGCCACAATACATCACATCACATCACATCACATTGCTAAAAGTAGTTATGAACATTTAAAGTTGAAATTTACATCACACCACATTTATTACTAATGTTATATGTTCAATTTAGCATTCATAGTTATTATTACTTTACATAATATTTGAAATGAGATTATAATTTTTTTGTATTGCACGGATTCATGGTATTACATGATCAGTTTGACAACAAATAAAAAAAGTCTCAAGACATTATATATTTATAAGCAAAAATCTGTAAGCAATTTGGTTTGATTTATGGGTATAATAGGTATTTGAATCACTATTAAACAGTAGCCAAAATATGTATAGAATAAAAAATCAGTTTGATTATTTAACATTAGATACTATAAATAATATTAAAAATTCAAATTTACATTAGAGAGGATTAATTGAAATACAGGCTTATTAAATACCTGTATCAATATATGCAATATACAGGGTATATGAGCACAGACCTTCACACGATCCACCCCTCTCCACTCTATGATGAGAGTCTTCTTTTCAGGGTGGCCTTTGAGTGTTCCATCATCAGATTTTCAATTGGATGGCTAGTTGAAGAGTTGGAATGTGGTATGGATTGAAGCCTGTCCAGTAAAGTATGAAGATTGGCTATCTTAATATATATCTGAGCACTTATTGTATATATGTGTAGAGATGAAAATCTGGACCAACTGATTAGTGCTGGTTTAGCATGAAATACATATATTGGTGATTATTTATCTTTTTGACATATATGTGTTTAACTGTATTAGTGTTATGAGATAGAGTGGAGAGTGGTGGGTTGTATAAACATCTGTGCTCATATACCCTGTTTAAGCCTGTATTTCAGTTATTACATAGTAGAAATGTCTGCCCATCCCATGTATATGTATTAAATGGATTAGATCCTGTACATAAGGGGTCAGATTGACTTTAGGTTAACATGGGTGTGATGAGAATCTTGCCTCAGGGTGGCCTTTTAGCTTTTCATCATCAGATTTTCAAGTAGATGGACGATTGAAGAGTTGGAGTGTGGAGTGGATTGAAACCTGTCCTTTAAAGTATGAAGATTGACTATCTTAATATATATCTGAGCACTTATTGCATATATACGTAGAGATAATAATCTGGACCAGCTGATGATTACTGGTTTAGCATGAAATACGTATATTGGTGATTATTTATCTTTTCGACATATATGTGTTCAAGTGTATCAGTGTTATGAGATAGAGTGGAGAGTGGTGGGTCGTGTAAAGGTCTCTGCTCATATATTCTGTATATTAGAAAGGATTGTAATAACTGAGGCAATAATTTTCCATTCATGTAATGTCCTTTAGTATCAAAAACACCATGTTAGAGATAGATAATGATGTGTACTAAAAAAATAGTCAAATCAATGGAGATCTCCATACAGCCTTATTCAAATGGACTATAATTTATATTTAAAAGGTAGAATTAATTTCTACTCATTTATATAACTTTATAAACAACTAATCATATATCACAGTAGAAAAGTTCAATTTATATATATATTTTAATATTCAAAATGCATTATTACTTCGTTTTGTTTTTTACTGACATTACTATTAACTTTAACGGCAATGACTCATTAAAGAACTTCAATATTTTTGGTTTTGAATAATTAATATTTCAAATTCTTTTAAAAATTTTTTTTATCAAGTTAAATTTAACTTCTCTTTGAAGATAAATAAAATTGTATTATAAAAATATTAAATTATTTTAATTAAAAAAAAGTATAATTATTTGCAATTCAATTTCTTTTATTTGTTGGTCTATTTGATTTTGCACATGGTGCAAAATGGCTTCTTGGATAAATAGAAAATTTTCTGCGCATAATCGATTTAGAAACCTCGTTGGCCAATTACCCCCCCCCCCTTCTCTGAACTACTACAAATTCATCTATTCCTTTTCAGACATAATATTCTTTCAATTCACTATTACTAAATCATTCCACCACTGACACTATTTTTTTTTGCTTCTATCAAATTTTAATAAAAGTTAATTTAAGATCTCATTATATTCTACATTTTTTTTTGCATATGTCATAGCGTTGACCGGGAAGCGGACCCGGGCCAACTGCTTGGAAGGCAGCTAACCGCTAGGCCACTAACGCTTGACTATATTCTACATTTTTTTTCCTCATGTGTCATAGCATCAGCCGGGAAGCGAACCCGCTAACCCGGGACAACTGCTTGTAAAGCAGCTGTCGCTAACCTCTCGACCACCAATGCTTGACATATTCTACATTTTTGTCATAAAAGTTTAAACAAATACTTAAAACATTTTAACTTCTTTTATGTCTCTATACTTCTCTCCCTCATTATAAAACTTATCCCGTTCTTTTTCAACATTTTACATTCCAAAAGCAAACGTTCTATATTTTGATTTAATTTCATATAAACCATTTATATAATCAATATTTTTATTCCTTTTCACTTTTCTCCCTCTGGTACTCAAAATCTCTCGTTTTGCGATGATTTATGTAACAGTAACCTTTATCATCATTTGCAAACAATTAAATATATATTGATTTACTTAATAAATTCTAGAGGGACCTACCAACTGATTCATTAACTGCTTTATTCCTAATTGACTTTCATCTAAACAATGCAATTTGCTATATTATTTAGGTTTAAAAACATTTTATTCATATTGTACAATCCTAGGTGATAATATAAAAGTTAATTCATATTTGATTTAGTGGGTGTGGGTGTGTTTGTATATATATATATGCACACATATTATATAATTAAATAGATACGCCTGCTTATATATATATGACTTTAATAATATAACAAGTTTTCTCTTTTAGACAACTCAAAATTTAAAATATTAAAATGAATCGAGTTAATGAAATAAGAAACAAGCAAAGGAAGATTACTGTCAGTGATAGTGAGAGGTTATCATTTAGTCATAATGTTTCGTTTCTCAAATGATTTGGTGCTGTGATATACTGGAAGACTAAAGGTCCACAGATAAAGTCCAAATCTGTACCTTCTGTCCTTTGAACTTCTTATGAACGTATGTGCACTAAAGCCATTTAGTTATCATTCTTTTATTTCGTACCTTACTCTAATTAATCTTTGGGCAGATAATAATATTTACTAAATATATTAAATGTCTAATGCTCTGTGTTATATAATTCGCGATATGTATATATATTTTTATTTGATTTAAATCTCAAAGAAGATTTTAGACTATTCAATTTTCTGGCTATACTAGAAAGAACAATCTTAGGGACATAAATTGCCATGTCTCACACTTTACATATTTATTAATCTTCATGAATGATATTTTTTTAGGAACAACCAAAGCCAATTATTGTTAAACTTTAGTGTCTTTTGCCATCAATCCTAATGTAATTTGAATTTAATTATTTCCATCACTTCTTTGAAATAAGTTTCATTTGGAACTTGCATTAAAATTTTTCTTTTCATCATCTTTTTTTTTAGAATAAAAATACAAATCATTCAATACTCTGGAAAATGCACTTGTTTAAAATAGAAAACTTCTGAACAAACAACATTAGAATATTGGGTGTAAATAGATAATCCTTTTCTTGGAACAGTCTATTACTATTTGCAAACTATTACCAGTTATTACCAAAATAACTTGAATTTACATCTTTATTTCATTTTACTTTTTGGATGAGGGGGGGGGGGATACATTTTTGTGGTCATTTGCCTTAATAAAAAATATCTAATACAATAGTGCTTTTATCTTATAACTCATATAGTAAGACAATAGTGCAATGACCTACATTATACTATGTTCCATCCCACCTTATATACAAATGTATATAGCATATAAGAACTCATGTTTTGTTGATAAACTTTAATTAGAATAGAATACATTGTTTATTGAACTGTAAGTGCACGGTATTTTTCAGCATTTTTCAGCACCCACACAATATAATACAGGTGCATATTTAATATGTATAGTATCATATATAAATCAAGATTATAGTATAAAGAAAATCTTAAAATAATAGTCTAATTATTGATAATAAATTAAGAGGATACATTTATATATTTTTCACTGAAGTAAAAAGACTAATAAAAAAATAACTAAGGGTACCACATTTTTTAAACAAAACAAATATGTCTGACTTTCAGCACTATTACATATTTCTGGGTTGATATTTACTTTTTTCAAAGACTTTTCTTTTTATAGAAATATGATGTGTTTTGTTATAAAAAAATAGGATATCTCTAATTGTTTTGGTATTTTAAAATCACAAACAATTTTTAGTATGTTCTAAAATTTTGTAAAACTTTTAGCATTTTACTTAGAACATATTTGATGCAAAAATTTGGAAAAGATAATAAAAAAAGAAAAAAAATGTATATACTTTCAATATAAACCTAAAGAAATATTATTAATAAATGTGATTGTGTGTGGCACTTTGAGATGTATGATAAAATACATATATATTTACAAATTTTAATTTTTCTTTTTAAACATGATCATGTATTACCATTAAAGATGAAAAAAATATTGCTTATAGTCATAAAAATGTATTAAATTATGAAATTTAATATTTTTTGTTTATTTATTTATATTTTTGTTTGATTATTTCTATCTTTTATTGGATTTGATAGATTATTCACCACTTAAATGTTTTTTTAAATGTAAACACAATTTTTAAGAAGTTTATTTTGTTATAGGAGGAATGACATTTCTACAACCAAACTATGTTTTCAAAATATGCATAGAAAATTTAAAATATGAATTTTTTCTACAGTACAAACTTTTACATATCTGCACTTCTATATGTAATATATAGGGGGTTTGTTAATTCTCATTTTCAATATTGCAATAAGTTTAAAATTTAAAAAAAAAAAGAGATGTAGTCTTAATTTCTAAAAATATAAGATCATGGCAGATGAAGAAAAGGAGGTAATAGATAAAACATAATGATTATCGTACACTTACATAAAACAATATTTATTGATGTATTTGAATTTTATTAAAGTAAAACTCTATATCTAACATTAAATAAAATGTAATAATTTATGAATAATTTTTGATGTATTTAATGAAAAATAAATGTAATGAATAATATATTTGCTAAAAATATGCATTTATGAAATAATCAGCTTAGTCTGCAGAGAGGGGAACGATTTGAGAAGAAAAAGAGGCCTGCTTTATCGCAATAGATAGCAACGCCATTAACAGAAAGGAAACGTGTTATTCTATAGCAAAAAAATGGAATACTTAAACTTTGCATAGATTTGCATAACATTAGACAATCAGTTATATCACAAAGAGCTATGATTATGAGAGCCATGACTCTCGAAAGCGCTCAGCCTACGGTTTAATAAGAGATTAAATATTAGCTTTGTATTTGTGCGTTTATAGCGCTAGTATTGAATTACGAAATATATTTATATAATATACAATAAATAAAAATTGTGGCTTGTAATATTTGAAAAATTATACATATTTAGCCTACTGGATAAATTCTGGTTGATCATTATGCGTCTTAGAAGTTAGTGGTATAGTTCGCACCCCAGTAGACTACAATAATATATTTAAGCTATTCTATAGAGATAATTTAATATAAATTTTTTTAAGTTTCTGAAACAATTGTTCTCATTTTTTAGAAAAGAAAAACAAATGACATTTTATTAATCATATCAAATATAATAACGAAGGTAAAACTTTACTCATTTAAAATTATTCGTTTTATTGCCAATATAATTATTATGTAGAATAAAATGTCTGAAACATTTTAATTTGTTTGTTTAAAGGAACTTTTTTCACTGTTTATTTTTAAATATTTATGTGTTATTACGAAATCAAACAAACAGATATATTAACACTCTGGAATAAATCACAGTTGATTTGAAAAATGTCAGCAAACTCTTTTCTTAAATATTATTTATTTATATATTTGACGCATAAGTTCAAATCATGGCTGTCTGTGCATTTATGGGTAACTAATATTTATGTCTTAGTTTAGTTATGCTATTTTTTCATAAGAATAAGTAATATTCAATAGCAAATTATAACTGAAAGTGCAAATTATAACTCAAAGTTGCTATGATCTCCAAGGTTAGTATTGGGGTAGTTGTGAAAATAATGACTAAATTGTAACAAAAAAAAAAAAATCATGGATTTTATTATGTAAATGTAATAAGCGAAATTTGCACTCCCCTCCCCTCTCCCCACATTTCAATAGATACTATTAATGAATATATCTTTTAAAAATATGCAACCTTAACTGAAATATTTTTTGCTCATATCTCCACAGAGTTGATTTTTAAGGTTTATATTGGCACTTGGAATGATATGATAATAACTGGCTAAATAAATTATTAGTAGTAATCATTAATGAGTTTATCTAAAGTGGTTAATGTCAAAGATGTGAATTTAGAAATTTTGACTCCTATAGATCAAATTGTAGTAGTTTGATAGTGATAAAAGGCAAAAAAAAAAAAATGATGAAGAGATTGTGATTTGGGCTAAATTTCCAACAAATCTTTCTGTATTCATTTGAACATCTACCAAAAACTCAATAAATCTTCAATCCTACTTTGCATAGTAAGAATCAAATTAGTTTCTAATTTATTTATTCTCAATGATTAATAATTAATTGATTTTTTTATGATATAAATCCACATTTTCATTTAATTTATTTTATAAGAAACATTTAATAAACTTCTACACTGTTTATATTTTCAGAAATTTCGTTAATTGTATTTTTATATTGGACTATTTCCATCATCTAATATAAGTATCGAATATCTTTAAAAAAATTTAACTTTATTTAAATATTCCAAATACATTCAGCTGTTAGTAAAAACACATCAAACAGGTTAGTATATGTACAACATTTCAAGAGATATTATTCTCCCCTCTTTTTCAGATGTTGCTGGCCTGACCAGTGGCAGTACTGGCATGGGATTGGAACCTGACCCGTAGATTCTTGATTATTGAATTTTAAGGTATTGCTCTAACCAACTAAGTCATCCTGCCAAAGGCAACAGTCAGTAGAAATTTCATATACTTCTCTATGAGGTTTCCTCCTGATTTCTCCACTTTTTCCTAAGAGCAAAGTTGATTAGTGGTTTCCATACATTACGTATAGTCACTGGTCAGGCCAGCAACACCTAAAGAAAAGAGGAGAATAATACTTCTCAAAATGTTGTGCATATACTAATCTGTTTGATGTGCTATTACTAACAGTTGAATGTATTTGGAATATTTAAATAAAGTTAAATTTTTCTAAAGACATTCAATACACATATTAGATGATGGAAATAGTCTAACATAAAATACATCTAGAACACCATCATCACAAACCTTCAGGAAAACATACTCTTGCATATTTTTTTCTTTTTGTTAGTAATTGAACTAAATTTAAAATGATATATACCAAAACAACTTACAAAAAAAAAAATCCATCAGAGCTTGAGGTATTTGGGAACAGTTGGTATGGCAGGGTATAAATAGAAAAGAAAAAGACAAAAGGGGTGGTAGTATAGGTGTTATATCAAAAAAATATTTAAATATTGTTAAATGTCAAGAACATTTGTGGTTTGAATTAAGGTTGCGTAGATAAGAATGGATGGTGGCTATAGTTTATATAGCCACTGGAGATAGTCAAATTATAATGGAGTGGAATAGTAACATATATGAATGTCTAGTTAAGGATATACAAAGTTTTAAAGAAAAGGGGAAGAGAATAATGGTTATAGGGGATATGAATGGACATATTGAAGAAATTGATGATGTAGATAATACAAAAGGACAGCTTTTGAAGGAATTTTGTCAAAAAGTGAATTTGAGTATTGGAAATTTATTAAATATTTATGTAAAACTTTATGTTTAATATCAACACATATTAAAGTTTTACATATAGTATCTAACACACATTTAAACTTTATATATATTAAATATTATGAGGAACAATACACATGGTCTAGAAATAATATATTTCATATATTAGATTACGTATTGGTAGAGAAAGAGGGAATGAATAAAATACGAAAAATGAAGGTGTTTGATAATGAAGAAAAAGTATGCACTAGTGATCATAACTTTATTGTAATTGAAATGGTTAGTAATGTGATGGAGAATAAAAATAAAAGTAGAAATAATAGTGAAAGATGTGAATGGAGAGTGAATGATAAGAATAAGTTGGAAGAGTATAAAATACAAGTTGAAGAAATCATGGAAGAGTGAGTTGGGGATGAGTAATAAAAAATGAGAATTAGTAAAAGTGTAAAAGAGAGGAAAAAAGCATGCAGAGAATATAAGTGTGCTATTAAGAACAAGGAAAATGAAAAAGATATCAATGCTAAATGGGAAAAGTACTTAGAAAAGAAGAAGTTGGCTAAAATAGATAATTATATAGAGAGAATGAAATTGAATAGTAAATTATTGGAGGATATTAATAAAAGTGAAAGAGATGGGAGAAAAAAATTTTGGAATTACATTAAAAGGAGAAATGTAGGGGAGAGATAGTATTACTAGATGATGAGGGAATAGAGTGTAGCTATACAGAAGATTTAGAGAGAATCTTAAATAGATGTGTAATGAATATAGAAAAGATGTTAGATGTGAAAAATAGAGTGATATAAAACATGAAAATATATAGTAGTGGGAATATTAGGTTTTCAGAAAATGAACTGAATGAGATAGAAAAGAAATTGAAAAGTGGAAAGGCAAGAGGTTGAGATGGATGGGCAGCAGAGATGGTAATGAATTTAAGATATAGGGCAAAAGTAAAGTTATCCTGGTTTAATAAGATGGCACAGAATAGTTTTCCCAAGTAGTTGGAGTAATACAAGAGCAGATTATTATTTAAAGGAAAGGGTAAGGATCATAGAAAGTTAAATAATTATAGACCGATAGCAGTAACATCAGTTTTATATAAAGTTTTCTATTATATTGTGACTAGAAGAGTTGTAAAATGGATGGAAGGGAATAATGTATTGGGGAAAATGCAAGGAGGTTTTATATTAGATTGGTGTATAGGAGATAGTTTATTTGTAATTACACAACTTACGGATATGAGTAGGAATTCAGGTAAACAGTTATATATGAGTTTTATAGATATAGAGAAGGCATATGATAGAGTAAATAGAAATAGGTTGTGGATAAGTTTAGCAAATTTGGAAATGGATGGAGCTTTAGTAGATATTATTAAGAAATTATATGAAAATAATTATTGCATATATCAATTAGGGAATATAGAATCAGTTAAAGTTAAAAATGGGGTGGGACTAAGGCAAGAATGCCCTATGTCACTTATTTTGTTTATGTTGTATTTGAGTGAAATAGAAAGAGCAATAGAAAGATTAGGAAGATGGATAGAGATATCGTTGATAGGTAGTAAGGGAGTATATATTTTGTCAGGTCTTTTTTGTGAATGATATATTTTTGTGTGCAGAAAGAAGAGAAGATATGGAAGTTATGTTGAGGACATGTGCAAGGGGGGTAAAGGGGATTAAATTTAGTGAAGAAAAATCAAATATAATGATGGTTAATACTGGGGAAAGAGAGGATGTAGAATTTTTATTGGGGGATATTAAATTAAGTGTTAGATATAGGTATTTGGGAATTATTTTAAGTAGTCAGAAAATTTATTTGGATGAATGGGAGAAAAAAATTGATAAATGAAGCAAAGAAAAGAAAGGGATTACAGTATTTTCATATAATAAATATGATGTAGCTAGAATTATATGGAAATGAGTTGCAGTAGCAGGGTTAACATACGGTAATGATGCATTATATGTTAGTAAAGGGATATTAAATTACTTGGAAAAAGTTCAAAGGGAAGTCAGAAGACATGCATTGGATGCAGATGTATGGACAGCAAGGGAGGCAATTCAAGGAGAAATGGGATGGTCAAGTTTTCATATGAGAGATGCAAAAAGTAAAATGAAAATGCTTGGTAGATTGCAATTTATGAATAATAAAAGAATAGCCAAAATAGTATGTAATTGGGTTATGAGTAAAGGGCAGGAAACAAGAAGGGTGAGAAAGGTAATATGGTATGCAAAAGATTTGGATAAAGAATTTTTATCAGTATATTTGTACAAAAGATGGGATGATTGTGTTAGGAAGATTGTTGAATGTTATAGTGATAAGGAATGCGATAAAAGAATAGATTTATTAATAAAGAATAGGGAGTTAGAAAGATGGAGATCTAGTCTGGAGAGTAAAAAGAGTTTAAATATATATATATATATTGTACCAATATTGAATATTGGCACATATTAATTTTATTTTAAAATTAATAAAAAAAAAATTAAAAATATTAAACAACTTATAAAAATCTAAAAGATTTCTTTAGTAAACAAAATCAGTTTGCTGTCAAAAGTAAAATTAAAAAATCAGAGTTTTAAAATAAAAATCTTTCGTGAAAGTGTGTGAAATAAAAGTTACAATTAATTAATCAGAAGGGGAGAAGGGTGTTTCATTAGAAAAATCAACTAAAGGTTTTATAAAAAGGAAGTAAAGAGTTTTCTTATTAGTATTCATAAAATATAAATAATTTAAAGTTTAAAAATACAAATCTCTTTTCATTCGAATTAAAGAAAAAATAATCTTAGAACTAGTTATATATGTGCGTATATATGTGCAATTGTCAATAATAGAATAAATGTATGCGTAATAAATGTTATTATAAATAAATGAATGTTAAAGAAGATTATCATTAAAAAAACACGGCAATGGCTATTAATTAAAATATAAAACTACAGGATTAAAAAGCTTGTCTCCAAAGGATTAGATATTAATTAAAATATAAAACAATACATTTCTGCATGGCTATTACTAATTAAACAATCTTCCAAAACATGTTTATCAAAGGATTAATTGCTAAAGAATTTTGACAACAGATATTTGCCAGAGGATATTAAAGGGACAACACATCGTCGGTATAAATACTGAATATTTTATCGGACAATCATTTGAGACAAGTCAGCTCACAAATTAGTTGAGACAAGAGTTCTGTACACAAATTAATTGAGTGAGTTGAGTTCAGAAATTAATTGAGTCAGTTAAGTTAATTGTATCCTGAAACAAAATGCAGTGCTGAGAAGATTTTGTGAACACACGTTTTCTCCACAGCCTGTAGTCCGACGAAAACAACAAGACTGCCCGTGAAATAATGTCAACTTAACAACTTGGAAATCTCCATCAATATCTAATTGTCTCCAATAGTAATGATTGTGAATAATAAGGAAACTCATCAAGGAAATGTCCCAGCTGGCTGGAAGAAGCAATAAACCAAAGAGAACAAAATTCTATGTCTACATTCAAAATCCTAGGTAAAACATTTGCTTATTTCATTTATACTGTAATAGCCATTGCATTTCATTAATTCATGTGAATCCTCCAAGAGTCTAATTATATGAACTCTATATCATACATAAATGAACTATTGATATGTGTGTTTAAGTTTCAAATGCTATTAATGCTTTATTATTATATTTGTGAATGCTATATGAGTTAATATGTGCGTGATCATTATATCAGTGTTATTAGTTAAATTAGATAAATACCAGTGTTCTATTATTAAAATCTACAAGTTATTAGTTAAATTAGTTTAGAAATGTTAATTTAAAATGTGTGTGTATTATATTAAATTATAAAAATGTTTAAATTTAGCAATTTAATGTTAGTTAATAAATTGTCTTTAAAATTAAACTCTATTTGTCGGTCAATTCTTTTTATCAATCTCTTTTATAAATTCCTTTTACAATTCTTTTATCAATTCTTTTAACCACTAATTATGTATAATCTATTAGTGATTACAAACAGCTGAGCTAGTCATGGATTTAGGTGTTGAGTTAGTGGCCATTGCTCAAAGTGCGTTGTTTATTTTTTTTGAATAGATAGCTGGTGCCCGTGTTTATACACAAACAACAAAAGTGCTTTGAACGTGGTGTTGAACTCAACAGCCGAGAAGATGTTATGTCCTGGAAATGTAACGCTAGTTATATATTTTATAGCTATCGTTTGGGCATACATACTCTCCGAGTATGTTCTTCTCTGCCTAAGAGGCCGGTGTTTCGAGGACACATATTCGAACACGGTTCAATATATAGAATTAAACAGAATATTAGGTGCGAGTTAATATATGATAATAGTAAGGAAAGTAGTTTATTGTTTAAGGCTCTAACAGGATCTTTAGCAACAAGAGAATATACAAGTAAATGGAAAAATATGGGTAATTTAGTCTGTAAATTTTGTAAGGAAGGAATAGAAAATATTTGGCATCTGTTAATTGATTGTAAATGCTTGAAAACAGAAAGGGTACAAATAATGAAGTTATGAAAGAATAAATATGAAAAAAGTGATTATATAGAAAGTGGATTGTTGGTTTTTATATTGGGTTTGGAAAAAGATAAGGGGGATTTAGATATAAAGGCTATAGAGTTGACAAAGATTATGTTGTGGAAATGGGATGGAGCAGAATATGGGAAAACTTAGACTGGGGAATGTAAAATTAAGTAGCTAACAAGTTTCTGTTGGTATAATTGCTGAGAGATTCTTGACTTCGTTTAAGAAGAAGCTTCAGTACATCACATCACATCGCAATTATCCATAACAACAAATTCTTTTTTTGCTTATTAAAACAAAAACCGGATAAAATTATAATAGCAAAATTTTTGATAAATAACAAAATGACTGCTTTAATTAATTACTTTTATCAATCTAACAAGCGCAAGTTAGTAAAAAATTGTACAACTAAATAGATTATAAAATATAAAGGCGTAAGGCTTAAATATTAAAATAAAAAATAATGCGACATTCCTGTCAAATCTAAACAAAAAATATATTTCTTTAACAAATAACAAAACGGTTGTTTTAATTACGATCATCCATCTAATACACAATTTAAAATAAATAAATCTATATTAAATATGAACGAAACAAACATTCACCATCATCATCAACCATTATCAATCCACTGCAGGATGAAGGTCTCTCCAAGTTCAAACCATCTCTGATCTTTAGCTTCTCTTTTTCACATCACCCATGCACACTTTCTTATTTATCCAACCGTCTCACATGTGGTCTCTTTCTGGGTCTTTTGAATCTCTTGGATTTCAGTTTAAGATTTCAATTGCCCAACTCCACTTCAGATTTTAATTTTTTCAACGAGGTCAATAACACCTGTTTGTTTTCTTACCCATTAATATCAAATAATTAAACAAAAACAGTAATTTTCTCTTAAAAACTAAAGGATTTCCTTATAAAATTTAGCACCTATTGATAGTTCCAGTATCCAATAAAAATACTAAAAATGAGTATACAAACCAAACACTTTGGTCCAAACTGGAAATCACAAATCTAGGTGGTCTATTATTCTACTTATTTGATATTTTGAATGCTATGATTTAACTTTTTCTGTAACAAACTTTTTTTTCTGAACAATTTCAACACAATGTTAATTACAACTTTCTATCGTATTCTATCTTTATTAAATCTTTGCAATAATGCTATATATAGAGATAACATTGACATTACCAGCTTCATATGATTTATCATTTTATCACAATACACAGATTAGCAAGACAATTGTATTTCCTTGCAATAAAGATAATAAAATTAATAATTAATAAGTAGAACTCAGTTTGCACTCTTCAAAATAAATACAATAATCTGTCGCATGAAAATACAAACACGCAAAGAAATATACAAAGAGTTTATATATCTATACATTAACAGTTTACTTTGATTTCGGTGCACATATATTACAATTTATATACACGATAATTTCCTCATCATCTTAAATTAATTAGTCCTTATTATTTCTGCCTAATTCCATATATATCAACAATTAACTCACACACCAGAATCTTGCAGGTTATTTTATATAAGAGTCATATTTGCAGGATTGGAATAAACCACTATAATATCATCCGATCACCATTTTCTCTGTTTACACAAGCGGTTATTAAAAATAGCAAACTCTCCATACAGTAGACACCCAGTACAAGCTTTAGCGATCAACGAATATTGGATGAGTAGTTACTATATAGAGATTTTATGCACAAGCCTTCTTGTATCCATCAATTCTAAGGTTTGCACTAGATGACACTACTGTGTGGACAGTTGGCTACTGTTTCAATTGTATTTACATACTTTGAACTTATTTACTCATGTTATATTTCTACAGTGATAATAGTACTAAGAAGTGACAATTATAACGTGCTGTCTGTATAAAGAATACAAAAAATTAATAAAACATATTATCATTAGAATATTATATACACCTGGGTCTCGTTTTATGCAGATTATTTTAATGCGATTTTGAATTCATGTGATTCATGTTTCTTCTTAATATGTTTCATATTTCACTATATTTATTAGATATCAATAAATTTAAATTATTAATAACTTATTTTGACTTGAAATATTTGTTTTTCTTTCAAAAATATAAAGTTATATTAGCTAATGTGAATATGGCCTGAAGATGTATGTAAATAACCTATTTATACTAATGAGTAAATAATAATAATAGATTTATACTTACATATAAAAATATCGCAATAAATATTCAAAAAATGTAAACTTTTAAAATGTATTTTTTTTAATACATAACAGAAATAAATAATCTTTTAGATTTTTAAAATAAAAAATGAAGATTTTTATAAACTGAAAATAATCTTTCTAATGATAATGTATAATCTTTTTGTTTTGATTACGATCTCATTTTTTTAATATAGAAACAGAAAACCATTAACACAGCACAAGACTGAAAATGGTGCTAGTTGTACATCACATCACGAATAAAAATAAAGTGGCTAACAGGTTTCTCTGGGCATAATTGCTGAGAGATTGTTGATTTTGTTTAAGGAGAAGCCACAATACATCACATCACACCACATCGAATCTGATTTCTTACCAATTTACAAATGAACGCTAGCAGTAATGATTAAAATATGTATAAAAAAATGTAAAATTAAATACTGTAGTAAAAAAAAAGTAAAAAAAGTTTGTCTTGTATTCATTTTTTTCAAATATTTGACATTTTTTTATTAGTCTTACTTTATTTGCTTATTTATGCGAATTTTAAAGTAATTTTTCTTTGTTGCTTTGCTTTTATGTGAATTCTGAAAATTACCGCACCTATCCCCCATTTTTCAAAGTAAATTAAGTCTATTTTTGTGTGATTTTTTTTAATGCGGGTTTTCTGTGGAACCTATCTACTGCATAAAACGAGACCCAGGTGTACACACAAACAATCCAAATAAAAACAATAAAAACTGTACTTTCTTAGAATGTTTTTGAGATAACGTTTATAACATAGTGTCTAACTTTCTTATGAATATCATGATCACTGTAAAATACTTTATATATATGATCTGTTATTATTTATCTATTCTACATCACTAATCTATTGAAGATGTGAATTTACAATAGTAAACTCTTTTATTTTATATAGCATATGTAAACAATTGTATTACAGTCAAATATCAGCCTTTCATGCTAATTGTGCATACGCTTTGCGAGTGTTAATAATAAATGAATACTTTTTTACCAATACAAGATATAGTATTTATGCAGGAATAAAAGGAATCCTCTTATTCCTACAACTCAAACGCTTATATATGAGCAAATCTGAAGTACTGGCAAAGAAAGCGTGATGATGGAACAGTCACTTTAAATTACTATATATAATGTCTGAATAATTTCACCAACGTCATTCATTCAGACATTATATATAGTAATTTAAAGTGACTGTTCCATTGTCACGCTTTCTTTGCCAGTACTTCAGATTTGCTCATATATAAGCATTTGAGTTGTAGGAATAAGAGGATTCCTTTTATTCCTGCATAAATACTATATCTTGTATTGGTGAGAAAGTATTCATTTATTATTAACACTCGCAAAGCGTATGCACAATTAGCGTGAAAGGCTGATATTTGACTGTAATAATAAACTCTATAATATTTCTTCCAGCAAACTGAAGAACCCATTGATTAGTCTTATGATCTTGTTATCATATTTTAAATTTTTACAAAGCATCTTTAAATAAGTTTTATTGAATTCTTTTTTTTTAATGTGTCAAAGCATAGGCCGGGAAGCGAACTCCGAGACAACTGCTCATGTTCAATTGATAGGATGATAAAATTTTATTTCCATACAATAAATTAATTAAAATAATGATTCTCTACATAACTTGTTTAATTACACTTACTTCTGCCATAAAAGCAGCAATAAGTCATTAAAGTCTGTGTTGCACCTCAACATCTAACTTCATTTTACTTTTTCAGAAGCTATAAAGATATTTAAATTGGCACACATTCTTAAATTGATACCCATCAAGCTTAAACAATAAACAAAGGTGATGTGCTGTTGATGCATTGTGACTTCTTTTTATAAGGAATCAGGAATCTCTCAGCCATTATGCCCAGAGAAGTCTTATAGCCACTTTACCTTCTTTTTCCATTCCTTGCCCTAAGTTTTTCCATATTCTTCTCTATCCTGCTCTATCCCATTTCCACAACAATCTTTGTCAAATCCATAGCCTTTATATTTAAATCTCTATTATCTTTTTCAAAGCCCAGTATAAAAACCAATAATCCACTTTCTGTTTAGTCACTTTCTTTATATTTATTCTTCCACAACTTCATTATTTGTACCTTTTCTGCTTTCTGGCACTTTCATTCAATTAACAGATGCCTAATATTTTCTATGCTATCCATACAGTAGTGACACCCAGTGCAAGCTAAAGTAATCAATGGATGTAATAAGGAAATGGTGATCATGTGATTTAATAAGTTTAAACAATGCTAAATATTTTTTCTTTCCTCACTGGCTGAAAAAAGATTTGAGTTTTTAAACATTAATTATTAAAGAAAAGCCTTTAAATATATTCTTTAGATCTTTTTTTGAATTGGCTAGGATATAATAGCCATTGGCATACAGAAAATCTTGAACACAAGAAGATGAAATTATTACTTTTGCTTTTAATTTATATTAAAAATTTCACTATCAAGCCATTATCTTATCATGATGTCAGAATTATGAAGCTGTTTATAAAGAATTACAAAGTTCACTGTCTTAAAAAGTAAAAAAAAAGTTGGAGTTAGTATGTGACCTTGTTTAAATCAGCTTCATTTGAATTGCTTCAGATTTTCCATCTGTTAGAATAGAACTTCCTTTCATCCTATAGATATTATATGATATGATAAACATTCCATGAACAACATTAATTTAATTAGGGCCACAAATCTTTTTGAATAATTTAGTCAAATGCCTTGATAAAATTAATAAAAGCAATATTTAAATCACTCCTTCATTCCTAACAATTTTTCCACATTGGCCTGGAACGAAAACAATGTCTGTAATGCTTGATTCTCTAAAACTGTATTAAGTCTCTGATAACTATCCTTGAAAATAATTTTGCTATAATGGATTAATATTATTTTACAACATAACCATTGTAGCCTTGCCTACAACTTTTATTTTTAAAAATTAGAAAAACAGAAATATCCTTAGAATCTGGTGGATAATTTCATGAATCCTTATATTTTAAAAATATATAGATGTTTGAAATAAATATTTTCTACTATATTTTAAAGCTTCTTCGGGTATGTCATCAAAATAGAAATCCTTTTCTTTTTTATAATCCCAAACAATTGTTTTAACTTCTATCCAGATCTAAATCATATATATATATATTGCTTACAATAACTTCCCTCATATACACTTTAGTGCAAAATTTTTTAAAATATAATTCCTTTATTTTCCTGACAGTTTCGACTGTCCTGCAGTTTTGATCAGAGCATTCTTAATCTCATCTACTTTTTAAAATAACTCTGATGAAGACTGCAGGACAGTTGAAACTGTCAGAAAAATAAAAAAATTATATTAAAAAAAATTTGCATTAAAGTGTATATGAGAGGAGTTATTGTAAGCAATATATATGAATATATGAAGAAATGCAAAGAAAGTAAAGGAGAAGAATAAGAATATACAGATCTAAATAAGTAAATAGAATGAACATATCATTAAAAGTCATTATTTCAGTTCTTATATCAATATTCAATAAATATTTGAAACAATACATTATAATACAAATGAATTTCATATTACATGAACATTTACAAATGCGGATTGATAAACATATTATAAATTAGTATGACCCAATGTTAAAATGATAGTGACAGTAAAAAATAGATCTTATTCCATTCACATCAGTGAGAAATTTGATGTTAATTTTTTTAGTAATATTAACAATTTATGCTAAATTTCACTAGCTATTAAGCACTAAAATTTCTCATTTGGACTTTCAGAGTTGTCATATTATTGCAATGTGAAATTTTCTTACAGAGTATGTTTGGATATAAGTAAGTTTTTTTCTATGTTTATTGAAAAAAAAAATATTGACTGTTTTTTTCCCAATGATCTTAATAATAATAACTTCGTTAGGAAACAAATGGTATAAATTGCTTAACAGAATACTAAGTTAAATATGGAGCTTGATAATCAACGTATAAATTTAAAAGTAAAAGTTTGCCAGCTGACAAGAAGGCTTAGAAATGACTGGTCGATTAAAACTACAAAAGCATAACTGATTGTGATTATATTAGATCTTATTCTGATCCATTAATAGTAACATATAAACCTATAACACAATTTCATTTCATTGAGAACACTTTTATATAATGGCAATGATATTTTGAACATATAGATAAAGTATTTCCACTTTAACATCATACAAAAAGCTTTAAAATGTAAGACTAAATATAATTTTAGTACACCTAAATCAACATATTTCCCCCTATATTTGTACATAAAACAATGTTTTGTTGTTTTTTTTAAATAAAAATGTATATTAAGTCCACCACTAATGGTATTTATGAATTATATAATATACATATGTAACTACTCAGGATATGCATAATATGTGACATATGTCCACACATATAGTATATGAGTATACATTCTTATAAGAAAATTAGAGAAATAATAAACTTTTTAACATTTAACTTTAAAAACTTAAAGAGATATGAATGTTGACTGTCGTATTTAAATAGACATTGAAAAATATTGATATTGAAAATGGTAGTTTTGTGATAAAATTTATATTTATAAAGTCAATATTAACATTACACTAACAAATATATATTAATATTAAAAATGCTTTAAAATCTATCAACTTCAAATTATTTACGAAATTATCATATTTTTTTATTATCTTTATTTGCATTTGAAAAAGTAATATATATATACTGCAGATTTTCTCATATTTAAAAAAAGGAAGGCAGAAAACTCTTCATATCTGTTTATAACTTTATAATTTAATAGATTCTACTGAATTTCAAACCTATTAGTATTATAAAGTTACACTCAGATTATAAAGTTACACTCAGATCTCTCCTTCATAAATTCCCATCATTACTTCCTAAAAAAATATTGGTACTATTAAGAATGTGCCCCCCCCCCATCATTTTGGCTTCTAAGGGGAATCCAAAAACTACAGCGGACACAACCAGTTGCTAAAAAAAATTAGATAATATCATGCAACATCAAAACAAAGTGTTCTAGTTATTTTGTTCATTATAGTTTAAAAAAATCACAATTTCTATCAAAAATTAAAAAAATAAACATATAAATTTAGTAGAACTAAGCTCAATCAAAAAAAATTATATACCACTAGAAATCAAAATATCAAACATATTAGTAATTAGGAAATGACCCAAAATATCTATGATCATAATGAACATTGGTCATTTTGAACAGTATATATAACTACAACAGTCATAAGGTTATTTTAAAAAGTCATCCATCTATCTCACCAATGGATAATTTTTAGGCAGAATTTACACAAAGTAAATCCCCTTCCCTCACAAATAAAAAGAATGCCATATTTTACCCGTGAATAATAATGCTATATTATTTACTTATGCCCAATCTCATATAATATTATCTAAAATATAACTAATTTTTATGAGCTGATCAAATTTAAAACACTTTACAAAGTTAAAGCCATAAATGAAACAAATAAAATGGGTTTCATTCAATTTCCAAATCATTTTCCTTTATTATATTCATGGTTTTAACAATAGAGGGCATTATATTAAATTTGAATTGATCTCTCAAATTATATATAATATTTGGTGCTACTTAAGTTAATTTTAAATAAAATCCTTGTTTTTACTTCATCTTTGAGTGGTAAGTTTTAAATTGCGCTTTACGCAAAAAAGTGAAGTTTAGTATTATTAGAAAAAGATGACACTCCCAAGATAGGCTATGAATATGGAGACCTAAGTTCTCCAAAAGCACTAAGCTGTATAATTCTTTTTCTGATAATACTAAGCTTCATTTTTTGTGTAAAGGGCAATGTAAAACATAAGTTAATTTTGCATATTTATATGCATGCAAATTTATGTTACATATTTTATAACTATTATTCATTTACAGATTTATTAAAATTATGTTATATTTATTAAGGCAATAAACCTAAAGCATGTGCGGTTGAAAATGCGAAGGTAGGGACCTCTACAGGTCTTAACCACAAGCTTACGCTTTGGAAGAAAAGAGGTTTATTGCCTTAGTAAATATTACTTACATTAAATAAATTTATAATTACAAAATTATGTTAATATATAGGGTATATGAGCACAGACTTTCACACGATCCACCACTCTACACTCTATCTAATAACACTGATACACTCAAGCACATATATGCTGAAAAGATAAATAATCACCAATATACGCATTTATCTTTTCAGCATATATGTGCTTGAGTGTATCAGTGTTATTAGATAGAGTGGAGAGTGGTGGGTCGTGTGAAAGTCTGTGCTCATATACCCTATATATTACATATATAGACACAGGTATATAATAAGCCTGTGTTTCACTTACATTAAAATTATAAGTTATAAAATTTAAATGTATACTATTAAAACTTAATTAAATTAATTTACTAAAATTATGTGACTGTTATTATTATATTTCAATTTTTGAATCAATAATTATTATTACAGTTATAATTTTTGTATAATGTACTTATCAAGATATTTAAATTAAATTATATATTTTCATGATCCTGTCTTAAATACATTTAAATAATAAATATCTCTACATTGTATCCATCTTGGATTCTTCATGTTAGATATTATTGATGATGTCTATTTGTTGTTGAGCATATAAAGTATATTACTACAACTATACTAATTGACAAAAATGTTAATACCAAAAAAAACTTTATTAATTTGGGTAAGAAAAAGAAAAAAGATTAACGAATCAATTTAAATCAAACCATTGTAAATAAGCATTCACTTACCAATATATTACACCCACACACACATTCACGCACACACACGCCCACAGTGATAACATTTAAAAAATCAATAATTTTTAAAATCAATTCATCAAATAAACTGGGAAATTAACTTCAGTAACAATTAAAACAAACTCTATATAATTAAAATAACTTGGCCATAAACCTGGATAATTTTAATAATAACTAGATCTCAACATGAAGTCTAGAAAAGATAAATTTATAAGAAATGATAATTGTAAAAGTTTAATAGGAATTGATATTTCATGTAACAACTGGAGTCTGAAATAAATTTAAATAGAAAGAAAGATACAATTTCTGAGTCAAGTGATAAAAAAATAATGAACACAAATAGTTGTAAAAAAAGAAATTAATCTAAAAATTAAAATTAATCTGAGCATGAGGCAAAAAAGATTTGGATTGCAATTGCTGTTTTTTTTGCTGTTTAATAATTAAAAATTTGGAATAAATTGATATTTTCAATTCTTTTATTCTAAAGAAGCTATATCTAAACCACTAAATATCACATGATCACTATTTCTTATGCTTACATAAGCTGTTTACACAGAGGCTAAACTTATCATATAGTAGTGCCACCACTGCAAGCCAGAGTAATCAATGGATGCAAGGTTTGTGCATAAAATCCCTATCTAGTGCTGGAATGTTGCATTAGATCCTAATATCTAGGTGCAATGCTATCAGATCCAAGGCTTCTCACTGATAAAAGCCACAAGTTAGAAACCAGTCTGTGGATATTAGATGAGTAGGCAATAGATAGGGATTTTATGCACAAACCTTCTTGCATCCATTGATTACTCTGACTTGCACTGATGGCACTACTGTATGGAGTGTTTAGTCTCTGTAATGCTAAATCTAAGAAATTTTTGTCAATAACACTTTCATCCATAGACTGCATACAAAATTTGAATGCTATCAGGCCTTATATATAAAACGTTTTCCCCCCATCAAATAATTTTCTCATGATAATGTAATTAACAAATGAGGATATTGAAAATGTTATACTTAAAAAATTTTATTATATGTAGTACTTGTGAGTTTTCAGGCAGCCTGTATTTTTGATAAATATACAGTTTGGAAGAACCATAATCTCCCACTCCCTTAAAAAAAGGAATCTTGTTTCCCCTCTCAAAAAAGTGGGATATTTAATCCCTGAACTCATTTAAACGAATTTCAATAAATTTATACTATATTTACTCATACTATCCTTCTACCCATAATTCAGTGCTATGATTGTGATTAAAAAAAAACATTAAGCTTAATTAAAATTACATAAATACTAATCTTTTCTTATCCTAGTATCCTAATGCTAGTAAGTAAATTCAAATATTAAATATAAATAAAATAGTTATATCTACCATTTATTATAAATACATATTTCTTTGCTGAAGATGTAACTTTAAATACACTTTTATTAAATAGTCTTTAAAATAATTATTGTAACATTGAATCTTAATATCATCAGTATATTTATACTGAAGATATTAATATTCAATGTTAGTTTTATCTATCTATATTCTGTTCACTAAATTCTTTTTAAAAAGAAGGCATTGGTGGTTGAGAGGTCAATGACAGGTGCTTTATAAGCAGTTGTCCCTGGTTAGCGGGTTCACTTCCTGGCTGATGCTATGACACATGAGAAAAAAAAGATAAATTAAGATAGCACAGGCTAATTAACTCAACCTTTCTTGAAGAATCAGAACATATTGTTATAAATAATCAGATAAAAAGGAATTCCACATTACTCAAGATTACTTTTAAACTACTTAAAGACGCATTTTTAGATTTCTGCACCAACAACATCAGATGATCTTCTCAGCTTTTTTAAAATTATGTTTTGAAGAATAGTTCTCTTCACCCTACTCCCAATTTTTTTTCTTTCATATGTCAAATGCGTTGACTGGGAAGCGAATCCGGGCCAGCTGCTTGGAAGGCAGCTATGCTAACCATTAAGCCACCAACGCTTGACTACTCCCAACGTTATTCATAATAAGTGCATTCATTTCAATTTTGAAATCCAAATCCTCAATGATGAAGGTAAAAGCTAGAAACTGATCTGGGATGTGAATATAATAGAATTATTAACTAGTACATCTAATTCCCAAGTTTACATTAAATGACTCTGGAATGGAATGAAATCAATTGCTTTTGAAAGCACAAAATTGTAATATATATATAGGTCAATTCTATTTATTAAACAAATAACTTGCCTCTTAAATCCTGGTTGATAATATCAATAAACAACCATGACCAATTTCTGGCTAATTGTCTTTCTTTGAAGTTGGAGAATAGACTGTAAACATCATATAATAACCATTTCTTGTGCTCACCCAAGCTGTTATAATGGTGATATGATTCAATGTGTCTTCTCCTTATACGGAGTCAGAAATATCTCAGCTATTATGCCCAGAGATGCTTGCTAGCCACTTTATTTCCCTTTCCCACCTTAAGTTTTCCCATATTCTTCTCTATCTTGCTCCATTCCATTTCCACAACATAATCTTTGTCAACTCCATAAACCCTTATATCTAAATCTCCCTTATCTTTTCCCAAACCCAGTATAAATACCAATTGCAGACTAAACCACCCACATTTTTCCATTTATGTGTATATTCCTTTCTTGCTAAAGATCCTGTTTGAGACTTAAACAGTAAACTACTTTTTTTGCTATTATCATAAATTAACTCGCACCCAATATTCCATTTACTTTTATAATGTTTAAACTCTCTTTTTATTCTCCATACTAGTTCTCCATCTCTTCAATTCCCTATTATTTATTAATGCATCTATTCTTCTGTTCCATTCCTTACCACTATAACACTCAACAATTCTTCTAACATTATCATCCCATCTTTTGTATAAGTATACTGACATAAATATTTTATCCAAATCTTCTGCAAAACATACTACCTTTCACACCCATCCTGTAGCTTACCTTTTACTCATAACTTAATTAAAAACTATTTTGGCTATTCTCTTATTATTCATAAACTGCAATCTACTAAACATTTTCATTTTTGTTTTTTGCATCTCTCATATAAAAACGTAATCATCCCATATCTCCTTGAATTGCTTTCTTTGCCATCCACACATTGTATCTAATGCATGCCTTCCTACTTCTCTTTATACTTTTTCTAAGTTATTTAGTACCCCTTCACTAATACATAATGCATCATTACCTTAACCCTGCTACTGCCACTCCTTTCCATACAATTCTAGCTACATCATACTTACTATATGAAAACACTGTTAATTTCTTTATCAATCCCTTTTTTTTCTTTGCTTCATTTATGAATTCTTTCTCCCATTTATACAAACAATTTCTCTGATTACTTAAGATGATTCCCAAATAGTTATACCTATTCACCACATTTAATTTTATATCCCCAATCCAAAATGTTTGTCTTCTCTTTTTCCAGTATAAATCATCATGACAAACTCTTCATACAGTAGCGCCATTCAGTGCAAGTCAGAGTAATCAATGGATGCACAAAGATTTGTGTATAAAATCTCTAACTAGTGTCTACTCATCCACTATCCCCAGACTGGTTTTTAGCTTGTAGGTTTCAGATCTATATGATTATACAAATTGGATTGAAAACCTTATCTGTTTTCAATTTGGACGTATAGCTTTATAATTAACTAAAAATAAAAGGTGACTGCTGGAAGGTTGCATTACATTCCATGATCTAGGTGCAATGCTCTCAGATCCAAGGTTCCTTACTGATAAAACCACAGGCTAGAAACTGGTCTGGGAATATTGGATTAGTAGACACCAGATAGGGATTTTATGCACAAACTTTCTTGAATCCATTGATTACTATGGATTTCACTGAGTATACCTAATATAAAGAGAGTTTGTAAGTGTTTGAAAATAGACAGTATCTCAAAATTCAAAAGTATGAGTGTTTAAATCTAAGTCAATTGTTTTCTTAAAAGCTATATATGTTTAAATGTGTGCTTATTTTTATAACTTTTCAGATATTGTGTTTAAAACTTTAATTGGTTTAAATAAGTTTTAATTTTCAACATACCTTTATGTATAAAAAGTTTGGTTGAAAAGCAAGAGAGAAATCATTTCATTGTAAATTTGATAGCATTTCAAGATTTCTTATTGACAACTTTAAATCAATTTATTTTCTGTTGAAGGTGTCGAATAATTTTTGTTGGTTCTTAATATTTCCCAGAGGGGTAATAATTGGTCTATCTCGAAAGTTTTTATGAACAGCAAATCATTAAAGAATTGAAGTTTGTCAATTTGATGACAAGAATGGAGATTACACAAAATTACTGTTAAATTTAAAACAATTAACAATGTTTAAAGACTCCATCTCAAGGAGACTAAATACTGAATACATATTAAATTATGTTAAGCTTTATTTTATAATTTTAATAAAAATATTTTCTACGTCAGTGTTTCTGAATCGTTCTTTCTATCATAGACTAGTTAATTTAAAGGTCAAATAATTTTTCGCAGTTTGGAAATGTAAAAACACAGCATGTAAATAAAATGTATATAAAAACATATTACGCATTGTTTAGTATATCCTATCATACATTTTAATGTATTAATCATATAATAATTAACAAATAAAAACACACTTAAAACTTAATGAGATTTTTATTGTTGCTCCTATTGAACAAATAAATTAATTTGAAAATTTAGATTCAGCTTTCTCACATAATGTTACAACGTGGCGCCATAAACCCATAATATTATTTGGAAGGGGAATTGATTTGATTTTGTAACTGGCTGTCGATCCGAACTTTTCAAAGCATTTATCTTAACGAGGGTTGATCATGTAATGTAAAAGTAAAAATTTCGTTTTAGGAATGCGGAGTACATAAACATTTTAATAAAGATTTAAAATATAGTATTATAAAAAAAATTTAAATGATTTTTTTTTGTCATTAAGCTTCAGTTCAAAATATTCTCGACTGTAATTCAAAATGTTTTGTTTAGAAATGCAGTAAAAGTGTTGGCGATTTGTCAAGCATTGGTGGTCGAGAGGTCAGCGACAGCTGCTTACATGCACTTGTCCTGGGTTAGTGGGTTCGCTTCCCAGCTGATGCTATAACACATGAGGAAAAAAAAGTGTTGGCGATTTCATAGCACTGTTATATTTTGACTTCGTGAAAATATTTTTTTGTGGACAGATGGTTGAGTAACCTTGATTTACATAATTATTTCCAGAATAAAACCTCTATTTGAAGTAATAATTCACCGCAGTGCTTTAATAATTATTTTATGCTAATGCAATTTTTTTCATTATTTGGAATTAAAATTACATTTTTTAAAGCGGAAAAGTAATTTATATTCATTATATAAAAACAAATGAGGCAATAATTAGAAATAATTTATTAAAATAATCATAAATAAAAGAAACATATTGATTGCTAATGAGAACGTCTATTAATATATTTTTTTTTTGTAATGACAAAACTTATTTGCACTTGTTAATTAGTTTCTTAAGAAAGCTGCAGTTATTTAAATTACTGTTTTAATTACTTTATGAAATGGAAATATAATAAGTAGTAATAATACCCAAAATTTAAATTACAAAAAAATAAAGTGTTGTAGAGAGTAAATAAGAAAAAGATTATTTATTGAGAAAATTATGAAATGAAATATGGTCGTATGTATTTAAAAGCAAAAGAATTATAAAATATGTATTGTAAGAGTTTCTAGGAATGAAAAAAAACGATAAATGATGTAAGTTGGTGGTCGAGAGGTCAGCACAGCGGTCTTATAAGCAGTTGTCCCGGGTGGAAAAAAAGAGAAAAGAATGGGAATAATTGTGAGTAACGATTAATAAAACGATAAAAATGGTTGTGGTGAATATAACTAATGGTGAATAACATGAAAAAGATTTAACTATTAGATTGTATATTACCTTTTTTTATCATAAGGCATAATCTTTTTGTACTCAGTTGGAGCGATGTGTAAGGAAAAAAAAAACATAGCTTGTTTTTTTTTTCTGGCTTACTTATGTGATGTATTTGGCTTCTCCTTAAACGAAGTCAAGAATATCTCAGCAACTATGCCCAGATAAACCTGTTAGCCACTTTATTTTCCATTCCCCACTCTTTCCATATTCTCCCCATCCCATTTCCACAACATAATCTTTGTCAACTCTATGGCCTTTATATCTAAATCCCCCTTATCTCTTCGCAAACCCAACATAAAAACTAATAGCTCACTTTCTGTATAGTCACTTTGTTCATGTCTATTCTCCCATAACTTCATTATCTGTATCCTTTCTGCTTTCAAGCATTTACATTCAATCAACAGATGCCTAATATTTTCTATACCTTCGTTACACAATTTGCATACTAAATCATCCATAGTTTTCCATTTACATGTATATTCTCTTGTTGCTAAGGATCCCATTCGAGCCTTAAATAATAAACTACTTTCCTTACTATTATCATAAATTAACTCACATCCAATATTCCGTTTACTTCTATATATATTTAAACTCTTCTTACCCTCCATACTAGTTCTCCATCTCTCCAACTCCCTATTTTTTATTAATGCTTCTATTCTTTTATCCCATTCCTTACCATTATAACATAATCCTCCTAACACAATCATCCCACCTTTTATACAAGTATACTGATATAAATTCTTTAGCCAAATCTTTCGCATACTGCATTACCTTTCTCACCTATCTTGTACTTGCCCTTTACTCATAACCCAATTGAACACTATTTTTGCTATTCTTTTACTATCCATAAACTGCAACCTACCAAACATTTTCATTTTACTTTTTGCATCTCTCATATAAAAACTTGACCATCCCATTTCTTCTTGAATTGCCTTCTTTGCTGTCCACATCTCTGCATCTAATGCATGTCTTCCATCTTCCCTTTGTACTTTCTCTAAATAATCTAAAACCCTTTTACTAACACATAATGTCTTATTGCCATATGTTAACCCTGCTACTGCAACTCCCTTGCATACTATTCTAGCTACATCATATTCATTATATGAAAATACTGTTAGTTTCTTTACCAAACCCTTTCTTTTCTTTGCTTCATTTATCAATTTTTTCTCCCATTCATCTAAGCAATTTTCCTGATTACATAAGATGATTCCAAAATACCTATATCTATCCACCACATGTAACTTTATATCCCCCAATAAAAATTCTACATCTTCTCTTTCCCCAGTATTAACCATCATTATATTTGATTTTTCTTCACTAAATTTACCTTGCACATGTCTTCAACATAATTTCCATATCTTCTCTTCTTTCTGCACACAAAAAGATATCATCTGCAAAAAAAATACCCGACAAAATATATACTCCTTTGCAACCTATTAATGGTATCTCTACGCCTCTTCCTAGTCTTTCTATTGCTTTCTCCATTTCACTCAAAAACAACAAAAACAAAATAGGTGACATAGGGCATCCTTGCCTTAATCCCACCCCATTTTTAACTAACTGATTCTATATCCCCTAACTGGTAAGTATAATAATTATTTTCATATAATTTCTTAATAATATTTACTAAAGCTTCATCCATTCCCAAATTGGCTAACCTTACCCATAATCTATTTCTATTTACTCTATCATATGCTTTCTCTATATCTATAAAACTCATATATAATGATCTACCTGAATTCCTACTCATCTCCATAAGTTGTGTAACTACAAACTAACTATCTCCTATATGCCTATCTGACCTAAAACCTCCTTGCATTTCCCCCATTACATTATTCTCTTCAATCCATTTTACAACTCTTCCAGCTACCATATATGAGAAAACTTTATATAAAACTGATGTTACCACTATCGGTCTATAATTATTTAACTTTCTATGATCCTTACCCTTTCCTTTAAATAGTAATCTTATTCTTGTATTACTCCAACTAACCGGAAAAACTGCCTTCTGTGCCATCTTATTAAAACATGATAATAACTTTGCTTTTGCTCTATGCCCTAAATTCATTACCATCTCTGCTGCCCATCCATCTAAACCTCTCACCTTTCCACTTTTCAATCTCTTTCCTGCCTCATTCAATTCATTTTTTGTGAACCTAATATTCCCATTACTAACTACTTTCATTTTTTTTATCACTACTTCCTTCACATCTAACATCTTTTCTCTATCCATTACATATCTATTTAAGATTCTCTCTACCTCTTCTCTAGATCTACACTATATTCCCTCATCATATATTAATACTATCTCTCTTTCCCCTACATTTCTTCTTTTAATGTAATTCCAAAATTTTTTACTCCCATCTCTTCCACTTTTATTAATATCCTCCAATAATTTACTATTTAACTTCATCCTCTCTCTATAATTATCCATTTTAGCCAACTTCTTCTTTTCTAAGTACTTTCCCCATTTAGTATTAATATCATTTTCACTTTCTTTGTTCTTAATAACACACTTATATTCTCTGCATGCTTCTTTCCTCTCTTTTACACTTTTACTAACTCTCATTTTTTTATTACTTTTATTCTTCTGCATATTCTCAACTAAAACCCTATTTGCCACTTTTTCTATTTCACCACACCAGTCCTTATACTCATCTCCATCCAACTGCTCCATGGTTTCTTCAACTTTTATTTTATATTCTTCCAACTTATTCTTATCATTCACTCTCCATCCACATCTTTCAGCTATTATTTCTACCTTTATTTCTATCCTCCATCACATTACTAATCATTTCTATTACAATAAAATTATGATCACTATTACATACTCTCTCTTCATTATCAAACACCTTAATTTTCCATATTTTATTCAGTCCCTCTTTCTCTACCAATACATAATCTATTGGGTGAAATACATTATTCGTAGACCATGTGTATTGCCTTTCATACATATTTGATAAATTCCCAATGCTCAAATTTGCCCTTTGACAAAATTCCTTCAACAACTGACCATTCTTATTATCTACATCATCAATTTCTTCAATATGTCCATTCATATCCCCTATAACCATTATTCTCTTTCCCTTTTCTTTAAAAATTTGTATATCCTTAACTAGGCATTCAAATTTCTCACACAGTAGTGCTGCCTAGTGCAAGCTATAGTAATCAATAGATGATAGATTAAGAATTAAAACGCATAATGATGATGATATATATATGATAAATGTTCATTGTCCATGAAAGTATTAGTTGTAACACATGCATACACAAACATATTTTTTTTATTACAATATATTTATATGTGGTAAAGGAAAAACAGATTTTAAACAATTCCTTGCAGAAACAAAATTTCTTCACTCACTTTTTTATAGAAAAATAATAAAAAAAGACTAATCAATATTATCAATTGTTAGATGATGAAAGTTTCCATCTTTATTTATTATCTTATTAAGAATATCTAGACATCTATTTTGTAACTAATATTACATGCTTATTGAATTTGTTATGAATCAGCAACCTAT
This sequence comes from Epiperipatus broadwayi, assembly GCA_028023455.1. NCBI lineage: Eukaryota > Metazoa > Onychophora > Udeonychophora > Euonychophora > Peripatidae > Epiperipatus > Epiperipatus broadwayi. The sequence goes on along the minus strand of JAQFVV010000036.1, from coordinate 6,500,769 downwards.
TAAAATTTCAAGTTTCTTAGATTGATTTGAACCCAGGTCAGAGACAAGGCAGGCAGATTCTTTAGAGATGGACCACAATGACCTCCAATATAAATAGAAATGTTAGAATTTTTTTTTGTATTAAAGACTTGTTTATTAATATATTCTACACATTTGCAAACAACTAGTGATAAATTTGTCAATTAATTATTCTATTTCTAAGAATAAAACGGTACTTATTCTATTTTTAAAGGAGTTTAAGTAAGAAAAGTGGGTTGATAACTCAAATTAGACTTGGATAAAAAAATCCCTCAGTATAAAGTGTTCTAAATGTTTAAAATAACTTTTTTCTAATGATATTTTTTCTTATCTTCATCTCTGTCAATAATTTTGATGTGAAGATGCTTTTCTCCTTTAATTTAAATAAAACTGTTTAGTCTTTAATAGTCTATCATTAATAATTTATTCAATTGATCTATTCAAGTAGAAAACTTGATGTTCCCAAATTTTTATAAAAAGTAAAGCTGTCATAGGTGAGACATTGTAACTTTTCTCACACAAGGTGCAATGATGTAAACGAATGATCATGAATTATATGCTAACATTTTAGCAATTAAAATTTTATATTAAAAAAATTTAAAAGTCAGACTGTACATACATGAAAGAAATATCTTTACTTTTTTAGTTTAAAATGTCATTCCATTAACATAATTTATTACTAAATATAGTTTAGAATAATATAGAAACCATTAATAATACTAGAAAATTTTATGGAATATTAAAAATAATTATGAAGTTAAAAAAAATATTTTTAATACATTTTGTCTGCAGTTCGTCTAAGATACTAGGATTTTGGCTAATGAATCAATGTGTAATCAATTTGTAATCAGAGGATTGCCTATTGCAGGATAGCTCAGTTGGTTAGAGCAAGTTCCCTTAAAATTCAATATTCAAGTATCTAAGAATCCAGGTTCCATCCCCATGAGAGAACTGTTATTAGTCAGGCCAGCCACACCCGAAGAAGATGGGAAAATAATACCTCTCAAAATGTTGTGCATATATATAACCTGTGTGCTATTATTAACAACTGAATGTATTTGGAATATTTGAATAAAGTTAAATTTTATAAAAACATTCAATACTTATATTAGATGATGTAAAGAATCCAATATATAAATACAACTAAAATACCATCATTATAAACCTTCAGGAAAATTAAAAATGGTATTTCAAAAAATGAATAAAATATAATTTTTTATTCAAAGAAGGTAAACCAATATCATTAGGTAATAATAATTTTCATAGTAACATTGTTAAACTAGGCAACATTAATTATTAGACACTATAATGATAAAATATAACTTTAATTTTGTATTGAAATATATAACAACAGATATACAATATAATAAAAACTATGATTTTTGGAAATACATATGTTAGCAGCAGTAACAGTAAACGACTTGTAAACAAGGCAAAAAAAAAAAGATAGGAAGACACAATAATGAAAATAATAATACTTTGAGATGAGTTTTGTAATGTCTATCCAAACCAATCTGTGAAATCCAAATAGGACTGCATGTATAACACACTCGTTCAATATTCTGTTTATGTAATATGTTACAATGCTGTGTTTTAACTTGCTATTGCTGAAAAGTTTTCTTCCTGAATAGTTTAACATCCATGACTAATTATATCTCTCCAAAATATTTTACCATCTATCATTATTTTCCAATCATAACAATCAACATTGTACTTTTTAGAACATCTTTGAGATAATTTTATATAATGGAACAGGATTCGCCATTGTCATAAAAACATTCTCAAGTTTACATACTTTTTTGCATAATCTTGTATTAAAATGAAAGGCTGAAACCTTCTCACATGTGCATTTAGAATGCTTATATAACAGACAATCAGATGTAATGATGTCTGTATAGATCAGGAGTCAGCACCCTTTTAGTAGGGTGGTGCCGAACCTATGTTACAATGTTATTTCACGTACCAACATGATTTTACCAAATTTATTATATTATATTATCAAAATTGGTTCAGTTATAATGGGCTTCAAAGTTATATATATTATAGTATATAATATATACTACTATATAATATATACTTTTGAAGTCAATGGATCTTATATTATTGGTCATTCAATATTTTAAAATACTTAGAATCATGTGAAAAGTACTTTTTTTTAAATTTGTAATTTTTAACATGCTTATTACAAATTATATTGCAAATTATATACAACTTTTTACCTATACAAAATATATAATTTAAATGAGAAAAAACTATCATAAATTCTAATATGATTAGCCATTTTTTAGTATTAAAATAAATTAATGTGAACTTGACCTTGTACCTCTTTGCTCAATTGCTCAATATCAGGTATGTAATTGGTCACTTTTAGCTTCACGCATGCTCCTGAATGTTCAGGTGTTGGAAACTTCTTTGTGAACTCAAAATATTTTTCATATGTGAGAAAATTTGTTCACATAAGTAAGTTGAACCAAATGTTGAAAGCAGAGCACAAACAATTTTTTTCAAAGAATTACATTTTTTATGTAATGATATCCAACAATTGAGAATGATAGCCGACTTTTCTAGACAGTTCTCTTCAAGAGTTTTTCACAATGCTACAAATTTAGTTTCCCACAATTCTGATGACATTAATTCAATTAAATCCATTTCAAAACTATCAATATCCATCCACTCAAAAAGAGATCAATCAAATGGAGTCATCTTTAAATCAATTAAGTCAGGTTTGATGAGGAAAGAAAATATGGGTGTGTGTATTTAGAAGTCTTTACATTATTTGGAAAATTCTTCTCTGAGAGATTCAATGTATTTTTGAAGTTTATCTTTGTTAATGTTAAATTGATTTGCATGGGCCTTTACATTTGGGAAGTACTTGTAGGTGTTAGTGGTAATACCATGCCAAAATATATCTAATTTTGATGCAAATCCTTTCCACCATTTAAAAAGTTCTCATACTGTTTGACCTTTCTCTTGCAAATGCAAGTGTAACTCATTCAGGTGTTGAGTTATATCAGTCAGAAACATCAATTTTCATAACCAGTCTTCATCATTTATTTTCAGATAATGTTGTTTTTCATCAAGAAATATCTTGATTTCTTTCAGACATGATACAAACCTGTTCAAGACATTACCTCAACTAATCCAACAAACATTGCTGTATAGAGGGAGGTCTGTATATGCACTGTTCATTTCTTGCAAAAGGGATTTTAATTGCTTATGTGTTAATGAAGAATGAGAAACTATGAAATTAATTATTTTAATGACAGTGTCCATTACAGAATTCAAGCATTGTGATGAGATTTTTACAACTAAATTTTCCTGGTGTATAATGCAGTGGAAACTCAATATTCGAGGTTTAATATGATTTTTAAGAAGTTTAACAAATCCCTTTTTCTTTCCAACCATTGCACAGCTGGCATTAGAAGTAACACTAAATATTTTATTTATGTTAATTTTCTGATTTTTCAAAATAATTGAAAAATGCAGTGAAAATATCATATCCCTTTGTTGTACCAATAAGAAGAATCAAGTAACACAATTCTTCATAAATATGATTGTTGTCACAATATTCTGCAACTATTGCTAAGCATGCCACGTCATTTACATCAGTGCTTTCATCAACAGCAACACTCAATGCAACAGCTTGTAAACTGGCTTTCTGTTTTGTTGTTACATCTTCGGCCAGGTCAGTTATATTTCTTTGAATTGATCTTGCAGAAGCTGGTATTTCTTGAATTTGAGACAGTATCATTTGTTTATTTGGTAAATCACTGAATAAGATTTCAGCACTTTTCAAAAATGTTTCTTTGATGAATTGTCCATCTGTGAAAGATTTGCCTTTCAAAGCCACACAATGAGCAATTGTATAACTACATTCGGTGGCTTTATTTTGGATTCCAATTACTAAAGTAAGTAATTTGTTTCTTAAAGGCCGAAACAGTTCTTTTTATAGCTTCACTTTTCTCATCTGAGTTTTTAAATATGAACACATGTTTAGTTGGATAATGTCTTTGTACACTTGAGGTAAAACACACAATACTTTCACAGCATAATGTATACACAGCACAATCTTTTTGCTGTGCAAATCCATATTCATTTGTCCAAGAGTCTTGAAAAGAGCGAATATCACATTTTTCTCTTTTTGGGAGATTTTGGGAATCGCTCAGTCAATATGCCATGAGAATCTCTTTTTTGAAAGAAGCACCATCAATGAATGTCGATTATTTGCCATTCAACTACCGAAAGTAGCTTTCTAGAATTGATAACATAATAAGCTTTTTATTTGGATTACAATCTCATTTTTTAATATTATCAGAAGTAAAATGTGAATATGTAGAATTTATTTCGCTTGCAAATAAAAATATCTTTTAAATGAAGTCAAGTGTATTATTTTCTGATAAAGAATGATTTAATCGTAAATCCAATGTTGAATGTAAAAACAACAAAAAAAAAAAGATGCTGTAATTAAAATATATATTTTTACTATTTCAATTAATTCTGAGTGACATTGATAATAGTTGATGAGCCATGCATGGTATGGGTGCCAAAGGTTGCCGACCCCTGGTATAGATAGCTATCAAGTCGCAACACAAGACAGAGATTTTATAAGAAAAAGGTTGTTCCATCTTCTTCTTTACTTAAATTTCTATATATATATATAAGTAAAGAAGAAGGTGGAACCACCTTTTTCTTGTAAAATCTCTGTCTTGTGTTGCGACTTGAGAGCTATATATATACAGTCATCATTACATCTGATTGTCTGTTATATAAGCATTCTAAATGTGCATGCTAGAAGGTTTCAGCCTTTTACTTTAATTACGAACTACTTGTGCTTAATAAATAATATAATCTTGTATTGTTCATTTGTTTCACATGCCCAATCCAACAAAGATGTGATTTTATAGTAATGGATTCTATAATACCACATCTTGAAAGTTGAAGAATATATTGATTGAGCTTATGATATTACCAAATCATAATACATGGACCAGATATAGCTGTTTGACATATAATGTGTAGTGAAAAGTGGCTTGAATTTCTTTCTTGCATCATCCTTATATACAATATAAATGATAATTTTAAAACTATAATTATTGAATATATATAAACTGACCAATTGTTGACTTAAAAATTTTTAAGTTTAATTTTTGGGATAAATTTGCATGTACAATAAATATATTTATAGGATATTTTCTCATAATTTACACCTCTCAAATACATGAACTTCATCATAGAATTCACATCCCTGTAGCACTGAATGTGTGGGAGATGATAATATGGACCAGCCGATGAGTGCTGGTTCAGCATGAAATACATATGTTGGTGATTATTTATCTTTTCTACATATGTGTGGTCATGTGTATCAGTAGTATGAGATAGAGTGAATAGTTGAAGGTTACTTGAAAGTTTCAGTTCAAATCCCCTATATTTACAATTAAGTTCCAGATATAAGAATGCCTGTATTTCAAATCTTACATCCCTATAGCATAAGCTAGCATTAATTGCCTACAAAAAATATATAATAAATATGTTTCTAAAAAAACTAAAACATGCTTTAAACAATAATTCATTACATCTTATTATAATGATTACTTTTTATTTATCACATCAATAATTGTCTGTTTTTTATGTAATTTTTTTAATAATTTTCTATTTGTTCAATCACCACTTTTACCATTGCATTTGCTTTTAAGTGCATTATGAATCTTTTCTCCTTTTTCTACATATATATTAATGTTAAATTTATTTTTTCTTTCTTCAAAAAATGTTTTATTCAAAAATAGCATTGGTAATCTGTAATGTTTAATTTTGCTGTTAGATCTAAGGATCGTACACCCACGTTAATTTATTGATAATTTATTTTTAATTTTAGTTGGTGATAAAAAACAATTTTGTTTCAGAAAAGTTATATTGTTAAGTTTAAAATAAGAAAGATACATGTTCATAGTGTCTTGTTTAGCCGCTTTTAGATGATTGTATTTCTACTTATCATTAAAAGATATCATCAAAAAGGGTCTGGATGATATCATATTTGCATGCCAATCCATAACCTGGATTCAAATTGAGATCAGTTGAAAATTAGTTTCAGTCAGGCTTAACATTTTTTTTCTTCAGGTGGTCAGCTCTGCAGATTCTCTTGTGAATTCATTATTGATTGGTAAATAGGTATCTAGCTATTCTCAGTGTAGATCAACCAAGAGTGAAAACCATTACCATCTGTAGTGTTTTGTAAAATGGCAGACATGTTTGTGCACTCCAGAAAAAACTAGAATTTTTTCGTAAGGCTGTTTTGTATCGCGCTCTGATAGCTGAGGAATTTAATTAGTGCATTGACGTAATGGCCATCGACAATTCCTAGAAATATTTGCTAATTACAAATGTTTCTAGATAAGAGACGTTACCTTATTGGTCGGTGCATTGATTGATGGTTGCAGTTGTCAGAGAGTGATAAGAAGACTGGGTAACATCTAGAAGTGTAACATAGAGAGCAGTAGAGAGCAGTCAAGCAGTACTGAGTAAGCAGTATTTAAGTAGAGATATCTCGCGTCAGTGCTGGTGTTTAATGATCAGCGCCCAGTGGAAATGTAGTTCATGGGTGTAGCTAAAACAGATCACAGCGGAGATATTGAGAGCATTCGTTGGAGAGCTTCGTTGCAGACCAATTCGTTGGAGAGCTTCATTGCAGACCAATTCGTTTGGAGAGCTTCGTGGCAGACCAATTCGTTGGAGAGCATTCGTTGCAGACCAATTCAGAAGAGAGATTGCAGACCAATTCATTGGAGAGCTTCGTTGCAGACCAATTCATTGGAGAGCATTCATTGCAGACCGATTCGTTGGAGAGCACTCATTGGAAAAGAACAGCGTGGGAATTGTATAATGTTATTGGCTGACCGCACATTATGATTTGCAGATATAACATTGGCACATATGTAAGTGCGGATTTAACACCATCCACTTGCTATATCTGGTGATTAATGACTTTCTTTATACTGTTCTTTAAGGGTGATTATTCCATAGGAAGAAATAAAATATTGAAAGATCACTTTACTTTTTACTCTCTAGTCACTTGTTCATACAATTTCTAGTTCTTAAACAACAGTTTGATTTATACTGTTATTTTCTAAATAAAATAAAAAGTTCGTCAAGCGGTGGTAGCCGAGAGGTCAGTGCAACCGCCTTGCAAGCAGTTGCTTGCAGACGGTTGTCGCGGGTTCGCTTCCCGACCGATGGTTTGACATATGGAATAAATAAAAAAGTTTGCCCCCCCCCCCCCCAATTTGATTTATTATAATCATTGAATCTTTAAAGTTGTACCTAACACTACTTTGCATTTCTAATATTTTAGTTAGTTTCACACATTGCCGATATCAAAGATCTAAAAAATACATGAAAAACAAATTGTAAATAAACATTGTCAATGAATACAGCTTTTTTAAAATCATTATTATTGCATATATTCACACACAAGGTGAGAAAAGGAAAAGAGAGCGAAGAGAAGGAAAGATGAGGGAGATCAGACAAGGAAATGGAGATACATTAGAAGTGTCAGATAAATGATTTAACGAAATAAATGGTCAAACTTAGTTGTACGTATAATCGTAAACAAATCTCTAAAATATGACGGTTTGTTAAATTCAAAAAGAAATAAAAACTTCTTTCTGAAAAGTTATTAAAAAGAAACTCTTAAGTTTTAGTTCTATTTGCTAAAAACTTCAGTATTTTAGTTACTATAGCAACAACATTTTTCAACCCTGATCAGTTCTTTTCAAATATTGAAAATGTAAGCATTTGTTGCTGGTCTAAAGTTCACTTTTGTAACTATGGAAACAGAAGCATCATGGGATGAGATCTCTGAAAATAGCTTATTTTTGTTTATATCTTTTGTTTATTTTCGCGTTATTTCGATACCGTTTGCTTTTTCACATTCAATATTTCCGGGATATTAGTGAAATAAGCTAAGCATAAAATTAATAACTAATTATATTATTTATTACAGTTTTAATAAAATATTTGAATTTTTTTAAAAAAAAGTAAATTTAAGTACGTACTAAATTAAAAATAACACTCGTGGCATATATTTCAGTTTAATAGAATTATATGTTTGCTTATACTTTAATTTATTTAAATATTGCTGATTTTGCTACCTCATTATTCTCTCTCCTATTGCACTGAAACGTTTTGCACATTTTATTACATTATCTTTTTTTTTTTTCATGTGTCATAGCATCGGCCGGGAAGCGTACCCGTTACCCCGGGACAACTGCTTGTAAGGCGGCTGTGCTGACCACTCGACCACCAAAAAGATGTTTGTCTTAAGAATAGTTGCTACAAACTCATTTGAAATCATCATTTAAATCTGTAATATTGCTAATGGTAAAATTCAATCTTTGATACCATTTTAGTATATGTACTTTCGATGAAATATTTAAAATTGTTTTGATTTTAATATTTGCTAATTGTAGCCGTACTTTGTTTTTTAAAAACTTGCGATAAAATTTCAAATTTTTATTTTCTCTGGACAAAATATCTAAACCACTTTGTATACACTTTACATGAAATGTCTCAAGTTGTTTATCATTTACTTGTGATGTGATGTACTGTGACTTCTCCTTAAATGGAGTCAGGAATCTCTCACCAACTATGCCCAAAGAAACCTGTTAGCCACTTTACCTTCCCCTTCCATTCACCACCCTAAGCTTTCCCATAATCTGCTCCATCCCATTTCCACAACATAATATTTGTCAACTCTATGGCCTTCATATCTAAATCCCTCTTATCTTTTCCCAAACCCAGCATAAAAACCAATAACCCACTTTCTGTATAATCACTTTTTTCATATTTATTCTCTCATAACTTCATTATTTGTATTCTTTCTGTTTTCAAGCATTTACATTCAATTAACAGATAGCTAATATTTTCTATTCCTTCCTTACACAATTTACAGACTAAATCACCCATATTTTTCCATTTACACGTATATTCTCTTGTTGCTAAAGATCTTGTTCAAACCCTAAACAACAAACTACTTTCCTTACTATTATCATATATTAACTCGCACCTAATGTTCTGTTTACTTCTATATATATTTAAACTTTTTTTACTCTCCATACTAGTTCTCCATTTCTCTAATTCCCTATTCTTTATTAATAAATATATTCTTTTATCCCATTCCTTACCACTATAACACTCAACAATTCTCCTAACACAATCATCCCACCTTTTGTACAAATATACTGATATAAATCCATTCTCCAAATCTTTTGCATATCACATTACCTTTCTCACACACCTTGTTGCCTGCCTATTAAAGTATGAAGATTTGCTTTCTTACTATAAACTGAGCACTGATTATATATATATGTGTGTGAGAGATGATAATCTGGACCAACTGATGAGGGCCGGTTCAGCATGAAATATGTATATTAATGATTATTGATCTTTTCTACATGTGTATGATTATGTGTATCAGTGATATGAGATAGTGTAAATAATTGAAATGTGCTTGAAAGTCTGAGTTCAAATCCCCTATATTTACAATTAGGCTCCAGGTATATGAAGAGTGCCTGTATTTCAAATATTATAATAAAGATAACCGAACTAATGTTAATTAATTATATTTCCTAACTATCATACCTATAATTATATGAAAACAAATTTATATTTTGTTCTGATTTCTTTGAGGCATATTTATAAGCACTGATTTTTCTTATCAATCTTTATTCTAAACTAAGTAAAGAATTAGGCCACGAGTGAGTATATATAAAGAAAGCATGCATTAACTCCCAGCATGGCAATCACTTAAACTATCTCAGTGTTCTATTATAAATCTCAGGGTAAGTGATATTAACAAACACTTTGAAAGAGAGACACAGGATAAAATCATCTTTGGCAACAGTCACTTATAATATTTATTAAAAAGAGATGGAAACAATTGACCGCCAATGTATATTTATTTCATTTATTAAAATCACTTCAACAAATAAACAACTAATAATAAAATATAAAAAAATTACAATTTCCCCCACTTCACCCTAACATATATATATATATCACTAAATAATAAAAAAAGATAATTCTACAATAAATCCGTTTCACCATCATTGGATTATACATCAAATGTAATATCGTATATAACATTAACCCCTTCTATTTTTGCATTTATCTTTCATTTATAGAAATTTGGGTCCATACACATGCATGTATCTATATGAGCTTCCCCCCTCTTTTATTCATACAATAATAAAGAAAAATAATCACACACCAAATATATATATAATTTTCTGACCAACTCTAAAATCGATAATCAAAAACACATATAAAAATTAAAATAAACATGTACTTTATCAAGTTAAATAAGTCAAATGAAATCTAAATTATCACTTTATTTTTCAGGATTATGACAACAAATATAAAAATAAAAAAACTGGTCAAAATGAGTAAAAAGGACAGTTAAATTAGTATTTTCAATGAACTTCAGCCATAAAGTGTCCAAATCTTTTCTTGATTAAAAGTAATTTCTTTTTTTCATTCTTTTCTATTCTTCTTCTGGGCTTCCAGGCAGATCTTCGATAACAAGTAATCTATATGTTTATAGTTCACACAAGCATTTTAATATCTCTTCAGTTGGATGTTTACGAGAGAGTTCATTTTGGCAAATTATTGATTAAGCAGATGGTAACAGAATTAACACAATCACATGGCTAATGTGGGGGAAGAATCTGGTATACCATTGGTTTCTCTACTCCATCATATTTATTATTTGATACTTAAATATGTATCTCTCATCCATGATACATATATATTTTACCAGGACAAAATACTTATTTTCAAGAATTATTTCCTTTTTCTTTTATTTTTTATAGGAATGTCTCAGGTAATTCTCTCCAACTCAGTGGGATTTAAAATTTCCCTTTTTTTCCACAATAGACATTGTTCTCTTAGCATTCATTTAGAATCCCACTTTATTTCTTGGGACTATAAAAATCAGAATTGGTAAGCTTACATCTGTAATTTTTATTTGACTTTCTCATTTACTTATAGAATGTTCACATCTTTTGGATTAAAAGTAATTTCTCTTCTTTATTTTCTTCAATGGGTTCTAGGCTGGTCTTCGTTAACAAGCAATCCATACATGTTCAGTTCACATGAACATTTAGCATCTTGCCATTGGCTGTTCACATTGGATTCAAATTTTGGCAGATTGATCATCTGATATTGGACAGATGGCAACGAGTAATGCAGTCACATGGCTGAGATGGAGGGCAGATCTGATATACCTATGATTTCTCTACTCCATTATATCTATTACTTGGTACTTAAAACTATATATCTCTTCCATGATATATATTTTTACCGGGCACAGAACAATTATTTCCAATAATTATTATTTTTTATTTCTTTCCCGGTTAATTTGATCAAGTTTCATGTAATTTAAGATTTCACTTTAGTTTTCATTGAAAATCTTAATTTAACTTTCATTTTTACTCATTTTGACCAAAACAATTTTCCACACAGGAAGCACAACCACAAGCCAGTGAATGAAACACGTTATAGTTCAGCTCTTAATGAAAGTTTTCTTTTTCCCTCTCCCCTAGGGAAGAAAAAGGCACTACAGCAATTAGTGACCATTGAAAACACCACATGAAGAGCACTTCAAGCAAAGCTAATCTACATCTTCTAAAAAAAAAATTTGGTTGTTTTCTCATCCCTGATGTTCGCCTAGAGATGTCGCTATTTCTAGGTCAATTCCTAGAAATATACCATTTCACCGGCCTTCACCCAACAAAAGAGGAAATTTTCTATGTTATAAATGCAGAAAAGACTCCTCACGTTATGTTGGATGGAGGCGGTGTCGGCAACAGAGCCAACACAAATGAGACTTTTTTTTATGATAAAACACAGAAAGAGTTCCCGACGGCTGCCAGTTATGGCTTTTTTTTCTATGTTAAAAGCAAAGAGAAAGAAATGCCTTGATTGGCTGCTGTAGTAGTTGATTTTGTTCATCATTTTCTCGTAATAGTAGAATATCTATTTTCTTTGTAGTTTCGTGTGAGAGTGTGTGTATTTGAAGCAGTCGTAGTTTTTTAAAACTTGATAAGACGTCTATTTTTTTTAATGTGCTGTAACTTACTTTACTGTTGTAAGTTTAGTAATAATGTCATGAAGATTCCATTACGAATGGGTAACCCTCAAAAATTGCTTTTAAGGGTGCAGAACGGAAAAAAAATTTAAGGATCACGCGAAAAGTACCGTTTTCGCGAGAATTCGTCCATGACAAGTTACTTTTGCTATATATATATGCTCAAACAAAAACAACCCAGTGTCTAATTATTAGAAATTACTTGTCCAAAAAAGAAAATTAGTTGGGTATTATTATTATTTTTTTTATTACATTTATTATTTCAAAATAAGATTAGTTTTTATATCTACACACTAACAAAAACAACCCAATTCCTGCTTAATTACTGTCTTAAAAAAAAAAAAGAAAGCAAATTCAACGGGGTTTGGTTTTTTTCAATTGAGTATTTGAATTACGGTATTTTTTTATATATATATACACAAGATTTACCAAAAAAAAAGAAACCCACTTTCTGATTAATTACTGTCAAAAAAAACGCAAATTAGTCGGCTATCATTTTTAAATTTAGTATTTCAATAATGGTACCCTTTTTATATAGACAGAGTTAACAAAAACAACCCACTTTCTGATTCATTACTGTGTCGTCGTCCCCCCCCCCTAAAAGAAGGAAATTAGTTGGGTATCATTTTTCAATTGAATCTTTCAATGACGGTCCTTACTAATAGTAGTCGGGTATCAATTCTAAATTATTAGTATATAAATGACATTACTTTTGATAGATTTAGAATTAGGTCTTGCTTTTTTAATAAAAATAATTGATTTTTACTCTTGACCAAAAATACCGTAACTTTAAAAAAGACACACATAAAGTCCAAAAAAAAAAAAAAGAGAAAAAGCCCCGTAACTTTAAAGACACACACACAAACTCAAAAACAATCTAAGATTAATAAACATTGACTTATTACATCTTGCTTTTGAATCAAATGATTGATTTACTCTTGCAAAAAAAAGGTACTGTAACTTTAAAAAGACACACATAAAGTCCCCCAAAAAAATATTAGAAAAAGCCCCGTAACTTTAAAGACACACACACAAATTGAAAAACAAGATAAGATTAATAAACATTTACTTATTACATCTTGCTTTTGAATAAAAGTATTGATTTACTCTTGCAAAAAAAAAAAACCTGTAACTTTAAAAAGACACACATAAAGTCCCCCCCAAAAAAAGTTAGAAAAATACCGTAACTTTAAAAAGACACACACACACACACACAAACTCAAAAAACAAGATAAGATTAATAAACATTTACAAAAATGAAAAACTAACATCATATAATAGTATTAATTAGTAGAATATTTTATTACAAATCTAAGAAATCAGATCCTTTTAGATCAAATCGATCATTTAGGTCTGGCCCCGGAATCGTTTTATGTATATGTTTTCGATTAGCATCAACGCCATCCTGTGGCGAACACCAAGGATGAGAAAACAACCAAAATTTTTTTTTTCTTTTTATATTTCTCTTACATAAAGAGAAAATTGTTGATTCACTATTCACATGATTAATCTTTACATTTTTATCTTGTATAAACATACCCCAAAATAAAAATTTACCATTTTATTTATACTACAATCTTTAAATAGCATATAATTACAAAATTTTCAATAGGGTTCGATTGTCTGATTTATTACAAACAACAAAAACAATTGAATCAGTACAAGATTCATTTAACATTGATAAGATAAACAAATCTTATTAATAAATCCACTACAGGATACATACATATTCTTCTCATATGTCATAGCATCAGCCGGGAAGCGAACCTGCTAACCTGGGACAACTGCTTGTAAAGCAGCCATCGCTGACCTCTTGACCACCAATGCTTGACTACATACATATTCTTTCATTTAAAAAAGAAGTAAAAACATTTTTATAATTAGTCGCATTTCACATACCACTTAACAAAATTCTTATGTAATTACCTGATACTAATTAGTGAAATGCTGAGGTAATTCCAGGTATTATAGGAATTAATGACATTCTTCTCTAAATATTTTATAATGCTTAAATAAAAACAAAAAAAGTACTTGTTACTCTTAAAATAAAAATTTATATCACAATACAACAAAATAACAAAAGTATAAATATAATTTATATTGTGTGTATACACACATATTTATTCACAGACATATCCATAATTATTTTAAACACTTTTTTTCTATTTCTGGCTAAGGTTTATTTATATTAACATATTTCAAATCTTGCAATAGGGTTCAAATCTTAGTCCCCATCACATAAAGTAAACATAAAATAATGTTATCATCTTTTTTTATTTAACCCAAATAGTACAATATACTTTGGGTTCCAGAACTAATCCATGTCAAAGTTTGTGATGTGATAATTGAATGGAATTATTATTATTATTATCCATTAGCTTTGAATATTTGATTTGTTTTTGAACAATATTTTTTTGTATCTCCTTTTTGATTTTTAGTTGATTGATAAATATAGTCAAATATAAGATATCTATTAATTTTAAAGAGAGATTTGTGTTAATACAATTTACTTATTCCACATTAAGCTTTCCATTTGATTCCTTGGAAAAATATAGTAGTAAATGAGAGGTAGATCTCTCCCCTCAATCTTATTATCCTAGAAATCCATATTTTTGATTTCTGAGCTATTAAAATATATAACTAATTCAAAATTAAGTTTTTAAATCAGGAAATTTAAAGATATGTATCCACTCAGTTCAATATCTGCTTTCCCAGTAAAAAAATTCTTTTTACAAAACAGGCAATCATTTCAAAAAACTTTTATTGATTTTCATTTGTTCTGTCTAGCATTCTATTAAATAAACTCATTTGCATACATAAAAATACAAAGAATCATATTTTATAACCTGTAATAGTAATTATAACAATCATTAACAGCATATTAATTTTTTATTATTTACTGTAATCAGTAACTAATAACAATATTAATTACTTATATAATAAATTATTTAAATACTGATGTGTGTAAATTTTACTTATTTATTTATCTATTATCATTCATGAAAACACATCATGTATTGACCAGGTTGTTTATCCATAGTCAATGCAAATTATAATCATTTATTGATCATATTTTCTATAAATCTCTTAAATAATAATAATAATTAAATGTTTGCCCTTATTTAATTTTTTTTTTTAAGCTTTCATATGGCCCTCTTTATTACAATATATATATATGAGGGTTATGTGGTGAGTGGTTAACACATTACCTACCCTGCTAACAATCTGACATTCAAATTCAAATTTAAGTTCAAAAAAATTAATGATAGCTAAGAATTTTCAAACAAATTTAGTATTTTTTTTACAGGTAGGAAATTCATAGTCCCCATCTAGCTATAAATTATTATTGGTTAGGAAATGAATAAGTAGCTATTAATAGTTAGTGAAACTTTACAGGAAAAAAACAATCCTCAGAAATTAACAATAGCCTACCCCGGTAAGTAATGTTTATTTTTCACTCTTCTTCAATAGAGGGTTGCAGAAGACTGTATTTCTGTAATGGCTTTAGAAAATTGTTTTACTCTTTACCAATCTATAAAAGAGTGAATAGCATGAAAAAATAAATACCAACCAATCTTCTGCATTTCTTTCTGATTAAACAATTGTTGATAAAACAAGAAATTTATTAAAAATAGAGTTAAGAATTTTACTCAAATCTAAATTTGAATTTTGTTTATTCAATAATTGAATAACATGAAATAAGTAATTTAATTTTTAAGTTCTAGCATTTTTAAACTACAATTATTTTACCTGCCTATTACAAGGATAAAAACCGATAGTAATAAACCAACTTAAAAATAATTTAGTGATAAAATTATATTCCTGATTTTTTTTTTTCAGTTTCGTATTTTTGTTATTAAAAATGATAAAAATATAAAAGTCTATAGTTTTAGATAATCATAATTCTCCTTTTAAAATAATTAAACATCTTTTAAGAACAATATTTGTATAATATTTCCCCCAGTTCTCCCCCAGATACTTCACTATATTTGAGTTTCATAGTTTCTCCCGCAGTTTACCCGCGAATCTCGAATCTCTTCATCTTGAAAATCCTATCGCATCTGCTAGTACGTCTAGGGGCCCTATCGCGATGCTCTTTTTAAATTATAGCGGCAGTAACTATGACTCTCTTAAGTTTTTTAGGCATTCTTTACTGTTCGTGTAGTAAAACGTTTTCTTAAAGAAAATGCAACAAGCTATATACAAATATATTTATTTTGTAGATAGTTATTGGAAAATAATAATCTATATTTTTTATATTTGTTATGCTTTTTTTAATATTACAATTATTAATATTTTATCATATTAGAATAGTTTTAAAAAATTTTCAGAAGCTTTCGTTTAATTTAAAAAAAAAAAAAATCAATTCTCATAATTCGAAAATATTCTTCTTTAATTAACAGATATAAATTGTCTACTTCTTCCATTGACATTTGTTATATAACACTATATCCACATCCTCTGATTCCAAGCTATATTACAGATACAGAAATCATAGCTACTAGCGAACCTTATACTTTTTAGCACGCGCGTATATATATAGATCAAAGTCATATATCACATGACTCAATTTTTAAGCTTGTAAATAAAAAATAAAGAGCGCTGCTAATTTGCTCTGACAAACTTTATTGATAAATGCCAGCTAAACAAAGCATTTAAAAATCTCTACCTTGAAAACCACTTCTTAGCCTCAGACCAATGGTTTCATGTTTTGGCACTCCTCAGTGAGCGCTAGGATAGTTTTAGACACTAAATATCCCTATATACATCTTTAAAATACGTGTAATGCATATATATATATAGTTGTGTGTTTATACGATATTGCATACATACATTGTGGATAAAAAAATACAGATAATTGTTATTTCTTTTTATTAATTACTTGAAATTTTAATTTTTTTTTCAGTTATAGATAATTAAATCCATAGATATAGTGGGAAAGAATACTGAAAGACATAATCAATTCTTTGCCAATCCTTTAACAATTTTATTTTAACATCTCAATTTTAGAGTTGCGTCATAATCTTAATTGAACTCTTACATCATTAAAATGCACAATATATATAATAGATATTTTAATATTTATCTCCATTTCTAGTTCATAGAGAGAACAATTTTTTCATTCGGTTGAAGCTATACTGTTTGTTCACCATTCCTTAAAGTATGCAAATAAAATGATAGAAAGTTTTAGAATTACGTAATGTTGGGTAAACCATTATAGACAGCATGATTTAATCATGCCTTTCAAGATACTGAAATTCATAATAATAAATCATGTGAAAGCTGCTTAATCCTATAGGATACTATATGACGTCATAAGTTTCAACCGGACATGAAAAAAATCCTGGCTTCTTCTATTAAATTTTATTTTAAAATGATATACAAACACAAACACGTACTCGCACATATGCTCTTTGTACCTAGTCTCTCTTTTTGCAATTATTACAATTGATTATTAATAAATTATTGTCATTTTTAAAATCAATTATTAATGATTAATTGTAACCATTAACATTCTTTGAAAACTTAACATTAAACTGTTACTGATGAAAGTGTAGCAATTAATTGCAGGAACATTTATTCCGATATTTATATAAACAAAGACTTTGTCATCTTGAGGCGGCCTCTGTCTTACCTGAATTACGCTAGATAAAAAAAAAAATAAAAAAGATAATTTGAAATTCTATGTGAACAAAATAATTTTTACTTCAGAGAGATATTCAAACAAACAAACAAAAAAAAAAAAAACTTATAAAAGTTATTTCTTCTCCATAATACATAATTAGATGTAAGAAAATTTAAACTAAAAAGTAATAATCTCATTATTATATTCATCCCAGCAAACCTATAATTTTACATCATTATATTTCTCCTCTTCTTTAAACATTCAGTCCTTAATATTTTTTTCTTCTTTTCGTTTCTTCCAACATATCTTTCATAATTTTTTTTTACTTTGAAATATATGACAAATTCATTTTTTCTTAATACTCTCAATAAATATTCATTATTAATTTATTTTTAGTACTTCTACAATTTTCATATTATTTAGAGAATTATTTTTGGATTTCACTTTGGACATTTCTCTCCAGCTTTCTGTCAAGTCAATTTTTCAGTTCTTTGAAGAGTTATTTACATTTAAAACAGCTCTCTGGTTGCTCCGATATGCCATTATTTTTGATCAGAGAGTACACCCAGTGAATCAAAAGCTCTTGGACCTAATTTGCTCTCTCAAAACCAGAGATACCAAACTAGCCCCACTTCGACCCTCACAGACCCTTGGGCAATCCTCCAACTCCCATCCTCTCAGCCTCTGTCGTAGGACTCAATCATTCAAATGTTTGTGACCCATGCGGTGCTTATTCAACGAAGACATGCATTTCGGACTGGCCTGAACTACACGCCATTTCCTCTTTCCACTTCCCATTCCATTTTCACATGTATCCGTCCCCTCTTACCACGTTGCTCCTGAAATTTCAGTTTATCATATAATCACTCTTGTATCTGTTTTTTTTTGATGAATAAACTTTCATCACTGAAAAAAAAATTTTGTTAATCGGATTACCTCTTACACTTTAATTGTAAATTTATCCTTGCTTCTTTTATCATTAATAAACCAACATCATAAGGATGAAATTTATCATTAACTTCTTGCCCAACTATTATCTTGCATATTTAATGTCCCACAATTATATTGTTTTAGTGTTATATATATATTGAACTCTTTCAAGAAATATCGATTTTACTTAACATATTCTTACCGAAGCTTTTATCATTTACAAATGTAATTCAATGAATGTTGCTCTCCCAATGAGTAGAAAATACTCATTTGGCATTTCATCTAAATATATATGAAACTAAGTAAAAGATATGTCTCATAAGAACACACATTGTGCTACATGATTTGATGCTTTGATCATCTTGTGGCTCTTTTCTCCAGGACTCTCATATTTTGGATTAACTCTAAAGCAATAAGCCAATTATTTTTTTATTTTTAACTTTTGTGTAAAAAAACCCACAAAATTTATTTAATCTTACAAATAGTTTATTTTTTATGCATATTTTTTTTAAACAAATAAGGAACTCATTCCTACCAATGACCTGATTATTTACAAGAGGAATGGGGCAAAAGACTTACATCTTATTAAAAACAAGATTTAATAATAATCAATAAATTTTATTAGCGTAGTATTTAGGTTATAATTATATAGACAGTAATAATCCCTTCTCCCTAGCCAGTAAACAGTGATGTTCACTAGAAGGATTCTCTTACCCTAGACACAAGAGAGAATACTTTAAGAAAATAAAAATGACCCTCTTATTTTCAAACTCAAATGCTTAAGTGTCTAAAAATGAGAGCTTGAATATATAAATCATTCACTTTAAATTCATTTCTTTTTTTAATAATCTCATTAGCACTTATGAAATATTATAATTTACTTTGTGGTAATATTAGAAGATGTTAAATTATGTAATAATTAATAAATTTTAGTAGTACAGTATTTAGATTGTAATTATATAAAAGGTAATCACTCTTTCTCACTAGTGCCATTAAAAAGTGATGTTATTCTAATTTTTTTTATTATTATTAAATAATTAATATGAACAAAAATATTATTTTATGTGTCAATAAATTATTATGATGAATAATAAGGATGTTTATTGGAATTGAGTTACATAGGCTATTTAGATAAATGTTTCATTCTTATATGAAACCTACCAAACTTATACAAATTTTGTTTAATTTTTAAGTTAGTTAGCTAAGCATTTAACCAGTGAAATGTGTACAGATTCTTAAAACAGGTTTATCAGTCATTGATATGTTAGAAAATGCTTTTTTTTTCACGTGTCATAGCATCGGCCGGGAGGCGAACCCGCTAACCCGGGACAACTATTTGTAAGGCAGCTGTGCTGACCACTTGACCACCAAAATGCTTTTTTCTTAGAGAAATTCAGGAATTTCTGGGCATAAAAAGATATATGCCTGGAAATTATATTAGCCAAGTTAAACATTCTCTTCACCTGAAATGTATTTTACTATTACAAATCAAAATACAGCCTTTCACCCATTATTCTATTCTAAGACAATTATCAAGCCATTCTTTCAACACTGATGGATTCTACTTAATTTTTTTAATCTATTTTTGATAAAAACTGTTTCATTACTTCCAATATTATTTCTTCACATTTCCCTATTGTATCATAAAAGCTTAATTAAGAAACTTTCAAAATCTCTTTTTCATTTTTATGTTTTTTTCTCACCATGTATATCTTATTTTTTATACAACAACCTATATTTCAAAAATAAATGTTTTTATATTTTTCTTATAATTACCACATCAACTATATCAGAAGTCTAAATTCTTAGACCATTTAAACATCTTGTAATTTGTGTACACAGTTCCAATCTTTGCTCGAAATAGCAATAATTTTTCTCTAATGTCATTACATAGCTTTTTTTTACTTTATATATATTCTAACCCAATAAGATTTCCTCTCCTGCACCCAGGACACTAGTTTTTCCGTTTGTTGTTAAGGCAACCAAAATAAAGCAACATATCCATTAATTTTCCAATATGATCTAAAATACTTTTCATATAATACAATTGTACATTCAATTCTCTTAAGCCATGCCACGATTGTAATAACAACAATAATTGATCACTTACTAATTTAAAGAATAATTATAATAATATTAATCTCAGGGTTCTTTGTTTCATGTAAGGAAATGCTCGGTGGTATTGTGTTGTCGCATATGACTGGCATTCTGGTCGGCTATAGGAAACATTTATTTTACTTAAATTCAATGTGTCTTCATCTCTCATATCAACTGCTATATTATTTAAAGAGATGATAATTCTATTCAATAATGACGTATAATTTTGAATAACACAGCCCTTTTTTTTTTCAGAATCTCAGTCAGAATAATAAAAAGACAAGGGTGCTTTTTGTGTCCTTCCATCATCCATGACAACACAATAATATAACTAAGATTTATTACTTAGACGATTTAACTAAATGGGAATGGAATAATGTGCAACCAAAGTTAATGGTTTGGGAATAAATTCATTTTTTTTTTTTTTTACACAAAGGTGAATGTTTAGTCTTAAGTTTTCAACTCCATAAATAATTATCATTAAACTAAAATATAATGACATATTCCGATCTGCTTAACTTTATTTATCTGGTATATTAAGTTTTTAAGAATTTGGAATGATTTCGGACTCAAGAAAAGGTTTTGCAAATATTGTGCAAACACTTATATTTAGCATATAAAAACAAAAAAAAATGAATCTACAACAAATTTTAACAAGACTATAATTTATTATTATCACAAAAAAATATATGAACATTTATTCAATAATCCCATAGTAATACAAAAATATAAAATATAACTGATATTAATCTGTATACTCTTTTGGTTATGGACTAGAGGTTACTACTTCTCCTGTATGCAATCATATGGATTGATTAACTACAAGTACATTTCATTACCAATACATTAATTATTAAATTTTGGTAACCTTGTAGAAGCTTTTATTCAAAATTATTGACTATTTTTTTTTTTTTTTAATGATTAATCCAATCATCTGCAATACGCAAAATATTAAATTTATTTCTAATACATTTACTTTATTTATGGTCTTTAATGGGATAACCTATTCTAATTATAGGCCAGTTATCAGAAGTCACATTTACCTTCTTACGTTTAACTTAATGCTAACTTAAGTTATGATACAAATTTTATTCATAGTATAATTTTAAATATGAGTATTATTTAATTACTAACCAGAATTAAATATTGCATTTGAATATTCCTTCATGTTATAAGCATTTTAAATTACGCAATTTTAATTACTTTCTCCATTGATTTACTTGTCAAATACTAGCAATATTTAGCAGCACAATACAGATATCGATCCTAGTTACTAATGCACTATTTATACTAAAGTGGATCTTGAGGAACTAACACCTCCAATATAACCTTTATCTTGCCCGAACTTTCAAAATTAAGCACAATAATCAACACCTTCCATGGTGGAGCTATCTTTATTTTCACATGAGGAACATGGAATAACAACGAAGGTCTGTAGAGTAATCTACTACATTAAAATATTTTGGTGGTTTCTTGCCTCTTACTTGGGCATACAACAAACACATACCAAATACAATCCTCTCCTGGGATTTAAACGAATGAAGCATACTAAATGCTAGATAAATTCTTGATCGTCCTATCTATGAGAATCGATCACTTGGGCTATAAACATACCTGAACATTATATTTAAAATCTTCCTCTCATGGAAAACAAAGCTTTTGGGGAGATCATTTTTCATCCCACAAAATAAATACATTATAATTATTACCTATGCGAATATTAAGCATATACCAATGCTATATCTGGGCAGGATAAGTAAATACACTGATTATAATAAACTTATGTTACCGTGTATACTTTGATCAACATCTGAAATCAATGGGCATCATAGAATAAAAGTATAATAATTTTAATTTTAATAAAGGAACATTCAAAAATAGTTGGTAGCATACTATCTTAAACTAAATAAAGTGGATGTGTTATTTAAGAATAATTAGGAATAAATTCCTCAATTAATACAGTATAAATTCGTTTCAAAACTTTAACAAGAAATATTTTGTTATAGCATTTTTTTTTTCTATACCAAGCAAATATTAACAAGTGATACAAAGTTACTAAATAATTATTTCTCACTTGGAAATCATTTATCTTCCTTAATTTAGACATAATAACACTTTTCGTGATTCCCTTAGTTAATTCTGTCATTTTTAACTTTAGCGTGAGGCAATAAATTTTTAAGTATAAAAGGTCTTTAAATAGGTAGATGGCAAAGAAAATCAGGATATCTTATCAAAAAAATTTAGCCACACATTATATTATTAAATTTTACTTTGATTACATTTATTTCTGCAAAATAAAATGAAAAAATTGAGTTACCAAATTTCAGCACTGTTCCTTCCTTGAAAACTAAAAGCAGACTATATCTTTTTTCAAAAAAAAAAAAATCTCGATTATGTAATTGGCTGTCCTGTTTTGTTGTTATTTTTTTTTTCTTTACTTTAGCGACCTCTTACAGAAAAATAATCATTTGATTATAACATAAACAAAAGAAAGGAAAAACCTATTACAATCATATAGTTTTAGTATTATTTACCTGGATTACAAAGTAATTTGACAATATCAAAAATAATAATAAATACATTAAATTAACAATCAGTGATGTATAATTCTTTAAACATTATTTCTTTTTTTTTCTTTTTTTACAAAAATAAATTACCAGAAGTTATTGTGCTTTATGAGAAGACATTCATCCACTCCCCCCTCTACCCATCCAATATCAATTACTGTTTAGCTTTTATACCATATTAATTTGCTCTAATTATTAATATCTCAATTAAATTATTCATGTTCTCTATTTATAAATGACATTGAGTTATTAAATCTATTAGTTATTCACCCAAAACATGCCAAAGTGAGTGAATAGCATACTTTATTAATCAATTATTACTATTGTTATTTTATCTTTTTATTTCTTTAAAGAATAGCATTAATTTCCTGCAGAAATAATGCCAAGTAAACCAAGTGTCAATAACACTAGGTTACAATATATATATATCTGCTTATTTCAAATAAAAGATTTTCACAGATTTATTGATTTAAATGGAACAAATGCAATGAAAATTTGCTCTTTGTATTTCTTATAAACATATATATATATATATATAACTACAACCATTAAATGTCTGTATTTTTAAATTATATAATAATAATTCAAACAAATATATTTAACACAGTATTCAAAATTAAATAATATATTCTTTACCAGAAGTACTTTCAATTGTTTCACTGACAATCTTTATCAATTGTTAATACAAACGTAATGCAAGTTTTTATTTTTTGTACGTTTGTATTAACAGTTGATAAAGATTGTCAGTGAAACAATTGAAAGTACTTCTGGTAAAGAATATATTATTTAATTTTGAATACTGTGTTAAATATATTTGTTTGAATTATTATTATATATATATATATATATAAACATCCTTTATAGATTATTAACTATACAAATCATAAATACAACTATTAAGTATTAACAACAAATATTAACTTTGACAATTATAAAGTTCAAAAGTATTTTTAAATTACTTTTGCAATCATTTTCAATTGTTAAAATTTTTTAATTTGCCAAAAATAAATATCATATAATATACCCAGATTTGTTAATTTTGCCTATTAATTAAGAATTTTCTGTTTTTATTAATAAAAATTATCGTAATAGATTTCTAACTATAAAATCTTTCCATTGACTCGTTGTAAATCGAAAGATTTCGCGAATACTAATGTATAATAGAAATTGTGGACTTAATCAGTGAAGTATTGAATAGCTCTACGCTCTCAGATCTAACCGCTTCAGTTTTACCTATTTATATAGAAAGTAGGTTGAAGTAAAGAAGGGTTCGCCGCTTTTCTTCCAATATGTAAGCTTGTAGTTAAGACCTGTAGAGGTCCCTATCTTCGCATTTTCAACCACACATGCTTTAAGTTTATTGCCTTAGTAAACATTAATAAAAAATGTTTTTTTGGTTTTCCTTTTATTATGGTTTCTTTTCCAATGAAGAATTCTAATTTATTTAGATTAAAATTATAAGTAAAATTATGTTTTTTTCATGTGTCAAAGCATCGGCCAGGAAGCGAACCTCGAACCCGGGACAACTGCGTGTAAGGCAGTACGCTGACCACTCGACCACCAACGCTTGACAATTATATGTTTTTTAATGATCAAAGAAAACAAAAGTTATCCTTGTATCACTCCCTTTTTTTATATGTTTATATAAAAGCTGATGTTTTTTAAATCATTTCTCAGTTCTGCATCTTGATTTCTGTACATATCAAGTATTGCATTCATATATAATTTGACATATAATCATAAAGTTTCTTAAATATAACAGTTTTTGAATTATTCATCAATAAATTATCATTAGGCGAACATAAAATGAAACACGATTCAATTCTCCATATGTAATTTTAACAAATTTAGTTTGAGAACTTAAAATATGTAAAATTGATATTCATTTGTTGTTAATAATATTTTGCTTCTTTAAATTAATGGTTATACTGCTTAAACATATATATAATAATTCTAATTTGTTTACATTTAAAACTAACTCTTAATCAACTCTTTTGTAACCATCATATAGATACATATATGGAATTTCTTTTGACTGTTGTCCTTGACAGAATAGCTCAGTTGGTTAGAGTGTTGCCTTAAAATTTGATAAGAATCGAAAGGTGTAAGTTTGACTCCTATGCTAATACAGTCACCGATTAGCCAGCAACACTTAAAGAGAAATAGAGAATAATCCCATTTGAAACATTGTGTAATCTACTAACCCGTGTTTCCTATTTGTGTGTTATTATTAACAGTTGTTTATATTTGAAATTTTTTAAATAAAGTTTAAAATTATCTAGACATTCAATATTTAATGATAGATAATGGAAATAGTCCAATATATTATCCTAAAGTAAAGATCCAAGACTTTCTATCTTATATACGGTTGAGATTTTTGATTTACTTTCTATCCGTTTTCAATTTCACTTGTTTATAATTCTTAAATTTTTTAGGTGAAACATCCTCCATAATAATAATTTATATATTCTTTCTTTTCTTATAATCATCACAACTATTTATCTTTTTTTTGTTTACCTTTTGAAAACTATTGATTTTTTTCCATCTCATATTGTTTGCGATGCTAACACTTGTAAGTTTTTTTAAATTATAAAATCTTGCTCCAACTGTCTCCATATATTTGTCTTTCTGCTCTTTTGCATATTTATAAAACCAATTTATACATATTAATATCGTTTACTCTTTTAACATTCTTTAACTTTTTAGACATTGTCTACCATTAAATTAATCATTATTCTTACTTCATCCAGCAATCTGCTCTGGTTTTTGCACATGCACATTATTTTCTTTTTCTCATGTGTCATAGCATCAGCCGGGAAGTGAACCCACTAACTTGGGACAACTGCTTGTAAAGCAGCTGTTGCTGATCTCTCGACCACCAATGCTTGACGTTCTTTTAGTTTAATATTATGCTAAGCAATGCAATGTACTACTCCATGTTTGAATATTGCTATAAAAGATGTTCTATATACTATACACTCATTAAATTAGTATCATTTACATTCTATTCCTTTTATCCCATTTTTTAAAACTTCTCTTTCTTTTTTCTAATATTTTATTTCTATTTTTTCTGTTACTTTTCATTGACTTAAATATATTTTTATTATCACCTTTTACTATAAACTTTTTCATTTTATATTCTACAACTTTCACAATTTTTTTTTATATCTTTTTTAATATTGCTATATAGTGGACCATAACTTTCATTGCATCAACATTTGCTATTCAAAACTCTTTAGTTGGCTAGTACTATTTATGTAAAAGCATTATTTTTAAAAAAGGTTTTTACACATGTAGAAGATTGAAGCCTGTCCATGAAAGTTTGAAGATTTGCTATTTTAATATAAACTGAGCACTGATTATTTCTGTGTGTGGGAGATAATCTGGACCAACTGATGAGTGGTGGTTCAGCATAAAATACATATATTGGAGATCATTTATGTTTTTCACATATGTGATCAAGGGTATCACTTGTATAAGATGGAATGGATAGCTGTAGGGAGCTGTAAGTTCAAATCAAGCCTTTTATGTCAGAGATGGATTAACTACTTCATAACCTTATGATTATATCTTACGAAAACAATAATCAAATTCTGATGAAATTTTTCATAAACATTATTCATAAAGTCACAATTATAAATAAATTCTTTAAACGTAAAACTAAACATCACATGATCACCATTTCTTATGCTTGCACATAACTGTTATTAACACAGGCAAAACTGTCCATACAGTAGTGCCACTCAGTGCCAGCCAGAGTAATCAATGAATGCCAGAAGGCTTAGATCCTAAGATCTAGATGCAGTGCTCTCAGATCCAAGGCTCTTCACTGACAAATGCCACAAGTCATAAACTAGTCTGGGGATATTGGATGAGTATGCACTAGATGGAGATTTTATGCATAGGCCTTCTGGCATCTATTGATTACTCTGGCTGGCACTGAGTGGCACTGCTGTATGGAGAGTTTTGCCTGTGTTAAACATAAAACTGTTAGCAATTTTAAAAATAAATCTATAACATAATCCAAAAAGTTAACATACTATTACGATGTGTTTTCTACAAGTTTTATGAAAGAATTATATTATCAATAATTTTATGAGTCATCCACTTATAGAGCAGACAGAATTTAGGCCAAGAACACACTGTTGGGAATAAGTTTATCTTTAAACATTCACTTTTAAAATAAATTAAAAAGTAATGCCATCTTTATTGATCTAAACTCAGTTTAAAAATGAAAAAAAAAATTAAATTTGTAAATGGGGCAAAACTATTAATTTACTTGACAATTATGGTCTCCAACAAAAACTTCAAATGGCATTATATTATAAGCACAGCAGATACAAAATGTTACAAATAATCTATTACAGAGTTTCATTCTCTCATCTACTTTATTTAATATATTCACCAATGGCCTTCCAGGAACAAAATGCAGAATTTTCATCTATGCTGATAATATTGCCAGACTTATCAAAAAAATGCCTTTTTCTGAAACAGAAAAGCTTCTCAATAAGAATTTGAAAACATTGGAAGTCTTTTTTGAAGACTGGGTTTTATTTTTAATTCAGTTGATAATATGCTCAGTTTTTTTCTAAACAACATAGAAATTTTCATAAGTAATTTAAAATTTTGCAAGAATAGATTAAAATGCAATACTACCAAATAACTTCGGATCACTGTATCTCATTTTCTAAGGTTAGATCAAAATAAATTTTTAAGAATAATCTTTGTCCTATTTGGCAAGTATTTTATAGACAACTTTTCCAATCACTAGTATTCTCACCTGAATACTGTACCCCTTTTTGTAAAAAAAAGTTCCCACAGTAAAGTTTTGCACACCCAGCAAGATATAATAAGAAATATTGCTCTAATCCTTTGTAATGGCTTTCTGTTTTTTAATATATTCCTCTATCAGATATCAGAAGAAAAATTGTTCCACAAAAATATATAAAAATTTCTTAAATGAGACGGACTTGCCAATATTTCAAATCAAAATTTTCTTTTTATATAGTTAATAAAGAATCAACAATTGATAAATAATGGGGCAAAAACTGGAATTTTTATAAGTTTTAAACATTTATTTTTCCATATTCATCAACAAAGTCAGTTAGATTTGATATTTTTAGACATAATTGGAGTCTCAATAATAGATTCAGAACAACTAATGGTTATTGAGCTTATCAGCTATATCAAATATATATAAACTTTACAAATCACAAAGTTAATGACTATCAAATCAGGTTTATAATAACAGATTTGAAGATCTTAATAAAGCCATTAATGAACTACATCCTGCTTAAAATCTATAATTACTTTTGTGATATTTTGATAATAATTAAATAGCCTAAAAGTATATATGCTAAATAGATAAAGTAATAAAATAACTAAATGATTTACTGCTTAGTAATTCATAAAAAAAGTTTAAGCACCGTGGCTGTTGGGGCACAGTCCACAGACCTTGCTCTTCAAAGTCCATTATTTTACTACTATACTAAAATACGTAGGGTGAATAATCAACTGATTTAGAGCACTAAAAGTGACAGAGATGAAGCCATTAGCTATGGACTTTATCTTCAGGGTCTGTTACTTCATTACTGCATCAAATCACATATGAAGATGATGATAGGAGATATGAATGGATAACATAATAAAATGCAATAAGTAAGACTATAAAAATGACCAATTATTCAAAACATTTTATCAGAGAATGAATTTAAATATTGGAGAATTTAGCATGCTTATAGAGAATACCAGTGGCCTAGAAACAATTAATTTATATATAAGTGGATAAGAAAAAATTGAATGAAGTAAAAAAAAATTCATAAATAAGAGATAAGTGTATAATTAGAGAGGAATAGCAATAATACTAAATGTAGTCAAAATTGAAAATATGACAAATTAATAAACTGAGTAAATGTATAATTTTACAAAGATTGCTTCTAATGAAATAGACAAATAGAAAATCATAAGATTATAAGTAGTAAAAAATAATCTTGAGACTGACTTCTATTGAAAGAATGAATAAAAATGAGAGTAAATAATTTCCAAATTGAATGTTATGCAAACAAAGAGGAATGTGTGATTAAAATGTAGTCATAAATGATAATTTAAGTTAATTGAAAAGCCAAAATATTCAAGATTAAGATATACATGCACTTTTGTAACTGAATTTTGGATGAGGAAACCATATGAATAATAGAGATGATTTTTTTTTTACTATCAAGTGTTTTTATTGAGCATACCCTAAAAAGAAAAAAATAATTGTTTCTTCAACCATAATTGGGATTTTTAGATTTAACTTGAAAGAAAACATGGGGGATCCAGAAATTAGTTAAGTCAATCCCTTACTACAAAAAATAGGAATTGACTTAATTAATTTCTGGACCACCCATGCTTTTATTTCAAGATACATCTAAAAACTCCAATTATGATTAAAAAACAATTATTTTTTTCTTTTTAATGCATGGTCAATAAAAGCATTTAATATATATAAAAATTATCTCTTATTTTTACATTTTTAATATTGAGGCAGTAAATGAAAATATAAATCTATATTGTATTTTAAATTGATTGGGCACTTATAGTTGATATATATATATATATCTTAACTCAGCTTTATATATTCATGAATTGGATACAGGTAATAGAATATTGTTTAACAATGCTTCGGTTATTTTTTATGAAAAGAATGAGTTAAAAGGAAGAATAAAGGAGACTTTGGTGATAAATCTTCTTGATTCTGAGGCTATCAATCTTATGAAGACTTCTTTTGATATTAAGGGAAGGTGGAGTTTGAAATCAATTATGGGAAGGTTTGTTTTTGTGTGTATATATTTGTTAATTCCTTTAGTTTGATTTTCACTTGAGAAGGTCTATTTGTAGTAGATGAAACCATGGTTGTGTAAGGATTTTGGTAAAATTTTGGATTTAATCTAGTATTGTATTGTTTTATGGTTTTGCATATATATATATCACTAGATAGTTCTGCTATAAGTTAAAATGTATTCTCTTTATATATATATATATATATTTCATATTTAGTATGTGTACATAATAATATATGTCTATACAAGTGATTAAATATATGAAATATTCTTTTAAGTGAAAAGTGTTTAACATTTTTACTGTGATTGGAAATTTTTAATTTTTTAAAAATTTAATGTTTTTTATTATTTTCATAGGCATTTTAAACAAATATACAACATTTCAAGAAATTGTATTGAACTTAAATCTGTTAATTATTGATTTTAAAATGTTAAAAAAATATTAAATTGAAAGAAAAAATCTTACTACCCTCTTGCAAATATTATTTAAAACAAATGAAAGTTGTAAGAAGAATTTATAATTGAAATATGCAAAAAAATTTTTTTTAATATTTTCCCACCCTCTTTTCCATATCTAACAAATTAGGTGATCTACTGAAAAGATGAATGTCTTATATGGATTAAGCTTGAATTAATTAGTTCTATAACAGATTTCAAACAATTCTATTGAATTTATATATATGAAACCTTGATTTTAAAATTTTATTCTAACTTAAAAAAAGATCAAAAGTTAACAAACAAACCAATTTTCTAACTTCAATAAAATCATTTAAAAACAACATAAATTGATATATATATTCTTACATTACAGTAATCTGAATTCAATAAGCAAAATTTTTTAAGCTGTAGAGATCATTTCTATCTAGTTGAAGCTATGTGATATGCTTTTTTTATTTCTAATTATGATAGAAACTTTTATTATATTATATAGTATTTATCTAATTTAAATAATTATTATTTTTATGTGAATTGTGTAACTAGAGTGATTTTTAATTTTTTTTATTAATTATAAAGATAAAAAGTAAAAAGAAAACCTTTTTAATAAATAGCTCACTGTAAGGC
This sequence comes from Epiperipatus broadwayi, assembly GCA_028023455.1. Lineage (NCBI taxonomy): Eukaryota > Metazoa > Onychophora > Udeonychophora > Euonychophora > Peripatidae > Epiperipatus > Epiperipatus broadwayi. Next base: position 6,469,509 of record JAQFVV010000036.1, on the reverse strand, counting down.
AAATGTCTCTCCAAAAGTCCTCATAAAGGCAATATTCATCATAATTGTCATTTGTGGGTGGTTATGGTTTGAGCAGTTTTTTGCACTTGTTTTATCATTTTGCTAATAATAACTAGATATCCATTTATTGACATATGTGGGATGGTTATTGTACTAGCAATGGGTCAATTATCAGTAAGAAAAATTCTAAATATCTTGAAACAAATGTTGTCTGATCTAGATTTGTTTTTAAGTCATAAGCATTGAAGAGTGATGCATTAAGTCTGCATTATGAGACCTTGTAACAATATTTACTTAATCATAACTGAAGTATAAATCTTGCAGTTTAAATCCTTAAAGCTATACTTTTGATTGAATTATATCTTGAAACAAATGAAATCTGATCTGGATTTGATCCTAGGTCATAAGCATTGCAGAAAAATGCATTAAGTCTGCATTATTAGGCCTTATAATAATATTTACACAATCATAACTGAAGTATAAATGGTGCAATTTAAATCCCCAAAGCTATAATTTTGGTTGAGTTCATTTAAGAATCCAACTGAATTTTCCTCTATGATAAGGGTAGGTTAATCTAACCACAACACAAGTCTATTACAGATGAAATGGTGATGAAGTAAATTTGGTCAAAGCACACACAGAAAAACTTCAAATGATCTCAGCTTACATAATGCTTTTCAAGAACCAACTTCATTTATTCTACTACAATACTGCTATCTATTGTAAACTGAGCAATCAGAGATTTTATATCCATCAGAATTAAGATAATTCTGCCTAATTGGTTAGAGCTTCATCCTAAAGTCAGTGTTCATGAATGTAAAGTTTACTGGTTCAATCTGTGTGCTGAACAGCCACTTGGTCAGACCATTAACATTTAAGAAGAGTGGCATGTAAATAGTTTGAATATTGTAAAAACAATTCAATTAGATGATAAAAATAGTCCAACATATGTCTACAATATAATATCAAAATCTTCAGATAAGGAAAGGATAGTAATATTGTATTAAAAATTCCATTTTAGGAGCAATACCCCTTTCACTCTACTCTTGGTCCATCTGCTACTGACCATCGACTTATTTAAGTTAGTACATGGTTCTTGAGTAGGATGAAAAGTATTGCTCTTAGAAACATATGAATAAGTGTAAGTGATCATGTGTTATTAGTGGCGTTAAAATTTCCATATATTAGAATAGTGATAAAATTTTATGCGATAAAGGGTTATTGATATTTAAGTAGGTTTTTTGTTAAAAAAGCTTTATTAAAAGATTTAATATTATAAAGTTTAATACAATTTTTGTCAACAATTTTTAAGTTAATAAAGGAAGCATATTTTTAAAAATGCATTAATCATGATTTTTGGGAATCACACGATTTAAAGTGAAATAGTTGACGTTAAAGTGATAAATAAATGATTTATGTATTTTATGATTAGTTTCCAAACTTAAAAAAATTGTATTTATTTTTCCCTTCTTTTATCTCGTAACATTCTACATAGAAGGCTTTTAACAGTGATTATTAACAAATATTTAACTGGCAGACTTAAAAAAATTAGATTTATGTGAAAAAAAAAACTTTTAAGAATGATTTATTTATATAAAATGCTAATTTATTTTATCAGTAATATTTTTTTTTATAATTTTTTTAACAATGTTATTTTAATATATTAATATAAGTTAAGATAAAGAGTAGAGTTAACAAATAAATCATTTCCTCTCAGAACTTATATCTTTCAGACATCATGAACGCACATATTAGTTATATTAAACACATAGTTAAAAATAGATAAAATTATTAGATCAGAATTCAAACTCCGATAACGCGCTATTACTTTAAATATTATAAATCTCCGCGCCCTCACATGTCAGTAAGAGTTTAAAAAACTTAAGTGAATCACTTAAGTTCAGAGTTCATTTCTATAAATGCACCAACTTTCACTGACCATGCTAAATGAGGGCTTGAATCTATTGTGTACCTGATGTTATAATCAAATTTTGAATTATACAAATCTATTTAACCTATCGCAGGAAAAAGACAATGTCTCAGTGAAAGTTGGTGTACTTAAGTGATTCACTTAAGTTTTTTAAACTCTTACAGACATGTGAGTGTGCGGAGATTTATAATATTTAAAGTAATAGCGCATTATCGGAGTTCGACTTCCTATCTAACAATTTCAAGACAGATAAAATGTACATGAATCCCAAGATCATTGCGACACGAACCCAGACACATTAATTGGTCCAAATCATTACATGTCTAAATGTGTATTATCATTGTTATTGATAAATTTATCTAGTCAGTTTATATCTCACTTTTCCCAAAGGCATTCATAGTTATTTCTGCCATTGAACAATTTCAGTATTTAATATTAACATTAATTTTTAATTTTAAAAATTATTACGTTAATGCAAATATATAGTTTAATTAAACTTTAAATCTCTAGCATATTTTACTTGAAAACTATGTTGAAGTAAATATTAGCAGCATGCTCAAATCTCCTTTTTTGTAATGATCTCTTTTTTTTTTTTTTACATATTTTCCCATCAGATTTTAAAAGAGTTGTTTCATAAAAATATCTAAAAAGGTGTAAAATAGATCAGATTTGCCAATAACTTAGAATAGAGTTTCATTCTTGAAGTTTCAACTCAGTTCAAGATTCTCTTTGTAGATGTTCCACAAAAATACTCCTCAATCAAAAAACTATAATATAAAACAATCAACTTTTTATGAAATCCAAATAATTTTTTTTTTTGAGATCCAGCAATATGTCCATCTGGATGTGATCTTGTTAGATTTTATTGGAGTCTCATCAAAAGATTTTGGACCACCTATTTATGGTTGCATTCTTCTTTACAAATGGAATTTAACAAGTGAACTATGTAAATATGGACAAGCACAAAAATCTTGAAATACATAATTAATGACCATCAAATTTTTGGCTAATATGGCATAATTGAAGAATATAATAAACCCATTAAAGAATTTATCTCCTGTGTGGAATTTCTAAAGGTTTATACATAAATTTTACTAATAGTAAGCTGTCTGAAAGAAGATCTGTACTTTAAATAAATGAATAAAGTTTTATTGATGTTTTACTATTTCTCTAATTTACATTTTGCTATTTCTACTCCAACATTAGATCTTATATATTTCTCAAATAACAAAACTTTTTTTAAAACATACATCAAGAGAAAATATAAATATATCCCATCATCTAACTTTTAAAATGTGTCATATCTTGTCAGTTAGTCCAAGTTATTATATATACAGGGTCTTATTTAATTTACGTAATGGCAATTATATCAATTCAATTTATGACTGTAACTTTATCTGAATACATTAATAGAAAACTGCTATATATATATATTGAACTGTATTAAAATACATATGGTTCATGAGTATATTGGCATTTGGTAATATTTATAAAAAAAAGCTAAAAAAAAAGTAAAATTTAAAGATCTTTTAAAAGACACAATTTAATTTTCTTTTTTTAGTTAGTATAATTTATTTTTTAAATAACCTACAATAAAAGTTGTTTTTGTTTTGTGTCTATCTATTTAATTTAATTAAAGTTAAAATCGGAGGGAATAAAAAAGACATGCAGATTATAAATTCAGATAAACAAAAAGAAAAAAAAATCCGAACATCAAAGAAAGATTGCGCTAATTAAGGTAGCCAAAGTAATTCATAGAAAAAGAAGACTTTGGAACTAAAAAGAATAATAAATGTATAAAATTATCAACTTACATATTCTGATAACAATAATATGTGCAGAAGCTTCAAAACTGGATCTAGAGCATAAAAAGAAGAATACAATTTCGATCTGAGTCTTGTTGTCTTGTTCTTTTGGCTGGAGGTTTCTATGAGGTTCCTGGGTAGTGAAATGTATCTGCTACTGCTAATTTGAAGTCTTCATGTGGGAGTGGGAATGAAGCATTGTAGACATCATCTTTTGTAATGAAGAGGTTATCACAAAAGAGCTTTTGAGTACAGCCTTAAAACAGACCAGGAATGTGAAAATGTTGACAAAAGAAATCAGTTAACTTCCAATGAGCTTGAGATCCCCAAAAAATACATATATACTACAAGAATCTACACAAACTTACTGGTAAGTTAAGATTATTCATACCTGTAAAATAATATAGGTGCTATTGCACCTGAACGCAAAGCTACTTTATACTTAAAACAAAATAAAATACTATTCTGCAAGCACTTTCAAGAGATGTGCTCTCATCTTTATAGCTCTAAGTGAATTAATTATATGCAATTATGAAAAGTTCAAGGTTAATTGCTCCATTTTCTTGAGATCGTGAAGCATGTGTCCTTGCTGTTGATGGCATTGCAATCCATCATTATAAAGCAGGCCTCTTTCACTTTTCTCTTCACATCGTGTCTTTCTTTGCAGACCAGGCTGACATCTTGAGGTTCACACTGGTGTCCTCTTATTTTTTGATGAATAGCAAAAATGGAATGTGATGGATCTGACAGCTTTAATATATACATATTTGTGTTGTTGTAATCTGGTTTCTATTGCTGCCTTGGTCTCCCCATAATATGAGGCTTACAATTTGCATAAGTGCATGCAATATTATAAACGGCTTGAGGTGTTTGAGACAGTGCTAGTTTATCCTTAGTGTTGTTAAACAATCTATTAGAATGGGGGGGGGGAGCACGAAAAGTTCGTTGAAACTGTCTGTTAAAAATTTCATACCCTAATTTGTGCCAAAAAATGTTTGCTAACTAACATTAACTATCAGCTTATAATATCGATAGAGACATTAACTTTTATTATTCAAAGAACTTTCTAGAAGAAACTTAAGAAGATAAGAACTATGTGAAGTAATTATTTTAATTATTTGATTAATGTTATTATCTGGATTAATGTGTATGTGCTTTCCAATTTTATTTAGTAATTTATCTTTTAAATATTTTAATTTGTTATAATAAAATATTTATCTTTATATCAACTTTTCATTGTGCATCATTAATATTAGTTTATTAGAATTTATTATGTATAAATTTCCTTTGGCAACATGCTTGTTTATGCCCATAGAAAATTCCAAAAGAAAAATTTATATAAAAAAAAATGATAATAAACATAATCCCGATCTTACTTTTATTTATTAGTTACAAATTGATGATGCAATGCGACAGATCAGTGAATTCTTATGTACGATTCTGGCACTCTTTTCAAATAAATAAAAAACTGATTCCACTGGCATTGTATGTAGTAAATAAATAGTAGGCCAGTTAATCAGGAAATATAACTATGTTCTTGGAAATGTCCGGACTCGTAAATGATCGGAATACATTTTCTTTGCATAGTTTGATTAACTTGCACTTTCTAATGTGTCAAATAAAGGCCTAAATTCAACAGTGAATGTTAAATTAGACCATGAATGGTACAATATATATTCACTATAGGGAGCATACCAATAACTCAACCGGCTTTAATTTAGAAGTGGCTAAAAAAGAAAATATTTAAAATATCTATCTGTAAAAGTCCCCATCATCAAACCAATTGGTTTTGAGCTTTTGGATCCCTCATTGTGAAGCTAGGACATCAGACCCTTGATCTAAAATACCAACTCAAAAGCCAGTACTTACTATTAATTTGAAAATCTGAATTTTTCAGACGTGTAAATGTCTTTAAATCCAGCTATTCAAACCAAATAGGTATATGAGTCTGAAAACAGTTCAGTCCCATATATTAATAGCTTCAGAAATATAATATTGCCAAAGTATCAAGGGTAAAGTATTAATAATCAATACAGCAAGTCACATATTATCTAACTAGCTTTAAGCTTATAATACAAATATTCACTATAGGGAGCATACCAATAGCTTAACAAGCTTTCATTTATAAGTGCTGAAAGAGAAAATATTTCAAATTTCTATTTCTTAAAATCCCCATCCTCAGACTGATTGATTTTGAGCTTTATCCTTGAGGCTTTAGCAATGATATATTGCTGAGGCTATTAATATATGGTGAAACAAAACTGTTTTCAGATCCAAAGAGCTATTTGGATTAAGTAGCTGGATTTAAAGACATTTAAGTGTCTGAAAAATTCAGAGTTTCAAATTAATAGTAATGTATTAGATAAATGCTGGCTTTTGGGTTAGTATTTTAGATCTAATGCCTGAAGTTCTAGCTCCTCACTGAGGTAAGACAAAAGCTCAAAACCGATCAGTCTGAGGATGGTGATTTTTACAGAGAGAGATTTTAAATATTTTCTCTTTTAATATTTATAAATTAAAGCTTGTTGAGAGTAATGGTATGCTTCCTATAGTGAATATCTCTATTACAAGCTTAAAGCAAGTTATACAATTTGTGACTTGCTGTATTGATTATTATAACTTTACCCTTGAGGTTTTGGTGATGTTATATTTCTCAGGCTATTAATATATGGAAAACTAAACTGTTTTCAGACCCATATAGCTATTTGGTTTGAATATCTGGATTTAAAGACATTTACATATCTGAAAAATTTAGATTTTTCAAATTAATAATAACATGTTAGATAAATGCTGGATTTTGAATTGGTATTTTAGATCTAGTGTCTGGAGTCCTAGCTCTTCACTGAGGTGAGCCAAAAGCTTGAAACTAATTGGACTGAGGATGGGAATTTTTATGGATAGAGATTTTAAATATTTTCACTTTTGGCACTTATGAATTAAAGCTTGTTGAGCTATTAGTACACTTCCTATAGTGAATATCTGTATTACAAGCTTAAAGCAAGTCACACAATTTATGACTTGCTGTATTGATTATTATATTATATAATGAGCTTTCAAATAACTCTTAACAAGCTTTTCAGAATATTTCCAACCTCAGACAGTTTCTGCAAGCTCATTCTATAACATTTGTAATGCAAGCTTGTTAAATTAGGTCATGTAACATATGACTTGATTTCTTTGTGATTATTATTATTATTATTATTATTATAAATATATAATTCTTCGAAAAACAATACAATAATTAATACAACAAATAATATTTTAAAAACAAATATCTACTATAATTTAATAGAAGTACTTTCGACTATCTAAGTAGTCATTATCAACAATATTCAAATTCAGTTACAAAAAAGATAGTCGAAAGTACTTCTATTAAATTATACTAGATATTTGCTTTTAAAATATTATTTACTGTATTAATTATTGTATTGTTTTTCGAAGAATTATATATATTTGTTTATAATTGGAATACAGACATTGATTACTAATATATATATAAACTATTTAACACTAATGTAAACATTTAATTTTATAATTATTAAATTTGTATTAACTTTTTAATAGAGAGAGTTTAAACTAAGAAGATCCACTCTTTACGGTACAAATCAGAGTTGTCTTTTAATGGAAAAATGAAAAAAAATATTACATTAGTTTTAATTTGCTCGCTTAAATATAATATACAGTTAGTTACTAGGAGATCATGTGATGTTAAAGCACCCTAGTGACAAATTGAATAACTTTTTACTTATATTAATCAGTTGAAAAACAATTCTGAAAGTAATAACTCTAAACCTACCACTATACTAAATCACGGAGAACATAGTTCTGATAAATAAAGACTCCAATCTAAAGTTGCAACAAGACTTTCATATTCCATATTTTTAATCTCTATAAGCAATTAGAGAGTCAACAATATAAATGTTATTATTTACTTGTGATTTATTTTTGTTTAAATTTTTTATAAGTGCTAGAAGGTTCATAAGGTTCAGGCTCTACACCTAACTAATAATATGTCTCAGATCTTTTTTTTATAATGTAGTTTTAAGCATCAAAGTTTCTTAAAATTTATGATGTAATTATGAATAACTTAATATTAATAAGAATCACTTAATTTTTTAACGTACATCATATGTGATAAAATAAGAGCATCTTTCTACTCCACTGCCATCTATACTGAATCTATTAACAGATTTTACTATATTTAAATCTTTATTTCAGGAGTAATTTGAATTTGACCACTTTTAGTTTCAATAGCAAAATGGAGTTAAAAGTGATTGCTAGATGTGTAATTTTATTACTTTTGGATTTAAATCCTAAGCCTCACGGATAAAAGTCAAAGCGAGAAATTGATGTGATGATTTAAATGAACTGTCATCTGGTAAACAATGATTACTCAAGCTTAATATAGATGTCACTAGATGGACAGCTGCTTGTATTTTACTTTTTTCAATATATTAAGTAGCCTTAGCTTTAAATATAGTATACAAGATAAAATTATATAATGAAGTGTTGAAGAATCATTATTTCAATTTTATATATAATTCCTCCCTCCCCACAAAGCAGTAAAATAATGTGAACAATAATTAGCTATATATTTTTTTATATTCAAGAGCTGAAAATTATACAAATCTGAGCATAGAGAAAAAGAAAATAATTAATGAAATACAATACTATGAATCAATAAATCATGAACCATGTTTTATAATGGGGATTTTAACTTTCAAGTGAAACATTTCTCTAGGGATTTAAATAAATATTTATTATTTCAAAATACGTATACCTTAATAAGGTATTTGCAAAAAGCTCATATTCAATTCTGTTTTTGCCTGATTTCTGGCTAACCTCTAAAGTCACCACTACACCAGTGTTTTTCACTGATCATAATATTGTGGAATTGAATTTAACACCAAACATCATAAAAGAAATAGATTAGAAAGAAATTCCACTTAATTTATAATTGAATATTGGTTAAAAATTATCATCACTGACTTGAACGATATCAAAAAATATATGCAATAAACAAATTTATAAGACTTTTACAATCTACTAATCAAAGCATTTTTGAAGGATTATATATTCCATTAATCCATGTAAGCTTAATCTCAGTCACATTAAAAAAGATTCTTTACCAGTTATGAATAGTGAAAAAATACATTAAAAAATCACTATAATACATGATATGATATTAAGAAAATACACACACACACACGCACACACACACACGCATTACAATGTAGAAATATAATTGGGTCACATAATAAGCAAGTCCATATAGCTATGAAATATGCCCAGACAAGAATTCACATATTAAAAGAAGATGGTAGCAATCTTGTTGGAAGTCAGGTCAATCATGCAATTTGAAAATATTCCAAACATCTATACATTGATAATAATACATCATCATGAGATTTGTTGAAAAAACAGGAATTATTACAACCATCTTTGAAAATATAATTCTGAAAATAGACAATTTAAAGACTGAAATAACATTAGGATTTTTAAATATTATTTTTTTGCAATCTTTGAAGTATTTAATGGTTAATCACTTGGCAAGTTTCTTTAATTCATTGACTATGGAATATGTGGATAGACTATTTATTAAATAATAAATATAATTTATGGTAATGAAAATCATGCCATCAGTTCACTTATGGCTCAATTAAGACCTATAATAATTAAAAATATATATACTAAAATATTTCCTAAAATGTTGTTAGATAAATTCCATTTTTTTAACAATTGAACTACTGTTCATTCACTACTCTGATTCTGGAATACACATTTATCATGCAATATTAGTATACAATGAAGTTGTAATACATGAGAAACCAAATGATCTGTCAGATGTGATGGCAGTAAAGATTGATTTCAAAAATTCTTTTGGGCATGTTGTCCTCCATTATCTAGCTACATAAATATCTAATATTATATCAGAAAATCCATCCTTATGTGTAATGTAATAAATTATGTAAAAAGTAGATCAGTAGAAACAAGACTTGATAAGACTCCCACCATTAATTTATATTACAAAAACAACACTCAAGGATCTTATTTTTGCTATCTACATTCATCCACCTTTTAAGAGAAGTCAATAATCATATTCTTGGAATATTTGTCTCATCCTAGGAAGAGAGATAAAAATATTTTTACCTATATCAATAATATTGTGATAGTTATCATAGGAATTTCTACCATTTGTATTATTGAAAAATGCTTAAAATATTTTCAAGCAATGTTAATCAACATTGTTCAAATCTGGATATCAGTTTAACATTGCTTTTTATTTCTTAACAAAGTAATTTATTCCTGCATCTTGTATTTAAAGTTGTATCATAAGGATGTGATGATCTTCATGTTTATTTTAACAAATTTATTTTACTAAATGCAATAAATTTATATCTAACAGTAAAAAGACTGTGCTTGATATTTAATTTCAGAACTTAACATATTACAAGTAGTAAAGACATTGACAGATTTTGTTTATTAATTGTTATTTTTTATTATGTTATAATAAGTATTTAAATGTATTATTACACAAAAAATGAATCTTAAATGATCGTTGTGTAATAGCAAGTTTGAATATCATTTAGGTCATATGAATCCCATAAAACAAATAACTCTTTTGGCCACATTATAAATCTTAATTTTTGGCAAGTAATTTTAAATCTCTATAATATTGTTCCATCAGTATTTAAGGTATTGTTGAACAGTATTTATTTTGGAAATGTCTTACATCTTAATGATTATATAAATCTTAGCAGTGATAATGTATCTCTTGTTGTCTAATTGAAAAACTTCCAGTTAAAATCTTGCTTTGTGAATTATTGGAGATAATTAAATTTAATTTGAAGTTATTTATAAAGGGATAATAATAAATAATATATAAAAATAGTTTATTAACTAATCCACACAATTTACAAATCATATCAAAAACCATCTATAAAACTAGTTGAGAAATGTTGTAGTTAGAAAAATATACAAACATTTAGTCCTATTATGAATTAATAATTCATCCAATAACATATTTTCTAGCACTTTATGGATGAATGGATTTTCAATTGGTGCCAGTATTGAATTTTGGGATGCATTATCTTTGATAAATCTTTGTACAACATTTGAGTTATTTTAGGACAGTTCATTTGATTTCTTGTGTCTAGACAATTCAGTTCCCATCCATTAAATATGATAATTTTCCCTAATTTCACCATATCAGATGACTTCCAGTTAGGAAAGTTGGTGCCTAATAGAGAGTTAACTACATACACTGTCAAATAATTTAACCTTTATGAAATAACAAAACAACTTAAATTTGACTAATTCAAGAAACATTGTTTCTAATTGGTGTTTCTAAAGTATCATATGATAAAAGTTTTGATCCTGGAACCCATAAATAATTATTCAAATAATTATTATACAAAATTAACAAAGTGTATGACACACTTGAATGAGAAGCAAGTGTGTCATACGCTTTGTTAATTTTGTATATTAAATTATCGAATGAGAAGTCTTAAAATCTTTAATATTTTTCAAATAATTATTAATTTTTACTATTGTTATATTGATATACCACTTCCAGATCTGCTTTGGAGATAAAAATTAACAATTTTAATTGATAATATATAGGGTTTATGAGCATAGACTGTTACATGACCCACCACTCGCCATTCTATCTCATAACACTGATACCCTTGAACACATATATGTTGAAAAGATAAATAATAATCAATATATGTATTTCATGCTAAACTAGCAATCATCATTTGGTCCAGATTATCATCTCTACATATATATTTTATTTATGTTCTCAGATGACATTTAATCATATTGAAATTTAATAATTTAGACAAACATTTATTAGTTTCAAATCTACGTGACTATACAAGGGAATAAACTTGGATTGAAAACCCTATTGTGGGTTTTTTTTTTTGGTATCATAACTTTATAGTTAAATAAAAAAAGTAAAGGGTAACAGCTGGAGAGTTGCACTAGATTCTAAGATCTAGGTGCAGTGCTCTCAGATCCATGGCTCCTCACTGATGAAAGTTACTACTAGTCTGGGGATAATGGATGAGTAGTCACGAGATGGAGATTTTATGCACAAACCTTCTAATATCCATTAATTATTCTGGCTTGCACTGGATGGAGCTACTGCATGAAGAGTTTTATCTCTGTTCTAACAACTTGTGTAAGCAGAGAAAATAGGGATCATGTGATGTTTGGCTATATTGTATTATCATTATTTGGAATAGGAATGGCTATACTCATTTGTGTGATCATAGCTATTGCTAATACATATGCATATACATTTTACAAAGAATAGATACAGAATGTCATGAATTAGGAAATCTAAGTTTTTCTTTGCATGTATAGCAATAACTAATCATTAAATTGTTCTTATGGATAATTTTTAACAGGATTATAGTATTATTGCTTTTTCATAACTAGCATTTACTTTTTCCAATCTTATAAATAATAGTAGATTAAGATCGAACATTAACACAATGTTGATTATTTGAAATATTTACATATTTGTTGTCATATTGACTATTTATATAAGTTAAAAGAATAAGTGGTTTTAGTTTGAAAGAAAGTTAATTTACTTTTGTACCGAATACGCGAAAACTTTTAGTAAAAATGAATCAACTTGAAAAAAATTACTTATCTTTTTTTAGAAATATTTAGGCATTAAATGTGATGTGTTATAATATAAAATGGTTTCTTTTTAAAAGAAATCAGAAGTTTATATGGATGAGCGAAATGAACAGAGACCCTGCTAGCTAAATTAAACATTTTCTTTCTAAAAAGTACAAATTAAGTAGTACTGCCCTCTAGTGTATTTATAGTTTGCATTTTGTTTTAAAATATTATAGTTAGAATTCTTAATACTAATATTTAAATAATACATATGTTAATTGAATTGAAGAAATATTTAAATACATTTTAACTTTTGATTTTCCTATGTAAACAATGTTTCAACTATAATCATATGTCAAACTTTTATAAAATTATCTAATGGTGATTGTTATCTTATTATTACTTGTCTTGTTTACTATGACGGATGACTAGTAATTTATTGCTTTTCATTGATAAAAACTAAAAATAATATTCAGTTACATAATTTTTTCATTAATATTTTATTGGTATCTGAATGAATGTTATTACCTTTTAAAAAGTCATCATTTTCTGATAGAATTTCACTTTCTATCCATCAATCATGTTAATAAAAATGATTTCATTATCCAAGGACGAGTAACTTCAAATTATATTTACAGAAGGAGTTGATTTCATTAGCTTTATGCTCGATTTGGATATTAGTTAATTCGATTTACATATAACAAAAAAAAAAAAATTGGGTGTGTCTTCGTTATTTGAATAGAAAACTGACCCTTTTCTCTCTGTTTAATATAAATTTATGTGAATAAAAAAGAAATGGAAAAAAAATAGATTAAAATAATATTAAAAGTTTGAAGCCTATTTAATTTTAACTCGGTGATAAATTACCTTTTTTTAAAAAGTATTTATAAAGGAAACAAGCTATTACCAACATTTTTAAATCGTAAAAAATAGATAAAAATTGTTTATTTAAAAGCAAAATAGATTCTAAATTTTAATGTAAATAATAATTAATAATGTGAGAAGTAGTAAATAATTTAATTATTGTTCTGTATAAAACCAATTATAAACAACATCCATTAAAAATCACATTTTGTTGAATCATCGCACCTGCCTTGCAAGCAAGTAGTTGGTTGCAGACGGGTGTGGGTTCGCGTCCCGGCCGATGCTATGACATATGAAAAAAAGCAAAAACAATAACTTATCTTTTAATTATTATGACATAATTTTAAAAAAAAAATCTATGCTTGATATTATCATTATTTTTATAAGAGAGGAGATACCATTTATAATATAAAAACTTTCTTAAAGACAGATTAATAAGATACAACATTGACTGCTTTTATTCAGAGTCGGTGCGAGAGGATAAAATATAATTTAAAACTATAGAAGAATCAGTATTTCATAAAGAAAAGCATGATACAAAAGTTTTATTGAACTGCATAATATGATGTCAAAAAAAACAATTGTATGTGATTATATTTGTAAATTATGGATTGTTTTGCATTTATTGTTTTCTTTCTTTTTATTCTTTTGGAGTTAAAACAACCATGCTTTTTTATGATACTGTTTTTAAATTGCCATTTTATATGTTACTGTTTTTAATTTTTAGCGAACTTTTTCATTATTGCTTTTTTCTCCAGTGCTTCATCTTTCTAACAGTTTTCTTCAGGACAAAATAGTAATTTTCTTGAATTCATAGATAAGAAACAAAAATAAAATTAAGCATTGCACAAGACTTTTAGCCAATTGAAACATTGGAAATAAAAACAAGAATACAAAAGGTATTAAAAAATAATCACATGATTTATGGTTATTAAACCACTGAACATCACATGATCACCATTTCTTATGCTTGATCATAACTGTTATTAAAACAGGCAAAACTCTCCATACAGTAGTGCTACCCAGTGCAAGCCAGAGAAATCAATGGATGCCATAAGGCTTGTACATAAAATCCATATCTAGTGCATACTCATTATGCACAAGTCTTTTGGCATCCATTGATTACTTTGGCTTGCACTGAGTGTTAGTACTGTATAGAGAGTTTTGCCTGTTTTAATGATTTATGGTTGAAAAGTTCATATGGAGTTCAAATATCAGATGCAACAGAAATGGATACAATCCATCAACCCTAAGTTCCAGAGTCTATCATTCTATCACTATATCAAATTACGCAGGGAAAAAAAAGCATTGAAAATAATAAAATGTATTATTGTAATTTTAAAACAGTATAATATTATAATTATCAATTTAAGAGCTAAAAGAAACACAATTCTGATTAATATAGAACTATGGAATTGTACATATATGCACAAACATGTCACTTCAATATTTTTGTTTTAAATATTTTCATATAAATTTATTAACCTTGTTCAAAATTTTTATATGGCACTAATAATAATAGACACACTAAAAGTTTGATAATCAATGCATGTATTTTCAAAGGATTGACTCAGATTAAAAGAAAATTTATCTGGCTAGAGGAAAAAAATGACTGTGGTCTGTTTGTTATTTCAGTGGTACATTGAATTTGTGATTACCTAGCCATACAATTTAATAAAATTAGAAATAGATTGGAAGCTTTTGCGATGAGGTCACAAAGAAGAATGGGAAAATCAGTCCAATAAATAAAATAACAAATGAAGTTTTGAAAAGAGTAAATTAAAAAATGAAGATTGATTGTGGAAATTAAAAGATAGAAGAAAAAATTGGATTGGACATATATTAAAAAGAAAGAATTGTTTAATGAAAGATGTTAGGAGGCAATGGTGAGTGAAAACAAAAAGAAAAGATGAAAAAGATTGATATTGCTGGATGATGTAAGAGATGGAAAACGAAATCGAGATTTGAAGAGCTGGGAACTGAAGAGGATGGAGTGGGAAAATGGAGGAATTTGTGATGTGACTGCTCTTTGGACTGGTTAATAAAACAAATTATTATTGATGGATTGAACCATACATTAAATAAATAACATATGAGAGATAATGAATATGTAATAAGGTATGAGGTTAAAAAAGAAAGTAGTTTTAAATTTAAAATAATTTTATTAAAAGTAAACGTTTGACTATTTGTATTATTTATCATTAAAAGTTAAATGTCACATGATCTCCATATCTTATGCTTGCTCATAACTGTTATTAAAACAGGCAAAACTCTTTATATGTATTGCCACTCAGTGCAAGCCAGAGTAATCAATGAATGCCAAAGGCTTGTGCATGAAATCCCCATCTAGTGCCTACTCAGCCAATATCCCCAGACTAGGTGCAGTGCTAGTCTGGGGATATTGGATGAGTAGGCACTAGATTGGGGATTTTATGAACAAGCTTTCTGGCATCCATTGATTACTCTGGCTTGCACTGAGTGGCAATATGTACAGAGAGTTTTGCCTGTTTTAATAAAAATTAAATGTAAAGAACATTTTAAACTTTAGTTAAACTTTTCAAATGCAAACAACTTATTAATAATAACACACAAATAGTCAAAAAGAGTGGAGAATACTACTACTCAAAGCATTGTGCAATTACTAACCTATTAACAGTTGTTTGTATTTGAAAAGTTTAAATAAGGTTTAATTTTTTTTATACATTCAACATTTAATGATAGATGATGGTCCAACATATTATTACATTAAATATAATAGTAACATAAATAATAAGTATTTACAAGTAAAATTGCATTCCATGGCTATCAAGTGGTATCATTTGTTATACTAATCTCGTCTACTCTATGAACTCCTTCTAGGTAATTTTTCTGGAATAATGTCTTTAATCTGATATTATTCTTTTATACCTTACATCCAAAGGCTATAACATAGTCTTTCTATAAAATCATATAAAATTTATCTGGGAGATGTTCTAATCCTGGTTACTCATATCACCTTTCACCACTATGAGTTTATTTCTTTTAATGCTGTTTAGATGAGGAAGAAGCATGAGACTCCATCCATATCAAATTATATTCAGTCTTTATATATATCCACTGCTATAAAAATATACTAAATGGCTTAATATTTACTAAACATACACTTAATGACCTAATGGTGTTTTGATTACTCATGTTGGCAAATCCAGTGTTAAATAATAAACTAACAAATGACGTGAGTGCTTATGATATATCATAACAAATTACAAAATAAAGATCTCAACTTTTCTATTTGATTACAAAAGTAATTTGTATGATAGACTAACTTTAGTTATTTTCCTATAATTATTTCACATCTAGCATCTAAATGAATTTCATCATCATACAGTCTTTTCTACATACTGCTGATAGTATCGCCTTTTAAGTTTCTTAAAGACATGGACATTAGTGTATACGACATCAGTTTAGTTCATTAATCACTTCATATACATTTAAATAGAAATTAAGTCTATGCAAGGACTTAAATTCAGTGACATGATACGCATGAAGTCATGGATCATGCATACAGAGCATCATGGTAACATTATACATATTATATGCAAGAACATTAACTTTAATATCAGAAGTAATAATATAATTTATCATTCTGTATTAATTCACTCAATTCTCCATAAAGAAGTAAATATAACATATGCATAAGAAAATTCATTAACAAAAATTCCAATTTTAAAAATATGATCAGGTGGATATGACATAGATTCTTATCCCAATATGTTGCAAAAAAGATGCATATCTCTTAATAAATCTGTCTGCAACTCAGGTGCATGCATAAAGAATTAAGAATCAAAAATAATATCAATATAAACTATAAAATAGAGTGAACAAATCATTGTGCAATATACTTCTTCCATAAAGTATGGGATATATTAATATTATAAATAGAAGACATGCATACCATTATTTTAGTTAGGAACAAAAAAAAACTACATCTGAATATATACATAATTGACAGAATAATATATAATTATTGATGGAATCCTTATTTTAAATATTTTAATAATGTAAGGAATAAATGCTTCACAGTAATATTGACTATATGAAAATAATATTAAGTACACGCATATCTCAAATTCAACATCTTTATAAATAAATAATGGATAAATTCACACATTTGAATTTCTGATGTTGCATTATTATTTTATAGCACAATTCTATAACATTATGAAAATATTTAATTATTTAACATGTATAAGGATGAACTAAGAATTATTTAAATTTAGTTCATTCTTGCTGTCTAATAATCTTAATTGGGCATTCATTTATACACTTCTATTCATTTGTCCTATTATGAATTTAAGAGTATAGAGAGTTTTGCCTGTTTTAATAACAGTTGTAAGCAAGCATAAGAAATGGTGATCATGTGATGTTTATTGGCTTAAAACCAATCCTGCCTAATAGGGTAGTGGTGGCTATGGTTATTAAAGAACCAAAGACACAAAAATGTATGGGTGCTGAACTGAGTTCAGACCTATATGACTAAATAAGTTAATGAGCTTGGATTGAAAATATTATAGTTTTTTCAATTTAAGACTCATAGTTTTGTAGTTAAGTAGAGATAAAAGGTGGCTGCTGGAGGGTTGCATTAGATCCCAAGATCTAGGTGCAGTGCTCTCAAATCTAAGGCTCCTCATGACAAAGGCCACAAGCCAGAAACTAGTCTGGGGATATTGGATGAGTAGGCACTAGATGGGGATTTTATGCATAAGACTTCTGGCATCCATTGATTACTCTGGCTTGCACCGAGTGACAATACATATAGAGAGTTTTGCCTGTTTTAATAACAGTTTTAAGCAAGCATAAGAAATAGTGATCATGTGATGTTTATTGGCTTTTATTATATGTTTTATAATTTATTTTAAACATTAATTGTACATTATTATTATTATTTATTTAGTAATTTTTAAATTAATATTTCCTTATAAAACATTTGAAAGAATATTTACCATAAATATATAATTCTTATTTGGTACATTGTATGAATAAATGATGTATATTATACATATACACACACCTATAAAAACGTAATGCAACATATTTTAAATTCATTACTGGTTATGAATTATTTGTTTTCTAAAGAATGTATGAACAAAAGAAGGAATATGAAGATATACAAAGATGATGCATTAAAAAGGATTGAATATCTCGAATTTGTAAAATAGTACAGAAAACAGTTGAAAATGATATAAGGAAGTATAACTCTGAACTAGCAAGGAAAGCTGTAGAAGGAAATAAAAGTCTCAAGAATGTAAAACAACATTTTGGTATTGGTAGAAAATTTATATCTGCAATAAGAAAAAAAGATGGAATTATTACTAAAAAGAGAGATGACATTATGAAATGGGTAGAAGACTTTTATCAAGAATTATATAGTAATAAAGAACAAGTACCTCCTATTTCTATTACATCTTCAGAATTGCCAAAAATTTTAAATGAAGAAGTGAAACATGCAATTAAATGTATGAAGAAAGGAAAGGCTCTAGGTAATGATGGAATTATAATTGATATATTAAAAGAAGCAGGTGAAGAAATATAATTTTTTTTAGCAAATTTGTATACCAAATGTCTAAATAATAAAGATGTACCAGATGATTGGAAGAATGCAGTAATAATATTAATATTTAAAAAAGGTGATAAAGAAGATATTAGAAATTACAGGCCTATCAGCCTTTTATCAGTTTTATACAAAATTTTTACCAAGATAATTACAACTCATCTACAAAGAAACAAAGAACATTGGATTTCCACCAACCAAGAGAACAAGCTGGATTTAAAAGTGGTTTTAGTACAATAGATCATATCCAGGTATTGAGAGAAGTTATAAAAAGAACAAATGAATATGAGTTGTCATTATGTTTGGGATTTGTAGATTATGAAAAGGCATTCAATTCTATACACATTTCTTCAGTGATTAAAGCATTGGATCATCAAGGTATAGATCCAGGATATTGTCATATTTTAAAGAATATTTATAAAAATGCAACAGCAACAATTAGATTACATAATGATACTGGGAAAGTCAACATTGAGAAAGGTGTAAGACAAGGTGACTCCATATCTCCAAAACGTTTTACAGCAGTGTTGCAAGAAGTATTTTGTGGATTAAAATGGGAAACTAAAGAAGTGAAAGTAAATGGAGATTATTTAAGTCATTTAGATTTTGCAGATGATATAGTTGTTTTTGCAAATAATGCTTCAGAGCTGCAGGAAATGTTACAGGAGTTATCAGATGAAAGTAGGAAAGTAGGACTAAAGATAAATGTTAAAAAGACTAAAGTAATGTTTAATCGATTTGTTCAAAATATGAAAATAAAGATTGATTATGATGAATTAGAAGAAGTTAACAGTTACAAATACTTTGGTCAGATTATTAATACAGATGGAAACATAATGGATGAAATTAATCATAGAATTAAACTTGGTTGGAGTGCTTTTGGTAGAAATAACTTGATACTAAAAGGAAATATGCCTATGTGTTTGAAAAGGAAGGGTTTTAACAAATGTGTTTTACCAGTTCTTACTTATGGAACTGAGACTTGGACACTTAATAGAAGAGAAATACAGAGACTCCAGACGACTCAAAGAAGTATGGAGAGATACATGTTGGGAGTAACAAGAAAAGATCGAAAATGCAATGTATGCGTAAGAGAACAAACAGGTGTTACTGACCTCATTGAAAAAAATTAAAAGATTGAAGTGGAGTTGGACTGGATATATTGCTAGAAGAGATGATAATAGATGGACAATTGAAATCTTAAACTGGATTCCAAGAGATTGTAAAAGACCGAGAGACACATGTGAGATGGATGGATGAAATAAGAAAGTGTGCAGGGGTGATATGGAGAAGAGAAGTTAAAGATCAGAGAAGATGGATTAAACTTGGAGAGACCTTTATCTTGCAGTGGATTGATAATGGTTGATGATGATGATGATGCTTAATCTGCAGTGGATTGATAATGGTTGATGATGATGATGATGCTTAATCAGTTTATTTAAATAGCTTTAACCTTCCCTCACAGCTTGTATTTGAAAAGTAAATGATTTCTAGCAGATATGAAATGGTTGATAAATATAATCACTTGAAATGGTTATAATCTAATAAGTATATATAAAATGTCAGTCATTCCCCCCCTAACACTATATATATATATGTATATGTATATATATATATTGTGCCCTTTTCTATAGGTCAGAATCAGCTCATCACAGCAAATTATTAAAAAATTTTAAATTTAGAATATGTTCTCTTGATGTGTTAGTTGTGTTGTAGTAATAATATCCTAAAAGTACAATTTGAAGCTAAATGAAATTACATAATGCATAAAATTATGATAAATCACTTAAGAATAGTTAAGTAAAGCTAAAAATAATATTACATATGGTTGCAAAAGCTGGCCATAATAAATAACGCAGCTATCAATATTTATAAGTATGTTTAAAAAGTTCAATTTTAATAGTCTTAAACTTATAGTTAAACAAAAGTTATATTTGTTTTTATAAATTATATTTAATAATTATAATTAATATCATATATTTTAAAAATAAGATTTATGGTAGTAAAACTTATATTTAATTCTATATTTTCTAAATTATTCTTCCAAATTTTGTATTGTATTATTTTATTTAATATGACAAATGTTGCAATTTATTATTTATTCCCAGACAGAAAATCGGATCCAGTCTGGCTTAGTTACATTAGTCATGTGATTTGTATAATATATGGTTATACACACATGCTTGCTAGTATTTAGATTAGTAAAGTTCAAAATATTTTAAAATTGCATTATAGAATTGGATATAATTATTACCTATCACAAAAGCAAATATTAAGTTAGTCATTATAAAATGTTTAAATAATGTAATAAAGACGAATACAGTTAATAAAAGTTAAATATTTTGTTTTAAAATAAAATAGATAAATTAAATATTAAAGGTGGGATAAATTATTAAATATTGTTGTTTTAAAATATATTTATTAAACATAGTAATATACAGTTAAACTTTATAAAAATTTACATAGTATTCAAAATGAAACTTGAAAAAGTCAATGTAGAGAAAAGGGTATCTTAATAGGATGAAGAGGAAAATAAAACTTTCACCCAAGGTTCATCATGTAGACTCACAGGTGAAAGCAGAGAGTCTCGCTGCTTGACTTGATCAAGAAGCTTAATAAAGACACTTAGATCCTGAGAATGACCAAAGATGAGCCTGCAACATGTCAACCATAAAGAAAATGTTATAAAGATAGATAATCTTATTGCTGCAAATGATCCCTTCTTAAGAGTGTTAGAAACAGAAAGAGCATCCCCAAGATCCAGAGAGACATTTGCAACAATAAAGTCCCTAATCGACTTAAGAGCAGGACAAATATAGAAAATATGGAGAATTGTCTTATCATATAATCTACACAACTGACACTGAGACGAAATCCTAATGAAGCCTCTGCTGGTCACTAAAAAATAACTTGTTGGGAGTGCATTTAAATTTAGTTTAAGTACAAAATCAACATGTCTTGCTTCAATGAAAAGAAGTTTCATTTTACGCAAGAGAACTTTATTTGAAACACCTAATGAAGTCAAAAGAGGAGTATAATGTGGAAATTTTAATTTATAAACATCCCAGAATGACAATTTCCCATCAAGCACAATTTGAACCGAGGGTATCGATTTAAATATTGTTTTAAAAAAAGTCATTTTAAATATTTAATTAATTTAGATGTGATTAAAGGTGACCAAATGTATCAGTGATCATGTGAGTAACTATTGAGGAGATAGTAATTTTAAATTTTATTATTTTAGTCAATTTTTAGTGCTCTCGTACAATTTATTTGCAAAGCTAATAGGACATTTATTTAAAAGTATTTGCAAAGAGAGTGTAAAAATACAATATATTTAATAACTTCATTTTAATATGCATTGCTAATTTTAAAAGTCTTTTTACCAGGAGTATTCATCAGAAACTTAATAGCTTTGCAATGAAAATATGGAAATGCTGATAAGTAAAATATATTTAATGGAAATTTTAAAGATAAATATAATAAGTATGAATATAATATTAATAATATTAACCAAGAGGACTATTCCAGTGAATAAATTATTATTATCAACATTGTACAAGAAGCTGTTTGTCGATTAAAAGTAAAATATGCATTATTTTATACAACAAAATAGTCTTGACCAAGATTAATAAGTAACATGACAAGTATATTATATAATAATTTGATGGAAACCATGCTATAGAATTAAATGGTTATACACATTTATAAATTGTTTTAAAAAACAGAATTTTAAGACAATAATGGAACTGCTGAAAATAGATAATAAATAGCAATAAATTTTACAGGAGTAAATAAAAGTATGGAATTATATTGCGCAAAAAGTTTATCTGGACTATAGAAACCATAAGCTATTATTCTATAACTTTTCCAGGATGGATCGATGATTATTTTATTTAATTTTTCAAGATTTTAAAAGTCGTCGTATTATTTTTTTATTAGTCATTTTTTAAAAAAAAATCTGAGATTTTTGTACCAGAAGAAGTACAACGCTTGCTGCTGGAAACAGTTTGTCTTGTTCATCATTATTATTGTTCTTGAGGAAAATATTTTAAAAAAACTCGAGAAAACAAAATATTTGAACTGTATAAAGAACATTCATTTTTCAGCTGAAGATTAAGTAAATATAGTTTTGACTCATTTATTAATTTTTAAATGTAATTATTTTTGGTTTATAAGAGTAGGAACATGAATATTAATTTATTGATAATATTATAATCTTATAGTAGAATAATTTAATAATTTAAATAAAAACATTTAAATAAAAGTATGGATGTATTTTCATGTAAGCAATGTTGTATCTAATTGATGGAAAAAGAAGACTGCAAAAGTGATGACAAGTCAATATCACTTGGTAATGGTTGATGAATATTGATGTGTTTTATGATGTATATTTTTTGTTTCCTTTTTTGCAGATTGCCTATGAATTATAATGTATGAAAGTATAAATGTTGAATTATATGCAAATGCATTTGTACAACACATTTAAATTATGAGATTAGGATTTATTTTGGGAATATGCATACTACAATTTTATACTAGTAATATAACACAACATGATGACGAATATTTATGTGATTCTTTTAAAAACTTTCATATTATTGGATGTTCAAAGTATTTATATGACTAGTTTGTATGTATTTAGAATATAGAATAAGAAAGTAAAGCAAACTTTTCTTGTAGTTTAGTGAGATCATTCTAATTATAATAGAATTTTGTTTATGATTTTGAATATATTAGTTATTTGTCGATATAAGATTTGATAAATCTTTTAGAAAATAAAGATAAGATAGTGACTTGGTTGTAGTATTATGAATATGAACCCAGGAGATGATATTAAGATAGGATGTAATATGGGAATATGAATAGTATTTTATAATCTTAGTAGATATGCAATACCGTTAACAAAGCCCTGTAGGTGTATATTTATTTTGGGCAGTGTCTATTTTAAGTATTGATGTTTTAATAAAGCTGAAGGAATAGCTTTAACATCATTTATAGTATTGGAGGAGATTAGACAGAATAGGTCATGCCTCTATTTCTTATAGATACACTGTGCCATGGTATTTTTTTAATATGTGCTATGAGTTATACTCTAGTTTTGCTTCCCTTACCTACTCATCTATTCGCTATCTAGATTTCCAATGTAACTACATCACACAGTATGGTATATTTTAAAAGAAATAATAGATAATTTAGAGTTTAAGATATGCTATTGACTGAATAAGACAAGTTCATTTACTTGTAAGAAGAAATATAATTTGTGCAAATTGGAATTGAAAATCCAATGGATCCAAAAGGACAAAGAATCATAAAATATGTTTTTAGATTTTATTTTTTGGAAATAAAATAAATTTCAGGAATAAATATGTAAAGCAAAGTTGCTTTTTTGAAATATTAAATAACTTTTAAATATTTTATTTCATTTTTTAATGAGTACTGCATATTTTTAAGATATAATGTTGTAAAGTAAAATGATATAAACAATAAGCATAGGTACAATTTTATTTTATTAAATAATAGGGAATATATCAGTGATTACAATGATATAGTATTAGAGTAATATTAAATGGGGTGTATTATATTTAATAGTCATTGTGTCGTGAACAACGATATCCACACAATTTAGTAATAAATTATCAGTAGATATTTTTTTTATATGATATCTTTTAACATTGCAAAATAAAATTGTCTAGTGAAAAATATCCATGCTCTCAATTATTATTATTATTTTGTTTTTCTGTACTATGTTTCAATAGATGTTTTCGATAAAAGAAAAAAAAAGCATAGTTAAATAATAGTTAAAGATATAATATGTTTTAAAATAAGTACAAATAAATGTAATTTTCTTATAAGATAGATCACAAAGAGATCAATAAAATTGTATTGTTTTTATTAGTATTACTTTAAGTCAGAATGAAGACTTAACTAGGTTCTAAATAAAAATGTATAATGGTGCAAATTAAGGATATCCAGTATAAATATTGTAAATAAATTGTTATTTTGTTTTAGTGTTATAATAAAACTTTGTTAAATTTGTTTTTCAAAAATGTGTGTGTCTGATTATTTATTTTTCCCATCACAATGCATTTAAAACACAGAGTCACTAAATCAAACATAATATTTGTTTTTGGCACAGAAATAAATAAAGAATTATTTTAAGAATTCAAGTATTTTCTTGGAATTTATTTATTTAAGTAATCACATTTTACATTATCTTATGGTCATAAATTAGTTATCATAATAGTACATCGAATTATATGCTATTAGTTGCCACACATGCATTGATTTTTCAGATTACCAAATGCTACCACATATTTATTACATTATTATATGAAGATAAAAGATTATATTATAGTATTTTATTATTTTATTATAGTAATAAAATTATAGTGAAGAAAAGATATACAGAATTAGTTCATACAATGAAGAATATTATTATTATTTTATTGTTATTAGTTAGGCGTAGTAAAGTATGGCATAAAAATCCCTTATCATGTTTTACTACAGTGATTTTAATTAACGTAGAATAGTTTTTATGAACCTGAGATTTTATAGAGTTAAATTACTATAGAATAAAAGATTAAGATTTAATTACTAGTTTAATCTTAATGAGTAGGATTTATTAAAGTCATAAGAATACTATAAGTTCATTTATTTTAAATAGTAATAGGGGGGATAGTATTCTTATGCCATTGTGGTAGTATCCTGTGGGATATTGGCTCAATGTTATCTTTCTTGTTACCTGTATTTTCACTTCCAAGTCTCATAATATAATTAAATACTTATTTAATTTATTTTATAAACTGAATCTTATTCTTATTTTTGAATTTGAGCTAGTGAAACATTTAATATTAATGCACAATAATTTATTAATTATTTGCATTTAACTAAATATAATCATTAACTGAGCTAACCCATTCTTATTTTATATTATATTGCCCAGAAGTGAATGTGCAAATGGCAAGGTTAGATTATGGAGCCAGGCAATATAATATAAAATAAAATGGGTTAGCTCAGTTACCGATTATGTTTGGTTAAATGCAAATAATTAATAAATAAAATATTCTGCATTAATATTAAATGTTCCAATAGCTCAAATTCAAAATAAGAATAAGGTTCAGTTTATAAAATAAATTAAATAAGTATTTAATTATTACTTTAATCTTAATGAGTAGGATTTATTAAAGTCATAAGAATTCTATAAGTTGATTTATTTGAGATAGTAATAGGGAGGGGGATAGTGTTCTTATGCCATTGAGGTAATATCCTGTGGGATATTGGCTCAATGTAATCTTTCTTGTCACCTGTATTTTCACTTCTAAATCTCAATATATATATATATATTGTAACTAAATTAAAGGAGTCCAAATAAGATCCAAGTAAATGTGGTTCAAAAGAAATAAGTAAAGGAGTTCATTGTAACAAAATTAAAGGTTGCTCAAATAACTTTTACCATACCTGAGTTGTCTACAATATATAAGATCATAATATTTAAAATAAAGTTGGATTTCTCAAGATCCAAATATCAAGAATTATAAGCAAATTATTAATAACAAGTATTATAACTCAGGTATACAGACAGTAGGTTTTATCCACTTTCATTTCTTGGTTTGATGTTAAGTGCATGTTTAAACAAATACTAAGTGAATATGGTCTAGCAGGGCGCCACTAGATTATCTGAATCTAGACATGGTTATATCTAATAACCTTTCACATGTACCGGGTTTGAATCCCCTCTTTTGGTACTTTATTTCTAATTAAAAATGAGAGATTTTGCTTTTTGAGCCATATCACTATATGCACTAATATTTAGGTAAAAGTAAAACATCTATAAACCAAAGTGGAGTATACTAGACATAAATCATTTCTCAGATCTTAACATAACAAATGTGTTTCAATATTTTTATAAGTTTACTAGCTCAGATTATATATAACTAATTTAGGATGGCAATTCACTCATCCTTGCATGAAATAGATGACGGGATGTGGTTATAATAATACTAAGAAATCACTAAATATTATAAAATCAATATTTATTTATGGCCTTTAAACAGTTAAACAGCTCATTAATTAAAACGTTGATGACGATGATGATGATGATGATGATGATAATAACAATAATGACAAGGGTTTCAACTACAGCTCTAGGACTAAGCCTAAACATAAAACTAAATTTTATAAAGAAATTCATAATTATTGCTTAATTTTAGCATATTTACTTATATCTTAAATAACTAATATTCAACCATTGATGATGATGAATAATCACACTTAACAAAGACTACACTTAATGAAATATATACGCCTCGTTTAATAAAACAAACTAATATTTATTACTACATTTCTAACATATACATAAAAATTTCTAGATAAATATGAAAATTGACATGAATAATAATAATAATAATTGATTATATAACAATCCTCAGATTAATTTTAAGTTCTTCCCCCTTTCCCTTCAAATGTATTTTGTATTAAGTTGGACGTCACATTGACTATGATTTTCACTCCATGAGAAAAGTATTTCAAGAAAAAAAAAATTATCTGCTCATTAGCACACATACTTTAAAAATCCAACATGTAAATAGAATGTATAAAAAAAAAATGTTAGTAGAATTGAAAGAGCCAAGTTTTAGAAAAGAGTTTTAAATTATTTTCTCCCCCCTCTCTTCTACCTCTGAAATGCTATACTTAACTTGAAACAAACTAATCTAATATTCTAACACTACTTGTTACTTCACATTCACTCGCAATTATACACATATAAAATATCATTATGTATGTGCGTGTTTTATCCCATGATAACAAAATATTATTTAAAACCAAAATAATAATATATTAGTTAAAATTAAAATCATAATACCATAAAAAAAATTGTTTTACACATTAATATTTTTCATAACTGTAAAATTAATAAACAAATAATTTTCATACATTCAAGATAATTTATGAAGCTCAAAGTTATTATTAGTAAGACATTCTTGTTTTAATCGATCTGAATAGTCTTTAAAAGTTCTTTAAATAAAATATACCACTTTATTGCTAAAATGTTTATTAAGACTCTGATATCATAAAGAAAATAGATATAAAAAGTCATATTACCGATCTTTTGTTTGTGGTGAATTTCCAAGGGTTCAAACTTGTCTTGTATAATGTCTATATTTCTGCAGCTACCATTTCCGTTTTACTTGGGAACAATCTCTTTCTTGAGGTGTATAACTATTTGATGATGATGACTCTATTGAGGTTATTTGCTTTAATGGATAATTTGGAAATCATTATATTAATTTTTCTTCTTTTCCTGTCAAGCATGATTCTTAGTGGATGAAATACAGCGGTTGTTTTCACATTTATAAATTTTCTTAAAATCAGTTGTTGTAACAATTAATTGGACTTGATGATTAATATTTATCAGTAGATTAATTCATCTTCTTTGAATGCAGGTGAATGCTTTCTTCCTTCTATTAAAGACAACATCTTATTTCTCTGGTCAGTTGAAAGGTGTAGAATATTATTTTAGACACAACATCTTTTCTTTCCTATATGATGTGCAGCTTCCTCCAGATGGTCAGCAGAAGATGGGACATACATATAATTTTTCTAGCCAGCCATTTCTTATATTTTCAACATTCAATTTAATAGTTTAATAATCTGAATCATCCTCACAATAATAATAATTCTTCAAGACAGCTTTTTATATCCAATTTTTAGCTAACTTAACCAATCAGAGATAGCGTCACTTTCTATTTTTGGACAAATTCGTTTTAATTAGATCTCTAATTTATTTTCAACTAAATTATTTTTCAACTGAAAAGTTTAATCCTTTTTCCAGACACTTTTGTTTTTAAAAAAATAGACTTAATCTTTATTTCTTTTCTTTTTTTACATCTAGGTAACATTTCAAATCTTTGAGCTTCCTTCTTTAGATCTTAAGATAAGACAATTTTAAAATTAGAGTTCCACCCAAATTAAGCTCCCAAAGTGACAAACAATCATTTAAAAAAAAAAAATTGCTACAAAGATAGATATCTGATTAAACAGATTTCCTCTTTAACATAAAATTGTACAAAAAAAATAATTTGACAGATTTAATCCTTCCTTTTCTTTCAATATATAATAAATGTAAATTTCTTTATGTAATGTACACACATCCTTCATTATTTCAAATCATTCATAAACTAACATTAAATAATATAATTGCTAGCTTAGTAATTATAACCCTATTATTTAAAATTAAATCTGTAACTTTTAAATCCCAATTACAATTATAGAAAAGCAAAATAAAAGCATAGAATAAAATATTAGAATTGATCAAGCATAGGTTAGTTTTAAAGAAAGTTAAAATGTTGAATATTTGAAATATAAAACAATTAAATAGCTTACACATACATTGCCTATACGTATGCATTATAACTTTGCTTTTTAACAGAAAATTTAAATATTAAATAGTTTAAATGTGTGTATTACCTTTCTATCAACACACAAACAAATAAAGCATATAATTGTTGTCCCACTCTTTCTCTGTTTAAAGCTTTTAGAACTGGACCTTGTAGGGTTTAAACTTGGATGCCCTACAGCTTCATTTATGATTATATAAAATGTGATGATGATTTTTGGTTTACCTTTTCTACATGCACATTACTATAAATTTAGCTAGTGACTAAATTGTAATGGCACAATATATATATATATATATATATATATATATATATATATATTGTGCCATATATATATATATATATATATTGTGTGTGAGCATTTATGGTCCAGATATAAACTTTATTATTTGAAGATTAATAAAACCACATTCCTCATTTTTTTCCATGCTTAATATATTAAATGCATTTAAACCTATCATTTTATTACACACATATAATTTTATAATTATTATTCATGCATCTCTCAACTCAATTCTCTAATATCATAACCATGACTTTTCTGCCTGATGTCAACATGGTGGAGTTAATATGAGAGATACACTGACAAAAACAAATAAATTAAAATAATAGAAGTTTTATGCATATTCAAAATACCACACATAGGAAAAAAAAGGAGAGGGATTAATAATAGCAGGTTGTTGTGCTTAATAAGAATACATATATTTAAAAAAAAGGAAAATCAAGGAAGCTATGCTAATATACAAATAAAAATATGACTTAATTAACAGGCAGGCAGCAAATGTTAAGATCACAGAATTGTGGGAAGGTTTGCCTTTCAAAGTATTAGTTGACAAAGACTAAGAGGATAGTAGACTTAATTAACAGACAGGCAGCAAACATTAAGATCACAGAATTGTGGGAAGGTTAGACTTTCAAAGTGTTAGGTGACAAAGACTAAGAGGATAGTAAACTTAATTAACAGACAAGCAGCAAACATTAAAATCAGAGAATTGTGGGGGAGTTAGCCTTTCAAAGTGTTAGTTGACAAAGACTATGAGGATAGTCAAAAGTGCTCTTAAGTGGATAAAATTTTTAAAGTTATACTTTACATATATCTGATTACTGTATTTATAAATATTCAATTATATAATTATGTATATTGTTTTGAAGAAATACAGACATCAAATTATAATATTATTACATATATTAATTTCTAATTAAGCTTAAAGTTTATATCTGAGTTAAAATGATATAATCTCTAGGTTAATAATAATGTGAAAGGCTAAAATCTTCTACAGAAGTGCCTTAAAAATGCTTATGTAACAGCCAATCAGATGTAATAATGTCTGCACTTGGAACTCCCAATTCAAGAATACAAGTCCTTTTTCTCTCACGTTGTATATCCATCTCTTCTTTTGTTTCTCTTATCTTTTGTGGAGTAAAGTCTTTGGCTTTAATTAATCAGTTCGCAATTAATTTATGTATTATTTAAAGTTTGTTATCATACAACAAAATTTCTCTTAGACTTAAGCTCTTAGAAATTTATTTCCATATACAGTAAGTTTTTAGGATCATTAATATTAATTAATCATAGGATTTTATTTCCATACTCTGTAAGGTTTTAGATCTATACAAATAATTAGTGTCTTATGAAATCATTTTCATATAAGGTAATTTATAAGGTCTATTCCATTAATTAATATATACATGCATCTATGTTTAATTGAAACATTTCTTTTCAACAATTTATTTATTAGCATTATTAAGTTTTAAAATATTATTTAATATTTTACATTCCTCCCCTTACTCTAGAAAATAGTTTAGGCTTATGTATAGTCATTGAATCTGGTCAGTCTTCATACCTGATGCCTGGGTGATATAGTTGTTAATCTGGTCAGCTTCAGTGTTGATTCTAGTTCCTGTTGCATTCTTCCAGGTTCCATGTTGCAGCTTTCTGGTTTTTCCTCTTCATCCTTCATTTATATTCCATGGTGTGTTGATTCTGTTGTATCTTGTATTTCTTGATTTTCATTCTTTGGCATAGGCACTGCAATTTGCCAATCTTTGAATCACTGACAGACATGATTTACATATCTTCTGTATGTTATCCCTTCATATACTTGAATGATTGCTATTGTTTTTGATAACATTTTTGCAATTTCTTCTATACCCCATTTCTTCTGGATTATGTCTTGAACCCAAAATCTGTCACCTATTTTGTATATATTGTCTTTTTTCCAGTCTGCTGTTTGAGCATTTTATTGTCAGTTTATAAGTTTCTAATTCTTTTTCTAAAACTGTAATCTTTTTTTGAAATGATTCAATTCTTTTCTGCAGCTGTCTTCTTGTTGTGGGTGCAGGTGGCTTAATACATGGTCCCCTTTACAGAGTTACAATGCCTTTTGTTGGCATTATCTGCCATTTCTACAGTTTTTTGAATGAAGAGGAAATTTACTAGCTTTTTTAGATTAATGGTCAGACATTTTTGTGCAACTCTTTATTAAAGAAATTCTGTCTTTTTGTATGCTGTTTCTCGATCAAGAAGGATTTTTTTAATAATTTTAATTTGGATTACTAATTAATGGAATCATTCCCTTCTAAAGATAAGGTTAATCTTTCCTTTTCCAATGTATAGTGGTAGATTCATTTTTTTACCACAGTAGTTGATGGGTGCCATCTCACAGCCTAATAATTTTAGCACATTTCCATTTACATCACATGCTCTAATGTTTGTTTTCTCCAATTTATTTTCCATATTATCAGATGACAGTGACATCTAGTCTGTTAGTGACATCAGAGAAATACCTGACCCACTGTCTATCTCCATCAATAGTTCTTTCCCACAAAGTACTAAATTAATCATGAATTGATTTAGGACTTAGGTGCCCAGGTTTTTAATCATATGGTAACCTCCTCTATTTCCTTGCATAGGTAATTAATCTCTGCAAATATGAACTAAATTCTTCTTTTGGCCATATTTAAACCATGACTCTTTATCCCACCTACATTCTTTTGATATATGACCTCTTTTACTGTAACAAAAACATATTACTTTAACATTCTTACTTTTTCAGCTTTCAGTGGCATGGACTTTTCCTGTTCTATCTTAAACACACTTGTTATATGGTTTCATCCCTGTTAGTGCTAAAACCTGTGCTTGTTTAAGTGTTAATTCATGTGGCCATCTCATATGTAATCTCAGGTTCCATAAGAATTTTCTGTCTGAGCTTATCATCAGACATTTCCTATAGTAACTAGTCCATGAGTACTTCATCCATGAACTCACCATAGCCACAACCTTTGATTAATTTCCTAAGAGCTGCATTGTACTCTTTAATTTTTTCACTCTTCACCTGTTTTCTTCTTTACAAGGTTAAGTGAGCTATGTGCAGTAATGGACAAGGGCTGAAATGATTGCTTAATTTTTCTGTAGACCTCATTTTTTACTCTCTCAATAATAGGTATCTCAAATAATCTATTTACAACTTCTATCATTTTAATATCCACAAAACACATGAGTGCCACTTCTTTTCTCGTTATCTTCACTGCTATTCAAAGTAAAGAAATTTTGTAACTGTGTAGTATACAACAGCCATTCAGATGCCTTGCTAACCTTGAATTTAGGCATATTATTCTGCCCAAAAGGACTCATGACTAATTACTGAACAATTAGCTTTATGACTGACTTTAATGTCTATAATTCTGTACTTTTCTCCCTTAAGTTAAAAAAACTGAATGATAGAAGCTAACTAAAGGCTTAAACTCTTTCCTATTTTTCTAGGTTCAAACAACAATGACTGCCAATAATTTGGCTTTTTAAAACTTATTTGTTATTCACAGGTTTAATATGACTGTGCCAATAATTTGCTGTGTCCTCCAACTGTGATTGGGTAACCAGCAAACAAATATACAATAAAAAACAAAACAATAGTGCATATATATTTAGCAATAATATGGTATTAACAATTTTTGGAAAAATAGTTACTATACTGATCGTTAGCACAAATATAAAGTCCGCATTTGAGTGAGCTTAATTCACAGGTTAATTACGAAATAGTAAATAATGTTTATAAAGTTTAGGTAAGCTATTGTTCATTTTACCTTCACTGATGTCTATGGTCTTTACAACACAACCTTCTATGAATTTTGAGGCATTTCAAAATAATAATAAGACCAAGAAGGTTTATTAAAAGCACTAGTTGGCTTAGTGACCTACAGGGATCGAGACCCTGGGAATTCAGTCCTCTGATGTTGATCTTCACTGCTCTTCAACTGGAGGACACCGATGGTAGCAGCAACCACAGGAAAAGCTAACAATCCTTTTTCTCTCACTTTTATATCCATCTCTTTTTTGGTTTCTCTTATCTTTTCTGGAGTAAATTCTTTGGCTTTAATCAATCAGTTCACTTAATTCATTTACGTATTATTTTTTAACTATACAATTAATTAAATTCTTAGGAATTTATTTTCATCTACAGTAAATTTTGAAGGTCTATAATATTAATTAATCTTAGGATTTTATTTCCATATCTGTAACTTTTAGATCTATACAATTAAATTTTTCTATAATCTTATCTATACAATTAATTAGTGTTTTAGAAATTCATTTCCATATAAGGTAATTTATAAGGTCTATTTCATTAATTATTATTTAATATTTTGCATTATCTATGAAAGTCCTTCTGATTTTTTCGATTTTTCCTAAGGTAAGCTTAATGGGTGGCTTTCTATCATTGTGAATTATCAAAGTAGGTGGCACACATGATAATGGTAAATAGTACTATAAGTCAATCCAGCATGATAATTCATAATACACCTGGGTCTCTTTTTACGTGGATTTATTTAACGCGATTTTGAAGTTACGCGATTCACATTTCTCCGGAAGTTGAACTCCAATAATGCGCTATTACTTTAAATAATAAATTTTGCGTATATTTAAAGTAATAGCACATTATTGGAATTCAACTTTCATCTTAGTAATTTCAATATTTTCAGTGCTTTATAATTGTAAGATTTTATTCAATAATGAAATTAAAATCATGATTTCCACATTTTATGTATACACACATTAAATTTTACAAGATTATAATGTAAATTTGTTCAAACATTGTGCATGTTAGTTAATCACATTCCGTTTTTGCTTTTTAAAAAAGAACGTAATCAATTATTAATCATTTAGTGTCCACAAGTTTATTTTTAAAAGGTGAGCAATAGCAGTGGGCACAATTAAAATTGAAAATTAAAGACAAAAATAAGAATTTAATTTTTAGTTGTTAGATTAATTACTAATTATGTTGTCACCAGAAAACCATTTACACAACGTGAGAGTGATGTTGGTGCTAGTTGTATTTCCTCTTTGTAAAGAATCTGATTTTTTACCAGTTTGCAAACGAACCTGTTTATCAGAAAAATAGTGATAATAATTAAAACGTGTATAAAAAAATGTAAATTACTGTAAATTATGCATAAAAATATATTGTTTTGAATAAAATTAAATATTATAGTTAAAAAAAGTTTGTCTTGTATCAATTTTTTATTAGTCATATTTTATTTTCTTATTTTTTTTTGCGCGAATTTTAAAGTAATTTTACGTTGGTGCTTTGCTTTTATGCAATTTTTGAAAAATCACAGTCCATATCCCCCCTTTTTCAAGGTAAGTTACGTCTATTTTTGCACAATTTCATTTGCGCATGTTTTCTGAGGAACCTATCTATCGTGTAAAACGAGACCCAGGTGTATTTAAAAACCACTCCTTAACTTTGCTCTTAGGAAAAAGTGTATAAATCAGTAGAATCCTTTTAGATAAATATATAAAATTTTTTACTGACTATTGCCTTGACACAATAGCCTAATTAGTTAGAGAGTCACCTTAAATTTTATACTCATGAATTTAAAGATTCAAGTTTGACGTCAATGCCAGTGATGTCATTGGTCAATACAAAAACACTCACAGAAGAGCAGGAAATATTACCCTCAACACATTGCTATATATTAACCTATGTGCTATTACTAAAAGTGGAATATATTTGAAAAATTTACATAAAGTTTGAATTTTTATAAAGATATTTAACAATTAATATAAGATGGTGTTAATAGTTTGACATATAATAACTAAAATACCACCATCACAACTTTTCAGACAAGTATAGTATGATGTTCTTTTAATAATAAAATATTTGTAACATTTACTTGAATGATAAAAAATTTCATTGTCAATATCTTAAGAGTTATTATTTGTTTAATATTTAATGTAATTAGAAGAGATTTGAACTCAGACTTTCAAGTGTTTCAAAGTCTAAGTTCAAATCCCTCCTATTTACATTAAGTTCAGTATAGATAATATTTGTCTGAAGATTTGTAATGATAGTCCAACATATCACAGTATAGATAATATACTTGTATTTAAATTTTAATATTTGTAAATGTTTCATAAGAAAAAAATATTTATAAATTATGTTAATTCGTGTCTTTATTCATTTTTACGAAAATTTGTTTGATCACCTTATAATTATATAAAAGATTTTTAAAATATAACTTTAAGAAGTACTATTTTGACTTTCAAACTTGTCAAATCTCCAACACAATCAACACATAGTTAAAAAAAAAATCTCATTCATGCTTGACACTGACTTTCGGAATTTTTTATTATCAAATTTTTTTTTTGAAATGATATTTTTATAATAATGAATATAAAATAATAATGGAATAGTCAACGGATTTGAAGGTCAAGTGATATTCAGGTACCAGAAATGAATGCTTGACCTCAGTAGTTCCATTCAAGTGATCTATTTGAAATTACAAATGAAAACAAAAACTCACATTCCAATCGGATGGAATAAACAAACAAAATTTAATTTTAATAGCCTTTTTTTCATCAGCCGTGGTTAGTCCCAAATTTTTCCTTCAATTCACAATTTAATAGAAATTTTAATAACGAAAATTTAATAAAAGTAAAGAATGAAGGATGTTAATCACACAGTTATTTCTGATGCCATTTAATTAAAGAGGATTTTCCTTAAAATTGCATATTCATTATTTTTAAAACAACTTATAAGTAGTAAAAATTAACATGTAATAATAGTTATTACAGGAACATATCATGCATTGTAATTTAATATTGCATTACTGTTGGATTCACAACAAGTTATTAATATATAGTCCCAATTGCATAAAATAAAATGGTTACCACAAAAACACATACACACATACATATATAAACTCATATATCTATGTTTTGTACCGAATGTTTTTTATTTTAAAAAAATTACAAATGCGGTTGATCTATCTTTGAGCTGACAATAGAGGCATTACTGGTTCTATGCTCACACACATGCACTTTACATGTACGTACACACACATATATATATATATAAGGGACGAACTTTCAACCACTACATCTTTCCAATCCATCTTATAGAACTGATACACATGCCACATACATGTGACAAAGATATATGTTCTTGAATTCACGTATTTTGTGCTGAACCAGCATTCATCAGTTGATTCAGATCACCATCTCCCACACAAACATACAATCAGTGCTCAATTTATATTAAGATAGAAAATTTTTAAACTTTAATGGACAAGCTTCAAAGCCCTTGTTGATGCCAAAATTATTGTCATACCCACGATGACCTTATCTGATCCCTCACACATAGTCTAGTATAAACTATATATATATATATAACACTTATGAGTACATGTGTATATATGTTTGGATATATGATTTAAGTAAAATATTTATCTATTACAGCTCTGAAAAAGAAAAAAAAAACAACAACCATAAAACGAATTGTTAATTTAAAAGTGCAAGAAAGGTATATTGTTTTACGTGTTTATCAATGAGGAAATGGTAATGTCTTATAGGAACAAAATATAAGTATAACATACTGCCAATGACTGAGATAGTATGCAAAACAGAGTAAAAATAAATCCTCCTTATAAACATAATATTGCAGATAAAAATTGGTAAATATATTATTAAACTTTCAAAAAAAAAAGTCAGGGTAAAATAATTTTTTATTATTAAGATAAATAATCTGTTAGCATTACATTAAACTGGTTAATTTTGATTGAGCTTCCAAAAGATTTGTTTAAATGAGTAATAGATTGATACATTAAACTGGTTAATTTTGATTGAGCTTCCAAAAGATTTGTTTAAATGAGCAATAGATTGATCAATTCCTAACTTAATTTATCTGATGCTTTTATGCATGGGAATACCACTAAATGTTTTATTTGAATATTAAATGCAGTGCCACTGTGTAGGTAAGAGGCACAGTTTTTTCACAAAAAAAAACTTGAAAACATGGCTGTTGTGTTTGGGTAAATTTACAGTTTTCGTTCCAAACCAACAGACAAAATGATGACACTATACTCAACAATTAATATGTATGATTTATTAATAAAAAATATACACACATGTTAGTTAATAATATAAATATGGTCTGTGCAATTTAATACTGAGGTAGTCATGCTGAGTAATGAACTCACTTTCAACTATATAAATAGCCTGCCTCACAAGGTCAAGTACAACTTTTCTGGCTGTGCAGCACAGTTTGCCTCAAGTCAGCTCTAGTTTAGACGCTTCTGGCTGTGCAGGACAGCTTGCCTTGAGTCAGCTATGGATGTAGCAGTTTCCAGTTCTTAGGTGGACCTGCCCCACTTCATGGACATCATGATAATGACTAGCGAAAATATGTTTGTTGATGGCTGAGAGTTAATTGGAAAGCATGTTCAGTCATTCAGGTTGACAGAAGTAATTGTCTCTCTGCTTTGCCTCCAAAAAAGCTGATTATTTAATGGAAGATCCCCTATCTTACTGGAAACATTCAGATTATATGTATGAACCCCAATAAAGGATTTATCTCCATTGAATAGCAACCGGGTGCTAGCCAATCAGGCACGAAATCTGGAATAGTCCACTTCTAAAAGCAAGGTCAAATATGATATTCCTCTCCCTGGCTAAAATTAACCCTGGAGGATGTAGACATTGAGATGCACTGGACTATGTATTGTCTACACAGCTAGTGGCTTATAATCATCACTGTCCTTGGTTTTTCTTCTTTGCTTGATGTTGTTCCTAGATGCTTGCTGCTGCCTTGGCTTTGATGTTCATATTTCCTGCATGGTATACTTGTCCCAGGTTGGTTATTGCTTTTGTCAGCTTCTGTTGTGTGGTTGAATCTTAGCTGGTTGAGATGGCGATGATGTTAATGCCCATCTTCTGTTTGCACAACAACAGTATAGAAACCCATTAGTTGAATCACCACTGTTGGTATTATGTGGACCCATAGCACCTATTTGAAGTTTTATTTTGGTTTTTCTCCTCTTGTTCAAATTTGGCATCAGGCTTCAGGGTTGATAGGATAGTTCTTAAGGATCTGTTGAATAACAGTTCTTCTGGAGTCTTTCATGTTTCTATGCTTGGTGTGGAGTGCTGTGCTAGTAAAGTCCTGGAAATTATGGTGTTCCAGCTTTCTATATCCATTTTTGTTATCAGCTTTTTGTTGAAGACTTCTAAGTAATCAGATTTTAATTTAGTTAATGTTGAGATCTAGTTCACCTTTGTCACTGCAAAGCCTAAGTGACTGAAGCAGTCACAACCTAGCCTAATGCCACTATTAGTGGTAGGTATATAGTCTTGTTAGACATTGTAATTTTCCCTGTTCTTTGTCCTCAAAATTTAATTTTATTTCCTTGATAGTCTGATATTGACCTACTGCCAGGGTGCAGTTTATATTTCTCTTTATTAATGATTACCCAGGTCTTTCTTGAAACTGTAGACACTGCTGACCCTGTGTCAAGTTCCATCCTAACTGGTGTATTATTAATTATAACAGTGTGTATAAATCCAGACTGGTCATCTTTGATATAATTTATACAGGCAATATTTTTAGATTTCTTATAATTGCCTTTACTGTTTTTTTGGAATGGGTTTTTCCATTCTCATATTGGCCATTTATGTCTTTTCAATTTTAGATATGCCACCTTTATATGTCCAACTCACCTGTCCAACTCACTTGCAAATAGTGCATGTTGCATCATGGTATGGGAATTCTGTATGCCTGTGTATTTGTTCACTGCATTTATATAGCAAAGCCTTGGGCTATTTGATGCTGAGTTCTCTGAGCTGACTGAGTATTTGGATGACCCAGGATTATGCTCAATTTTTTGCATCTCATAATTAGTAATTCTTTTTAATGGGGTAGTTTAACTAGCTATAGTCTCTGCTAGTCCTGCCTAAGCTACCACTGTCTCAAAATCTAGATCTGTAATCTATCAACATTTTCAGCGTCAAATTGTGATTGTTTATGCCATAAATAAATTGATCACAAAGTGCTTCATTCATGAAGTCTTTTAAATTGCACTTCAGGGCTAATGTTTGGATTCTTGTTGCAAATTCTCTAGATGTTACTCCCTGTTTTTGCATGCTCAGATTAAAATGGTATCTCTGCATTGTTGTCAAGGGTTTAGGGGAAAATACTCTGTGAGAATTTGTCAACATTCTGTCAAAAGGCAGCTCAGCTGGGGTTACAGCTGTAGATTCAGACTTGAGTATAATATGCATCTGATGGCCTTGCCTTCAGAAATGAACTAGTCTAAATTCCTTTATTTGATTGGATTGAGCACACATTTCTGCTAACCAATGTGTAAACATGTAGATTACCAATATATAAACATGGCCAAAGGGTAAAACATAAGTATGGCCAATGTGTAAACATGTGTATAAAATCCTACCATTGGTTAGGCTGTCTGAATGTGATTTCTGCCAGTAAGGGAGGGGATTTAGAAATGAATAGTCAACCTTTTTGGAGGCAAGCCAGAAAATATCTGTTTAACCTAAATGACAGTATGCACTCTTAAGAGAAAGAACATTTGTCTACCTGAATGACTAAACATGCCACCACTTCCAACAGCAAAGGTGTTACTACTATATTTACTACTGATACATCTATGCAATGAGGCAAGTCCACAATAGGACTGGAAGCTGTTATGACAATGGCAGATTTGAGGCAAGCTGTCTAATACAGCTGGAAAAGTCATTTAACAAACTCAAGACAAACTATCCAGTATAGCTGGAAGGGTTAAGACTAGAACTCATGAGGCAAGCTCATATATACTGCTGGAAGGAAGTCCAGTCATTTGCCATGACCAGTTCATTATTGACTGTTACACATCAAATTCTATTTATTAATTGTCTAATATATATATATTGTAACCAGTTGGCTTACATAGCATACACTAATATAGTGTATGTGCATATATATACATAAAATAAAGGAAAAGTAGAAATAAACACAGACAAAAATTATAGTAGATATTTTCTATATTTATTGAAATAGAAATAGATAAATAATAATTCTGATTTAAAATATTGTTTTATAAATTAAACTTTTAAAAGGTCTGGATAAATATAAATACTGTATTATTATTATTATTATTATTATTCTGATTTTGAAATGTAAAAACACCATACTTATTTTTGGAATTTTTTAAATTAAGTAAACAAAATTTTTATCTATTAGAAATCCCCTAAGTAAAAACATGTATAGAGATTCCAAGGGATTAGAGAGATAAAAATAAAATTCTGTTTTTAATCAAGGTGTTGTTATAACACCTCAGATGATTTTATAAAAAGAGCTGATAAAAAATATCAGCCAGTCTGGATAATGATTTTTGAAGAGAGCAGTCTGAATAGTAGTTTTTTGCAAGATCTGAACAGAACAGCTTGGCTACAAATTTTTTTGAGTAAGTAGCAGCAATTAGCTGACTACAATGGATAGCTGCAGTTTGTTGTTTGTTGTAGCAGAGAGTTGGCAGTCCAGTTATCATAAACTGATATAACTGAAGGCAAGAAAATAGACTGTTTTCATTAGCAGGAGTTTGAATCCACATAGAGAAAATGACCCACTTTTTATGCTGAGATTCATAGCCTGAAATCTATCAAACCAAGACAGCTGATTGCCTGGAATAGTTCTATAAAGATGGGAGACCAACATTATACATGGATTGCATAAATTTATCTGATGATGACAACAAACCGGGATTATATTTTTCTAATGTATCAAAAGAACCAGCTTGCTTAATGAATAATTATATATATGCTGATGTATCTAAAGGCAAAGAAGAAGAGATAAAAATATATACAGCCGTGGTGAGTAGAGTTATATATAATAATATTTTAAATAATTTCTTTAGTAAAGTTACATTTTGAAGATGATGCATGAATTTGTACTTTTTATGTTTATGGTGGAATTATGGTTGAACAGGGCTGTGTGGATGCAATGTGTTTATGCTCTGAAGTATATGCTTGGCACTGTCTAGATCTAGATATTGAGCTCCCAGGGTAGTCCACCAGTGTATATGT
Organism: Epiperipatus broadwayi; assembly: GCA_028023455.1. NCBI lineage: Eukaryota > Metazoa > Onychophora > Udeonychophora > Euonychophora > Peripatidae > Epiperipatus > Epiperipatus broadwayi. Next base: position 6,427,934 of record JAQFVV010000036.1, on the reverse strand, counting down.
AGGCCTCATGAATAGGCCTTGGTCTCATGAATAGACCTTTTCTAAAGCCCCTAAGACTCACAAGAGATGAGCAGGGCTGGCTCAGTGCCTGATATTTTTTTCTGGATATTATTTCTTGTGGCTGATCTGTCTAGGTACTTAGAAGGGGCAGTGCTTAAAAATGAGTTATTTTCTCGTGACATCATGGAGCATTGTGTACTTAGTCCATGCTTGACTGTCTACTTATTATGGTATGAAGAGCTGCAGTTCACGTATTCACTTTTCCTCTCTCACCCTGCCTACTTCATCAGCATTAACTAATCAAGCAGAAAGACATTTAGAAATTTATATTTTCTTAATTCTATAAAATGATTGTATATTTCGTTTATTAAAAAAAAAAGAGAGAGAGAGAGAGACATTTTAAATCAATCAACAATCATCTGTCAAAAATTTAATCGGATTTATTTTAAGAAAAAAAAACTATATTCAACAAAAAGAATAATTGTGAGAATAACTTTTATCATTATAACAAATATGTAAATTTTATGTATATTCAAACACAATTTGTTATGATTTGTAGAGGTCTCTAAGAATTAATATTTATAACTTTAATTTGTAATTGTAGAAATTATTGTTATTTATTATTTGACAAAATTAAATTTATAAATTAATCTGTGCACACATATATTCAATGCTTGTCAAATAGGACATATATGCAAATTTTAATCATTTATGTTATTGAATATTCATTGTATATTATAAATCGCGCATCTGTGCACATATATATGTAAACCATAGTAATAATTTGAATATATTTTATTATACTTTTTGTAAATTAATGTAACAATTTAAATTTTGAATAGTAATTATGTAAATTACAAATGTAATAATTATTTTATGTTTAATTGAAATGTCTTCATCATATGTTATAAAACGCCCATCTGTGTACGGATATATATGCGTTTATAGAATCTAATTGAGAAATATTGTAAAACCATGTAATAACTTTAGTTGTGTATATAATTTTGTATACTTTTTAAAATCAGAGCCTTATCCTATAAAACCTTAAATATCATTTATTTTTATTTTCTTGTTAATAATAAACTTGTATTTAATTGTTAAAATTGTTTCCATCATCTCTTGTTCACATACACTAATAGAGCTTTGTGTTCTCTGGGCTAGATTCGAGCACAGGATGAACATATAAATGGGGATGTCTATTTAGTGCTTTGGGGCATCCTGAGATGATCAGTCATCATCCTGGTTGGCACAAAAGAGGATACCTTTAAAGCCCATGCACTATTTTTTATTTTAGTTTAGTCTTATTAAAAATTTAAGTTTATAGTTGGCCAGTTCAAGTGGCCTGTGGATTGATGATGATTAGCATGTTTTAAATGTCCCAGAATTATTGTTTTGATTTCTGATTCTTATGTATTTTAATGGATGGGCACTAAGCTGATGCATCCAAGTTATGTTTAAGTGATTGCCCAAACTGGCAAAGGCTCAATAGTTAGCCTGGTCTAAAGAAGACCCGAAGACCCATTTTCCGATCCAGTCACAAAGTTGACTGTTGATTTATATTGTTTATTGTTCAAATCCAGCCATAATATGGTCTGTTGATTTTATTCTGATATATTGTACTGATTTGTTTATCCCATCAATGATGATGATGGATGGTTATTTCTCTTGAGTATTTACTTGTACTTATTTTTTAAATTATAATGCTGGTTGATATATGGTTGAATTTATAATTATGCTTTTAATTGCTCTTCTGAGTTATCTGGCTGATCTCTCAATGATCTCAGAGATTTTCTAATCTCATACTCTTATATCTTTAAATATTTACTTATAGATAATTTTTCAAATTATTGATATTTGTATTTCATTAAATGGACTGCGAGTGCTGATTGTTCCATCACCCCAGTTTAAATCTTTTATCCCACTTTATTTCTCTCCATCACCCAGTTCAAACTTTTTTTTTACTTTCCACCAACTTCTCACCTACCCCATCCCCATCTCGTTACAATATATATATATATATGTGTGTGTGTGTTCTAATAAATTATACATATTAAATTGTTTATGTTCACATATTAAATTGTTTATGTTCATATTTTTTGATATTACTGTTGGTTTGAGTCTGAAGCCTGAAATTCAGCCAATCACAACAGTAAGTATTTATAGAATACATGTTATAACTCTTTTTATATGTTCTATCATTGCTTGAGCATCCCCTGTACAAATATCAATATACTTACTCCAACTGATTTCTTATTTTGTAATGTAATTAATTATTAATACAGGTGAACATATATTTTCTGGTAGCTTTTTCTGTAGACATTCACATGAGTAAATTTTTTTCAATACTATTTTCAAATGCATAATGAACAAACACCAAAGAAGCAATATCTGCAGACTTCTTCATTTGCAATACATATTCACTACAAAGCCTAAAACAATGAACTAACTATGTTTTATGTTGAGGATAAAGATCTTTGATGCATCATGTAACAATATTTTTAATATCATATAATACTAAATCATCCATGCACTTTATTACTGTTACACAATGCTTTATTTACCACCCTCTTTTACAGTTTCGATTGCCCCAGCAATATTCTTCAGAACTTTTATATCTTCTAACTCCAACTGCTCAGACCAGTTGAAGTTAGGAGATATAAATGTTTTGAAGAAGATAACTGGGGCATCAGTTGAAATTATGAGTTATAAAAATTCTGAAGAAGATTGCTGGGGCAATCGAAACTGTAAAAGAGGGTGGTAAATAAAGCATTGTGTAGCAGCAGTAAGGTGCATGGATGATTTAGTATTATATGATATACATTTGGCAATACAATAAGAAAGATTAATATTTTTAATAATTGAAATCTACTTTTTTAATAGGTCTTTGTTTAAAACACATAATACAATATTTTTCACACAAGGCTTAATGAGCATCTCAACTGTATGAGTTTCACCATTAGGTGCCATATCGGAAGTCATTTGAAAAGATGTCTCGATATTATTTTCATTTAAAATTTTAACAATTGTAATCATTTAAAATTTTCGATTTTTCTAGTGATTCATATAATCTCTTTAAAATATATACCTTTTTCGTTGCAATCAGCATGTTTCCATTCTAAGTGTTTATAAAATATAATTAGAGTCAATGAATTGTTTGTTATTACTTTATTACATAAAATTCACAAACGCACCAGGAGCATCTAAATTTCCAATATGCTTTAACTTCCAATTTAAATAATTTTTATCATATTTTCTTATTGGTATATTCTTAGATGACACCTGCTTTTTAATATTAAATTTTGGAAGGGAAAAAACACAGTTTCTTTTCCAATCATAGTTGTATCAAAAGTAGTCCTTGTTTTAAAAATTTTCTCTTTAACAAAGAATCTTATAGGTAATTTTTGAATAATATTTAAATTCTATTATTAGTCAAAACCCTAACAAAAAAAAACCCCAAAAATTGTGTTGTAAAAAGACTACAAAACACAAAGGTAAGTAGGAAAGAAAAATATTAACAAGTGTCAATAATGTAAAAGCAATTGTAATAAAAATGATTTGATAAAATATTTAGTGTCAATAATGTAAAAGCAATTGTAATAAAAATGATTTGATAAAATATTTAATAACAAAATTTACAATTGCAACGTAAATAAAATTTTAATACATAATATAGTTGAAAGCTATAATACCTAGATAAAAATTTAATAATAATAATAACAACAGCAACAACAACAACAATAATAATAATGATAATGATGATGATTATGATGATGATGATGTTCAGTTACAAAATTTTTGTGAATTAATTCAAATCTATTATAATAAAACTGACAAAAGTGTTAAAAAGGCTTATAATAATAATGATGATAATAATAATAACAACAATAATAAACAAACGTATTTAAGCAAAATATTATAATGATGTGTTCAATAAACAAACATTGTCATGAAGAGCATCTATTCAGCTGGCAAAGCCAGAGTTCACTTACTTTAACAATCTGCTATTAACTGCTAATGTTATGGTTAGTATTGGGCATGTGCAGATCTCCCTGCCTAAATGTTTAAACATGTTCCAACATTTATCATTTTAATACAGCATTTAAAATCATATGAGGTTTATATTAATTTTCATAATTTTTAATAGAACAATTTATTGACTTTCCACAGAACACTGGTATTCCACCAACATAATTTGATAAACACTGATTTAAAATATGTCATTTGAAGGAATGATATTTATAATTTAATAGATATAAATTTGCTTAAATATATAGAACAAATGCCAAGAATAAATTGAAATATATGCCAGGACCATTGGTTCAGTCATAGTAAATTATAGGCAAATTTATATTTTCAAATATTAAACCACCAAACATCACATGATCACCACTTCTTATGCTTTCTCATAACTGTTTAAAAAACAGGAAAAACCCTCTATACAGTAGTGCCACTTAGTGCAAGCTAGAGTAATCAATGGATGCCAAAAGGCTTATGCATAAAATCCCTATCTAGTGCCTACTCATCCCATATCACCAGATAAGTTTCTAGCTTATGGCTTTCATCAATGAGGAACCTTGGATCTGAGAGGAGTGCACCTAGATCTTAGAATCTAATGTAACCCTCCAGCAACCACCTTTTATCTCTACTAACCTACAAAACTATGAGACTAAAATTGAAAACACAATTAATATTTTCAATCCAAGCTCATTAGCTTATATAGTCATACAAGTCTGAACTGAGTTCAATACCCATACATTTTGGTGTCTTTGATTCTTCAATAATCATAGCCACCATTATCCTATTATGCAGGATTGGTATAAAACCACCAAACATCACATGATCACTATTTCTTACACTTGCTCATAACTGTTAATAAAACAGGCAAAACTCTCCATACAGTGCAAGCCTCAGTAATCCATGGATGCAAAAAGATTTGTGCACAAAATCTTTATCTGTTGTCTACTCATCTAATAGCAGCAGACTAGTTTCTAGCCTGTGGCTTTCTTCAGTGACAAACCTTGGAATGGAGAGCACTGCACCTTGATATTAGGATCTAATGCAACCCTCCCACCACCACCTTTCACCTTATTAGCTAACTATAAAGAATTGTGATCATAAAGTACTGGTAGATAGTTGCAAATGGGAGAGTTGAATGAATGATACACTGATAATATAAATCTGTATAATATGTATCTATAAGTACATGTGAATAGCTTATACAGAAGTTGTGTTTTTTCAGTTTTCTACCACATGCTTGAGATGTGAGATATATTAACTAAGTACCACAATTGACAATTAAATCATTAGCCAAAATAAACTACAAATTCACTATTCCACTGCATAGACTTCTTAAATGCACTTGAGAAATTTGTCTTGGCAGAAAAATTATTGTAGTGGAATTGTAATTGAATTTTGGCTAATGATTTAATTGTGAATTGGTATATTTAGTTTATGATACTGATTAGTTTAGCTTTTGACATTTGATACATGTATATATCATTTAATTAAATATCACATTAATATTAAATAATATTAACTTAATCATATATAGATATTTTTTTACAATCTTCAGTTAATATTAATTATAATAGCTCAAATGAAGATGAAATTTAAGTGGAAGTTACTATAACTCCCCTGCGAGCTATATATAAACTAATACAAATCTGTCAATGAACAACAAAGCACAGGATGGACCCAGCTAGCTTACAGATGTATTGAAATCACGTCACTATACAGAATTCAAGTTCTACTTTGTAACACATCATAAAATTGAATATAATACAATCTGAGCTAAAATACAGTTGGTTCCATTCTATACTTTTTTGTTTATTGATAGGTTTGTATTATATAGCATTCAGGAGCTTAACCGTAACTTTTACTTTTAATTTAATCTTCAATTAAGTGGTTGATTCTTTCATTAAAGATTGATGCTTGAAAGATCATAATTTTTTTATATAAGAAAAGGAAAAAGGAAATAATGTTGAAAAAAAAACCATTCCATACTTAATACATCAATATCTGAGAATATGTCAATTGTACACATGAAGGCGGATGGCACTGCCAATGGCTGCAAAACCAAACTTAATAACCGGGAGTCTCACAATACACCTAAATCCAACCCCAGTTGGAGTCATCAGACATCCAAAATCCTGCCCCAAAACATACTAACATACCAGCTAACTCAAAATCAACCCATTTCTGGTGAACAGAGGGTGCTAGCCGATGATGCTGACTGTTTTTCTTCCACATCAGAAGATAAAATGAACATTATAAACGCATATAAGCCAAAAGCTAATAAAACTGTATATACAAATCCCCTTGCATTAAGCCCAGATGATAAGCATCCAAGCACAAAATTACTATCTAATCATAGTCAAATAGATAGTGAATCATTTCCCAGTTTAATTTTTCATAACAGCACTAGAAATAACACGGGATGGCTCAAGGGAATACACTATCCAAATAAAAATAATTTACAAACACAATCGTTTGAATATCCATTAGTATCTCATGCCATAGCTGGTCATCCACCACTCAAAACTTGTCACAATAATGTCTCCACTCCTGTCACTTCAAGACATACCTTATTGATGGGAAAACAAGATGAACTTGATCATAATTTGTTAAATCTCACACTCGCAAATAATGAAAATCTTACTAAACTACAAACTAACCCTGCTAATGAAACTAAATGTATCACACTTCCTATGTCATATGCTAGTGCAGCTCGGGCTGAAATAAAACAAAGGTCGGTTAACCACTCCAGCAATGGCCAACCCTTGCTTCCTGCAGGTCACAATACTGATCACCAAGCCAACAATGCAAATCAAAAAACTGTGGGAATGGACATTCTTGAGTTGATAGAACAGCAATCACACTATGAAGATGATCTGGTTCAAGTGGATCCAATTGAAAGTAACATTACACTAAATCAACTTTCAGTGGAGCAAATGGATACTATTGTTTCAAATTTTAACCTGACTATTCCAAACATGCTTCTGAAATCTCTGGCTAACTATAGCAATGATAAGAGTATTATACTAGCGGTAACAGACCTAAAGTGTACTCTGTTTAAATTTCCAATGAATGCCTTATTTGAGTTAATTAGAAGAGCAAATATTGCAAATGAAATACATAGGATCTCTACCCATCCAAATGACCGCTATATAGCAATCGAATTCAAGACCTGGGCTGGCAGGAATAACTTTAAAAGCAAATTTAAAGTATTGGATGATAAGATCATAGTAAATATAGATGTAAACAGATCATCCACTTTAAATGGGTCAATAAAAGATTGCATTACAGGAATAGATGAATCTTATTTACAAGAAATATTGGAACCCTTTGGCAAGGTGACAAGTTTCACCTACCTTCCAATTGACAAAACATTTAACAACATTCTCTCGAACAAAGCAACATTTAGACTGCTCCTAAAAAAGGGAATAGTGCCAACAGATATTCCAACAGTGTTGTCGGCTAGAGGCTGTCCCATGATATTATCTTTTTCAGGGGTTAGGCCACAGTGCTTCTACTGTGGACAAAGAACACACCTGATTAAGGAGTGTTTGAATCGTATATGTACATCTTGTGGTCAAAAAAAAGGTCGCATTCACAGATGTAGGCAACAACAGACTTCTCATTCAGTTCCGGAGGTGCAACATGCTTCAAAACAACTGAGTGCACAACACAACAATGTAGAACAGCAGGATGAACTCAACTTAAAGCATACAAATAAAAAAAGTATCCGAATACATGAAAGGAATCAGCCCTTCTTAGTTAACAGTAATCAGGATTACAACCAAAACAGTAATCAAAGGCCGTTGGAATCAAAACTGAAAAATTCCCACAATAATGAACCTAGGAATTTGCATGAAGGCCTAGGTTTCAGCTCAGTCACAGTGTCTGGTAATAGGGTGGGTGAAAACAATATAGACCAAGATCAAACCAACCCAAAAAAAAGATGGAAACAACAAAACCTAACTCTACCCAAGGTAAATATAACATCTCACCAAGTCCTAGTGCCACACTGATAGCTGTGACTAATGAAAATATCACTCCTTACCAAACACCGGTAGATTCTGCCACTTCCTGGTCTGCAGATGAGATGGAGACATTCAACACTCCTAACACCAGTCAAAAAAGAAAACCATGGGTTGTGTCTAGTCCTAGCTCAGGAGAAGAAGAGATGGCATTCCCACTGAGGCAAAAGTCTAAACCCACAATATCAAATACAACTAACAATAAGCATAAAGGAGCCACAGAAAAGAAACGCAAGATTTATCTTCCATCTGATTTGGTTACTAGTTATCCTTCCAATGGTTTGCCTATGGATCTCCCCACTTCAGATTTAAATATCCCTCCTAACATCCGCAAGGAAATTAATAAAAAAAAGAGCTTGCTGATACTTCATTGAAACTGCCTGCAGTGGAATCTAGCAGGCCATCTTGCAATGGATAACAATAAATGTTTAGATCTCTGCCAACATTGCATTATAGCAGTGGATAAAATCCTGGACATCAGGGGTTGTTTTTTCTCAGGAGACTTTACAGTTATCAGGTTATCTATCTTCCTGACACGCTTTTTGGTACACAAGGTGCAGGACAAAGTTCACACAACCAACACCAGACCCCAATGCTATATTTTGCATTAAGCTCAAAGCTCTTCTAAACAAGGACAAGATAATATCCTCTAGATTTTTGTTTAATAATTCATGGAGCCTACTAGTAAGTTCCACAGACTCTACATGAATTTTGGACCTGATATATCCACATTGTAGTGTAGCATGGAAAAGTAGTCTATGTTGCAACATGTCAGATTCTACTAGAGAGGCATTGATTTTACACTACATGTATTCCAGCTGATGTTAGCATTATTGGGTCATCCTCAAAAGGGGTGGGCAATGCCAACAAAATAGTACGTATTTACTCATATATCAACCTGCTAGTGCAGAGAATGGCTCTGGCTTACATCTACCATACCAATGTTAGCAATGGATGAGCCAACATTAACAAAGTATTTTTATTATTCATCTGTACAATTTTATTATGTCAATAAATATATATTTTAATATATAAAAAAAAAAAGTAGTAAGTTAAGGCTAACATTATTTATTATAACCTGTCTATTACATATATAGACACAGGTATATATAAGCCTATGTATTTCAGCTATTACATATTAGAGATGTCTGCCTATCCCTTGTATATGTATTTGGTGGATTATGTTCTGTACATGAGGGGTCAGATTGACCTTAGGTCAACATGGGCATGACAATAATCTCAGCCTCAGGGTGGCCTTTGAGCGTTCCATCATCAGATTTTCAATTGGATGGATGGTTGAAGAGTTGGAGTGTGGAGTAGATTGAAGCCTGTCCATTAAAGTAGGAGGATTTGCTATCTTAATATATATCTGAGCACTTGTAGCATATATGTGTAGAGATGGTAATCTGGACCAACTGATGATTGCTGGTTTAGCATGAAATACGTATATTGGTGATTATTTATCTTTTCAACATATATGTGTTCAGGTGTATCAGTGTTATGAGATAATGTGGAGAGTGTTGGGTCAGGTGAAAGTCTGTGCTCATACCCTGTCTATTATATATAAAGATTAATAGCTTTTTAATAGCTCATTAAACAAATGTCTCTCCAACAGACCCATATACAGTAACACTATATTTTATCTACTATCAGAAAATAGTTAGATACATACCTGTTTAATTATCAAAATTGGATAGTTCATTAGCATATATATCTGCCATGATCTAAGTCAAGTAAAATTCTTTTCAAAATGTTTAGAGTTTTTCCCCCCCAAACATTTCACATTGGTCAGTAAACTGGGCATTTACTTATTTTTAGTTAAAGAGTAAAATAATAATGAAAAACAATTAAACAGTTATCTCTCACCAATTAGAAAATCTGAAGATAGCTACTTTCTTCTTCAGTGTTGTTTTATGTGAGGCTGTCGGGGATGGATTTACCCCACAGAGAAATTTTAGAGATTATTCCTCGATAAGATAAAAAAAACAACTGAACAAGATATGTAAAGTATTATAATATAGAGTGTCATTTCTTGGCCGCTGAGGACAGCAAGTAGAAATATTTGTACTTGGAAGACGGAAAATAATTTGTTTGACAAGTAATCATTCTTTAATATATATAATATAAAGAAAGCAATCATGATGTAGCGTTAGTTGACAAATATTATATCTACAACCTGAATTCGAATTTGGTTTGGATAATACTGGATATTTTCTAAGTTCCAATTCTCCAGGTACCTAGCCCATATCCAATCTGGCTAACCATACAATATTGATTACTGTGCATTTATATAGTTATTCTTAGCTAGAAGATGAAACAAGGGTGAAAAACTATTCACATCCTCTCATGTAAGAATTGAAAACTCAGTGGTTATTGCTTTATCTTCTTTCATCTCTAAAGATACATTTAAGAGACCTTTGACCTTCATTGGGCTATTTAAAGATGGTTTTCTTTTACTATTACTTATATATAATAATAAATAATCACAACTTTAAATAAAAATAATTAAAACAGAAGTACCTCCTAATGAGTTATGTAAAATATCAACAACTATGAAAAGTTAGAATAGTATTAATCTATCTTTTAGCTCTGTAGTTACATAAGCATTGTTTTTTTGACATAGTTTTAAACTATAGGGTGAACTTTGTGTGTTATTTTAATTTATGTGCAAACTAAATAGTCTGAAATCAGCACTGAAATATTCAGAGAATCAAGACTGAGTCATGGTTTTAACAACCTCTAAATATTAAACGAAAAATCAGTTTAATAAATGTAATATGTTATATATAGAGCTCACAATATAAGCTTTTAAGAGCTTATTATGCAAGATCTACATATAACTTGTAAATACAAGCTTATTAAATTAGGTCATGTGACATATGACTTGATTTTTTTTTGTAAATAAATGTAATAATAAATAGTCATAATTTTAAGTGTAAGTAATTGAGAATGGAAGTTATTAAAACTAAAATTCAGTCTTGATCTGCTGAATATTTCAATAGGGATTTCAGATTATTTAGTTTGCATATAAATTAAAATAACAGAAAAAAATACAGGATAGTTTAAAACTATGTCAAAAAAACTAAGCTTATCTATCAACAGAGTTAAAAGATAGATTGGTATCATTCTATATTTGGTAATCATTGAAATTTTACAGTGGAGATTTCATTACTTACATAATAAACATTGTTATGCAAAAGTATATCCATATACAAGAGTTGTAAATTCATCTTAAGCTTACTTTCAAATAATGGACTTATTTTTGTATTATCAAAATAGGTTTGAAGGTACAATACAGTTGATCTATCAAATTGCAGCAAAAGTAACTAAAAAGCTATCGGTATAAACAGGCCAATGGAAAAGTTAAATAAATGAATCTGGTTATTTCTTGCAAGAAAAGGATTTAATTATGGTAAAATTAGAAAACCAATTTCAGACAAATGTCATATGTTAGTCCATTGTCCACTATTTGGTAGAATGCAGAGAAGCAAAATCAGATAGATTTGGTTATTGGAAGTAAAAGTAGAAAAACAAATTGAGACAATGTTAGTGCTCATTGTCCATTATTTGGTAGAATGCAGTGAGTTAAGCTCAAACCTGGAGCAGGAAGCTATTAACTACTGATATAATCATACCTGAAAATGAAGAAGCCAATTGTGGGTTAGAGGAATCAGGGTTCAAAAGATGAATGAATCTCAGCACTCCTTTCCAACTTAATAGTCGTACTGTAAACATTTAAACATTTGCAATTCACCAACCCTAACTGGAGAACCTTTGCTTTTAAACTGTTCTATATAGCTTGGTATTATAAATACCTACAATAAATATATTACGATTTATTTACTGAATTTGGTGATATTATTGAAAGATCAGATCACTATTCCAATAGCAATACAGACATAAAATACATCCTAAGCTTTAAAATTTTTGATATATACACATTTTTGCAAAATAATTTTTTAGATTTAAATATTTTTTTTATAAGTGGCATTTGCTTTATTTAATTTAAAAGTTTCTGTAAAATTTTTAATAAATTATTATTTTTTCCTAGTCCAAATAAAATGTAATTTCCAGGTCAGCAATACTCTATAAAAAACACTCTTGCATACTAACGTATGATATTATTGTTCAATTATTTAAAAAATTGGCATTAATATATTCATCTGGCATTCATATTTAAATTATCATTCGCAAAGAAAAAATCAACATTCATTTCAGTCATATCTGATTGATTATTCTCCAGGTAGCTTAATACATTCATTTTTTTTCATTATTTCATAATTAAATGTAAATAGAAAAAAAATCTGGAGGGGAAAAATGATGTTATACTATAAAATCAAATTATACATTGGTCTAATCCGCCGTGAATTGTACATCTAATCGCTCGCGTGATTTTTTTTCTACGAATTTAATACCCTATGTGATTTCGTGCAGTGGTTCACTAGCTGATTCAAAGGAAATAAATAGATCGCGGTTCTGTTCGTCACTTCCGGTGTTCGAACTTCGTATGAACATTCAAGCTACTAAACATTTGATTATTACTATTATTATTGTAATAAAGTGATAGAAGTATATAATTTTCTTTTTGTACATAAAGAAATAAAAAACAATTAAAAAAACAATTACTAACTTAATAAAAAAAATAAGAAAATACCTATATATTGCATTGAAAAGAAGCTTATTTTTTTACGTTAATCAGATTGACATCTATGAAAGTAGTTTAAAAAAATCATTTTTTTAAAAAAAAAAATAAAATCACTCATGAGATCATTTGATGTTTGTGTACTCGAAGTGAGAGGATGATCTTTATTATTTGAGGATCTTTACCTGTTAAATTCGACACCCTTAACACTACACTAAACCACACAAAAAATAATCGAACAAATTGTCATTTAGGAAATGATATCATATTTAAGCATTAGTTTTCCTTTTAGTTATTCTATAAAATCAAATAACTCATCATCATCAGTAGAGACTTCTCATAAATGAGTGCTATCATTCCAATTCCACAAATAAATAAATAAGCAGAAATAAAGAGAAAAACGAAAAATAAAAATAGTAAAAGATTAATTTTGTTAAAATTATACAAACCAATCTTTTACAAATTTATACTGACTTGATCTACAACCAACTTATTTTATTCTTAAATAATTCTCCCCATAAAGCACAATAACATTGCACCTTTTAAAAATATCTTTAAATAATACTCCTACGAAAATTATGTCCAAGAAAACACTTTATTAAGAAAGATTTTACTATTCGTTCATGGCATATGCTCTATTCAGTGAAAATGTACCTCTGCAATAGCATATTCAACACCATGATGTCCAAAAAGCAAAATGATATGATGATTAGTCTATGATTTGTCATTTAATTTTAAACTCATAGTATCTTCACATAAGTTTATGTTTTATTAATAGGAAATTCATGTCTTTCATACAATAAATTTGGCAGAATATTAGATCTATATACAATTCATTTAGTTGTAAAAGTTGGGAATCTTTGTTGTATCTCAATATGCAGACTCACTTTTCTACCTAAAAAAAATGTCAAACTATTTAAATTTATTTGCATTCTTGAGTTGATAACTACCAAACTTCAAAGTTGCTGAAGATTGTTCTTTCTCCATTAATTGATAAATATATAGGATATATGAGTACAGACTTTCACATGACCCATCACTCTCCACACTATCTCATAACACTGATACACTTGAACACATATATGTTGAAAAGATAAATAATCACCAATATACATATTCCATGCTAAACCAGCAATTATCACTTGGTCCAGATTACCATCTCTACACATATATGCAATAAGTGCTCAGATATATATTAAGATAGTCAAACCTCATACTTTAATGGACAGGCTTCAATCTACTCCACACTCCAACTCTTCAATCTTCCATCAAATGATAAAATATTGCATTATCTAATATTGGGTCTCTTCATTAATTAGTGAAGGATACCAAATTAGAAAACTAAAGGAATATTAAAAAATGATTAAAAATTAAAAGAAATATAATCTTGGAAATATTTTTCACGTTTCATTTGAATTTAAGAGTGATAGCAAGCCATAATGTAACCATTAGGCAAGCAATTTAAGAATTGAAATGTATGCATTATCTTTAGTTTAGCTATCCCCTCCCCTCTTTATAGTGTTCAAAAAGACATTGTTAGAACTAAGTTTTTTTTTAACTAAAAAAATTATTTAATTCGGAAAAATAAATATTATTTGATGGAATATGTATAAGAAAGTCTAGTTGATTTCAAATCAAGTCACACGCACGCACATAAAGTACTAATTAGAGTAGTTTAAATTACTCAAAAATCATTATAATTAAATATAAAAAAACTTAAAAAACAAAAACAAATAAAAAAATTGCTATAATAATATTTTAGATGTTTTGGGGTTTTGTTTTTATTTTGAATGAGTTATTTTATTATTTTTATTACTTACTTCATATTTCTTTATTTAACCAATGTTAATAATTTTAATCAATGTTCATATCATTATCATTTCCTATGCTTACACAAGCTGTTATTAACAATAATGTGATGTGATTTGGCTATTCCTGTATCAAAGTCAGAAATCTCTCAGCCACTATGCCTAGAAAAAACTGTTAGCCACCTTATTTTCTTTTCAATCCACACTCTCATATTCTTCTCTATCCTGCTCTATCCCATTTCTATGCAATCATCTTTGTCCACTCCATGATGTCTAAATCCCCCTTATATTTTTCCAAACCCAGCATAAAGATCAAGAACCCACTTTCTGTGTAATCACATAGTTTATATTTATTCTCACACAACTTCATTATTTGTACCCTTTCTGCATGTAAGCATTTACATTCAATTAGCAGACACCTAATATTTTCCATGCCTTCCTTACATAACTTGAAGACAAAACCACCCACATTTTTTCATTTATGTGTATATTCCCTTATTGCTAATGATCTTGTTCAGCAAACTCTTCATATAGTAGTGCCCCCCATGGCAAGCCTTAGTAATAAATGGATGTGGGAAAGTTTGTACAAAAGATTCTTAGATCTAGGTCAGTGCTCTCAGATCCAAAGCTTCTCACTGATGAAGGCCACAAGCTAGAAACTAGTCTGGAAATATTGGATGAGTAGGAACTAAATGGAAATTTTATGCACAAACTTTCCTGCATTCATTTATTATTAAGGCTTTCACTGAATATTGTATGGAGAGTTTGCTAAAAAAAAGTGATTATACAAAAAGTGATTATACAGAAAGTGGATTATTGGTTTTTATGCTGGGTTTGGAAAAAGATAAGGGGGATTTAGATATAAAGGCCACAGAGTTGACAAAGATTATGTTGTAGAAATGGGATGGAGCAAAATATGGGAAAACTTAGACTGAGGAATGTAAAATTAAGTAGCTAATAGGTTTCTCTGGGCATAATTGCTGAGAAATTCTTGACTTCGTTTAAGAAAAAGCTACAGAACATCACATCACATCACATACTGTTAGTTCAACTTCTTATTCATGAAATTATTGTATATATATCTTAATAAATTTTCATTTTAAAATATTAAATTTCTGCTTTAATATTAACAAGTAATAAAAACCCAGTTTGCTTTAATTTTAATAATTTAATTTTTTTGGTCAATGAATATTTGTTTTGGATGAAAAAATATGCTTTTTTCTTTTTATTATGAATTATCTTTAAAAAAATGTTTTCTTAGAATTTTTCATAATGCGGAGAAGGTAATCAAAAACAGTGACTTATTAAATCAGTTTGTGAAGGTAAAAGTTAAGAATTAAAGATAGACAAAATAAATATTTAATACATTTAACAATATCAAAGTAAACAATTTTCTATGAAATTTCGTTAAATAACAAGGTAATCACATAAACAAATTTAAATTTATAAAATTAAGATTCATATTTTTTTTTAAAAGTTGTTTAAAAAATTTCAAACAATTAAAATAGAACAGAATTACAACATTATAGATAATTTGACAACCGAAGATTTCTCAGCTTACTCTTAATATATATTTTTAAGAGCGGTTTTTAAAATTTTTCTCCACAGACATCTGTTATAAGCTTCATTAGTCATAGAAAAGACTAGATAGTAATGCTATTTTTTTTTTCATATGTCAAATGCGTTGACTGGGAAGCGAACCCGGGCCAGCTGCTTGGAAGGCAGCTATGCTAACCACTAGGCCACCAATGGTTGACTAGTAACGCTATTGTATTCAAATTCCCAGATAAAGGCAAAATCCAAATGTAAATATAATAGTATTACCATCTACTGTCCTTTGATTGCTTAAGCAAAAAACTGCTCCTACTCAGAGAAAAACAAAATAATTTATGAAAGTAATATGAGTCTAATCAAAGGACATAAACTTGGAATTATTTTCATAGCATAGACATATTCTGACACCCACTCACAAAATTATGGAGATTTTTTTATGCCATAGTATTTGAATAACAGAAACTATTTAACAATGAATCTACAGTCTATGTAATAAGACTAATATAATATTAATATGATATATATTCTTTATTACTTTTTACAATGCTTTTTTACAACCCATTATTGACAGTTTTGATTGCCTCCACAATCTTCTTCAAATTGTAAAAAGTAATAAAGAACATAGATGATAGTAATATTATATGGATTTGACAATGCAGTAAGAAAGATAGTTATAGTGTTTCATAATGAAGATTGATATAATAATAAACAATATTTTCAATATCCACATTTATATAAAATAAATTCTAATTTGAATATATGTAAGTCCTCTGTTCAAAGATAGATGGTTTTATGAATGGAACAAGTTACTATGACTGCACAACAAAACATGATTGTCATCTGTGTTAAGCAGCATTAATTGTTTAATCATTAACATATTTTATTAAGGAATGTCAGTATTATAACAACATGTACAGTTTTCATCATTATACTCTAGATTTATCTACTGTAAGATTGAGTAATTGGCAAATTCCAAATAGTATAATGCTATAAAATTACTATCTCCAGACTGATTTCCAGATTTTTCTTTGACATATGAAGATTAGAATTCTAATCTGGATCTAATGCAGTTATCTATTTAGCACCTATCTTTTAATCCTTTATACTGTTTATGCTTAATAATTTGAAAATAAAAACAGTAAATCCAGGTTAACTTATTTGCATAGTTATACAGATCTACATCACATCAGTTTTTAAATATTTTAGAGACATCTGTATACAATTGTTTACTCCTTTTATAATTTATCTAGGAAAGTTAATATCAACAATGTATGCCTCTCTCATATACATATTTATATAATTCCAAGAGTTATCTTCACCATACTCTGAAGCAATTTGTTATAAGCTTGAATAATCAATACACATCAGATGATATAGCTATAAAATCCCCATCTCCAGACTGATTTTGACTTTTGATTTCATCAATGAATAATAGATTTTAAGTCACATCTAATGCATTCATACACCCAACAGCCATATTTCATTCTTTTGCACTTTGCAAGCTAAATACCTAAATATTAAAAATTTATAAAGGCTAATCTGGCATCAGTTTTGAAATTTAATAAGATAATTTTAAATTAAATCTAACAATCTGTGTATTTGTATAGAGAAAATAATATTTGAATTTAGCATTTAGCACATTAATTTACATAATATGATCAATCTGAAAAAGTTATTGTTTAAGATGAATAAAGACACAATTGATTTAAATATATATAGCTGCATATATCAGTCATTCAGGCAGTGATTTACTTTAGTAAAATTAAAATTTTAATCTAGAGATACATAAAAACATTTTTATAAATAAGCATTTATTTTTATAGCGTCTGCATATAATTGTAATTTACATTCATATCGGCCGATATGAATGTAAATAAATACATTTTATATTTCCACTTTTATAAATATAGGGATTTGAACTCAGACTTTTAAGCAACCTTCAACTATCCACACTATCACATACTACCAATATATATGACTGCACACATGTAGAAAAGATAAATAATCACCAGTCTTTATGTATCTTTTCTACACATGTGTGGTCATGTGCATTGATATTATGATGTAGTGTGGATAGTTGAAGGTTGTTTAAAAGTCTGAATTCAAATCCCCTATATTTATGACTAAGTTCCAGGTATAAGAATGCATGTATTTCAAATTTTACACTTTTATAGTAAAAAAGTGAAATTGAATTGAATTAGTTATTCTATGAGATTGTGCTTAATAACATACAGGTTAAAATGACATAATTTTTTATCCTAAAACATGATTTTGAATAATCATTAAGATATTTATTTGAGAAAAAGGACATAATAGCTAGGTTTGCAGTAAGTTTGGCACCTTCACAATTAATTGTAATAAATTATTTAAAGTGGTACCAAAATTCATGGCACAAACAAAAAGTCTTGGGTGAATTCAGTTAAAAGCATTTTTACCCAACCCATAAATCTAATATTATTTTTAATATTTGTATAATAATAATATAAAATTATTTTATAATTTAAAATCTAATATTTAGACTCAAGATAGATTTTGGTTAATGATTGATGTCAAAAATGTTTATGGCATCACTAATTTTATCATGCTATTGGTACTTACCATTGTTTTCCAAGAACTGCATGAGATAGACAATTTATTAGTAAAAACCATATACTTATGTTTATCAATTTTTTTATATTTGAAAGGGATCATTTAGAAGAAAATTGGTATATATTGCTTAAATGCTAAATCATACCTTTTGTGCCAGTTTTACTGCCCAGATATTTTTAACTTTTATCAGGCATAATGTGACAAATTATAGATACTCATTATAATAATTTTACTTTCAATATATTTCGTTTATCATATTTTTCAAAAAATGTCTTTAGATGACTCAATAAATTTTGCATATTAAAACAATCATTTATTTATTGCCTCTTTTATTAAAACATAAATTATATCTTTTATTGTTGCACAGACACTTGCAACAGTTATTCACACAATATCCTTTGGGGATGGTAGTGGTAATATGACAGAACTGAGAGCAGAAAGTTGTTGAATTGATCTAATATTTGTGATGTTTAAATGCCATATGACCTTTCTAACAATTAATTATTTGTTTAATTTTTTATATTTTACTGAATTATTGTGTTTATCAAAAAATGTTTTTTAAATATAAGTGAGTGAGTAGAAAAAATAAGAAAAGAAAATTTGAAGTCAACTCATACTGAAAGTTAGTAAGTTTGGATTATATGACATTAATTAAGATGTCTGCAAGTAATTTTTCTATCAAATCCCATTTGAAGAGTAATTCTTGTTTCAGATTACTTCAAAAGTTAAAAAAAATGTTTTATATTAGTAAATTGCATAATGAAATTATAAATATGATTTTAAATACACTAAATTGTTTAATTGGAATTTATAAGAGGAGTATTCAATAATATTTTGGTAGTTATTATTTTAAAATTTTAATGTATTTTATTCTCAATTTTATTTTTTGTAATTTTACTTATTTCTTTTTTAGTCTTACACACACAAATTTTCTATGAAGCCTTTTTATTACTAAATTTAATCATTTCACTGATATATGCTTTGATTTTATGCTAACTAATAAAGTCTGGGGATATTGAATGAGTAGGCACTAGATAGGGATTTTATGCACAAGCCTTCTGGCATCTATTGATTACTCTGGTTAGCACAGGGTGGCACTACTGTATGGAGAGTTTTGCTTTTGTTTACAGCAATTATGTGCTAGTATGAGATGGTGATCGTGTGAATCATTGTTTATCTTAGTGTCTCATTTATTGATGTCTGCTTTACAATTATTTTACATTTTATTCACAATGAGTATCGTGATGTATTATCATGACTGATAATCAATCTCATAATTGTTGTTTTATGAGTTCCTTATCAATGTTTTCCTCTTTTAGCATTTCAACTTTCTAGCAAGACTTCTTCAGAAGTTTTTTTAGTTTGTTTTAAGTAACATTTAGTCAAAAATAAACTCTGGCAATATTCTAACTAGTCAAACACTGTAAAAGAAGGGCATTAATAAAAAACATTATAAATAAACATTATAAAAAAGATCGTAAAATTTATGAAGATGTATATATGTATGTAGGCAATCACCTGTGTAAAACAAATTTATGTAAACGTGAACTATGGTGAACACTTTCTCATATGTATAAAGTGCAATATATTTAAAGACTTTAATTTGCAAGTCAACATAGTATATATATATGTTTCATGTTAATTCTTCTTAAATGTTTTAAAATTCTATTATAAAAATAACAATTTTTTTTTTTAAATATTACTTTTAAATGAGATAATATTGAATGCATGCACATGTGTGGGGGTATAAATGATCAGAAAGCAACTAGTTAAACAAATCTATTAAAATTACTTATTATTATATAATACTTTAATGGATTTATAAAGGCAAGAAGAATTGTATAAAGGGTTATAGAACATTCCTTTAGAAACAATTAGCTTAAATTAACGAATCTATAAATTTTTTTAATATAATATAAAGGCTTAATAGATTTGTAAAGGCAGGATGTACAATTAGTTATATATTCTATATAAATCTATATATACTTCTTCCTTCTTCTTCAGTAATTTTGCTTATTCATATACAACAATATATCTTATTAAATAATCGTAGTCTTCTTACACCTTTAAGCAAATAATTTTTATTAATATAAGATCATCATCATCATCATTATCAACCATTATCAATCCACTGCAGGATGAAGGTCTCTCCAAGTTTAATCCATCTTCTCCGATCTTTAGCTTCTCTTCTCCACATCGCCCCTACACATTTTCTTATTTCATCCATCCATCTTACATGTGGTCTCCTTCTGGGTCTTTTACAATCTCTTGGAATCTAGTTTAAAATTTCAATTGTCCATCTATTATCATCTCTTCTAGCAATTTAATAAGATATAATTAGTTATATGCACAATTAGTCAAACATAATCAAATATATATAGATGTTTCAGAGATTATAAGGCACAGACAGAATTAATTTTTATTCCAAACTTTATTTAATTATTAAAAATAAAATATTCCTTTTTGGATTGTATATTTAACAGATAAAAGTTTGCAACATTTGGTCATATAGTAAAATAAGGTGTTGATTAATACTTAATTGCTGTAAGGAATGAAGTGTAAACAATCAGAAGAATGAATTAACAAAAGAAAATGCCATTATTTTTAAGATAAACTGATAAAAATGATTTATCATCAGAAACATTTTGTGAGAAATAAATCCAGATACCTTTTGTTTACAAATTATGTAAAAACTTATTTGGGATCTTCAGCCATATCTTCAATCAAGATCTTCAATTATCCTGCAGCTGGAAACTGTACCCAAAAAATGAAAATTAGTGAGTAGTCAAGCATTGGTGGCCTAGTGGTTAGCATAGCTGCCTTCCAAGCAGCTGGCCCAGGTTCATTTCCTGGTCAACGCACTTGACATATGAAAAAAAAAGAAAAAAACAAACAAACTAGTGAGTACAAAAACCAGTGTTAACTTTCCATTTACTATCTCAGAGGAGTGCTAGTTTAAATTCCAATGTAGTCTGAGAATTTCTATACTTTTAAAGAACATTGCCAACCAAGTCTGTATGCTAATGTTCCTGAAATTATAAATATATACGAAGGATCTACTGATTAACTGTCTGAATGTCAATGCTTATGAAATAATATTTATGTTGAACCTGCTGACCAGCCATGTATCTATTTGGGAAATTGAAAGAATAAGCTCAAATAGTAAATTATACCCCTGCCATCCCTCTGCTAATTTGAATAACCAGCCTGTCTCCAGAGTAATATTTATTGAATAAGAGATGAGAAAGGGCTGACAAACTAGCAAAGGAAATATAAATTGTACAACATGAAAAACTTTATAACATTGCATCTATATACTGCTTTTCACTCATATCTACATTACAAAGCCATCATGAAGATAATTGCAAAAGATTGAACTATTGATATGAAATCAGTAAAATTGAAACAATTCATATTTATTTTTGTGTTCCCTTTTAATTTTATTTTACATTTTTCTTTGATATTATTATTATATTATCTAATTTTGTTATAACCCATGTTTAAAAGTTAAAGTAACCTATTTATGTTAAAGAATGATCAAGTATGTGTTGCTATATGTGGTCATTTTAGTAAATTCATAGATATGTGCTATATTTGCTAATGAGCAACATGCAATGAAACAGATATTATGTAAAACTACTTTCTTTTATTAATTTTAAGAATAATTTTTCTTTTTAATCTAAGAGACATAATTACTAAAAAGCAGAGATGTTTCAAGTCCCTTCCTCACCTAGCTCAAATATTTTCTTTTGTTTAGGAATGTATTTATTCAAGTGTTTAATTTAGACTTTTGCTCTTTTAATAAAATTGTCAAATTTAAGTAAAGCTAGTTTTTAAAAATAAAAGTCAATTTACATTTTACTAAGGGGCAAATATGTAAATGTCATTTAAGATGTGCTATCTGAGATAATTTAATGTCAATGTTTTAAATATAGATTATTGAAATATATAAAACACAGATAAGAGATTGACCATAATGTTATATCATAACCATTAGAATTATTATTAATTTATTGTAGATCTGTAATAATTAGGCACCCAATACATTTACATAAGAAAATGCAATAGAATCTTTTAAGATTGAATCTAGACCTAAAATGCAATCACAAATTAATTTTCTGTCATTTTGTTTGGATATTCTTTTTATTATTATTATTATTATTATTATTATTATTATTATTATTATTATTATTATTATTATTATTATTATTATTATTATTATTATTATTATTATTATTATTATTATTATTATTATTATTATTATTATTATTATTATTATTATTATTATTATTATTATTATTATTATTATTATTATTATTATTATTATTATTATTATTATTATTATTATTGTTGTTGTTATTAGTAATAATATATATATATATTAATTCTCACATTTGTGTCTTGTTTATCACATTAGGCATTTTAATTTTTAAGCCTTTTGTATGTCCCTGACCTCAGTGGGATATAAGAAAAGAAGTCCTATAAGTTAACATCAAATATGGTCATCATGTGGGAATTGTTCTGGGGGCAGAGGTAATGAGGATTGACATTGTATTGTTTGTGCTAATGTTTATATAGATGTAGCACATATGTGCATGAGTTACTGATCATTGTCTGGTTATTAGAATTATTTTTGCTGACTATTCAAATCTGGCCACAGTTTTCTGTAAATGACATTATTTCTTGGGAGTTCATAAGAAATTTGAGTGCCATAATCAGAATTCATCCAAGAATATCACACTTCAAAATCTGATACTTTACCACTGTACAAAACCATGCAAAGTTCAGCATTTGATAATAAATGGACTTATTATACTCTGTGATTATTTCTTGTATTCAATTGTAATGTTTATTTTATCATTGATAAATACTGTATATCTGATGAAGATATATATTACTTTTTATAAATCTCTTCATATACACTTCAGTGCAATTTTTATATAATGCCTCCTTTATTTTTCTAACAGTTTTGACTGTCCTGCAATCTTCATCAAAACTACAACATTTACTAATATAATCATATAAATATTATTTTATATACATATAAAAATATATTTTATATATATTTTACATTATTATTTATAATTATATTTTATTTTTATGCTATTCCTTTACTTCTCTTATTTCCTAATTATTATTTTCTTATTACTTTTTATTTTTGTTTTTTATTTTTTACTTCTTCTATCCTATCTATCATTCTACATTATTCTTTTATATCTCTTACCTTTCTATTTTATTTTTATTTAATACCTATTAATCTAATTTTTTTCTTTTCTATTATTTATCTATACTTATTCTTTTATTAATAATTTTTATTTATTCTTATTCCTATTTTTATTAATTATTTTCATTTTTAATTTACTTATTCATTTTACTTACCTTTTTATAACCTTCATCTTTCTTTTTACAGTTATAACTGACTCTTTTTTTAAAATTCTTTAGCCTCTTTTTCATATACTCCTTTAATGTAATTCCCTCTATTATCAATTTCTTTAATTTTTTTATCCTATTCTTTAAACTTTTTATTTTTAAAAAACTTTATATATATATTATTTTTTCTATTATTATGAATTTTCTATAAAAATAATGTCTTCACCCCTCCCCCCCATTTTTATTTAGATAAATGTAAAAATGTTATAAATGTAAAAAGAAAGAAGAAGCTTATAAAAAAGTAAATAAAATGAATAAGTAAATTAAAAATGAGAATAATTACTAAAAATAGGAATAAGAATAAATAAAAATTATTAATAAAAGAGTAAATATAAATAAATAATAAAAAAGAAGAAAAAAAATTAAATTAATAAAAATTATTAATAAAAGAATAAGTATAGATAAATAGTAGAAAAGAAGAAAAGAAATTAGATTAATAAAAATTATTAATAAAAGAATAAGTATAGATAAATAATAGAAAAGAAGAAAAGAAATTAGATTAATAGGTATTAAATAAAAAATAAAATAGAAAGGTGAAAGAGATATATTAAAGAATAATGCAGAATGATAGATAGGATAGAAAAAATAAAAAATAAAAACCAAAAATAAAAAGAAAGTAGAAATAATAAAGAAATAATAAGAAAATAATAATTAGTAAAAAAGAGAAGTAAAGTTTGTCTTTTAAATGAATATTGTGTTAAAGATTTGCAGAGGTCCCTACTATCGTTTTTTTTTTTTTAAGTGTCAAAGATTATTGATGCCTTCTCATAAAATATATTATAATATGTATTTATGTACCAGGTTCGATCTTGGGACATCGAATCACCAGACTCTTAGGCAGAGAAGAACATATTTGGAGAATATGTATGTCCAAACGATAGCTATAAAATATATAATTAGCATTACATTTCCAGGACATAGCTTCTTCTCGGCTGTTGAGTTCAACACCACATTCAAAGCACTTTTTTTTGTTTGTGTATAAACGTGGGCACCAGCTATCTATTCAAGAATGAATAAATAATGCTCTTTGAGCAATGGCCACTAACTCAATGCCTAAATATCTATGATTAGTTCAGCTGTTTGTAATCACTAACAGATTATACATAATTAGTGGTGAAAGAATTGATAAAACAGTTGGTTAAAAGAATTGATAAAAAGAATTGACTGACAGATAAAGTTTAATTTTAAAGACAGTTTATTAACTAACATTAATTTACTAAATTTAAACATCTTTATAATTTTTTTAACTAATATAACACACGCACATTTTAAATTAACACATTATAATATATATCTTATGAAAAGCATAAATAATATTTGACATCGATAAATTATCTCACATTCACAAACACGCACATCAATAGTTCATTTTATGCATGATTATAGAGTTCAAATTACTTATCTCTGGATGCTTTATGAATTAATGCAATGGCTATTATGGTATAAACGAAAATAAGCAAATGTTTTACCTAGGATTTTGAGCGTAGATTTAGAACTTTGTTTTCTGCTTCCATTACGAATATTTCCAGCCAGCTGGGACATTTCCTTGATGAGTTTCCTTATTATTCATGATTATTACTATTGGAGACAATTAGATACTGATGGAGATTTTCTAAGTTGTTACGCTAACATTATTTCATGGGCAGATATTGCTGATCTTATTTGACTAAGGCTGGAGAAAGACATGTGTTCCCAAAAGCTGCTCAACACTGCATTTTGTTTCTGGATACAATTAACTCAACTGATTGTCCTCTCTTGACTTAACTGACTCAATTAATTGTCTGATAAAAAAGGTCTATTTATACCTGTGACATGTTGACCGTGTAATATCCTCCTGCAAATATCTGTTGTCGAAATTCTATTGATAATCCTTTGACAACGTCTTTTGGAAGATTGTTTAATTAGTAATAGCCATGCAAAAACATGTTGTTTTTATATCCTTAATTAGTAAGTCACCACTGTGTTTTTTTAATATATTTTATTTCAATATTTATTTTCATGTGTTTTTACCATCGCACATATATATATGCATTTATTCTAATAAACTGGAATGAAAAGAGATTTATATTTTAACTTTTAATTTATAATAATAACACTCTTTAACTTTTATGAACTGTTAGTCTTATCCTTTCTAAACAAAACTCTCCTTCCCTCCTTTTAATCAATTATTTTCTAACTTTTATTTCAAACTCTTTTATGAAAATAAACTGTAATAAACTCTTCAACATTTAAATACGTTTTTCTTTTACGAAAGATTATTTTAATATTTTTTTTAGATAAATTAGTATGTACCAATTTCAATATTGGTACATTGCACCCCCCTTCGTTTGAGAGTATAATGTGTCATTTTTGACCATTTTATCTCTGAGACTTTAATTCTTAATTCTAATTATTATTATTTTTCTAAGTTTGCTTTTTTAATATTTTTCACTTTTCATACTAAGGGCAATCTCCAATTATGATTAACTTCTTTCTATGCTGAAACATTGCATACAATGTTCAGAGTCCTGGATAGTGACCACCGGACAAACTAATTTTGTGGCACAGGGATCTTTTGGAAATGAGGCAGAGGCAGATTTGCTGACTTATATCGACTTACACACTATTAAAAATGAAGCTTCGGTTGCCAATTCTCTTGATCAGACTTTGACTCAGAAAAGGTCGCTGCGAATGGCAGGATATCAACTGCCCATTTTCGACTTACGCTTTGGAAAATGAGGTACGAGATATGGGGATTCTCCCCTGAAGAAGTGACTTGTGGCTCATGCTGGATTTTCCCAGTGCACATTTTAGAAGAGGAATGATCCCTGCCAATCCGTCATGGGTACTAAATTTTATCCAGTCGACAGATTTAAACTTATCCTTAACTAAAGCTTATTTCTATACTACCCTCATTCCCTTAATTTCAAACCCTTATGCTAATACAACTTAGATTGACTTTCATTTATATTATTTTAACCTTTCAATATTATTTTTAAATACACATGAATATTTCTTTAACATATTTATTTATATTACAATATTATTTATAACCCTTATGAACATTATTTAAAATACAGTATCTATTTACACTAGTCTTATAATATTATTTTTAAACTATCACGGACATCAGTTTACATATTTATTTATATTACGATATTATTTTTTTTTAAACCATTTATTTAACTTTTTTTTTTTTTATTACCGTGCGTGTATTCAGAAAAACTATTTTTATTATATTACGATCCAATATTTATTCAACTTTTATTAACTTATGTATATTCAAAAACAACTTACTTTCTTATGATTCATTATTATGTAAATATCTATTTGACTAAATTGATTTTATTCTAGAAATTCCGTTATCTTTTTCATTTATTTAATCCTACAGGCTTTACTTTTAAAACATTAATTTGACCCATTTATTTATGAACATTTTTCTTTATTAATCAGTGCAAGGAGAGGGAAAAAAATCTTTTATTTTGCTAAGCCTCCATTATTATTATTTGACAAAACATTTCATTTATTTTTAATTTATTATTATTCAGTTATTTTAATCTTATTATCTTAGTTTTAGATAGAAGTTTCAGATTTAAACTTCTCAGATTTATTTACGTTAGAATAATCATATTCGTGTTCATTGTCCATTTCTGGTTCTTTTCATTTATTTCCTTTACTATTCTGCCCAATTACTAACTTTTAAACTATGTCAGGTGTTTCCTTCTTTTTTCTACTAACTCACTAACATAAATTATACTCCATATTCTCACATCTCTCTCACGATTAAAATTTATTGCTTTATCTCTTTCTCGTTTTGTTCTATTTTCTGCCTTGTAAATCAGAAAACCTTTAAGTTTCACAGACCTCCATATTACTTCAGTATTAGAATATTTTTTTCTACACTTTCTTTTTGTTTTAAGTCTCCATCTAAAACGAATACGAACGTTTATTTTCACCTTTTTATTTTTATTTTCTTTTCTGATTAATTTTATTTCCAAAGTACTATGCTTAACGCTATCTTCTGCCTTTTATCTACATAGGTTTCTACTTTATCGGTCGCAATGCTATTTGATTCTATTTCAACTTCTATCTCTTTTATCACCTCAGCTTCCTGACTTTCTTTAACTAAATCTACTTCTACGATATCTTGGCTTTTCTCTACCTTTCCTCTAATTTCACATCTTATTTCTCTTACTTCTGCTCTGAGTTCTTTAATTTCTCTTTTGAGGTCTTGCTGACTTTGTTCCAATTTTTGCATCATATTCATCATCATTTTCATCAACATCTGCTTCTCAGATATTTCTTTTTTCTCTTTTTCCTCCATTTTTTCATTCATAGTTACGCTATTACTTTTTATTTTTTGAAATTATCTTTTGCATTAACAAATCAAAAATTATTATTATTTATTTTTCTTACTAAAATGGAAATATACGCTGCCTCCACCCCTTGTCCATTTTTCTATCATTTTTTCAGGTGCATATTCTTAAGAATATAGCCTTAATAAATATTACTTTATGTAACAAGTATGTGCTTTATAACTATAAATATAATTATTACAAATTTATATGAACAATAGTGTAAAATATGTATTTTTATATGTACATAAAATAATGATTATAATGAAGACTGCAGAACAGTCAAAACTATTAGAAAAATAAAGGAAGAATTATATAAAAATTGCATTAAAATGTATATGGGGAGATTTATTAACAAGTAATATATATTGAAACGGAAATCTCCAATCCCTTTCCGTTTCACCATCAAACCTAATGACACTCTCATCTGTGCTAAGTTCGAACCTATTTAAATGTTAATAAATATAAAATTCGTTCATGTCTGTATAAACAGTATTATATATTTACGTGCGAACGAACGCTATAATTAGATAGGATTAGTAAAATTATAGCGTACTAAAGTTATTTAAGATTTCTAAAAATGGTTATTATATTATTTAAGTTAAGAGTAAATTATTAATTTTGTTGTTTAATATTGTAATTTCGTATGTGGATATATAATCTGTGCTATATAGAAGAAAGATATGATTTAAAATATGTAAAAGCCGTTATCTAAAAATACTAGTAAATGTTTCTTTAAAAATTGTTAAAAGATTTCTTGTTTTAAATATATTTCAGGGAAAAGTTTCTCGAAAATATATTTAAAAGCTATATCAAAATATATTTGTAAATTATTTTTAATAAATATGATAAAAATGTTTTCGTTTTAAAAAAATGTTAAAAGGTTGTTTTTAAATAGAAAGAGTTTCTATGTAAGATTAAAAATAAAAGCTGGTCAAGTAATTAAAAGATTTTTGGTTGTAAACAAGTGTCATTAACGACCACACCTGGAATTTGTAAAAAGTAAAACTAGTTAAAAATTTACTAATTAAAATCCCCTTAGATAAGATTTAAGTTATTTTAAAATCTAAATTGGACAATTGTTTGCAACGAAAAATCTTAATTATAATAATAGCTTATGGAATGTTTCTAACATAAGTTATCTAAGATCTGAATTATAAATTGAAAAACACTTAATTAAATTCCTGAGTTTAGTGAGTCTTGAGGCGGGAGATTCCGATAAGGAAAACATATAAATACTCTGTATTTTTAACCAGAGATAGACAGCCATATTGTTAGTGAGAGTTGTAGCCAGTATTCACAATTGTTAATTTGAACATGTCCGGCTAAAAGCGGGCATCTTGTTGCTGTTACTCCACGGGAGAACGGGGTTTCTCTCGTCGAAATGCCTAAACCACCATCATGCCGATAGAAGAGACGAGCCTAACATAATGGGAAAGATGATGCCGCCCAGTCAAACTAAACCAAACCAACAGCCAAGGACTTGCAGATAAATCATACCGGTACCGTTTTATTTTTCAAACCGCAGAGCTCTGTGTAATTCTGTGTAATTCTGTGTAATTCTAAATGTAATAATATTTATCTAAGTTAGCTAACTTTCTTTTAAAATAATGATAAAGTTAAATGTAATCAAAACTTAAAATCCATTTAATATTTTAAATATGTCAATTGCTATTCAAAATTTAATGTGTTAAAGTTTAAATAATCTGACTTATTTATATTTTTCCTTCAGTTAAAGTACATTATAAGTGTCTAATTTAAAGTTATATCACTGCGGTTGTGTCTATATTTCTTTGTTTATTTTAAATGCTTATTATATTTTATATGCCAATATTTCGAAACAGTGGCACTTAATTTCATCTTTTTAAGAAGATATTATTTGAAAATCTTCACGTAATTTATTTATAGCATCAACTTTCTACACTGTTTCGAAATCCTATTTTTTTTATTATTTAAATGATTTAATATGCGAAATGTGGCTCTTGATCAACCAGTTAAAAACTTAACCTTATAGTTTTATTTAGAATTAAATTTAGCCTTGATCATATTTATAAGTATATTTGACATTTAAATTCTTAAGTCCATAGAAATGTACTTTCCCTCCTTAAATATTTCTTATCTATAAGTAACTTAATAGATCGAACATGTCAAAGTACAGATGTAATAATATTCCCTTTAGTAGCATAGACATTTATTATCAGGCTACGCAAGAGTTGGTCCCAATTTGATAGAGCTAATATGCTATTAACTCGTATTTCATAGTATGAAATATACTATTCTTTGCTTGGCGGATGTGATATTATTTTATAAAAATATTCTCGTTTTGCTGCTATACGTAATATACGTATCTTAAGATGGAACCATGGCGTTGCCAGCACATCTTCTCTTATAGGGTAGAGCAGTAGCGAAGCCTGAGCCAAGGCCAGGTTAGCACGTAAGACCCCCGCCATTCCTGAACACAATGTTCCTTTTCACGCAGCATTGCAATCGGTTACAGGGTACCGGCGTTTGTCACAAGAACCCTGAAGTTATTTCATCCATCCGCAGAGCGACTTTTCCTATTATTGTTTACCTGTGCCATAGCGCATTGGTAAAATCTTATTTCAGCCAACTCTCCCACCTTTATATAACGCTTTCAGCATTCTGAAAGTTTCTCTCGAAAGCCATGTTCGATCGATCATTACTTGAGCTGGTTTTTGCGCTCGTTATTAAATTATATATGGGTATTTTAGTAAATAAATTCATGATCAAAGTTTAATATAATTATTTATATACCAGCCACAAATGTAATAGGATTTGGCTCATCGAGATCTATAGACATAACGTAGTGATTAATTATGTATTAATTGAAAAGCAACTCATAAGATGGGCACATGTCAAACCCATTTATGAAAATTAAATGAAAGTATTTATCTAAAGCTATTTTGAATTGTATAAAAATTATTTATATAAAGCTATTTATAATTGTATATAAAAAGAGAATGTGTTCTCTTATCCACCCAATGTTTGTACATTCGACGATGAAATGTGTAAAACTGATCAATTTCATGCCATTTGTAAATAAATATATAATTAATTTAATGTATTTCGTTCTCTGTTTTGTTATTGATCTAATTCAATCCAATTGTAATTACTATTTATAGTCTATATATGTGAAAACTATGCATTAAGTTAAATTAAATTTAGTGATATTTTAGTCAATTAAGAACCTCTCTTTTAATTATCAGAGTCTCATTGCTTCTTCGTGACCTATGTCAGCCGTGTGGAAAGAGATATACTACGTGTAATTTCAAGGTGGTCATTCGTAAAGTCGTGAGTCTTGGAATCCTGGTTTACGAGTTGAAGTGCGGTCAGACTCGGGATGTTACAGTCCTAGTCTGATCAGCTTCAGTCTCTTTTGCTTGGATTCTGAATTCTGTTACGCGAATGTACAAACTTGACTGTTACATAGTATTTTTTTTTCACCGGGTTTGGCGCCCAACGTGGGGCTTGTAACTTATTTCCACCCCTGAAGAGATTATGGAGTGTATATATATAATTCTTTTGGTCAAAATTAACGATTTTGAGTCAAATTTTTTTTAAATAATGTATATATGTAAGATTTTTTTTTCACCGGGTTTGAACGCACATCGTGTGACTATTCGATATTCCAATACTCTGTAGAGCATTTAATATATACATTTTTTGGTACTGTGGCCGTCAGAGGGCACGGCGACATCATCAACAACCGGCCTGAAAATGGCAAGTGATAAATTTTTTTACAAAACGCCTCAAAATCGACAAATAAAAATGCCTAAGGCAATATATGTACAGCAAATAAAGCGAAAACTACAAATTAAAATTAAATTAAAGAAAATGCTACAAAATTCAAATAATAAAAAAAAAAAATCATGAAAATTGCATTATTAGCTATACCCCCCCCCCCCCAAAATCAAAAAAACGCCTCAAAATCGACAAATAAAAATGCCTCAGACAATATATGTATAGAAAATACATCGAAAACAACAAATTTTAAAAAAATGAAAGAAAATGCTACAAACTTCAAATAATAAAAAAAAAAAATCATGAAAATTGCATTATTAGCTATACCCCCCCCCCCAAAATCAAAAAAACGCCTCAAAATCGACAAATAAAAATGCCTCAGACAATATATGTATAGAAAATACATCGAAAACAACAAATTTTAAAAAAATGAAAGAAAATGCTACAAACTTCAAATAATAAAAAAAAAAAATCATGAAAATTGCATTATTAGCTATACCCCCCCCCCAAAATCAAAAAAACGCCTCAAAATCGACAAATAAAAATGCCTCAGACAATATATGTATAGAAAATACATCGAAAACAACAAATTTTAAAAAAATGAAAGAAAATGCTACAAAATTCAAATAATAAAAAAAAAAAATCATGAAGATTCTATCAAGAGATATACCTCCCTCCACAATCTGACAATTCACAAAACATGGCGGCAAAAAAAAGCGGGAAAATACGAAAAAATCAAATCATTTATCTTCAACATAAATATGCATCTAAGTTCATATTAAAAAGCAATTCCCCCAACTGGTCAAAACGTAACACAGATTAATACGTAGTAACTAATAAAAAAAAATAATCAGAAAATGCTATAAAATGCAAACTATAAAAAAATTGGATCAACAGTCCGTCCCCCCCTACAATCTGGACATTCAGAAGGAAGCATGGCGGCCAAAAATAGCGGGGATCAAATTATTTACCTTCAACATAAATATGCATCTAAATTGATATAGAAAAGCAATTAATTGTTCTCTGGCTTTCAAATTAATGCATATGTAAATGGAGCAGTAATATTTAAATAATCAAAAAGCAATCATTCCCGACCCCTCCCCACTAATCAAAACGTAATAAATGGTATCAATATTTTAAGATTGTTTAAGTAACAGACCTAATAAGAATTCATATCATATATTAATACGTAGTAAGTAAATAAATAGAATTATAGTAAGTTTAAAAGAGAAGATGGAAATATTACTTTGTTGCATTTTTTTTTGTTCAAGAAATTGTTTTTCACCGTTATATAGATTAAATTCTTCCGACCCCTCCCCACTAATCAAAACGTAATAAATGGTATCAATATTTTAAGATTGTTTAAGTAACAGACCTAATAAGAATTCATATCATATATTAATACGTAGTAAGTAAATAAATAGAATTATAGTAAGTTTAAAAGAGAAGATGGAAATATTACTTTGTTGCATTTTTTTTGTTCAAGAAATTGTTTTTCACCGTTATATAGATTAAATCACATATGACTATCCCCTTCCCCCATTTAGTGACTTTTCTAAAACTAAGAACTCATAACACAGATTAATACGTACTAAGTGATTAAATATGGCAACAACGGACTAATTTTTATAAAATGTACTAAATCTTATGAATATTTAAAAAATCAAACACTAAACTGCACATGTGCTGTGCATTATTTAAGTAATAGATATAATAACTCAACACAGAGTAAACCAAAAAACCATGAAAATTCTATCAAGAGATATGCCTCCCTCTACAATCTGACAATTCACAAAACATGGCGGCCAAAAAAAGCGGGAAAATATGAAAAAAATCAAATCATTTATTTTCAACATAAATATGCATCTAAGTTCATATTAAAAAGCAATTCTCCCAACTGATCAAAACGTAACACAGATTAATACGTAATAACTAATAAAAAATAAGCAGAAAATGTTATAAAATGCAAATTATAAAAAAAATAGGATCAACAGCCCCCCCCCCTTACAATCTGGAAATTCAGAGAGAAGCATATCTAAATTGAGAAATAATTTTTAAATAATCAAAAAACAATAGACAAAAAATAATTACCAAAGTCCTTGAATAGTAACTGAAGACTAAGTAACTGGTTATTTGATGGCAGCATTTTGAAGCTTGAATAGTAACTGAAGATTAAGTAACTGTTTATTTGATGGCAGAATTTTGAAGCTTGAATAGTAACTGAAGATTAAGTAACTGTTTATTTGATGGCAGCATTTTGAAGCTTGAATAGTAACTGAAGATTAAGTAACTGTTTATTTGATGGCAGCATTTTGAAGCTTGAATAGTAACTGAAGATTAAGTAACTGTTTATTTGATGGCAGCATTTTGAAGCTTGAATAGTAACTGAAGATTAAGTAACTGGTTATTTGATGGCAGCATTTTGAAGCTTGAATAGTAACTGAAGATTAAGTAACTGGTTATTTGATGGCAGCATTTTGAAGCTTGAATAGTAACTGAAGATTAAGTAACTGGTTATTTGATGGCAGCATTTTGAAGCTTGAATAGTAACTGAAGATTAAGTAACTGGTTATTTGATGGCAGCATTTTGAAGCTTAAATAGTAACTGAAGATTAAGTAACTGGTTATTTGATGGCAGCATTTTGAAGCTTGAATAGTAACTGAAGATTAAGTCTTTGCTGTATTTTTATATTTAGTATAAAAAAATACAGCAAAGATGGCAGAATTTTGAAGCATTTTGGAACAGATTTTAACACATATTAAGAAAAGATGGCAGAAATTAGCAGATTATAATTTAGATTGACGGTATATTGATGGCCTGCAATATCGCCTCGAACATATCTTCATCACCATGCAATCGTCGCCACATGAATTCATCCAAGTAAGAATCAAGATGCTGTCTAGCAGTCCCACTGTCTTGTTTATTGCGACTTTTCAAAAGCCCCCAAAGTCTTTCTACATGTTGAGTGTGGGCCCCGGTAGTAGGATCGACAAAATTGTAGGAATGATTGACTTTGAAGTGTTGGAAACCTGCAGCAGTCAATACATCCGTTTTGTAGGCCTTCCAACAGTCAGTATATATGGTGGTTCCTGGTGCTATATGTTCTTTAATCAGATCTAGAAGAACAGGCGCTGTTCGATTTGGAATAGCAACGATGAAACACTCTTTCGTTTCTCTACATAAGCCGCCAAATAACCACTGTTGGGGAAGAATTCTTCCCTGCTGATTTTTGCGTTTACTGAACAAAGTTTCGTCGACCTCTACAATTTTTCCTGGGCCTCCAATTTTGCAGGATGGACGAGAGAGCAGACTCTCTTTACATGCTTCTCTTAAGTATTGCTTCCACGTAACGACAGTATTCCTGTTCACATCCAAATCATTTTTACCCGATTTTATGGTCAATTGGTTTTTGCTCCAATAATAAATGATTCGGATGGATGTTACAAACGACAATTTGCAACCTTCAAACCAAGTTCCTTTCCGAAGTGCTACTCGACATTGACATGTGTTAATGTTGCACTTCCATTGTGCCCTTGCATTCACATAAAGTTTCATTTCATGGCCATTACGACATACTCTTTGTGAAGGCAGAACATTTTTACTTTGGAGGAACTCCACTGCTTCAAGTTCTGTCTTTGGCAGATCCCAAACTTTCATCATTTTCAATAAAATAATTGAATATCGCAGAAAGAAAAAAGCACGTAAATTTCAGATGCTGATATTTCAACGTGAGACTTTGAAATAGTGCCTCAAACTTTGCTGCATATTTAATGTTGTATTCTGCTGCATGGAAAAAAATAATCCTGTGTCAAAAAATAAAAATTTTCCCAATAACTTTTATTTCTAGCAGTCCAAAATAATTAAAACGTCATAATAGAACTAAGCAGGTATTTCAAAACTCTACTTTAGCTACATTTTAAGTAAATTTGTTAGCTTTGGAAATGATATTTTTGATGTAGAATCTCTATTACGTCATATTTCATTTCACAGTTTGTTCTTTCAAAATTAAAGTGCATACTATAAAAGAAGGATGACCGGAAATTATTTTTTGGTATCATGACTCAATAGAGATTTGACATCAAAAATATAATTTCCAAAGCCAACAAATTTAACTAAAACATAAGTGAACTAGACTTTTGAAATACCAGCTTTGTTCTATTTTGACGTGTTAATTATTTTGTATTGCTAGAAATACAAGTTGTTGGGATAATGTATATTTTTTGACAAACTTAATTAGGATTATTTTTTGATGGAAGAATACAATATTAGATATGCGCAAATTTTAACTCAAAACTTTTTTTTTCACGCTAATTTCTGCCATATTTGCTCTTAGTGTTAAAATCTTTTCCGAAAGACTTTGGTAATTATGTTTTGTATTCCTTTTTTACATTGATTATTATTTAAATATTATTGATCAATTTACATATGTCATAATTTGAAAGCCAGATAACAATTAATTGCTTCAAAGATAAATAATTTGATGTTGAAAGACTTTTCTTTTAAAAGTACAGTATTTTTTGCTGTCCAGTAAAGGGGAGGGAGGGAGAGAATATTTCATTACAAAAATCTAGATGAACTTGCAACTTTGTTTAAATAAAAACATAATTGAAAATAATATGAATATAGTGGACAATTGTTTATTATTTTTAAAATGAATTGGGATATTATATATGTGTGCATAACTTGATTTAAATAATTGCTAGTGTTTCTAGATACCTTCTGTTAAATAATTTTTTTAATCTGCTGAAATTATCATTGCTAAAAGTGTTAAGAAATTTACCAGCAAAGCTACATTTTGCAGAACATCATGGCTCTGAACCGAATTTGGAACAAGGTAATTTTTGCCACTTTCTTTTTTAAACTTTCTTACTATGTACTGTATTAATCTGTGTTGAGTTATTATATCTATTACTTAAATAATGCACAGCACATGTGCAGATAGTGTTTGATTTTTTAAATATTCATAAGATTTAGTACATTTTATAAAAATTAGTCCGTTGTTGCCATATTTAATCACTTAGTACGTATTAATCTGTGTTATGAGTTCTTAGTTTTAGAAAAGTCACTAAATGGGGGAAGGGGATAGTCATATGTGATTTAATCTATATAACGGTGAAAAACAATTTCTTGAACAAAAAAAAATGCAACAAAGTAATATTTCCATCTTCTCTTTTAAACTTACTATAATTCTATTTATTTACTTACTACGTATTAATATATGATATGAATTCTTATTAGGTCTGTTACTTAAACAATCTTAAAATATTGATACCATTTATTACGTTTTGATTAGTGGGGAGGGGTCAGGAATGATTG
Source organism: Epiperipatus broadwayi (assembly GCA_028023455.1). Classification (NCBI taxonomy): domain Eukaryota; kingdom Metazoa; phylum Onychophora; class Udeonychophora; order Euonychophora; family Peripatidae; genus Epiperipatus; species Epiperipatus broadwayi. The sequence goes on along the minus strand of JAQFVV010000036.1, from coordinate 6,390,459 downwards.
CTTTTTGATTATTTAAATATTACTGCTCCATTTACATATGCATTAATTTGAAAGCCAGAGAACAATTAATTGCTTTTCTATATCAATTTAGATGCATATTTATGTTGAAGGTAAATAATTTGATCCCCCTTTTTTGGATGCTTCCTTCTGAATGTCCAGATTGTAGGGGGGACTGTTGATCAATTTTTTTATAGTTTGCATTTTATACATTTTCTGATTATTTTTTTATTAGTTACTACTTTAATCTGTTTACGTTGACCAGTTGGGGATGCTTTAATAGATGGATATTTATGTTGAAGGTAAATGATTTGATTTTTTTCGTATTTTCCCGCTTTTTTTTGCCGCCATGTTTTGTGAATTGTCAGATTGTGGAGGGAGGTATATCTCTTGATAGAATTTTCATGGTTTTTTGGTTTACTCTGTGTTGAGTTATTATATCTATTACTTAAATAATGCACAGCACATGTGCAGATAGTGTTTGATTTTTTAAATATTCATAAGATTTAGTACATTTTATAAAAATTAGTCCGTTGTTGCCATATTTAATCACTTAGTACGTATTAATCTGTGTTATGAGTTCTTAGTTTTAGAAAAGTCACTAAATGGGGGAAGGGGATAGTCATATGTGATTTAATCTATATAACGGTGAAAAACAATTTCTTGAACAAAAAAAAATGCAACAAAGTAATATTTCCATCTTCTCTTTTAAACTTACTATAATTCTATTTATTTACTTACTACGTATTAATATATGATATGAATTCTTATTAGGTCTGTTACTTAAACAATCTTAAAATATTGATACCATTTATTACGTTTTGATTAGTGGGGAGGGGTCGAATTTAATCTATATAACGGTGAAAAACAATTTCTTGAACAAAAAAAAATGCAACAAAGTAATATTTCCATCTTCTCTTTTAAACTTACTATAATTCTATTTATTTACTTACTACGTATTAATATATGATATGAATTCTTATTAGGTCTGTTACTTAAACAATCTTAAAATATTGATACCATTTATTACTTTTGATTAGTGGGGAGGGGTCGAATTTAATCTATATAACGGTGAAAAACAATTTCTTGAACAAAAAAATGCAACAAAGTAATATTTCCATCTTCTCTTTTAAACTTACTATAATTCTATTTATTTACTTACTACGTATTAATATATGATATGAATTCTTATTAGGTCTGTTACTTAAACAATCTTAAAATATTGATACCATTTATTACGTTTTGATTAGTGGGGAGGGGTCGGGAATGATTGCTTTTTGATTATTTAAATATTACTGCTCCATTTACATATGCATTAATTTGAAAGCCAGAGAACAATTAATTGCTTTTCTATATCAATTTAGATGCATATTTATGTTGAAGGTAAATAATTTGATCCCCGCTATTTTTGGCCGCCATGCTTCCTTCTGAATGTCCAGATTGTAGGGGGGAGGGACTGTTGATCCAATTTTTTTATAGTTTGCATTTTATAGCATTTTCTGATTATTTTTTTTTATTAGTTACTACGTATTAATCTGTGTTACGTTTTGACCAGTTGGGGGAATTGCTTTTTAATATGAACTTAGATGCATATTTATGTTGAAGATAAATGATTTGATTTTTTCGTATTTTCCCGCTTTTTTTTGCCGCCATGTTTTGTGAATTGTCAGATTGTGGAGGGAGGTATATCTCTTGATAGAATCTTCATGATTTTTTTTTTTATTATTTGAATTTTGTAGCATTTTCTTTCATTTTTTTAAAATTTGTTGTTTTCGATGTATTTTCTATACATATATTGTCTGAGGCATTTTTATTTGTCGATTTTGAGGCGTTTTTTTGATTTTGGGGGGGGGGGTATAGCTAATAATGCAATTTTCATGATTTTTTTTTTTATTATTTGAAGTTTGTAGCATTTTCTTTCATTTTTTTAAAATTTGTTGTTTTCGATGTATTTTCTATACATATATTGTCTGAGGCATTTTTATTTGTCGATTTTGAGGCGTTTTTTTGATTTGGGGGGGGGGGGTATAGCTAATAATGCAATTTTCATGATTTTTTTTTTTTATTATTTGAATTTTGTAGCATTTTCTTTAATTTAATTTTAATTTGTAGTTTTCGATGTATTTTCTATACATATATTGTCTGAGGCATTTTTATTTGTCGATTTTGAGGCGTTTTTTTGATTTGGGGGGGGGGTATAGCTAATAATGCAATTTTCATGATTTTTTTTTTTTATTATTTGAATTTTGTAGCATTTTCTTTAATTTAATTTTAATTTGTAGTTTTCGATGTATTTTCTATACATATATTGTCTGAGGCATTTTTATTTGTCGATTTTGAGGCGTTTTTTTGATTTTGGGGGGGGGGGTATAGCTAATAATGCAATTTTCATGATTTTTTTTTTTTATTATTTGAATTTTGTAGCATTTTCTTTAATTTAATTTTAATTTGTAGTTTTCGATGTATTTTCTATACATATATTGTCTGAGGCATTTTTATTTGTCGATTTTGAGGCGTTTTTTTGATTTGGGGGGGGGGGTATAGCTAATAATGCAATTTTCATGATTTTTTTTTTTTATTATTTGAATTTTGTAGCATTTTCTTTAATTTAATTTGTAGTTTTCGCTTTATTTGCTGTACATATATTGCCTTAGGCATTTTTATTTGTCGATTTTGAGGCGTTTTGTAAAAAAATTTATCACTTGCCATTTTCAGCCGGTTGTTGATGATGTCGCCATGCCCTCTGACGGCCACAGTATGGTCTGCAAAACACGACCCATTTTTTTTTGCCTTCCATTATAAATAATAATGAATAATATATATGTAGTATTTTTCCCCTGGGTTTGTAGTAACTTATTTCCACTTCTGAGGAGATTGAGTATAGAGATAAAATTCTTTTGTTTAAAATTAATGATTTTGAATTAATTTTTTTTTTTCGTGTTCCAAAATAATGTATATGTATAGATTTTTTTTTTCCTGAGTTTGAATGTCAATTGATTCCATACTCTGAATAGATTATTATTTTATTAGGTAAAAAGGTATTTGTAGATGCATAGTAGAATTTTTAAGGGGATTTCTAATATATGCTGTGTAAACTTTCTTGCTCACTGTGACTGGCACCCGAGGATGATTTGAATAAATGTCAAATCGTTCTCACATAAATTTTGTCATCAGGAGTAAAGAGAGAAAAGGGGGTCTATTATTTGTTTTATGTTTTATGAATTGGATTGAACGAGAAAGAGAATGAAATAAAGGTAAGGTCAAATCAAATCTTAAAGGTTCAAAACTAGCACAGACGTGTAAATTAAATTATAACCATGAACCGTGGAAAATTTAAAAAAGAAAAAACAGCTGCAAGAGGCCAAGGGTGAGTTGCATTTTATAATATTTGTTGTGATATATATATGTTAAATTTATTTCACTGTTAGTTAAATGTTGGGTGGGCATCAAGCGAATGTATAGCGAGAAGTTAGGTGTATTAATAGAGTTAGGCATAGGTGTTGAGATGAGTAGGAGACAGATCGTTTTCTTTGTGGAGTGCAGCAATTAGCCGAGTTAGTAAAGTAAACAAAAACCAAGAAACTTTAGTAAAAACAAATTGAGTCATTAAAAGGAAAAAAATTTTTTTTGTGTATTGTTAGTATATTAAAATGTATATTAAAATGGATAGTAGTACGGAGGAAGAAAGGGAAGAATTTAAGAAAGAATGCTGGAACATGAACTCAATGATGGAGTCACTAGTGAAGCAACTTAGACAGGATGCAGAAGAGAGAGATAGGAAAAATAGACAGGATGCAGAAGAGAGGGATCATAGAAATAATCTAGAAATGGAACAACGTTTTGAGGCGTTGGGGGGACGGGGGAGGGGGAGGGGACCACATATTTAAGAGAAATTAAAAAAGAAAATTTTTTAAAACCTTCAGGGGTGCCCGCTAAAAGGTGAGGAGATTCCAGTAAAACTTGCAGAGAAGATAGAAAAAGCACAGGACGAAAATGACAAGGAAATGCAGAATACTGTAGAGGATGAGATAGAAGAGTTAGTGCCAGATCAGGGAGAAGAAGTAAACTCTGATAGCACAATGCTAAAAAAGAAGAAAATATTAAAATTGATATAATAGTATTAGTAAAAGAAGAGTTAAAACCAGTGGAAAAGGAAGAGTTGAGGAAAACTGAGCTGGACAAAATGAGCAAGCCAGAAATTAATGAAGGGGATGATGAAAGTTGACATTTCCTTTGGAAGAAGACCGAATTGGAAACGTGGGATAGCAAGGACATGCTGGAGAATATACTAGAGACTGAAAATAAAGAATCTAAATGTGTGGATATTGAGGCGATAGTAGAAGATAGAAAGCGGGAGCTCCAGCAGGACAGAACAGAGTTGGATAGAGAGCTTTGGGAAATAGGTGGACTGCATGGGAAGTACGAATCAAAGAGTACTGTAAAGAACAAGAAGAAAAGGAAAAGAAAGGATCCATACCCAAGTAGGAAGAAAAGATGGACAGAGAGAAGACAGGAGACAGCCGCAGAGGTTCGCCAGGGGAAGAACAGAGGGAGAGAGAAAGAATGGGTTCAAACCCTACTATTTGGGAATAACAGATCTGGAAAACACCCATACAGTGGAAGCAAGTTTTTACAGGGTTTAGAAATGCACCCAGCACAACCAACTGTGAGATGGGAAGATGAGTATGAGGGATATGAATGGACATCAGATGAAGAGGATGACATTAAATTCGGGTGCTGTTTTATGTCAGATAAAGAAGAGTTAATTAATGTACCACCAGATCCTATTTAGATAAAAATATGTATATATTTGTTACGATCTGCCTTTCCTTATCATTATATACTTTATAAATTATTATTATTATATATATATATATAAAAAAAATTAACATCCCCATTGTATATTAATTAACGTATATCCAGTAGGATATAAAAGTTTGTTTAATGTAAATAATTGACAATATTCTATTTTATGTGGTTTGCTTTTAAACTTAATTTAGTCGTATTTTTTTTTTTTGTAATAATTGATTGTCTAATAGGTATGAAATTCCTCGGTATAGAATGTAGCAGGCAAGTGGGTTTATATGTTTTCATCTCTATGTGATAGCTTAATTGATTTAATATTATGAGTAAAAAAAAAAAAAGCGTCAAATTATTTAATAGCCAACTGTAAGTAAATTCCTTTTTTTTTTTTATTTTTTTTTTTGTCCCAAGTATTCGGATATGAAACGGAAATCTCCAATCCCTTTCCATTTCACCATCAAACCTAATGACACTCTCATCTGTGCTAAGTTCGAACCTATTTAAATGTTAATAAATATAAAATTCGTTCATATCTGTATAAACAGTATTATATATTTACGTGCGAACGAACGCTATAATTAGATAGGATTAGTAAAATTATAGCGTACTAAAGTTATTTAAGATTTCTAAAAATGGTTATTATATTATTTAAGTTAAGAGTAAATTATTAATTTTGTTGTTTAATATTGTAATTTCGTATGTGGATATATAATCTGTGCTATATAGAAGAAAGATATGATTTAAAATATACTAGTAAATGTTTCTTTAAAAATTGTTAAAAGATTTCTTGTTTTAAATATATTTCAGGGAAAAGTTTCTCGAAAATATATTTAAAAGCTATATCAAAATATATTTGTAAATTATTTTTAATAAATATGATAAAAATGTTTTCGTTTTAAAAAAATGTTAAAAGGTTGTTTTTAAATAGAAAGAGTTTCTATGTAAGATTAAAAATAAAAGCTGGTCAAGTAATTAAAAGATTTTTGGTTGTAAACAAGTGTCATTAACGACCACACCTGGAATTCGTAAAAAGTAAAACTAGTTAAAAATTTACTAATTAAAATCCCCTTAGATAAGATTTAAGTTATTTTAAAATCTAAATTGGACAATTGTTTGCAACGAAAAATCTTAATTATAATAATAGCTTATGGAATGTTTCTAACATAAGTTATCTAAGATCTGAATTATAAATTGAAAAACACTTAATTAAATTCCTGAGTTTAGTGAGTCTTGAGGCGGGAGATTCCGATAAGGAAAACATATACTCTGTATTTTTAACCATAGATAGACAGCCATATTGTTAGTGAGAGTTGTAGCCAGTATTCACAATTGTTAATTTGAACATGTCCGGCTAAAAGCGGGCATCTTGTTGCTGTTACTCCGCGGGAGAACCGGGTTTCTCTCGTCGAAATGCCTAAACCACCATCATGCCGATAGAAGAGACGAGCCTAACATAATGGGAAAGATGATGCCGCCCAGTCAAACTAAACCAAACCAACAGCCAAGGACTTGCAGATAAATCATACCGGTACCGTTTTATTTTTCAAACCGCAGAGCTCTGTGTAATTCTGTGTAATTCTAAATGTAATAATATTTATCTAAGTTAGCTAACTTTCTTTTAAAATAATGATAAAGCTAAATGTAATCAAAACTTAAAATCCATTTAATATTTTAAATATGTCAATTGCTATTCAAAATTTAATGTGTTAAAGTTTAAATAATCTGACTTATTTATATATTTTCCTTCAGTTAAAGTACATTATAAGTGTCTAATTTAAAGTTATATCACTGCGGTTGTGTCTATATTTCTTTGTTTATTTTAAATGCTTATTATATTTTATATGCCAATATTTCGAAACAGTGGCACTTAATTTCATCTTTTTAAGAAGATATTATTTGAAAATCTTCACGTAATTTATTTATAGCATCAACTTTCTACACTGTTTCGAAATCCTATTTTTTTTATTATTTAAATGATTTAATATGCGAAATGTGGCTCTTGATCAACCAGTTAAAAACTTAACCTTATAGTTTTATTTAGAATTAAATTTAGCCTTGATCATATTTATAAGTATATTTGACATTTAAATTCTTAAGTCCATAGAAATGTACTTTCCCTCCTTAAATATTTCTTATCTATAAGTAACTTAATAGATCGAACATGTCAAAGTACAGATGTAATAATATTCCCTTTAGTAGCATAGACATTTATTATCAGGCTACGCAAGAGTTGGTCCCAATTTGATAGAGCTAATATGCTATTAACTCGTATTTCATAGTATGAAATATACTATTCTTTGCTTGGCGGATGTGATATTATTTTATAAAAATATTCTCGTTTTGCTGCTATACGTAATATACGTATCTTAAGATGGAGCCACGGCGTTGCCAGCACATCTTCTCTTATAGGGTAGAGCAGTAGCGAAGCCTGAGCCAAGGCCAGGTTAGCATATAAGACCCCCGCCATTCCTGAACACAATGTTCCTTTTCACGCAGCATTGCGATCGGTTACAGGGTACCGGCGTTTGTTGCAAGAACCCTGAAGTTATTTCATCCATCCGCAGAGCGACTTTTCCTATTATTGTTTACCTGTGCCATAGTGCATTGGTAAAATCTTATTTCAGCCAACTCTCCCACCTTTATGTAATGCTTTCAGCATTCTGAAAGTTTCTCTCGAAAGCCATGTTCGATCGATCATTACTTGAGCTGGTTTTTGCGCTCGTTATTAAATTATATATGGGTATTTTAGTAAATAAATTCATGATCAAAGTTTAATATAATTATTTATATACCAGCCACAAATGTAATAGGATTTGGCTCATCGAGATCTATAGACATAACGTAGTGATTAATTATGTATTAATTGAAAAGCAACTCATAAGATGGGCACATGTCAAACCCATTTATGAAAATTAAATGAAAGTATTTATCTAAAGCTATTTTGAATTGTATAAAAATTATTTATATAAAGCTATTTATAATTGTATATAAAAAGAGAATGTGTTTTCTTATCCACCCAATGTTTGTACATTCGACGATGAAATGTGTAAAACTGATCAATTTCATGCCATTTGTAAATAAATATATAATTAATTTAATGTATTTCGTTCTCTGTTTCGTTATTGATCTAATTCAATCCAATTCTAATTACTATTTATAGTCTATATATGTGAAAACTATGCATTAAGTTAAATTAAATTTAGTGATATTTTAGTCAATTAAGAACCTCTCTTTTAATTATCAGAGTCTCATTGCTTCTCTGTGACCTATGTCGGCCGTGTGGAAAGAGATATACTACGTGTAATTTCAAGGTGGTCATTCGTAAGGTCGTGAGTCTTGGAATCCTGGTTTACGAGTTGAAGTGCGGTCGGACTCGGGATGTTACAGTCCTAGTCTGATCAGCTTCGGTCTCTTTTGCTTGGATTCTGAATTCTGTTACGCGAATGTACAAACTTGACTGTTACAATATGAATATATGAAGAAATGCAAAAAAAGTAAAGGAGAAGACATAAGAATAATAACACTTCTATAAAGTTTTATATAAAGAGATGGTAACCTTGGCCAACTGATGAGTGCTGGTTCAGCATAAAATGCATCTTGGGTCATCTGCCTTTTCTTGTATCTTTCTTATATTTTCAAAAGAAAATATAGTAGTGTGGAAGTTATTTAATAGACTTTTAAAATATTTATTTTCAACTTTAAAAAAGTTTAATTTTTCTTATCATATTTAATGAATAACATGCATGTTATATAAAGTATGACTTGAGTTAGGAGTTATCATATTCTTCACTAACACAAAGAGAGTATATATATATATATATTGTAACCAATTGGCTTACATAGCATACACTAATATAGTATGTGTGCATAAATATATAAGTAAAATAAAGGAAAAGTAGAAATAAACACAGACATAAATTTTTGTAGATATTTTTCTAATATTTCCTAAAATAAAATAATAATAAGTAATGTGTTAAATAATAACTCTGATTTAAAATAAAAATTGTTTTATAAATTAAACTTTTAAAAGGTCTGAATAAATATAAATGTTGTATTATTATCATTATTATTCTGATTGTACTAAAAACACAATATTGTTTTCAAATTTTTTTAATTAATTAAAACATGTATATGTTTTCAAAGGGATTAGAGAGCTAAAAATAAAAACTCTGTTTTTAATCAAGATGTTATCACCTTAGATGATTTTATAAAAGGGCTGATAAAAAATATCAGTCAGTCTGGAGAGTGATTTTAAAGAGAACAGTTTGGCTTGCAGTTCTATAAGAGTTAGCATAAGAGCTAGCTGTAAAGTTGGCTCAAGTATTTTGTGAAGAGTTGGTAACTGTAGCAGAAAATGGCCATTTAAAAGCTAGCTGCAAAGATGGCTAGAATAATTATCAAGAGAACTGCCATGAGGATGTAAGAAGGCAAGATAGTAGACTGTTTTCCTTAGCAGGAGTTTGAATTTACATGGAGGAAACGGGTCAAGATTCTTTGTATTTCATAGCCTTAAAGGTGTTCTGGAAAACAGCCTGCTGACCTGAAACTTACAAAAACCAAGTATAAGTGGAACTGACTACAGTAGGAAAAAAAAGCCAACCATACCTGAATTATGTACTTTTATGTGATGATGACAACAAACCTGGATTGACCAAAAAACAACTTGCCCAAAAGAAACACCAGCTGAATGAAGAATTAATTACACGTATGCCGCATCAGATATATGCAGAAAAACACAGATAAATGTATATATAGCTGGTGAGTTATTTTAAAAGAATTCATTTAAAAGACATATATAGAACAATATTATTTTAAAGTCGGTTAAAAATTTATATATTTTAAAAGAATATAAAGTAATTTAGCTTGAATTATAATTAAGAGTCAAGAATAATTCATTGATCATTAAAGGCAAAAGATATGTTTCTGAACAATAATCCTCTTGGATCTTATTTTGAAAAATTTATATAAAAAAAAAAGTAAAGAATCGATGATTCAATAATTTAATTTAAAAACGTTGATAATTAATCAACAAATACCTGTCAAAAATTGACTATACTTTTTTTTAAGGAAAAAAAGAACTTATAAATTGAAACTAATTTTAAATTACAGTATATCTATATTTTGTTTATACAGACACGTATATGTATAAAATTTGTGCATATTTTCTAAAGAATTTAATAATGAAAATATAATATTATTGCTGTTAAGTTAAAATAGGATGTAAACGTCAGCATGTGCACACATGCACACACATATGTAAAATTACATTTTGAAAGTGATGCGTGAATTTTTACTTTTTATGCTTATGGTGGGTGTATAGTTGAACAGAGCTGTTTGGATGTGGTGTGTTCATGATGCTCCGAAGTATATGCTTGGCACTGTCTAGACCTAGATATTGATCTCCCAGAGTAGTCCAGCAGTGTGTAAGTAGGCCTCATGAATAGGCCTTGGTCTCATGAATAGACGTCATCTATACCCCTAAGTCTCACAGAGATGAGCAGGTTTGGCACAATGCCTTTTATTTTTTTCTGGATACTACTCTTTGAGGATGATCTGTCTAGGTACTTAGAAGGGGCAGTGCTTAAAAATGAGGTATTTTCTCATGATGTCATGGAGCTTTGTGTACTGATAGTCCAGCTTGGCTCTCTGCTTATCATGGCGTGGAGAGCTGCAGTTTACATATTCATTTTTACTATCTCACCTTGCCTACTTAATCAGCATTAACTAATCAAGCAGAAAGACATTTTTAAATTTATATATTTTTTGGATTCTATAAAACAATATTATCTTTCATTTATTAAAAAGAGAAAAAGAGACATTTTAAAAGTACAGCAAACAAGCAAATAACTTTGTTTTAAAAGAAAGAAAAATTGATAGTATTTATTTCTTTTTAGAAACTAATCAATAAAGAGTGGAACTTACTATAAAATAAGAAAAGGAATTTATACATTTTGAACAATGAATAATTGTGAAAATAACTTTTATTGTCATAACAAGAATGTAAATTTTATGAAATTATTAATTATAAAAGTATTGTTATTTGACAAAATTAAATTTGCTAATAATCTGTGTGATTCTATATACGTGTTGTAGTAAACCTAGCATAAGTATTTGTATTATTTAAAAGCTTAATCATGTATTATTTTTATGTAAAAATTAAATATGTTCAGAAAACACACGCATGTATGTATGTGTATATCTGTCAATTGAATTGCAGATACCAATGCTTGTCAATTACAAGATATATGTACAATTTAATCATTTTTTTTGTTAGTGAATATTAATTGTATATTATAAATTGCGCGTCTGTGTGCACATATATATATAAATCAATGTAATGATTTAAATGTTGAATAGTAATGATGTAAATCACAAATGTAATAATTATTTTATGTTTAATTGAAATGTCTTCCTTATATATTATAAAATGTGCATCTGTGTACGAATATATATATGCGTTTGTAGAAATTGATTGAGAAATATTGTAAAACAATGTAATAACTTTAGCTGTGTATATAATTTTGTATACCATTCAAAATCAGAACCCTTAACCTATAAGACCTTAAATACCATTTTTTATTGTTATTAATAAACTTATTTAATTGTTAAAATTGTATTTCATCATCTCTTGTTCACATTCAGTAATAGAGCTTGTGTTCTCTGAGCTAGATTCGGACATGGATAAATGGGGATGTGTTTAGTGCTTTGGGCATCCAGATATTATCAATCATCATCCTGGTTGGTGCAAAAGAGGATACTCTTTAAAGCCCATGCACTATATTTTATTTTAGTTGTCTTATTTAAAATTTAAGTTTATAGTTGGCCAATACATTAATGGTACTAATTGGCCTGTGCATTGATGATAATCAGCATGTTTTAATGTCCCAGCATTATTGTTTAGATTTTCTGCTTATGTATTCTAATGGATTAGCACTTAGTTTGTGCCTCCAAATTAATGGTTAAATAATTTCCCAAGCTGGCAAAGGCTCAGTAGTTAGCCTGGTCTACAGAAGACTCATTTCCAATCCAGTCACAAGGTTGACTGTTGATGTGTTGTACTGATTTTATACTGATTTGTTTATTTTCATCAATGATGATGATGGATGGTTATTTTTCTTGAGTACTTTTACTTTATAATGCTGGTTGATATATGATTGATGTATAGTTATTTTAGTTGCTCTTCTGAGTTAGCTGTCTGATCTCACAATGCTCACAGAGATTTTGATCTCATGCTCCCCTTAAATATTCTATAATTAAATATACTTTTGTAAATTATTGATATTTGTATTTACATTTTAAATGGACTGGGAGTGATGATGATTTTGCCATCACCCAGTTCAAACTTGTTTCCATCCACTTTTTACCACTTTCGATACCCCCATCCCATTACAATATATATATAAATTAATGATTAGGTAATGAGAAAGTCATTTGAAATTTGATGTTTAGAAGTGGCAGGAAGTTTGATTTGGAATTTAATTCTCAAATCCATTATTCTAATTATGATAAACTAAGTGCTTGTTGAGATGATATAAACCACTAAACATCACATGATCACCATTTCTTATGCTTTCTCATAAGCACTAAGATGTAGGTGCAGTACTCTCAGATCCAAAGCTTCTCATTGATGGAAACCTCAATCTAGAAACTAGTCTGGAGATATTGGATGAGTAGGCACTAGATGGGGATTTTATGCACAAGCCTTCTGGCATCCATTGATTACTCTGGCTTGCACTGAGTGGCACTACTGTATGGAGAGTTTTGCCTGTTTTGAGATGATATATTTTTAATATTTATTAATATTAATAATTAATTTGAGAATACATCTAGCTAAACTTTAGCCATTAATATTGATTTTAATTAATTAATTAATTAATTAAAAAGCATTTTAATTAACCAATGTTTATTTGCTGTTAAATTTGATTAATTATTTGTATATTACAGTGATGAAACCAACAACATTGCTCAAATGAAATGAATACAAGTACTTTAGAAGTACTGAATGTGAATCAAAGTGATAGTAACATTGTTTATAAGATTCTCATTGAGATGGTTACTTGCACAACATGGGAGGAGCCGCAACATCTGCTGTTCCAACTGGCCAACACATGCTTTTTTATCTCATATCTTGCACCTAGCAACAATTATGGGATACTTTTTTTACATGGGGTCTTGATTGTAGGTAAGTAAACATTTTATTATTATAAGATTTTTGTATTTTTTTGTTTAAGTATTTGATGTATATTGATAATAAACCTGATGGGAGAGAAAAAAATGCTTTAAATAATGATATGATTAATATATATATATATATATATATATATATATATATATATATATATATATATATATATATATATATATATATATATATCACTTATAATATCTTCTTTTATATACACTTCAATGCAAACAATTTTTCTTAGAAAACTTCTTTATTTTCCTTACTGTTTCGACTGTCCAGCAGTTTTCATCAGAGCTTTTTTCAAACCTCCTCTGTTTTGAAATAATGGATTTTTTTTTAGAATTTCAAATGTCATGAGGTGAATAATAATTTTTTTTTTCAGGATATTAACTAGCTTAGAATAATTTTTTCAAGTAAAAGGAGCATATTCAATTTAGGTAATCATTGAATAATAATCAATAAGTGTTTATTTATCTTAAGTGCAAAAATCACAGATTCATCTGGGCTAATCAAATGAGTATCAATGCACTAACTAAAAATAAAAGTATAACTATAGTTATTATCTAGCTTTTACAATTGTTAGTGAAGTGTCATTCTCTTCCAGAAAACAAAACCATGATTACTTATATATTAAACATTATCCATTTAAAATAAAAGCAAATCTCCACAGGCTTTTAATTTTGAGGGCCAATAGAAATCATATTTTTATTAGTTAATTAAAGTCAATAAACTTACTTTACATAAGTTATGATTACATTTATATAATTTAAACTTGTATATTTTTAAAATCATTTCTAAAATCTCTGTATTTAAATTTATCATTATATACTCTACATAAATTATATACATTGTTTATTAACTATAGGATTTATACATTAGTATGTATGGACTATAAAAACTTAAATTGATATCACATGTAAATGTTAAGTAATAACAGTAATCACAAGTTATAATGTCTATTATATAGATAGTTATAATATATTCCATATATTATATTAATTTATTTTTTATCATCAAATATAAAAATAAAGAAAATCCATTAAGCTGTTGTTTCTCCATATAATTTTTTAATAAGATAATACAAATATCAATATATAACAGTGATTAGAAATATCACAAATATATATTTTATGAAATTACTATTATATGTTGATATTTATATTACTTTATTTTTATATCTGCATTATATTTTTATAATCAAATATATAAAATTGCAGAAAAATTTACGACCAGTTTAACTTACTACTGATGTATTTTATAGTTTCTTTCAAAAAGTTTCTATTAGCTGTTTCTGTTAAGTATTATTAACTTATATAAACAATTCAATAAAATTGAAAATATATTTAAGAAGTTAGTGATTAAAGTTTATAACTACTTTTTGAAAAAAAAAATTCTTGCTATTTTGTAATAAATAAATAAATAAATAAATAATAAAGGCATTCATATGGGGCACGAGAAAATATTTATTATAGCTCAAAATGGAAAACTAAGAAAGCTAAAGGAAAATCATGCTTTGATATCATGCAGATGCTAAACCACTAAACATCACATGATCACCATTTCTTATGCTTGCTCATAACTGTTATTAAAACAGGCAAAACTCTCCATACAACAGTGCCAATCACCGCAAGCCAGATTAATTAATGGATGCCAGAAGGCTTGTGCATAAAATCTCTATCTAATGCATCCTCATCCAATATCCCCAGACTAGTTTCTAGTTTGTGGCATTTGTCAGTGATGAGTCTTGGATCTGAGAGTGCTTATAATTTTGTAGTTAAGTAGAGATAAAAGGTGGCTGCTGGACGGTTGCATTAGATCCTAAGATTTATGTGCAGTGCTCTCAGATCCAAGGCTCATCACTGATGCAAGCCACAAGCTAGAAACTAGTTATGATATTGGATGAGTAGGCACTAGATAGGGTTTTTATGAACAAGCCTTCTGGCATCCATTGATTACTCTGGCTTGCACTGAGTGGCACTACTGTATGGAGAGTTTTGCCTGTTTTAATAATCATTCAGATGTGTTAATTTATTTGCTATACTAAGAAGGAGCAATTAAAAAAATAAAAAAAAATATAAAAACAACAATGCATCCTTATTTTTGATATATAATTTCAAAAATAGTCATCTTTACTCTAATCAGGAGCTATTTACTATAAATGTGAATAATCAATGGACACATTATGGTAATTAGTATAGCAGTGAAGATATAAAAATATGTTATTACCTGACCTAGTGGTAAATATATATAATTAAATAAATGTTGGATTGAATTCATTGTATTAGTTCATAATATAAAAAATTGCTATCTTGTAAATGGATAAGTGCATTAATTCCAGATTTGAATTTAAAGTTCTTATTGATGAAGAGTATAATCAAAAACTGGTTTGAACAGCATTACCATCTATAGTATATTGATTACTTAAGCTTGTAACATATGACATTGGATAATGTAAAAAAATGATTTGAAAGCACATGTTAAGAGAAGGCAGAAAAAGTTATATGATTTTGTTAGTATTAACTATCAAAGCTAAATAATAAGAGATTTTACTTAGCATAAAAATATTCATTTAAAAAGGGATTTGTCAAATTGAAAAATAATTTAAATAAATCAATGCAGGACAAAAACTTTGCAAATCCCACATATTAAGAAATGATGATCAGAGTTATCAATTGTCAGATAGTGAAGATTTGAGTGATTCTTATAATTGATATTATTATCTAGTGAAGTAATTGGATACACATTTACTATTCAATATTGGATGGTTGGTTGGTTTTATTAGGGATTATCTATCTCAAGAGATTCCTATTTCTTTTCAAGTTTATTCAGTTCAGATTTGAATCTAGATTCAAGTTAAAGTATTATTTAAAGTAGTAATTATAAATTTATTTAAATGCACGTTAATTACATAAATAATATTTACTAATGTTATAAACCTCAAGAATATGCACGTGAAAATGTGAAGGTAGGGACCTCTACAGGTCTTAGCCACAAGCTTACACTTTGGAAAAAAAGAAGGTAAACCTTTTTTACTTCAACCCACTTTCTATATGAATAGATGATGCTGAAGTGGTTAGATCTAAGAGTGTGAAACTATTCAATACTTCACTGATTAAGTCCACGATTCCTATTACACATTAGTACTCGTGAAATCTTTCGATTTATAGCAAGTCAGTGGAAAGATCTTATAGTTAGAAATCTATTACCTGTAGAGGTCCCTACCTTCACATTTTCACATGCATAGTCTTGAGGTTTATAGCCTTAGTGAATATTATCTAAAGTATTATTGCATCTAGGCTCTATATGATGAATATTTAATTATTAATTACACTAATCAGATAATGATTGATGCAATGATTGTAAAAAAGTAAAAATTATTATAGTACAAAGGAGGAATGACTCTCTGATCACGCACTTTTATGAATTTACATGCACTAGCCCATGACCATCAGTTTGAAAAGCATAAGTGTATTCTTATATGTAAGTCTTATGCATATATAAGCCAATATTTGCTACTACACTGAAATCAGGGCTTCAATCTATTGCTTGCCTGAGTTATAAATTGTTAATTGAATTGTACAAACTTGTTCTATAGCAGGAAATAGGTAGTATCTCGTTTTTAGCCACCTGTGATAAAATATATCATAAATTTTCAATTTACTGCAATAATTAATCTATTATTTATATAGCATAGACTGCATATATAATATTATAAAGAAAGAAGAAATCTCCAGTCATGTGCATTTACAAATTTACATGCACTCACCTATGAACATAAGTTTAAAAAGTGCATGACTGGAGGTTTGTTCTTTCTTTATAATATTACGTATGCAGACCATGCTTTATAAATAATAATAGACTATTTACTACAAAAATAATAATAATATAATATATCTTAATTTCTAATAAGAATGTTATACTAGTATTGTTTACCTGAAACTTTGTGTGTTATGGTATTTTAATTATAATTATATGTTGAACTATTGAAAAAAGTCAAACTTTATTTAAACTTTTCAAATACATTCAGCTATTAGAGATAGCATACAGGTTAGTATTTAACATGAGATTTCAAATGTCATTATTCTCCTCTTTTCTTCAGCAGTTGTTGACTCTACCAGTGCTAATACCAGTATAGGAATTGAATTAAAGGACATTTAGATTCATACATGTTGAATTTAGGACAACCTTCTAATCAATTAAGCTATGGATGCTAAACTTGACCACTGCGAAAAACAGTGTTACACTTCTCTGGATGCTGAATCTATGATTTACCTTTTTAATGTGTAAAATGAAATATTTAAAAATTTTAAGTTTTTAAGATTCCTTCCACCTACTAGTAAAAAAAAAAAACTTTAATATTAATAATATCTTTAAAAAAATGTGTCCAAAAGTATGTTGGTAAACAATTATTATTCTTGCTTTTTAATTCCATATGAATCAGCAGAAAATAATCATTGGCTATCTTAATATAAAGCTGAGCACTGATTGTATATATGTGCGCAGATGGTAATCGGGATCAACTGATGAGTGCTGGTTTAGCACTAAATACTTTTATTGATGATTATTTATCTTTTCAACATGTGTATGATCAGGTAGGTCAGCAATATGAAATGGCATGAAGAGTTGAGGGTCATGTGAAAGTCTGAGTTCGAATCCCGCATACATTACATATATATGCAAGTTTAAGCCTGTATAGGGTATTAATTTACATAATTATAACATACTGTTTTAATGTTATTGTAAATATATGTATGAAACTATATAAATATGTTTATTTGAAACTAGTTAAATTTAAAAATAATATAATAAGAGTTAAAGATATTAGAAAACATAATCATGTTGACATTTAAAATCCTATTGTTAGTTTTGAAAAAGTATTATATTGAAAAATATTTTTAGAAAACTATATATACACGAAGAAAATATTTGAATATATATTTTGTTTTGCATTATTGATTTTTTTCTTCTTTTAATATGTATTTTTTTTTTTTATTATAAAGAAATTCCAATTAAATTTTTTTCTCTGAATTCATATCAGTAACTTATTACTATTTGTTTTTATTATTTGAAAATGAAATTAAATGTTTAGTTGATAAACAATTCTAATATATGTATAATAATCCTGATTTAAATGTTGTGCTTCTCTCTTACTATTAATTTATCTAGCATCTTAAAGTAGGTATACAATTTTCTTTTTTTTCACCGTCAGTTTTATTTTGATATATAAATAATCTTTCACATATTCATTTTCTTTACAAACTTTGTTTTATTGTAGGAATCTCAATTTTTTTTACATCTCTATATTTATATGTGCAAATAATTATTTAGTTAAACATCATGTATGTATGTAATGATATCATTATTTACATATGCACTATACACACATCTTAAAATATGTAAGTGACCATGATTGATGAAAAAAGTTAAAGTAATTTCTTATTGGATACTTATTTATGTCATCAGCAGCATGGATAAACAAACAGTTGAGACTCTAAAAAGTATAGAAACACAATTTCTATTTAAGTTAACTTCCTGTATAGTCTTGACCATATCCTATGATTTTGTTCATTTTCTAGTTACATTTACTAGATTTGAAGGGACAATAAGTGGTAAAAGAAGTATATTAAAAACAATCTTAAGATCTGATCAAAACATAGATAAACATGTGTAATCATATCTGTCTATCACCAGCCATTGATAAATGAGTATGCCATTTCAAAACCAATTTGAGAAGTACAAATAAGTCCCTATATAGAACTTGGTGGTTCATTTTTGAGTTCATTTGACATTTTGCATCCCAAAAACTTTTTTTCTAAAATACTTTAATGCCATTCTAATTATATTGCAGTTTATTCTATTCTTTGTGATACTTTTCCAATGGAAGTTCTCTATATTGCATTTCTTTAATGTTTTTGAGATTATGCTTATAGTATAAATGGGGCCTATTTCTTCCACAAAAACTGTACTCCAATACACTATGAAATGCTTTTATAAAAAGTCTTGTTTAGTTTATTTATTTGAAACATCTAATCCAATGAAGATATGTTTTATAACAGTGGATTGTATAGTATTACAACCTTCAAATTAAGGAACACATTGTTCTGTTTTATAATCTTTCCCCTTTCAGAGCATATTTAAAAGAAACTTTGCTATAGCCTTGCTATTAAAACAATAGAGTATTCATTTCTTAGTTTTGTACAATAAATTAGATAAAACAACAGCTTTATATATAGCTAATTTTAATGCAAAACTTATTTCCTTATAATGGAATACCCATTTTTTAAATTTATTAAAACAGAAGATTTGGAAAAAACATCAAATAAATGGTTAGAAGTAATGATCAATTTTAAAAAGAAAATGACGATACATATTACTTAGAATTTAAGCCACGGTTTTTATTTAAATTTTAAAGATGTATAATTATGATGCAGCTTTAATTCAAAGTGAATATTTAATAACTTATTTCTGCCAATCTGCCATTCTACAATGATTGCGTTTTTCGCTTTACACACTACGCATGCGCATAATATTACGATTGTTGATAGCAGTTTATTTGTGAGTTTCCTGTTTGCACTTCTCTTTTAATTCATATTTAAGTAAATAAAAATGTTTATTATTTTTCAATATCTATTATAAAATTATTCTTTTATTTTTTCCAATTTGAAAATCCTATAGCATGCATAGTATTACAATCGTTGATAGCAGTTTATTCGGGAACATTTTTATATATTTTTTTAATTTTAAAATCCTACTGTGGCTTAAATTGCAGGATGACTTAAATTTGAAGTAATATGGTATTTATGTATGGCTTTATTTTAATTTCTGATTCCAACTGCTTTGCCACACATGCATAAAGAATTGTGATACCTCAGTGAAAAAAGTGATTTTAGAATGATGAATAGTGTAAGTTAATTTAAGAGTAGTTAAGTTAAAACGGATTATTGATCTAAACAGAAGACTATGCTGTTTTAAAAGTTTATGGAAAACTGCATTAGTATAAAAAACATGCACATAATTTGGTTACTAGACTTAATACTAGATCCATCTAAGGGTTCTAAGAATTGCAGGCACATTATTTTTGTTCTGAAGTTTAAGGCAATAATAGTGACAAATAGAAAAGCTAATGTCTCTTTGTTTTCAAAGTTACTATTATTTCTGATGTTTAAAATCACATGACATTTTAAGTGACAAAATAATAGATTATTTTATGTTATTAGAATTTAATCTACAAATCTTATATTAATATATCTTGTAACAGTCAGATTTTTATCTTCATGTAACAAAACCTAGAATCCAAGCAAAACACCTTAAAGCCAATCTGAATGGGATGGTGAGATCCCAGGTCCGACTAAGCTTCAACTTATTTACTAGTGTTCTATGGCTTACCATGCAATGAAGAACATTTCTGAGGTTGCACACAGGTCTTAATTTAATCTGTGAGCTGGCTCTGAACAGAGAGACCTGAGATCCCAAAATTAACTAAATGATGACTAACTAGAGGGTTAAATGGACTAATAATGCATGCTAACTTAAGGGTAACACTTAAAACTATAATCTATATGAAATATTAAATATAATAAATGAATTGGAATTGGGATTGGATCATGAGCAATAAAATGGAAACAAGATAAGTTTAAATAGATTTATTAATAAACGAAGTCAACAATAAAGAAATACATTCAGGACTTGTTTTACTTGTTTTACGCGGATTTATTTAATGGATTTTGAAGTTATGTGATTCATGTTTATTATTAGTTATTGTCATTCTGGGTAGAGAGTATTATAGGGTGCAGATCATCAGGAATGATAATGATGTTTATTGCTAATTAAAAATTAATAAATGTGAGACCTAACAGTTTTAAGATTAAAACCAAACTATAAAATTACTGTTCAAATGTCACACCTACTCCCAAGCAACTAAGCGATCAATTGCTTTCATTATTATTTTAGTTATAACACTTAATGTTGATTATGTAGTATGATGGACTTTTGGCAATCTACAACCTTTTTAAGTTGTGTACTACAGGTTTGATCTTTTATTGTTAGTAACATTCTAGGAAAATATTCATTTTTGAAATCATTATAGATGTATTAACTATTTACCCTTATGAAGCGCTGTCTGTGTAATCTGAACTTCACTTTTATATATATTTTATTTATAAATGATATGTTTTCAATAAAGAAATATTTACTGTAATTAAGAAAATCTTTAATAATTAAAAAGGCTGATTCCAAGGTTTCGTATCCTAAGGGTATTAATTTATCATTAAACTATAATATTGCTTTTTAGAATGATGTATTTATAACTTAGTTTTTATCTGCAACTTTTAAACATTTGTATTAATATTTAATCATAATAAAGCAAATTATTATATTTTAATTAATGATCTTATTAAGAGAAAAAAAATTTTTTTTGGTTAAAAATGACATTAATTACAGTATGAGTACGTCAACCATTGGTAGTTGAGAGGTCAGCGACAGGTGCTTTACAAGCAGTCGTCCCGGGATAGCAGGTTCGCTTCCCGGCTGATGCTAGGACACATGAGAAAAAAAATTACAGTATGAGAAAAACAAATTTTCCAAACGGGATTGGTTTATATTACTAGATTGTCTCAGCCTCTAAAAAAATATTACATTATCAATATTATGAACTATGTTAGCGATTGTTTTGAAAGTTTTATTTATAAATTAGATTACAGATACACCGATCTTAGGTAAAAATAAAATTAAAAAAAATTTTTTTTTATATTATTGAACTAGTTATAGTAAATAATTGCACTTTTATTTTAACTTGGTAGTTTTTTTTATTATTAAAATGGACTTTTATTTAGAAAAACTTGTGGAATGCTAACTGGGTTATACGGAAAATTCTATATAGTAGCATCTCATAATAATGACATTCACTTCATTAAATCATATATTACTTGAGAGTCGATAAAAAGTTAAAGTCTAAAAGAGAGAGCAAGAACCATAATCCAAACACCTTGAGCTCCAGTATCTGTCATTCTACTGCTATATTAAATAAGTCCAAATACTCTATTGTATACACTTTTACTAAATATGCATTGCATCTAAATTGTTTACTCAGATGTATTTCAGTACTTTGCAATAAAGTAGAAGTTCAAGAAACACAACGAGTGCTACTTTCTTTTTAGAAGATTACTGTTTTCATTATCTATACAGATCTCCAGTAATTTTTAAATGTCAGAAAGTTAATATATGTATAGAATATTCATAATATTTTTATGTAAACTAATATTAGAACAATAATTGTTTTTTAATTATGCTGAATTTTTATGACTTAATAAATCTTGTAACTAAAAACTAATACAGTATTTTTATAATATCTATCTATCTATCTATCTATCTATCTATCTATCTATCTATCTATCTATCTATCTATCTGTCTGTCTGTCTGTCTGTCTGTCTGTCTGTCTGTCTGTCTGTCTGTCTATCTATCTATCTATTTATCTATCTATCTATCTATCTATCTATCTATCTATCTATCTATCTATCTATCTATCTATCTATCTATCTATCTATCTATCTATCTATCTATCTATCTATCTATCTATCTATCTATCTATCTATCTATCCATCCATCATCATCCATCATCCATCCATCATCCATCCATCCATTCATTTATCTATCTATCTATCTATCTATCTATCTATCTATCTATCTATCTATCTATCTATCTATCTATCTATCTATCTATCTATCTATCCACCTACCCACCATCCATCTATCTATCTATCTATCTATCTATCTATCTATCTATCTATCTATCTATCTATCTCTCTCTCTCTCTCTCTCTATCTATCTATCTATCTATCTATCTATCTATCTATCTATCTATCTATCTATCTCCATCCATCCATCCATCCATCTTTTCATCCACCCATCCATTCATCTATCTATCTATCTATCTATCTATCTATCTATCTATCTATCTATCTATCTATCTGTCTATCCATCCATCATCCATTCTTCCATCTATCTATCTATCTATCTATCTATCTATCTATCTATCTATCTATCTATCTGTCTGTCTGTCTGTCTGTCTGTCTGCTGTCTACCTGTCTGTCTGTCATAATTTTGCACATGTGTTTTAGTACATCTGGTGAAGACTAACTCACTTTGCCAAACATACTAGCATGTATATGCAAAATTATTAAATATATTAACAAATTGAAAATAAAAATATATATGTTTAATATATATAGTATTCAAATTTCTTTACTAAGTGCAAAGATCATATATAGTTAAAGTGAAAGGACTTTTCCCTTTAATATATGTACTCTACTGTCTTATAATAGCTCAATGATATCATACTGAGTACTGAGAATACTCTAAAACTCAAACACAAGATAGAGATTTTTGAAAAGATAAGAGCAGTCATTTTATCTTTAAACCTACATTCTAACTACATAGGCCAGTTTGAAGCATCTTAGCTTGAGCACTTCAGACTAGCCTATGTAATTAGAATGTAAGTTTAAAAGATAAGATAGTGACTCATCTTTTTAAATGACTCTATCTCAATGTTTGAGTTTGAGAGTATCCTCAGAATTCAACATGACATCAATGAGCTATTATAAGATCAGTACAGTTCATATATTAAAGGTGGAAATTCTTTCTCTTGAATTACATATGCATAGGCAAACAGACTTTTTAATAAATAGCCTACTATAGGAATAGGTCTTTCCAATAACCTTCATAGAGAAGCAATAAATGAAAAGACAATGCTCACTAGATTTTCTAAGCAGTCAATGTTGATGATTTGAGAAGTTTTTCATTATTATTTTACTTAGTAGCTA
This sequence comes from Epiperipatus broadwayi, assembly GCA_028023455.1. Taxonomy (NCBI): domain Eukaryota; kingdom Metazoa; phylum Onychophora; class Udeonychophora; order Euonychophora; family Peripatidae; genus Epiperipatus; species Epiperipatus broadwayi. The sequence goes on along the minus strand of JAQFVV010000036.1, from coordinate 6,366,656 downwards.
AGAATATCTAGACATTTTTGACCAATGTTGGAAAGTTAACTTGGTTGGATATAAATCATTATCTATTTTTTAAAAAAAACCTGTTTTTTGAATTTTTTTTACTCAGCCTAGATTTGAACCCCAAATTCATAGGCATGGCATATATCTTTTGTATCTCTACATTATGAAATCTTCTCTTTTTGTTGGTATACACAAGGGGACCCCCAAATAACAGAATTTTGTAATAAAAGTGCTCTGGTATAAACCAAGTTGCCATTTTTTGAAGTAGTAGTCTGGAAACATTTGCAAAGTGATTCATTTTAACACCTCTGTCACTCCCTTCCCCCAATTCTAAATCTTCAAAAAAAAAAATCAAAACATTTTTTTGTTAGAGAGATTTTTAAGAAATCATACAAAGTGAGATTGATCTAATATGGCTGCTAGATAGACTGTGTCATGCTGATGTTAATTAAAAAATGTTTTATACTCGAGGCTTTGAGGGATGACACTTTGTTGGAGTGAAGCTTGCTCTCTTTTCTTTGTTACAAACCAGGATGTTTAAGTGTTACTTTTTCATGTAAATGTTTCTGAATTTGCAGATAAAATGTTTGACCATTATAAAATAAATTTGAGGAAAAATGCCATTAGAAGATGATCAGCATTGTTTTGACTTTGGACTTTACTGGCAAGGTTTTTAGAGACATGGTAAATTTAAAATTTTAACTAAACCACTCATAAAATTGTGTTTTTATTAGATCAGTTTCTATAAATCTCTTTCAAACATTACAGTTTTTTTCCTTCCTGTTTTCTATAAATGAAAACAGAATTTTACATTGTTTGAATATTTTAGCCATTATAAAAAGTTGACGAATATATTAAATGCACTTATGTGTTACGTGGCACCACAATTTCACATGGCCATGTTATTTGGAAGATTGATACTGTTGTGTTTAGTTAGGCTTGCAGGTTCGTTTCCAAGCCAACAAATACAAAAAGAATAACTATTCAGCAGTTAATATGTACAATTTATTAATCCAAAAAATATACACATGTTAGTTGAACAAATGAATAAATGTAGTTGATACAGTTGAATGCTGAGATAGTTGAGCTGGGTATGGAACTCACTTCGAGCTAATGATTAGCCTGCCTCATGAGTTCTAGTAAGGTTTTTCCCACTATGTAGTTAGCTTGCTTTGAGTTGGCTCTAATTTGGATGTAGAAGTTTCCAGTCTGTAGTTGGACTTGCCTCACTGTGTGGACATCGCGATAATGACTAGATAAATACCATTGCTAATGGCAGAAAGTTTAATGGAGAGCATGTTCTGTTGTTCAGGTTAACAGAAGTAATTGCTCTCTGCCTTGCCTCCAAAAGGCTGACTATTTAAAGGCAGATTGCCTACCTTACTGGTAACATGCGGATTTGGTGCATGAACCTCAGTGAAGGATTTAATCCAATTGGATAGCAACTGGGTGCTAGCCAATCAGGTAAGGAATCTGGAATATTCCATTTCTGAAGGCAGGGTAAGATATAACAGATACAGATGGTTTTTTTCAAAGTGCATGTAACAACAGAAGTATACAGGTGCACAAACCAGAAAATGATTCCATTTATTTTTGGGTCCAGTAACTATTTAAACAATCATTCTCAAATATAATTATTTTTCTGAATTAAATAAAACTATTTAATAGTATGAATTTTTTTAATGATATTGTATTAATTATTTTAAGCCACCCTATATTATAATACTATTTTAAATATGATGTTTCAAATAAACATTTTAAAATTTAAAATAAGCATTTCCTAAAACATTATTATTCCACAAGTAAAAGTTTATTTATTTTTTTCTACATAAATAATTCAAGTTATATGCTAAAGTTATGAAATAAATTTTAGACTGCAGTTATTTTGGCATAATAATATTGTTTTTATTTTTTTAAAATTTTGCCTAGAAATTAATTATGGTAGTAAAATATTCAATAAAGTATGAATAATATTGAATTTTAAAAATCTTACACATTTTCACTTTTCAGCAAAACAACTTTTATTATTGTTTACAGTTTCGACTGTACCATGCAGTCTTCATCAGATCTTATTCTATTCTTTCAACTTTCTCTATTCTCTATCTTACTCTAGTATGAATAATTAATGAAATATAACATAAACAAAATAATATTAAAATAACTTTTAATATACTGTGTATATTAATAACAATATATAGATTTGGCACAATATACTCTTGTCAGTAATAAAATGCCTTATTTATTTAACTTTACAAAGTTTGTGCTTAAAAAAAACTCACATGAGAAATTGCATGCATCTGAGAGATATAAGAAAAATAAATTTCTATAAATTTTCTTTCATTATATTTATATAATAAAATACATGATTTTTTATTTATTTTCAATTATATAAATTAATAGATAAAAAATATAAAATTGTTAAGATTATGATAAAAAATTTGCAGATTATTAATTGATTCAAATTAAAAAAATTATCATCAATCCTATTGTGCTTCTTGATCCCTGATCATTAAGCCACTTTTAAATAATTTGAAACCAATATTGGAGCAAGCACACATCTTTGTTTAATACTGGTTTTCATTTTAAATGCCTCAGATTTTCAGTTTGTAGCAGTAACACTTCCTCTCATTTTATCATATAGAAGCTGTATAATAAAAATAAATTTTGATGAATAACCAGCTAATTTCAAACAATGTCACATACCTATCTTATTAACTGAATCTAATGTCTTGGGTAAATTCTGCCACATTTCTTGAAATAGCACCATAAATTATATCTAAAGACTTCTTTATTCTCTAAAACCGCATGAAGTCTCTGAAAAACATTCATATATTATTGCAAGCAACCTAGTCAGCAAAATCCTTGAAAGTATATTTTCTTGAGTGGAAAATAATGATATTTCATAATATTTTTTGCAATTTAATCATTTGCCTTACTTTTTAAAAATCGAACAATAGAAGTATCATTAAGATCAGGTGGTACATCTTCATAAGTCCACAACTTTCTAAAAAAATTCCAATTCTTTTAAAGTTAATATATCACTACCTGACTTTAAAACGTCTCCTGGTATTTCATCAGAATCCATAGAACTTTCCCATTTTTGAAATTACAAAGAGTTAATTTGACTTCACTAACTTCAATATTTTTATCCAAATCTAAATGATTTGATAAAATGAATATGTCATTAAAAGTTGTCACTTCAATTCTTATATCATTATTCAAACAGTGGTCAAAATATTCCTTCTGCAAGATCAAAATATTGACATCAAATAAGAGAGCATCAATGCTGGATTATTAAAGTTATGATAGCATTTTTTAGGTCCATATGTTGCATTTATTTGAGTTCTGCACATTTGTATAGAATGTGGATATTTTTGTGAAACATCGGTGAAATTAATGAATTATAAAATATAGTTTTATTTTATATCTAAGATAGCTCAATATCAAATAATACATAGAGACTACTTACCCTCATAGCTAAAATATGGTTTTAAAATATATTAATTCAGACATTTATAAATTAGGTATAAAAATTTTTTTTGGTTAAATTAAAATTACATTGAAAAAAACAACACAATGCATTTTTATTATACAGTATATAAATCTGAAATGAGTATAATGTATATATGTTTTTTTGTAGTACGTATTTCTTAAATCTTTAGTCTAGCATATTATTAATAACAATCGTTAATGCCTTTATCTAACATGTATGAAATCGAATGTCTAAGTGCAAGAAAATTGACACTTAAGGCTCAAATTACAATAATTTAATATATATGTGTGCACGAGTTTTATATGTACATATAGTTAGTGTATATCTATATCGTTTCGGCTTTGAGAAAAAAATTGTTTGACTGACTTATATAAGGCATTTAAATCAATTATTGATTTGCTGTTTTACTTTGTGAAAATATAATTGGTTTAGATTCATGATGTTTAGTTGTGATCTAACAACTCTGAAAAAGTCTGAAAATATAAACTAATAGACTGGATTTTTTTTTTTTTTTTGCCTTGTTTTCTTTAATGTATGAAAAAAGCCATCCTGAATTTTGTAAAAATTGAGAAAGTATAAAAAATAATGTATAGTAACTTTTGATTTTATGTTAGCACACACACACACACACACACATATATATATATAGTTGTATACATATTACAGAACACATAAATTCTTTAGCAAGTAATTCCCGATAGTATATTAGTATTTTTCAGAGTTAAAAAAATAATAGTAAGAATCTACAAAAATAAAAGGACATGTTTTTTTGTAAAATTCTGCTGTACCTTCATTTGGATGCTTCCATGTCCATTTTCTTTTTAATTCATAACATAAAGTTTTTTTTTCCTGCAAACTCAACAAATCTATGTCCTCTCTCATTTCTATTACCCTAACCAAATTTATCTACAGCATTTTCATCTTTCATTTTTTTTTATTAATTCTAACATTAAAGACAACTTTAAAATGTTGTTTATTCTGAGTGAAAACCTTCTGTATATCTATATAAAAATCTTCTACTACTTCAGCACTATGAGAGCTTGTATGGGCATAAATCTAAATTATCTGTATTTGGTATCTGCTATTAAGTTGAATAATTAATGTTACCACTCTGGCTGATATATCATCCAATTCTGTTCTTCCATTTTTTATTTATAATGAATCCTATTGCATTTGTACTTCCAATATTTGGCCTTTGTAGTAGAGTACATGTTCACTCTAAATCAATTGTCTCTTCACCTTTTTTTAACTTCACAAAGTCCAATAATGTTTCATTTAATATGAGGTAATTCTTCTTCCAATTCTTGCAATCTTCCTTCACTTGAAAATGATCTGCATTTGTAAGCACCTAAATAAAAAGTCATCATCAAATGGCAGCCTGGGTCTGTAATCAGGGGATTCTTAGCATTCTCCACCTTTGGTCATCAACTACCACCTTGGCTGGTGACTTTACAACTTTCTACTAGAAAAAAATTCCTTTCTCACACACATTCATTCTGCTTTATCAGGAAACTGAGAAGAAAGACCATGGTGTTTCTTGATATTAATCTCAGTGTCAAAAAGCCAATAAACTCACTACACTGGGTAATGTGTGTTGGTTAGAAGCTCATCAATGTTTGTATACTATATAAATAATCACAGGATAATAATAGCTGCAATGACAAGAACGTATGGAGTGGACATGAGGAATTTGTCCTGCTCAGTTCCTTTAAGGTTTCCAAGAGGAATATATATATCTATATTGAAAAGAATGCTTTCATGAGTGAAAGATGTTTTATAAAGCATGTTTTTGGGATAATCATGTTTAATAGAATAAAAAATTTATTACCAACATTTCGATAACACTTATCATCAATTGGGTGAAAAAATATACAGTAATAATTACATGGATATAATCTATAAAATTGTTTCATGTAATTGTTATATCACATCATTGCTGAATACTCTAAAATTAGCAGTATTTAAATTTTTATTGTTTTGCCATGTTTATTAATGCAGTTTTTATTTTTAAAAATTTCTATAGCTTTTCTAAATACTCTTTGATAATGGTTACTGTATATGGATATGATATTGGTATTTGAGAAGTTTATGCCAATGGCCAATATCCAAAACATTGAGAACAAGTACTGAAGATGTTGAGAATTTTTTTACTATGTTAAGTGTTCATCTCTTCTAACAATTTTTTCCCCATATGTCATAGCATTGGCCGGGAGGCGAACCCGCAACAACCATCTGCAACCAACTGCTTGCTTGCAAGATAGCTGCGCTGACCTATCGGTTTATGTGCCACATGGGATTTCATAGACTCATTGGGCTAGATTATATCCTTAGGTTTTGAATAGAATATTGTTAATTTTTTGTTTAGTATATTAGTACCTTTCCAATTTTATCGGTGATTCCTTTTACATAAGGAATGCATATTCTATTAGATTTTTTTTATTTCTCTTTTTTTTTGTAGGCTTTTTTACGGCCCAGTTGAGGATAATTGTTATCTTATCGAAACGTTCCTATAATTTTATTTTATTCTATTAAACACAATTAATCCTGAAAACATCATTCATAACGTACATATAATCTACCTGAGAGATGTCACCAATTGTAAAACACACATATATATAATCAGATAAATGAATAATAAAGAACATATATATATAGTCTTCAGAGAAGTGCTGAACATGACCCTAAGCAGAGTTAAAACTAGGGCTGATTATTTTAGTTTCCAGAGATTTTGTTGCTGTTTAGGTTTTTATTTACTTTTATATTATATAATGACATCATAGCAGCAAGTTTTTTTTTTTTTTAAGTGTCATAGCATCGGCCGGGACGCGAACCCGCAACCCGGGCAACTGCCTGCAAATGCAAGACAGTCGCGCTGACCTCTCGACCACCAATGCAAGACATCATAGCAGCAAGTTGTATTGATTTTCTCTTATATATGAAACATAAACCATTATTTAAAATTAAAAAAAAAAGAATCATGAATTAAAAAAGATATTAGTTTTTAATTATTTTTCCCATCAAATTTGAAAACTTTCCCATCCATCAACTATTAAAATCAATAATTATTATATTTTTTGTAATGTGTAAAAATAATAATAATTATAAAGTGTTATTTCTAGGTATTAAGTGTCTAGTGAAATAAATACACTATAATCATTTAACATTAAAAAAACCATTTTTAATACTTTCGTTGCTGCAGTATAATCTTATCAAGTCACGTAAATTTTAATTTATGAATTTCAACTTATTAATGCAAAATGGCATAGTGTATACGAATGTAGTTAGCATTTTAAGTTAAATATATTATTGTTAAATAGATTTTAATTAAAAGTATTTTATTACATATAAAATAATTAAAGTATAATTATATTTATACAAGGATTATTGTTATGTAAAGTGAAATATATTTATATTATAGTTGAAGAAAGATACTTGGTTTTGTTTTACTAATTGCATATAATTATCACTAATTTACTTCAAATAGTCATAATTTGTTCATCGCTATATGAATAGGCATTTGATTTATTGAGAAAAAAATAATTAACTCTTATTACAGATGGCAATAGAATAGAATAAAATGAACTTTGCTAAAATGGATAATTATAGAGAGAGGATGAAGTTGAATAGTAAATTGTTGGAGGATATTAATAAAAGTGGAAAAGATGGGGGTAAAAATTTTTGGAATTACATTAAAAGAAGAAATGTAGGGGAGAGAGAGATAGTATTAATGGATGATGAGGAAATAGAGTGTAGCTCTAGAGAAGAGTTAGAGAGAATCTTAAAGAAATATGTAATGGATATAAAAAAGATGTTAGATGTGAAGGACTTAGTGATAGAAAACAAAGCATTTAGTAATGGGAGTATTAGGTTCACAAAAAATGAACTGAATGAGGCAGGGAAGTGATTGAAAATTAGACAGGTGAGAGGTTTAGATGGATGGGCAGCAGAGATGGGAATGAATTTAGGGCATAGAGCAAAAGCAAAGTTATTAGCATGTTTTAATAAGATGGCACAGAAGAGAGTTTTTCCAGGTAGTTGGAGTAATACAAGAATAAGATTATTATTTAAAGTAAAAGGTAAGGATTATAAAAAGTTAAATAATTATAGACCGATAGCGGTAACATCAGTTTTATATAAGGTTTTCTCATATATGGTGATTGGAAGAGTTGCAAAATAGATGGAAGAGAATAATGTAGTGGGGGAAATGCAAGGAGGTTTTAGGTCAGATAGGTGTATAGGAGATAGTTTATTTGTGTTACACAACCTATGGATATGAATAAAAATTCAGATAGATCATTACATATGAGTTTTATAGATATAGAGGTTAGTTTAGCAAATTTGGGAATAGATGAAGCTTTAGTAAATATTATTAAGAAATTATATGAAAATAAGGTTCTCATCTGATCCTTCGTGTCAGCCACGGGTGGCGCGATTTCTAGCTAAATTTCTAGAAATATGCCATTTCCACAGCTGCACCCAAGCCTTTAAGCATTTTTTCTAAAATAAATCCTAGAAAGATTGTTAACTCAGAGTTAAGTCTTGTTTCTATGCTAAAAGGTAGACTGTTAACTCAGAGTTAAGTCTTCTTTCTACAATAAAATCTAGCAAGAGTGTTAACTCGGCTTAGTGGCTAACAGTGTGGCTTTTTCCGATGCTAAAAGCAGAGGAAAATGCTGTAATTGTTTGTGTCATGCACTATATCATAATGCTGTGTTATGTATTTGATGTAACAATATCGTACGAGGGTGTGTTAATTTGATCGTGTCAAAAGTATTTAAATTTTCATCGGGGCCTTTTTTTTAAAGACGAATCAATGTACTGTTACCTTTTAACAATTTAAACAGTGTCGTGATTGTTCCTTGTAAAGCTATAAGCCTCCTAAATTCTCAATTAGGGTGGGGTAGTGAAAAAATTTTTAAACGATCACGCTTTGAGTCACGTTTTAGCAAGAAATTTTCCGAGACCAAGAAGATAGGTAATTCAAACAACAGAAAAACTTGAAAAGATGGGAATTGCCAGACACAGAAGTCAGCGCTGGAATATTTCTACAACAAAAAAAAATCATCCTGCTGCTGAAAGAAAAGATTGGATTGTGTGGCAATTATATGCAGATTTGAGGCCCAAAAACATCTTTTTACTTTCATTTGTAAGTCTCGTTGTGGCCGATGACGGAAATGTTCACTTCGTAAAGGCAAGCTTGTTTGAGGGATTCCAAATGGCTTTTGTCAAATGTCAAAAATAAAAGAAGTAACTTTAATTTTTATTTAAATGTACATCCCTTCTTCTCCCGATAATTGTTGTCATCAGCAATCAAATATAAAATAAAAGAAGTAACTCAAATTTTTATTTAAACATAGCCCCAAGAAACCCTCTTCTCCCAATAATTGTTGTCATCGGCAATCAAATGATCAAATAAAAGGAATGTCATTAATTATTCTTTAATCATATAGAAAAAAAACCCTCCCACTAATTGTCACCAGCAATTAAATGTAAACCAATCAAAGTAAGACTGGAAATTATTAGTTAAACATAACCCAAATTACTATTTGAACATACACCAAAAAGACCTGCTCTTGTCAATCAAAATTAAAGAAACAACAACTATTATTGTCCCATTGTCAAACCGAATATTATTTGGGAAAATGCAAATAATTTATAAACGAAAAAAAAAAAAGTCAAATCGGTTTTCAATCAAATGGTAACCGATAAAAGTCACTTAAATTTTGATTTAAACATACACACAAACACACACAAAAAAAATGCAAAACCCTTTCTCCCAATAATTGTTGTCGGCAATCAAATGTAAAAAATAAAAGTAACGTACAATTATTCTTTAATCATACACAAAAACACCCCTCCCACTAATTGTTGTCAGCAATCAAATGTAAAGCACTAAAAGTAAGGTAAATTGATTATTTTTTAAACGTAACCCAAATTACTATTTGAACATACACCAAAAAAAGACCCGCTCTTGTCAATAAAAATGAAATAAACAACAACTATTATTGTCCCATTGTCAGAAATATTAGGTTTTGGGCAAAACAAAATCATAATTTATAAACGGAAAAAAAAAAAAGAAAGTCAAATCGGTTGTAAATCAAATATAACCGATAAAAGTAACTTCAATTTTGATTTAAACGTACACAAAAAAAAAACAACCCCTTTCTCCCAATAATTGTTGTCGGCAATCAAATGTAAAATAAATAAAAGGAAGGTAAATTAGTATTTAATCCTCACCCAAAAACACCCACCCCTCTCAGTAATTATTGTCAGCAATCAAATGTACACCACCACTAAAAGTAATGTAAACTACTATTCTTTAAACAGTTACAGCCCTTCTCCCAATAATTGTTATCTACAATCGTACTATAATGAACGGAACAATTAACACTTGGATATATCTATCAGATATGTCAACAATCAGCTGGTTTGATCACAATGTATGACCAACTTACATAAAGTATTTATGTGATGATACACCTATATATCAAGCCCCAAAAACAACCTATGTTTGAACCCCACCTTGAAAAGTATTTTATGAGAGGGAGTAGAGAAAAATAGAAAGCAATTTGTGTAGTTGACTGTAGAAAACAGTAAAATAAGGTTTCATTACCCTTCTTATATTTGTTGAAAAAAAACCCCGTCAAACTTCAAATGCAAACCTTGTGTAAGTGTTAAAATTTTCATTACATATTAAAATTCTAACCCTGTAAGGAGAGGGGGTTGTAAAGGGTAGCTTACAATGCACACATTCCTAAAAAGATCAAGCATATTTATTGAACCCAATTCATTTGGAATTTATATTAATAGTGGGAAGATTATTATTTGTTATTATTATTACCTATATATATATATATAATACACAATAAATTATTATATTTATAAAATAAAATACGATCAATATTTTAGAAAGTACTATTGTATATATATATAAAACTATTTGATTAAATAAACTGTAATGTATATATATAATTTAAAATTGAATATTAATTAATAGGTAAATGAATGTGGGATGACTTGAAGTTAATTAGGTGGGTACATATGTGTGAAAATAAAACTGATTTTATTATTTTATTATTATTTTTATTTATAATAAATCTAAATGTATTTAAACAATAGGCAGTTAAAGATTTGAGCGTTCCTGGAAATCTACGCATGTGAAAATGTATAAAAACAAAAGACAGTTTACAAATCGTTCTTATTATTATAAAAACTGTAACAAAAGACAGCAATTAAAACTAAAAATTTAGAACGCTAAAATGGAGTTTTTATTTTTTCTTTTAGTTAAATTATAAACATTTTAAAAGTCAAATACTGTAACTAAAAGTTTATCAAATCCAAAGGACAGAAAGTGAAAAGAAGTAAGAATAACTGATTAATTCTTAAATAATTAAATCGTGTTTAAAAAGTTGTTGGAGTAAATTTGAATTTTTAAAATCTTTTCAAAAACAATAACGAGAATTAAATTTGCTAAAAATTGGAGAAGAAAGAAAAATGAAATAATTTTCTTAATATATATATAGAAGTGCTTCAATATTATTAATAAAAAAATATATGATTATAAATAATTATTAAAATGTACTTTAATATGAAAATGGGCTAGAGCAAAACATGCTATTATGTGTCATGGTATTTTCCTGCAAGCTGCATTATATCTACCTACTTACCTACCTACCTACCTACCTACCTACCTACTTACCTACCTACCTACCCACCTACCTACCTACCCACCTACCCACCCACCCACCTACCCACCTATCCACCTACCCACCTACCCACCTACCCACCTACCTACCTATCTACCTACCTACCTACCTACCTTCCTACCTACCTACTTTATTGTAAACACACAAGAAGATGCCTTCAGTCCAAAGTAAACAAGGATTGGAATACATTATGGTGAATCAAATGAGGATCAAGATGTTTACCATTAAACACAACTACAGGAGACACCATTGTACCTATCTATCCTTGCTAATGAGAATGATTTACTAAGTGAAACTGCTTTGAAGAACAACTTGCCTAACTATCAACTACTACTACTACTTCTATTATGATGATTTTTAGGAACTTTGTTCCAATTACAATTTTTAATCAAAGAATCAATATTGTAAATTTTTGTTTATTTATTATTATTTTTTTTTTTTATTAATACTATCTGTTGTATTTTCACACTCTGATACTGAAGCCTCATTTTTCAGAATTAGCAAAGAAGAAGGGATTATTCATTTTGGTATTTCTTTTTATATTTTCATTATAAATAAAATTTAAGTAATATCACCTGCTTCACATAAGGTCATCCACATAAATATTGAGGTAAGATTCTCTAAATTTATATATAGATTAAATTACAACACATACAGAATACATATTATATGTTTTATTTTGTGATTAACCATGTACGTATATTTTCCAGTATGTTTGACTAATCAACTGGGATCTGTCTCTATCATATATATAAATTGGGGAAACTTGTTAAATAGATTAACATTTGTAACTATATAATTTAGCTAGCCAGCATCTCAATTATATTAAATAACTAAAGTTGATTTTTCTATATAATTATGATTTGCAGAGAATGAGTGACATGTGTGGATTTCTACTATGGGGTATAAGGGTTGGATCTAGAGGATAATTAATTAGTAAGATGGTAGAGGTTCATTTGTGACACATATACATATGATGATTATTATATATTTTTTATTTTATTATTTTTATTTTTTTTATCATTACTATTGTCATTATACTTAATATTTATTATTGTTAATAAATGTTTGAGAGTTTATATTATTCCGGTCTCTGGTTTATTGAGTTGTCCTGACATTCCACGGTTTATAAATAATTATACATGCACACACATCTATTTTTCTTATTATATAAAAGTTTAAAAATAAAACAAATATTATAAATGCTAGTTGTAACTTATATATAGGTGCAGGTGTTGTTGTGTATATCTGTTCATACCTGATAATGGAGTTAAAAGCAATATTCTCTCTGGGTTTGAATATTAGGGCATAACGGAATTAAAAAGGGGGAAAGTGTTTGAACTAACCTAAATTGCATTTAATATTATTAAATAGGGATAGAGTTAGTCAATCAAAGGGTATGCAATCATTGGTTAAGCATTTCATCGGGTTCTCATTAGGACTCTATCAGATAATACACAGTCTGAACATAGTTGGATGCAACTTTTTTTCCCTTCTAAGCCTGGTAGGTCTCTGCAGATTGTTTCGCTAGGGGTAATAAATTAGAGCATATTAACTTATCCCTACACCATATTGATACATCTTCGTAGTAGTACAGTTTGCAAGTTAGTTGTCCATCCATTACATTTGGTGTTAGCAATGTTTGGGATTAGTGGTCATCGTTCCATCTGTTATATCTGGCAGCAGCAACGTTTGGGGCTTGATATATAGGTGTATCATCACATAAATACTTTATGTAAGTTGGTCATACATTGTGATCGAACCAGCTGATTGTTGACATATCTTATAGATATAACCAAGTGTTAATTGTTCCGTCTGTTATAGCACCCACAAAAGAACACCCCTTCTCCCAATAATTAGTATTGGCAATCAAATGTAAACCGATCAAAGTAAGACCGCAACTTATTATTTAAACGCAACCCAAATTACTATTTGAACCTACACCGAAAAACACCCACCCTTTTGTCAATAAAAAATTAAACAAACAACAACTATTATTGTCCCATTGTCAAAAATATTTATTTGTAGAACCAAAACCATAATTTATAAATGAAAAGGAGTCAAATCGGTTGTCAATCAAATGTAAACCGATAAAAGTAACGGTTTTAATTTTTATTTAAACATACACACACACACATGAAAAAAAAAACACTTCTCCCAATAATTGTTGTCGGCAATCAAATGTAAACCTATAAAAGTAACATAAATTATTATTTATTCATACACAAAAACACTTTTCCCACTAATTGTTGTTGGCAATCAAATGGAAACTTATCAAAATAACGTCAATTATTATTTAAAGATCCATAAAAAAAAAACCCATTCTCTCTTGAATTTTGTCAATCCAATTTTACAAAAACAGTAATAATATTTAAAAAAGAAACACAAATTACTATTTGAACACACACCGAAAAAGATCCTCTTGTCAATAAAAATTAAAAAAAAAAAAACTATTATTATCCATCGTCAAAAATATTATTTGGGAAAAATAATTCAGAAATGAAAGAAAGTAAACTTTGTAAACAAACAAACAAAAAAAAAAGTCAATATTAATTGAGAATCGCTAGCCTGGGAACTTTATATTAATGTGTTTTTGGTTAGAAATTGCGCCACCCGCGGCTGACACGAAGGATTAGATGAGAACCAAAAATAATTACTATACTTATCAATTAGGATATATAGAATCAGTTAAAGCTAAAAATTGGGTGGGATTAAGGCAAGGATGCCCCATGCCACCTATTTTGTTCTTTGTTGTATTTGAGTGAAATGGAGAAAGCAATAGAAAGACTAGGAAGAGGGATAGAGATACTATTAATGAGTGGCAAGGGAGTATATATTTTGTCAGGTCTTTTTTTTGCAGATGATATTTTTGTGTGTGCAGAAAGAAGAGAAGATATGGAAATTATGCTGAGGACATGTGCAAGGGTTGTAAAGAAATGGGGATTAAATTTAGTGAAGAAAAATCAAATATAATGATGATTAATAATGGGGAAAGAGAAAATGTAGAATTTTTATTGGGGGATATAAAGTTAAGTGTGGTGGATAGGTATAGTTATTTGGGAATCATCTTAAGTAATCAGGAAAATTGCGTGGTGGAATGGGAGAAAAAATTGGTAAATAAAGCAAAGAAAAGAAAGGCTTTAATAAAGAAATCAACAGTGTTTTCATATAATAAATATGATGTAGCTAGAATTATATGGAAGGGAGTTGTAGTAGCAGGGTTAGCATATGGTAATGATGTGTTATGTGTTAGTAAAAGGGTATTAGATTACTTAGAGAAAGTACAAAGGGAAGTAGGAAGACATGCATTAGATGCAGAGTATGGACAGCAAAGGAGGCAATTCAAAGAGAAATGGGATGATCAAGTTTTTATATGAGAGATGCAAAAAGTAAAATGAAAATGTTTGGTAGATTGCAGTTTATGAAAAATAAAAGAATAGCCAAAATAGTATTTAATTAAGTTATGAGTAGAGGGCAGGCAACAAGATGGATGAGAAAGGTAATGCGGTATGCAAAGGATTTGGATAAAAAATTTATATCAGTATACTTGTATAAAAGGTGGGATGATTGTGTTAGGAGAATTGTTGAGTGTTATAGTGGTAACGAATGGGATAAAAGAATAGATGCATTAATAAAGAATAGGGAGTTGGAGAGATGGAGAACTAGTATGGAGAGTAAAAAGAGTTTAAATATATATAGAAGTCATTTGAAATAAAAACGAGTGTTACCTAGTAATGAATATTAAAACTGAAAACAAAATTAAAGTTAGTATTTTTATAATAGCATTACAGATATAATAGTTGAAAACAAAATTAATGAGTGTGGGTTTTAAAACTGTTAAAAGAGCTTTGAAAAAGCAGAGTTCTATCCTTCATCTTCTTGGTTTTTAATTCTCAATATGTTGATTGGGATATTCTTATAAACAAAAAAATAATCTGCAGATGATCTTAATGTTTTGAATGTCCTTAAACTTAATAATCAGAAAAATTAAGTACTTTATAAGTTGTTGATGAAAAATATTCTGTTACTTTTGGACTGAATACTTAATATTATGAGTATGAGTATCATTTTAAATATATGAGTGAATGTTTAAGTAGAAAAATGAGCTTGGATATTGAGATGCTACACAAACATTGTAGCTGCATTAAAAAATTAAGATAGGAAATTCATCACTGTAATATTTACTTCAATTAAAGTTAATCTATACAGAGTTGTTATTTTTCTAAAATTATCATATAGAATTCAGACATAGATTTTTTTTTACCGATATAGTATAAGACATTAAAAGCATTTCACTAAAAATCTTTTTGAAATAACTTAAAAAGACTGGTAAATATGTTTGTCACTTAGTAGATGTGATGAAATTTATATTACACTAATAAAGGCATATCTTTATAATTAGGCTATAGAGCAAATAAAGAATTATCAGATTATATGTTGTTTAACTAGGAAGAGGCAGACCCCAGTTAGATAATGAAGACCTTAACGTACTTAATCTAAAAAGTTTAATATCATTTGAATTTATTAAAAAAATATGACTGAGAATAAAGTACAATAAGGAACTATAATTATGCCAATGTAATAATACTTCCAAAGCAAAAAAATTACTAGTCAAAAAGATTGAAAGACAGTTTTCAAATATTAAATGATCATACCTAAAGAATCAGTATATGATACATGTGTATGTACATAATTCAAGGATTACTTAGTGCTATCATTTAAAAACTCATCTTTATTTTCTGTTTTTTCTTACACTTTTCAGAAGTTAAAATAACCACACTAGTTTACAGTAACAATATATATATTTTAATAAAAAAATTTCTGTATGTATATGTTTTTATATAAGACATTTATTTATGGTATAATTTAAGAAAAGTGTCAGTTCCATAGAGGTGCTGCAAATTGAAAGCAATACATACTAATAGTATTTGTATGAAGTACTATAAAACAAAAGTGAATCCATGTTTATGTTATGTATGAAATCACAATTTTCCAAATACCCTCATAATTAAATTAGTTTTTCTTAAAAAGAATTATAGATAATATTTTTTAAAAAATTTGCAAGTTTTCTATGCATTGTTTTATAAAATAATACCAAGCTAGAAAGAAATATTGCAACCTGAAAACATATCATCTAGTTATAATAAATTGCACTACTTCTAAATGGTGTTTTGTTTAAATTTACATCATAGTGGAATAACATTTATTAATAAAATAGATGGAGTAAATCATACTTAAATATTAAAATTGATATATATATATAAGTGTGTCTGTATATATATGTATATAGAGATTTGTAAAAACGTTTGTTATTAAAATTAGCCTTATATCAGCCGTC
The DNA here is from genome assembly GCA_028023455.1 of Epiperipatus broadwayi. Classification (NCBI taxonomy): domain Eukaryota; kingdom Metazoa; phylum Onychophora; class Udeonychophora; order Euonychophora; family Peripatidae; genus Epiperipatus; species Epiperipatus broadwayi. The sequence continues at coordinate 6,350,119 of JAQFVV010000036.1, read as the reverse complement.
TTTCAAGTATGTGTAGAAATATCCTATCAAAAATCTGAAATTTTTCTCATTTTCAGCTTTCTTTCAAACATCCTTGAATAAAGCTCTACTTTCCGGATGATGGTCTTTTGGTTCCAGCCATGTTACTATTAACAAACTACAAATGTATACATAGACATATCTAAAATATACGGTCACATTTTTTATCTACTACAATGTCAGTTCGATATCTAAGCAAATACTCGAACGATATTTATTTTTATTATATATTGATTCTTGTATAAAATACTTGTTATATGGGTTGTTTAAAATATTTAATCCCTGTAATTTTTCTCTTTAGGGATTAAGGAAGTTGTTGAAAATTAAATGAAAAATATATTTTTAGTTTTGTATTTGTCTTGTTATAAAATTTTAAGATAAGGAAAAAAAAAAACTAATTATAGATTTTATCTTAAAAAGTGGTCAGAATTTAAAAATACAATAATGATATTGAATCTTTTTTTAATATGCATTTGTTTTCGTTTTTTGGAAAATTCAATGAATAAACAAATTTTTATAATTTTTTGAGGTTTCTTTATATATTTTTTTTTCAAGGTAAAATGAAAATAGAAATTGCAAATAAACCCACGTACTATATAAAATCATTAAATTACATTTAACAAATTTATTTAAGCAAATATCTCATTGGCTGTCATATAAGCATTTTTAAGGCGCATCTGACAAAGGTTTCAGCCTTTCACGTTATTATTATATAATTTGCTTGTGCTTAATAAATTAATATATTTACATTTGTTACTATCAATTCATTGGATTTGAAAATTACTTCATAGTAAATCGAAAGATTTCACGTTGTTTATTTATATATAATATTTAGTGAATTAAATGTGAAGGTGTTTAAAGCTTCATCCTCTTAGGTCAAAATGCTTGAGGCTGGCTTATTTATATATAAATTTAAGTAGAGAGGAAGGTGGAACCATCTCTTTCTTGTAAAATCTCTGCCTTGTATTTTGACTTGATAGTTTCCTGTGCAGTCATTATTACATCTGACTGGCTGTCATATAAGCATTTTTTTCTCATGTGTCATAGCATCAGCCAGGAAGTGAACCCGCTAACCCAGGACAACTGCTTGTAAAGCAGCTGTCACTGACCTCTTGATCACCAATGCTTGACAAATATATAAGCATTTTAAGGTGCATCTGACAAGGTTTCAGCCTTTCGTGTTATTATTAAGCAAAGTTAAAACTTTAAGATCTACTTTTAATTGCAGATACATACATCTAATATTTCAAGTTATTGAAAGATGATTTGTTAAATATCTTAGTCTGATTAATAAAAACTACTGTATATCCATCCATCATTTCATAAATGATTTGCATGCATATAATGTCCTTTGTGATTTGGTGCAGGGATTGGATGTCAGATTTTTATGCATATGGTCCTAAGATTGATTCCAATCCTGGAACTTCAGATGATTAAACATTTTAGAAATGTCAAGACAGCAAGCTTCTCTGATCCATTTCCTGTTGTTACTTTCAATGTTCAAACTTCTTATGAACTCTTCAGACATAAAATTATTTGATTACCTTTTTTGGATATATTCTTAGACATAGTTACAATTACTTCTGCAAATATGAATGCAACATAGTATTTAAAGCTGAATGAATAAAACAAGTATAAGTCACTTTAGTCAAGACAGCCAATGCTTCTAGTCTTGATTGGCATGCAGTTATATGGTAGTATATACTGTAACATGGTAAAAATGATGATACTTGGAAAATGATTAATCTAATCTAAATAAAACATAGCTCAATCATTGGTCACCATTTTGTAATAGAATATTGATTATAATATGGGATGAGAATATAAAAATTGTAGTATGTTTCAGGATTGAAACATCATTCATATCAATATAAATCTAACCTAAATGTGCAATGCCATTTTATAATGTCATAAAATTGATTTGGCATTTTGTAATAATTGCCACTTGTACATGATCATCACTGGCTAACATCAGGTAACAGTAATAATGGATTTTCTACCTCTCTACATTTGTTCAGTCAACATTTGCCATAAAATAAAAGAAATTGACCTATAGGATTTTTAGACAACCACTTATTATTGACACTATATGGAAATAAAAGAACATGTAGAAATGCCCTTATGATTAAATATTATTTAGAACAGAGCAAAACATGCATCAGTAAATAGTAACTCTGTTATAACCTGTGTAAAATTATCTAGTTCAGTTACTGATTACACTAGGCAATAACAATATTTCTAATACATAATTATTTACATTGCCCACTATGCTAAAATATTAATGACAATCTTTATTAAAACCTCATTTATTCAGATAGTATTTAAAACAAAAACAAGCAAACAAGGTCATTACCTCAGTTATTACCAAATCTATTCATGATCCCAAAATACATTACAATAAGTAATGGAATCATATGTCATTGTCCTAAATGATGTCATGTGTCTAAGATATCTATTTGATTGATAATTGAATAAAACTACATTCAAACCAATAAATAACTAAGTTCTGACATACTCTACTAATGTAATATTGTTTATAGTAATATAAACCTATGCTAAAATTTAATAATATTCCATTTAAATAACCTAGTTCCTAAATAATTATAAGAAAATTTTGAGAATGTTTTATAAACCTACTCAATATTTATAATGTTTAAATAAAATAAACCCTTACTCAATTTTATATCTAATTTAATAAAATGTTAAACATAATATTAATATTTCATTCACACTTTACATTATCTCGATATGCAATTATTGCTTAAGTTATGCATTAACATGAGACACTTATTAATAAATCTGTTAGATAATCTTACATTTTGCAATACCCAATCACATCATATATAAAATATATCAGGCTTCTATTGGATATTTACTAAATTACAAACACTGATATTAGTCTACTTAAATATCCAGTCAATCAATTATAAAAATGGATTTTATAAGAATTAAACTATATAAAATGATTATTGGCAGTTGTCTAAGCCAATGATAGATATTAAGATATACTAGTTCATAAAATGTATAATCCCCACTTCAAAGAAGTTTTGATAAATCATTCTGACTAATGACAGAACAAAATCTATTAAGATTTATTATAACAGGACAAGATAAGCAAATTAATAATCAACCCTGAACTAATGAAATTATTTCAACCAGTATTGTTGACTTAGATAAGTAAACAAATATTTAAATAGAGTAACAAATATAAAATTTATATCTAATCACACTTAATAATAATGTATAAGATTATATATATAACTCTATTTCATTTACCAAAATTGATTTGATCTTGGATTACCTTGCACATTCAAAAGAAATAATTAAACAGTTTCACCAGACTTTAATCTACTCTAAATTTATTGGTTAATGATTAAAATTTTATAATAATAATAATAATAAAAATAAATTGTATATAAAAGAACAATAACAAACAATATCTGTAATAGCCTAAAATCATAGCATTGAAAAGTACAATACTATGTTTTTTTAATATATAAATAATTGATGGTCTATTACTGTATCAGAATCAGTAATGAATAAGAATAAAATATGTATATATGAAGGTCAAAGGTGCATTGCATGATAGTAACACTATATATAAAATTGAAGGAGAGATTTTAAATATCTCCTGAGACTTTAAATAGAATATACAATGAAAAAAAAATTGATCTCTATTTATTCTTTAATGTAATTTCTAAATAATTAAACTAACATAAAACCCATTGTATTTAAGGCCTTCCCTTTCTGAATATCTTCCAGTTAAATCTTGAACATAAAAAAAAATTAAATATTTGAAAACATCGAGTCATATTAACCTATATCATCAGATAATAGTTTAAAATAATAAGAACAAAAATGAATCTCTCTGACTCTTCATATATGTGAATCCTGTAATAACCCATATATATCACTTAACTCCATGTTTTAAAGTAAAATATGAACAAAAATGTACACATCTTTTTTTCCTTTTTTTTTTTTCAAACAAAAAATGTGTATACATAGGTATCATACCACAAATGAACAATCTCATTTCTCCTTTTTATCCACTAGTTCATTGTAGCTCCTTGTCCTTTGTTTCTGATCCTAACGTGTTGAGTTTTTCCTTTAAGTAGAAAAGACAAGCACAAATGATACTATCACAGATTTGAATTCAATTACTTTTGCATTTAAATTCTGATATTTTCTTTTAAGCATATAAATGTATCCACGCTTTTAAAACAACAAGTATTTAGTCAATGCAAAGTTACATATCACTGGTGTTATTTTCCTTTTTCATTGGTAATAATGTATAAAGAGAATTATTTTCATTGACAAAATTCAGTTATATCCAAATGAATAATAAATGCTAGATTTTTATTTCAAAATTAAGAAAGTGAAATTTTAATTGCTTAATATCACACATAAGTTGAGTTAATCAGTCTTATCAAATTCATTGATCTGAAATATGATATCAATATACACACCATTGGGTTTGTATTCATTACAAATGAATAGATGAATTCTATATTTTAATGAGGGAATATCTTTTTATAGCTGACTTGCAATACAACACATTTTAATGAGGGAGGGTTCATATTTTGCCATATTCCCTGGAATTTCATCAACAAAATGCACCAATTGAATGGGCAGATGATTGGGTTTATTCTCCCATGATTTGAAAAATTAATCACTTAAAAAAATATAAAATTTTAACATGTTTTTAAAGACAAATATAAATGTATCCATTCTAGACAACAATAAAATTACAAGAACTCAAGTTGTAGCATTTTGTTTTATTTGTAACATGCCCTTGCTGACATTATTGTTGTCAGGACAATTGTTGAATATCACTCAAATTTCACTCAATGGTATAAGAATATTGTTTAAGAAAATTTGCCTCCAATTAATAAGTGAAATGAAGATTTTGAAATAATTGGATACAGTGAAAATAAAATCCTGTTTTACATGTTCAATATTATTTTTCAGTTTTAACCAAAAATAAAGAATTCATATTACATTTTCAATTCTTTTTAATAAATATATTTTTTACATGTTTTTAATAATATTTTCCAATAAACTTATTTATAAACAAACATATATGAAACATAAAACAATTAATTTTATAATAGGTAAGTTACTATGGGGAATGTAGTATCAGAAATTTAAATGTGTAATAATTAGTAATAATATTAATTTTATTCAGGTGATCTTTTTATGATTCACTTAATTATTTTCCAGAATCTATTTATTTATTCACTTATTTATATTTTTCCTGAAATTGACAACAACAGATTTATGATTTGATGCTAATATTATTAGTAAATAAGAATGTTGTTTGAATAGTATAGTTGTCATAGTTATCTGATTAACATTTATATTTCAAGACCTCCATTATCCATAGATTAACTGAAATGAAATTAAACAAGATTAACAAACTTTTTTATTTTTTTATTTTTAAATACTATGACATACAGCACTAATCTGGAAACTTACAATACCTAGTAAGTAAAATAAAAATAAATATTTGGTTTAAATGGGTATTTTTTATCAGAAGGTAATTAGTTCAAACCAATAATGCAAAAGTTTTTAAAGACATCAATTTTAATATGGAGATGACTTTCAAGAATGCAGGGATTTATAATGTGTAAGTTTCCAGAGAGCCTGAAAGTGTAATGCTGAGATTGCACAGCTGGCTTCTATAAAGAAAACATTTTCTTGATTAAATTGGAAATAGTGACAAACTAGCTTTCTAAAATGTACAATACAAAAAATATATATTCAGGTGCAAAGATTCTTAAAATAGTCACAACTTTCTGTTGATGAAGATGATTATTAGAAATGGGACACCTTGCACATTTTCATGCATGTAAAGAAATGCAAAGGTGATTCTAACAGTACATTTCCACTCAAAAAAATAAATAAATAACCAACGTATTACTTGGAAAATAGTTTGTTAATTGTTTTTTTTATTCAAGAATGTAGCAACATTGTCATGAAAACACATTTTCATTCAAAATTTCACTGGTTTTAAAAAATATATCTTATCTTTCCATGAATTATAAAGACATCTCCCTTAATATCTGATTTCAATTCCTACTAAATTATGTGACCCAGGGAGTAATTTTAAATTTACAATTAGAAATGAACATTGCCTTATGTAGTTTAATGCAGAATCAGAGTGCCAGCTCTTAGAATGGAAAGTTCCTAGGATTGATTTCAATTCTTTTATTTCTGGTAATTAGACTCTCTATAAACTCTTAAAAATGATATCATTTAATTATTTAATTTTTATTTACATAAACATTTGATCAAATGTTAGTATGCTCTATTGTTTCACTGAATTGATACTAAAAATATTTGAAAATATCAATAGAGGTGGGTATTGACCTTCATTGCAATTAAAAGGTTGCCTTGACAACAATTAGATTGAATTTGTCAGTATAATTTGGTATTATTTAGGTATGCATTTCTTTTGTGTGTGCATATATATTAAGAATGTATATAATCAAAATATTTTGGAATCATCTCTACAGTATTCAATATACCAATATAAAAAAATAATAACAATTATAGCCATCTTATGGCAGTGTACACCATCCTGAGTACCATTGAACAATTAACTTCGCAAGTCAAATGTTCCTCTTATGTATAAACTAGATGGGATTTAGAACATTGATTTAGAACATTTTTGTTTAGAAATATTATTTTATGTAAGTTTTGGAGGGATAAATTATCCAATATTGAAATATATGTTAATGATTTGTTGAAGGTAGGATACAATAGGAAAGATATTTTATTTACATTATAAATATTTTAACAAAGAGATGGAGGCGAAAAAATATTGAATAAAAAATATGGATTTCATTATCATATAAAAGTAATAGTGTATGGAGTATGCTTGCATCATTAGTTTCTGCATATTTTAACTTTATACTTAAAGTTGGACCAAGTACAGACAGATTAATTAGTAATAGAAAGGATGTTGTTGATAAATTGAATAAATGTAATAATATTTATAAGGTGGTGTGTTATTGCATTACAGTTAAATTGGTGAGACAGAATGTAAATTGGAAAAAAGAATTCACGAGTATGAACTTTTATATATTAAGTTGCATTATTCTGTGCATTGATTTAAATCTGTATTTGCTGACCATTCACAAGTTCTTTATTCACATGGGAATGTTAGTGTTGTGTGACTTTAATGAGATTATGTTTATATGTAACATATAAGTGTATTAATGCTCAAAGCTATATGGGTTTGTAAGAAATCATTAAAAGCCAGCACTTAGACAATCCCAATAACAATAACAATCAGCAATTTCAAACTGTTGACAAGGCAACCTCCTTTTAACATATTTATTGCCTAAGTGTTGGCTGGCTTTTAATGATATATATCTATATAAGGGACTTGAAGTTCTGTATAACTACATTAAGTTTTTTTTTCATATGTCATAGCATCGGCCGGGAAGTGAACCCACAACCGTCTCACCAACTACTTGCTTGCAAGGCAGCTGTGATGACCTCTCGGCTAACAATGCTTGACAACTACATTAAGTTTAGTTTAGACAATGTACATATATTTAAATATTATATATAATACTTATAAAGTAATAAAATATTATTACAGTTCCTAAATAAAAGACAAAAATTGCATGTACCATATCTAGAAAAATAACTTCAGATTCATGGTGATTTAAATACAAGAACCCAATAAACTTGATTGGAATGATTGTTAAGTTAGCTGAAAAATGTCAAGAGGTGATATGGAAGAATTGATGGGTAACCATTAAGAGTTACCAGATAAGATATCAGAACGTGAAGCAATAAAAGAGTATCGTCATCAAGCACCATATGTAAAAAAAAGTTGAAAGTACAATCTACACATATCATTGTGAGAAATGTGATCATAGCTACTTTTCATACTCTTTATGAGGTTATAGAAGTGTATATTCCTGTTGAATCTCAGTTTTTACAATTACAGTAATTATACCACCATCTTATTTTTCTCTACCTTTGCCTCATAATTGCTATAGTGTCTGTGATATAAAAGACCTTTTACCTATTTTAGATGAAAAAAGTTTAGGTGATATCTCAATCATATATTTTACCCTTCTTATCTCAAATTTAATTGATTTGAAAGAGATTTCACATCATTAATATTAAGTGAAGCATTAGATTAAATTAAATTTTTATTATCAATAAAAATGTTCAGATAAAATAATTGTTTTAAATTAATGTCTACCATAAAACATCTGTTTTTCCAATCAAAGTCAAAAAGCTTTAGCTTCATTAATATTGAATGATGTATGTTCATTATACAGTCATGTATTGCATGAACTTTCCTTTTTTATTATTATTATTATTATTATTATTATTATTATTATTATTATTATTATTATTATTATTATTATTATTATTGTTGTTGTTGTTGTTGTTGTTATTATTATTATTATTTAATTGAGAAAGTACGCAATCATTTTGACGGTAATTTAATTTATTTACAGTGCTTTAATGAGGAAATCAAATCTAATATTAAAGAAATTAAATTATTTTGTAATAAAACTATTTCTCTGAAATGAAAAAACAATGCTTTAATTAAAAATTATTCTAATCAAAGTGATTTTATTTAAAATACTGATAATCTGTTAAATATCAATGGAAATGAAAATATGTTGCTGATTTTTTATTTTTTAGTAGTATACCACAGGTGAAAGCTTTTATTAGTGATTTAACCTTTGACCCTATATCTGATTTTTCCTTTTGCTCAAATGTTTCAGATATTCAGTTACCACGCTTGAATGATTTATATATGTTCAATTTTTTGGCTTACATTTTCAAAGATAGTACATTTATTTTTATATTCTTATTTTTTCTTTGAATGTTGGACTATTTTCTGAGTGTGTTTAAATATCGGTGTTGTTACACTCGTTTATAAAAGGATCAGTCAAGGTTGTGTTTTTGTTTGTAATTCGGCCGAATCATTATAAATTGTACACTTTATAAATGCGCTAGATTAATTGAAATGCTATTACGCCGCATCAAAATTCTTCATAACTTATTTTTAAATACTTATGTTCAAGTGCGAGTAAGCACAATATAACTTATTTGTAATATGAGGCTAATCTCCATTTAATACAATTCAAATGTATATATATTTTTATTTCTATTTGTTCGTTATTAAATATAATTTTAGAACTAAACATCTGATTATTGCTCATTCTTTAGTTAATTGATTTAGTTAAATTTTAAATGTCATGATTTGTGAAATGATGTAAGATCTCACTAAAGTTAAGCATAAGTGCTTGTCTGTTTTAAAATGTATATACGCATTTATCTTGATTTTCCCCTGAGTCTCTTTGTTTCCACGCTGTGCGATGTCGGTCAGTGGTAAATTAAATATTCTAGTATCATCGGATTTGCTGCTCATAAGTAATTGAACCTGGAATCTAGGCATACAGGGCAGAGTTCATAATTGTTCATGACATATGTATCTCGCACATGACTGGACTCGAGGTACTTTTGCCTAGATGCTAGATCTTGTTATGTGGACAGACAATTTCGACCGGTACAAAGCAAACATATTATTTTTATATTTAAAACATGGTCATTACTTCATCATGACCTGCAGTCTTTTCATTCTATATGATTATAAAGAGCTGTTTTGATTTCATTATCTAGAGGTAAATGTCTAATGCAAATGAATGGCCAGGATGTGTGTATATATATATATCACTTTAAGATCATTGCAAGTCACCTGTGAAAAATTTATGTTTTAAAACAACCATATTTACAACCTAAATTTCCAAGCATTAAAAAATTTAATGAAAGAACCAATGAGTATAAATTAACATTTTATTTCGATTAATAGGATTATGAAAAAAAATTGATTTCATAAATGAACTGTCTGTGCATGTATATATATTGATGTTGTAAATAATGCTTATTCTAAAACTATTGTAAACATAGTACAGACATTGCATGAATAATCTTCCATACTAATTAATTTAAACTTTAGAAAATTTACATATCATATATTTGAAAGTCTTTAAAGTTAATACATACTAATGAGGACAGATTTATATACAATAACACTAGTATAAGAAAACCCAGTAGAGATATATAATGTGGTCCTCTTCATCATATCATCATCTCATAATGTTATAAATAAGTGATATGAAGTGAAGTGTGTGTACATCACTGTAGTCATTGAGTTTGGCTGTTCAAAAGCTATAATAGCAATGGTGGTAAATAAAGTGTACAATCATTGTATATAACAGTTGTACATATTGAATGTGCAAAAGCATAAATAATGGACTATAAAGATTACAAAGTTATTTTTAAGAATAACTAATTCTTTATTTTCAATTATTAATAAATGTTTCTTTGACAAGTGAATAAACTTGTTTGTTAAGGTTAATTTGTTGTAGTATTTATTTTAATAAACTTATTGATACTATCCTGCTGGTATTGTTAAGGATACCTTCAGGACACAACAATAAGTATCTCATAGCTAATTAACACTTTGGATCATCCAAATATAGATCTAGAATATGATCAAGTTCTGAAGAACATTTATCAATATTTAATAGCAATGATTATATTATATAATAATATCATAAAACTTACTCGATAAAGGTTTTACCAGGTTGATTCCACCTTTCTAAAACATTAAACAGCAAATTTATCAGAAAGTATTTTGTTGGGTTAAAAGAGAAAATTAATAAAATTAAAATAAATGGAGGGTTGAAAGCATAAAGATTTTGCAGTTGATGTGATTGTATCAATAAACAATACTGCTGATTTCAGGAAACAAGAACTATCCGATAAAATCAAAAAAGGTACCCTCAATTTCCAGAAAATGTTATAAAACATTTGCTGAGTCCTTCAAATTAAGATTCAATACACCACCTTCAACGAACAGACTAATAAATAATACCAAAGATCAAATACCCTCTGATCAAGTAGCACGAACAGTGCACAAAATTGCATGTCCAAGCAATGGATGTAAAGCAGAATATTATAAAGACACCTGTGCCAACATCACTACCAGAACTTCTCAGCATAACTACTTCTATAGGAGAGCACTAAACAACATTGAAAGTAAATCTATATTCTTCTCACACCAAAGATTCATGGGCCATATATTCGAACCCACAGTAGCAAAGGCACTGTGCACAGAATGCAATGATACTAAACACAAAATAAAAGAAATGTGCTTCATTGCAAATGATGACAATGCAATAAACTGGAAAGAACCATGCTTTTCCATCTCTAGAAAGTGGACTATGTGAAGACATTGAATAAATTTGAATACATTACTATCCTGTCATTTAAAATAACAACTCAAGCTGACACTCCCAAGAAAGGTTATGGGAACAAAAGCATCCTGAAGATACTCAGCCTGATAATTCTCATGGTATTAAGCTTCACTTGTTTGCATGCAAGTTGTAACTTACTGCTCGAAGGTGAAGTAGAAACAAGGATTTTATTTTAATACTTAAAATGATTAAAATTATGTTCAATGGCATTTTTTAAAAAAAAAAATAAAAAAAAATATTGATAGAATAGAGAAATTTAACAGCAAATATATTTTATCACATATGGAAACATAATGAAAAAATTTAATTGGAAAATTAAACTTTGACAGAAGACTTTTAATAAAATAACTTAAAAGAAAATAAGTCTACATATATTTGAAAAGAGTTTAATATATTAATCTGAAACTTAGTCACTTAATAAATGAATATGCCTTCATAATGAAATGTGAAGAGAATGTAATTTGAGAATGACTAGATGAGATCAAAAGGAATGTACATAGTGAGGGAAATTGAGTAGATATCACTGAAAGAAATTAACAAATTAAAATGGAAATGTGCTGGAGATATTTTTAAAATATAAGACAACAGATGGCAACTGAAATCTTAAACTGGATTCCAAGATCTTGTGAAATACCTAAAAGGAGACCACATGTAAGATGTATGGGTGAAGTAAAATAGTTAATTATCAAAATGTAGAGAAACTGAATCAAAAAAAGATACTAAATCTAAAAAACATTCACTATCAAATGCACTGATAATGATTAAAAATAATAATTATTATATTTAGATTCATACATATACTATCTATTTTAATACCATAAATGTGTCACATATCATACATATATCACAATGAAAACTAATAGTTTAGATCTAGTGTCTGACACTACTCTAGTGCCTCTGAGAAGTGCCAAAGCACAAAACCATGGTCAGAGGTGGTGGCGGTGGTGGGGGGGGGGGTCCTGACAGATATTTTAAATGCTTTCTCTGGCTAAGCATTTTTCACAAAGCTTGTTGAGCAATTGGCAATGCTCATTGTTTATATCTTACAAGCTTAAGAGAATTGGGTCATGTGATCTATGACTCTTATTTTGACTATTAACTGAAAGGAGACCCTTTGATTCCTCTTGGAGGCCTTAAAGAAACCGAGCAGGGCAAATTCCTAATGTCCACACCATACGTTCTTGTCATTGCAGCTGTTATTACTATGTGATTATTCATATAGTATATGAACATAGATTGGCTGCTCACCAACATGCATTATCCAGCATGGTGAGTTTATTGGCTTTTTATCTCCAAGTTTAAGAATATTTTTTCAATGTATACAATCATGACAGACAAAAATAAATCATGGCCCTTATTCCCAGGAGGCTGTAAAGTCACCAACCAAGGCAGTGGTTGGTTGGTGGCCGAAGGTGGAGGGTGCTAAGACTCCCCTGATTGTGGACTCAGGCTGCCATTTGATGATGACTTTTTATTTAGATACTTACAACTGCAGATCACTTTCAAGTGAAGGAAGATTGCAAGAGTTAGAAGAAGAACTATCTTATATTAAATGGGACATTATTGGACTTTGTGAAGTTAGAAGAAAAGGTGAAGAAACAATTGATTTAAAAAGTGGACATGTACTTTACTATAAAGGCACAAATATTGGAAATACAAGTGGAGTAGGATTCATTATGAATAAAAAATGGAAGAATAAGATTGTGGAGATTGATGGTGTATCGGATAGGGTAGCAAGATTAGTTTTACAACTTAATAGCAGATACCAAATGCAGATAATTCAGGTTTATGCCCCAACAAATTCTCATAGTGATGAAGTAGTAGAAGATTTTTATATGGATGTACAAAAGGCTTTTGATCAGATTAAACAACATTTTAAATTTTTTATAGGAGACTTTAATGCTAGAGTTGGTAAACAAATGAAAGACAAAAATGCTTTAGGTAATGTTGGTTATGGTAATAGAAATGAGAGAGGAAATAGATTTGTGGAGTTTGCAGAAAAAGAAAAACTTTATATTATGAATTCTTTTTTTGAGAAAAATTTTAAAAGGAAATGGACATGGAAGCATCCAAATGAAGGTATGGCAGAATTGGATTATATTTTGACTAACCGAAAATACATATTTCAAGATTGTAATGTTCTTAATAAATTTAACACAGGAAGTGATCATCAATTAGTAAGATGTAAGATACATGTTAATGCAAAACTAGAGAGACAAAAATTATTAAGAAAAACAATATTTACAGTTGATATTCCTAATCTTCAGAAACATTCTAATGAATTTAAATTAGAACTTACAAATTGGTTTCAAATATTAGTAGATTTTGAACATGATTCATATTTGAATGAAATTAATATGAAAATAACTGATACACTTTTAAAACTGTAACAAAGATAGCTGGTAGAAAAAAGCAGTAACTGACCAATAAAATTTCTACTGAGACTAGAGAATTTATGAAGAAAAGAAGGAATATGAAGATATACAAAAATGATGCATTAAAAAGGATTGAATATCTCTAATTTTGTAAACTGGTGCGGAAAAGAGTTGAAAATGATATAAGAAAGTATAATTGTGAACTAGCAAGGAAAGCTGTAGAAGAGAATAAAAGTCTAAAGAGTATAAAACAACATTTTGGTATTGGTAGGAAATTTAAATCTGCAATAAGAAAATAGATGGCATTATTATTAAAAAGAGAGATGACATCATGAAATGTGTAGAAGACTTCTTATCAAGAATTATATAGTAATAAAGAACAAGTACCTCCTATACCTATTATATCTTCTGAATTGCCCAGAATTTTGAATGAGAAAGTGAGACATTCAATTAAATTTATGAAGAAAGGGAAGGCTGCAGGTAATGATGGAATTATAATTGATATATTAAAAGAAGCAGGTGAAGAAATAGAATTTTTTTTTAGCAAAGTTGTATTCCAAATGTCTAAATGATAAAGATGTACCAGATGATTGGAAGAATGCATTATTAATATTAATATTTAAAAAAGGTGATAAAGAAGATATTAGAAATTACAGACCTATCAGTCTTTTATCAGTTTTATACAATATTTTTACTAAGATAATTACAATTCGTCTACAGAAAACACTGGATTTTCACGAATCAAGAGAACAAGCTGGATTTAAAAGTCGTTTTAGTACAGTAGATCATATCCAGGTATTGAGAGAAGTTATAGAAAGGACAAAGGAATATAAATTGCCATTATGCTTAGGATTTGTAGATTATGAAAAGGCATTTGATTCTTTCTTCAGTGATTAAAGCATTGGATCATCAAGGTATAGACCCAGGATATTGTCATATTTTAAAGAATATTTATAAAAATGCAACAGCAACAATTAGATTACATAATGATAGTAGGAAAGTCAACATTGAGAAGAGTATAAGACAGGGTGACTCCATATCTCCAAAACTTTTTACAGCAGTGCTGCAAGAAATATTTAGTGGATTAAAATGGGAAGCTAAAGGGGTGAAAGTAAATGGAGATTATTTAAGTCATTTAGATTTTGCAGAGGATGTAGTTGTTTTTGCAAATAATGCTATAGAGTTACAGGAAATGTTGCAGGAGTTATCAGATCAAAGCAGGAAAGTAGGACTAAAGATAAATGTTAAAAAGACTAGAGTAATGTTTAATAGATTTTTTCAAAATATGAAAATAAAGATTGATTATGATGAATTAAAAAAAGTTAACAGTTACAAATACCTTGGTCAGATTATTAATACAGATGGAAACGTAGTGGATGAAATTAATCATAGAATTAAACTTGGTTGGAGTGCTTTTGGTAGAAATAACTTGATACTAAAAGGAAATATGCCTATGTGTTTGAAAAGGAAGGTTTGTAGTAAATGTGTTTTGCCAGTTATTACTTATGGATCTGAGACTTGGACATTTAATAGAAGGACAATACAGAGACTTCAAACCACTCAAAGAAGTATGGAGAGATGCATGTTGGGAGTAACAAGAAGAGATCGAAAACGAAATGTATGAGTAGAAGAACAAACAGGTGTTACTGATCTTGAAAAAATTAAAAGACTGAAGTGGAGTTGGGCTGGACATATTGCTAGAAGAGATAATAATAGATGGACAATTGAAATTTTAAACTGGATTCCAAGAGATTGTAAAAGACCCAGAAAGAGACCACATGTGAGATGGATGGATGAAATAAGCAAGTGTGCAGGGGTGATGTGGAGAAGAGAAGCTAAAGATCAGAAAAGATGGATTGAACTTGGAAAGACTTTTATCCTGCAGTGGGTTGATGATGATGATGATGATGATGACTATATAGTTTCATCAAAACTATCTGAAGTTTTATCGAAATTAATCCTTTTTCTTAGTTAATCAGTAAAGAAAAACAAATCATCAAAATTATAGTTTATTTTAATTAATTCACACACATACTACAATAAAATCTAAATAACAAAATTTAGTCGAGTAAAATATAAATTAAACAATAGTAATATTTTAGGATTTACTTTATTCTGTAAAAATTATTAGTATTTTAAAAATTTAGTGATTGCATAACAATTACAAAGCAAGATTTTTCTTCTAGCCCAACCAAACCTGTTCAATGCTGAATTCAAAATAGTACTCCAAAATAAACTAAGTCATATAAGAATGCATGATTCAAATCTTAATTTAATAAATATATATGTCAATAATATATATATATTTTTCTATAAAATTACTAACACAAGTCAGAAATATATAGAAGAATCTATATCATTTGTCAACTAAAGATTCAAATAATTATTTCTAAAAACGTTAATAATATTTTTTCAAACTAAGATCTCAATTTTGTTATAAAATCCTTCATCCATTTTATACTTAATTATAAGCTTTTTTACAGTTTATAAATATGCAAGTTGATATGGATATTCCTCAATACATTATATTTATTGAAAAAAATAAAAAAAAATAAAAAAAAAAAATTTCTTAGTGGAAGGGTATTTGGTTAAAAAACAACAACTTTGGATTTAAAAATATAACCCTACTAAAAAAAACTTTAATGCAATATAACGTAATAATAAAATAAAGACCAAAATACAAGAATGAGATAATCCACAGCATACATTTACTTAATGCTAATGGAATTAGGACAAATTCATAAAGTGAATTACAAATCTATAAAATTTATTCAATGGTTTGAAAAAAGTAATTCTTAAAATGCAAAGAAAAAATATATAATTTATAGATAATCAAAGAAAAGCTGAAATGAATCACATCATAAATAGACTAGTTAAGTCATCAAGCAAAAAGCCACAAAATTATTTCTTTAAATTAAAATAGAAATCTTGAGTAAGGAATTTTCTTAATTCAAGCAGGCTTTAGACAAAGAATTTAGCAAACATACCATTTTTTAAATACAAATATAGTATATAGACTTAAGCTAGATAAAATTAGAGGGAATTTGAACCTAGACTTTCAATCACCCTTCAGTCATCCACTCCATCTTATACAACCAACATATATGATCACACATACGTGAAAAAGATAAATAATCTCCAATATACAAATTTCATGCTGAACAAGAACTCATCACTTTGTCTAGATCATCATCTCCCATATCGGATATATATGCACACATATATAATCAGTGCTTGGTTTATATTAAGATAGAAAATATTCAAACTTTAATGGACAATCTTCAATCGTATTCACTCTCTAACTCTTCAGCCTTCTATATCATTGAAAATCTGATGATGGCATGTTCAAACCCCTTGTTTGCCAATTTTATTGTCATATCCAGGTTGATCATGTAACACAGAACCAGAATGACATGCCCAATATGGGGGTATGACAATAAAATTGGAAAACAAGAGCTTTGAACATGGCATTATCAGATTTTTAATGATATGAAAGACTGAAGAGTTGGAGAGTAGAGAAGTTTGAAGCTTGCCCATTAAAGTTTAAAGATTTGCTATCTTAATATAAGCCAAGCACTGATTATATATATATATATATATATATAGGTGTGGTGGGGAGATGATGATCCAAACCAACAGATGAGTGCTAGTTCAGCAGGAAATACATATATTGTTAAATTATTATTTTTTCACATGTATGTGATCATGTGTGCTGATTATATACAATAGAGAAGATAACTGAAGGGAGCTTGTAAGTCTGGGTTCCAATCCTTTCTAATTACAGACAGAGTAGTGAGAAGTAAAATTCTTAACTGGATAAATTAAATAAAAGTATTAAACATCATGTGATCACTATCTCATACTAGCACATAATTGCTCTTGTTGGCACAAGATGGCATTACTGTATGGAGAGTTTTGCTTTGTTAAATAAAACTATATTCTCTACTTGCCATTTTGTAGTTTCAATATTTTGCAACTTCCCCCAAAACGAATCATATGATCATCATCATTACCATTATCAATCACTCATAAACGAATATGATCATTCTAACTCCAGACGAAAAATAAAGCAAAGATAGTGAGAAAAAAATAAAACACTAGAGATGAATTTAAAATGGTTACATATTTCAATCTTTTCACATGGTCCAATTATTTGATATTTTGCACCAATATCTTAATATCTGAAGTAAAATCTACTTTTTGAAGTATTCCAACACCAAGCCTAATTTCATATCTTGGCTTATCCTATTCTCATCCGCATCTATCTAATGAAAGCAATAATATTGCCCTTTTGAGGTCTATCTATGAGATAATTTTAATAACTTATATGAAGTATATCTCTCTCGTAAAAATCATGCTCAAAATCACTAAAATATTTTGGAGAGGAAGTCTATTGCCCACTAACAACAAAGGTGTGGTTGTTATTAATATTATTTGTAAATAATAATTAGAAACTTTTAACTATGAACGTTGTAATGTATTATATAATTCCGTGTTCCAAATCTTGCATTAAAAGAAAAAGTAATGTCTTTTATATTGTAAAAGTAATCGTCACAGTAAATGTCTTAAACACTGTATTTTTTCTTATTTTAGTAACATAACAACTATCAAATATATAACTTTATCATTACTATAAATTGTTTTTTTGTGAGTTTTTAATATAATACGTATGCGTAAATACATATATACAACTTTTCCCCTTCTGAGAAAATTATATTAAATTACAAATTTTTTCCAAGTAATTGAAAGTACATCTTTTTATAAACATAAAACTCAATCACAATAAGCATTATTAGGCTTGAAGTTAATTTTCTGATGAAATAGTTATTGATCATGTGACCTTTTTTTCCCGATCCTGTAAGCACTTTCAAAAGCATTAAACATCAAGAAATTTTATCTCAGTTGGTTAATCTTAAATAAACATCCATTGAAAAAATTTTCTAATTCCCGAATGTATTTTAAGATGAAGTAAAAATCAAAATATTAAAAGTTTATTTTACAAGTTTATATAATAATATGAGCAACTGTTAGATTTTCTCTAAAGATATTTTTAAATTAATTAAACCTTTTTTATTACAGAAAGTTATAACTATTTTTTTTTTTTTACCTTCACTTTCTTACTTTTCGGAAACCTGCACAATGCAGACAAAATTCTTTCAAATATTAATCATCTCAAAAAAGATAAAACTTAAAACACGCACACACAAATCTATATTTTAAGTAAAAAGTGAAATATTTTTTTTTACTTAAACATTGTGGGTATAAATATATATTATCAAGAACCATTATCTTCATCTTACCCTATAGCTACTTACGGTAAGCTTAAGTGATCAATGGACGCTATGTGATATGATCAATTTTATGCATTATAAAACTATAAGGAATTTATTAAAGCATATGATATAATTCTAAATACCGTGGTGGCAGACAATGGGCTACTGATGAAGATAACATTGTATCGCTTGATCATAGTCTCATCTAGCTATCTCTATCTCCTTTAAATAAAAAAAGTAGCATCATATTTCTCTATATAAACAGTCCTTTTTGTCGTTCTTTTCATTATATATGTATGCTGTGATATTTTCCATGATTAAAAGCTGAATTTACATCATGCTTTATAGAACATTATTTAAAAATCCTCAATTAAAAAAATTTGTGTTCGTAAGCAGTAAATTGAAATTGAGTTGTTGAGGATTCTAAACTGACTCTCATATATACGTCTTTTAATTCTCTTAAAAATACCCAGTCAGTATTATAATAAAGTACCATCATTTTTCTCAGAACTAAGATGTCCTTGAGAGATATTTGGAGTTTTTTTCTAAAATAATACTAAATTATTAAAAAGAAAATTATAATGTCCCTTAACTAATTAATTTTAAAAATATATTGTCATTATTACATGAGAAAAGAAGATTTTAAGTAAGCTGTTTCTGTAATGCAGGTTTAATCATTAACCAAAAAATAAATAGAATCATTATAAAGATATTATTTATTTTCTATGTTTATGATATTAACTAAAATTGTGATAATAAACATTCTAAAATAAATATACTGCAGGGCCCACAATCCAGCAAACATTTTACATTATCACAACAATCCTCAACATGCACTAGGCTTGAGAAAGTTGAAAAAGATTCAATTGAAATATAAGCTGGTCACTTCTGTGGAAAATTGTTTTACATCTGTGAATCAGTCTTTATAATAAATTGCAAGAAATTGATCCATTTTGCTCTGGAAATGAGAAATTTTCTCCTTTGAGAATGTCTACATTATATTTTCCAAAACTTATTATTTATGTATATTTAAAAAAATTGTAAAATATAACTCTCCTATTCTTTGCTTCAATAACTATTTAATTCTTGCTAATGTCACATATTTTAAAAGTAGTAGGTTAAAACAAAATATATATATAAATTCTTAACCTTTATATAGTATAATTTATATCTTATTAAACAATATCACGTTTTTTGTTTTTTTTTAAAAGTAACTTTTTATTTATTTAAAAGAGAAACAAAGAAACTTATCCCATCAAAATAATATTGATTACAGCAAAACGGTTTTACTTTTTACTAGAAACTGAATAAAAGAAGAAAAAGCATTGTTATAAAATGTATACTAATTTTGAATAAATTTTTGTACAGTATATATGAACTCTTAATATAAATCATAAATATGTCAAGCATTGGTGGTCGATAGGTCAGCGACGGCCCCTTTACAAGCAGTTGTCCTGTGTTTGTGCGAGTTCGCTTCCCGGCTGATGCTATTACACATGAGAAAAAAAAATCATAAATATATATTTAGAAATTAGGTGAAAGATAAGAGTGACTGCTCTTGTCTTTTAAGATCGTTAATATTGTGTTTAGATTTGTAGAGTCTCTACTGTCGAATTTTAGGCGCATAGTCTTAAGGTTTTAGCCTTAATAAATATATATTACTTACGTAATGAATATGTGCTTTACAAATTATTAATTATAACTTTAAATTGTTTTAAAAGATTTCTAATTATAAGAACTTCATACTAACTCGTTGTAAATCAAGATTTTGCATATATTAGTTTTATAGAAATTGTGGACTTAATCAGTAAGTGGTTAATAGCTTCATGCTCTCAAATCAAAATGCTTTAGATTCGTCTATATATTTAGAAATTGGGTCGAAGATAAAAGTGGCCCCTCTTGTCTTCTTAAGTCATTAATCTTGGGTTTAGGTTTGTAGAGGACCATACTGTCGAATTTTAGATGCATAGTCTTAAGGTTATAGCCTTAATATATATTATAAATCATAATTATAATGCTATTAAAAAACAGCCTTTGTTATCACCAATAGCATATCATTTAGAATAGGGAAGGAGAAAGTAGACCTCATTAGATTGCCAATGGTTAGGTGTAATTGAACATTTTTTCATCCATGTTTTACCTACCCATCAAAAAGAGCTACATACCTATTTACTAATCATTATTGGATAGTTAGCTAAGTTTGCAATTTGCCAGGTACCTGAAAGAAAAATTCTAAGCCTTTTGGAAAGATTTACTCAGTTTGAATTTAAAACTGTGATTATGAGCATGCAAGTGGATACTCCACTTTAGCATCCTGAAACTCATATAACTACATTCTGTGTTAAATTAATATATAGTTAATCATCCCACATACTAGAAATGATTTCACAAATTATAAAGCTATCATCAAATTACATGCAATGATTTTTTGTCTAAATTGAAATTTTACTAAAAATAACTACAATATTTACATAATAAAATAAATCCAATAGTTATTTACAAGATATTTTCATATTTTTTAGTTTTCTGTCAAACATTATACTCAGATAAAATCATACAAACAGTCATAAATTCTGTATATTTTCATTTAATTTATCATAGTCACAGAAAGTACTTGGTTTTAACTAATACATTAATGACATAATTATAAATATTATTTTATGTTTTATAAGTTCAATGATTCATAAAATTAAATACAGAATCAGAAAATGTATAGATAAATGTATAAATTATGCAGAATAAACAATTAAATTAATCAACACTTAGATAATCCCAATATCAATAACAACCTCAATCTAGTGTCAAGTCAACTTTCTTTTACCAATATATGTATATTGTAATATAAAAGAGTGAAGTTTTTATAAGTAAAAGATGTAATGATAAACCTTGAGTTTATTAGTCTATGTGGTTGCTTGTTGTAATATTAAATCAAACCTGAATCAATATTTTCATGGATCAAATCTACAGTCATCTGGCTGAAACTGCAATAAAATTTTTGTACTAATATCCTGTGTCTACATATAGAAATGAACTTGAGATAAATGGTTATATACATGTGGGAATTGGATGTATATTTCAGATTGTCTGTGTATACATTTGTTTGCTTTCAATATTAGCACAATTCTAATATTCCAATTGGATTGCATCTATCACTGTCAAGTGTCCAATTAGTAGAAGTCAGTAAAAGTTATTATAAAGCAGTGACTCTTTGGGGAAAAAATCTTTCAATTTAATATATATGTGTGTGCGTGTGCATATCATCATCATTATCAACCATTATCAATCCACTGCAGAATGAAGGTCTCTCCAAGTTCAAACCATCTTCTCTGATCTTTAGCTTTTCTTCTCCACATCACTCCTGCACACTTTCTTATTTCATCCATCCATCTTACATGTGGTCTCTTTCTGGGTCTTTTGCAGTCTCTTGAAATCCAGTTTAAGATTTCAATTGTCCATCTATTATTATCTCTTCTAGCAATATGTCAAACCTAATTCCACTTCAGTCTTTTAATTTTTTCAATGAGATCAATAATACCTGTTTGTTCTCTTACCCATATATTGAGTTTTCAATCTCTTCTTGTTACTCCTAACATGCATCTCTCCATACTTCTTTGAGTGGTCTGAATGAACAACTTCTTTGAGTGGTTTGGGGGTGGGCATATGCATATAATAATTTAAAACTACTCTACAAGATTATATGTAACCAATCAAATTACTGATATAAGTTCCATAATATAATAAGCTATCAAAAAAAAAAAATATCAGATTGAGTTTCTCACTATATGTGGGAATATCCCCAGCAGAAATATTGATATATCTTTCAATTTAAATACTAAGGCCAACAGAACATCACATACCCTTTGACTACACATTATTTTTAAGTAGAATATATTTTTATGTTCCTATTCTTCTATCTAGCTTAAGTTTGAATAAATCACTATCTAGAACCTATCCTTAACTTAATTTCTAACTTATAGCTTTTGTTACTAAAAAGATTTAGATCTGGATTTAATTCTACTAGATTTTATAAATATAATGTACCAAAAAATGAACTATGTCTGATAGAAAAAGATATATTAGATCCAGATATTCAGGTGCACTATATTCTGATCTGGTGGTCAGAAGCCATATGCTAGAAATTCGGTCTATGAATATAGATAACACTGGATAAGATTTATTAAGCAATACCATATGCAGTCTATCTCTGCCAATTCTAATGCTCATGAACCAATAAACTATTTGATGAGTTTTCTCTCCATGGTTTATACAATGGTAGAAAAACAGAGACTGTTGTAAAAATTCAAACATCACAAATTTCAAATCCATCATTCCAATGATTAAACTTCAAGTAAACTCTTGAGTAATAAACAATTTAATTTATTTTTGTATTTTAATGTAAAATGCAAAAGAAATATATATTTGAACAGAAAAAAAATTAAACTTCGCAGAAAATTCCAATATGATTGTTATTTGGTTGCAAAATTTAAAATAAGTAATACTGTATTAAACAAAATCATTTTAAAAAAGGTAAACTATTCTGGAAAGTTTATAAATTTAATAAAATATTATTTCTAAGCATTGCTTTCGACTAGGTCAGTTATATTCCTAGAACTGCTATAAGTTTATATAAATAGAATTTATAAGTTAAAAATTTATACATACTATTTACATGACATGCAATGAATGAGTCTTTCTAGTTTATTACATTGATGTTATTTGCAATAAAACAGTCTATTTATATTTTATTTTTATATCTTAATCAGTGCAAATGACTTTAATATTAAGAGGATTGCAATTGTGGCCAAACTTCATTTTATGTTCTAAAAATATAGATTTAATATTAGGATCTGTTTTAACATGTTTATGTATACATTTTTGCTGTGCTAACCTTGTAGCACAGTTGGAACAAGAGTCACCGTAATAAATTGCATTATATGTCAGTTCATTACATTTAATTTTAAACACTATTTGCAGAGCTTGGTTTGTAGATAATTTATCTTTAGAATTATTCAAAATTTGATTAAGATTAATAGGGCTTCTAAAACTAATATTGAAATCACTGAGGACATTGTTTTCATCATTTTAGATATATGTGGTATAAAATAAAGGCTAATCTATGCATTAATATTGTTATTAATGTTCCTAATATTTAAAAATGAATAGAATTTTTTAAGTGTTATATCTAATATATTAATATTATACCCAGAATTGACTAAGTCTTTTATATAGTTTTTAACATTGTCTTTTCTGTCTGCTTTAAACTTACATAATTTATAGTTTCTATACAAAAAACATTTGAAGCCAGCCAATTTACATGAAATTGGAATATAAGAATGCAGGTAAATTACACCATGAATGTTGTTGGGTTTAATAATCATTTTTTAATTAATTTGTGAGTTTAAATGTTGAATATACATATCAAAAGCTTTATACTATTGGATGTAGCTTCATTTTCTATAGTCCAAACTAAAGAAGATAAATAAGATAACTCATTATTTATATCAATACTTATATTTTCATTTTCTATAGTCCAAACTAAAGAAGATAAATAAGATTAACTCATTCTTTTTATCAATAAATATCTTCATTTTTATATTCTTTACTATTATTTTTTTATTCAAATTAAGGAAAGAAATATTTTATTGAGTTGAAATCATTTTTAGTTTAAATAATGGAAGTTTATTCTGTGTGCCTACATATATTATAGAAGTTATATATATCTTTAATATTAAAGCTGATCTATAGCTTACATGAAGTTTGAGTTATTTTCATAAAAATCAAATCTTAAACATATTCTAAATCTTTGATGAAGATTTTGGCAGATCTTTGTATACTTTATTTAATCAGTTGAAAACAGCTTAAACTTTAGTATCAAATTCTATAAGATCTACTCATAGATAAGATCAACATACTCAACTATCTTACAGAAAGTAGAATATTATTTTAAAGCTTTTTTCTACCTTATAAAAAGGCATTTTTCCATCTCTTGAGAAACTATACAGTATGGCATGAGCGTAATGATTGCCACATTTCGAGCAGCTCCTTAATAAGTCATTTCAAAAATAATAATATAAATATTGGTTTTCACTACTTAGATTAAGAAATATCTTTCAAGGTACTTTTCATACTCTACTACAATAATTCTTCTCATGAATTTTAGTCATAAAAATTGTCTATTGGTGTCATCAATATCAAATGTCAATAATTGACAAATTATCATTCTTTTGACCTGTCTATCCTGAAGTCACCCTGTTTTGCAAAGTATTAAGTATACAATATTTGATGATTTGCACTGAATAGTTAATAATGGACTCTAAACGCACTTTTATATCATTTTCAAAAACCCAAGAACCAACATGCCCATCTAATGTATATATTTATATAAACAGTTTAATCTCTTAACTCAGCTTAATATGTGATTAAATTATATTATTTTTATTCACATACTTTCAGTAATTACTTGTCTAGAATATCTTTAATTCAAATTGGAATTCAGCATTTTCAAAATAATGCCAAACTCGTTTTATTTAAAAATTTGAAAAACACACTATTAAATGGCCAAACTTTATGTTGGATCATAATACTACTTTCAAGTGTGATGTCTGTAAATTCTCACCCTCATTGTCAAAATGTTAGATAAATGGTCAGTAACTTTGTAAAGTACAGACTTCTATTCAGCATATACATAAGTATATGTTGAGTATTTTTATATTCAGCCATGAATTGTTCCAAAAGTAGCTGTATAATGTATGACTCAATGAAATTATTACTAATTATATGTATATATTTTTAAAAATATATATAAGAGTGGCAAATGGAATATAATCTACTTAATATTAATTTTATTATTTAACTTTTTCTGATAATAATACAACATCAAGGGCTCCTGTTCTATCCAATTTTTTAATCTTGCTTCCCATCATCATTGATCTGACTCTAATAATCATCATCTATGTATATATTAATTCTAATATTCTCATGTATATATGTAAATCAATAACAAAAAACACAGTATGCTATTTTAAAAATAGGCCATTAATTTCAATAGATATAAAAAACAAATACATGTAAACTTTTTTATAAATCTATATTTATTATATGAATTATTATCATCATCATAGTTGTATATATGTATTGGAAAAATATTTATCATTTACACATATATTCATTCTGCCTTATCAGGCAACTGAGAAGAAAGACCATGCATGTTGGTGAGAAGCCCATCCATGTTCGTATACTATATGAATAATCACATAGTAATAACAGCTGCAATGACAAGAACGTATGGAGTGGACATAAAATACTGCAACATTTCTACTATATTCTTATATAGTCTTTAGCAAGAAACAACTAAAAAATACATAAAGAAACAAATATAAATACAAATATTCCACAATAATCCAAATACCTATAACTAATACAAATAACTCATGTTAAAACTCTTCTAACAAACAATTTTAAACTTCCATCATATTTGTTTCTTAAATATCTTCATTTTGAAATAATTATAAAAGAAGAAATTTATATTAATGAAATGAAACCTGTAATGAACAAGTTGTTAATTGAAAAAAAGAGGATAATAGATTGATTTAATCAAATAATCATAGGGGTTATATTAAGAAAGACATTTAATTAAACGAATATAATGGAAATTTAAGATTATTTGTTAGAAGAGTTTTAAGGTAAGAGGTATGTGTATTTGTTATATTTATTTGGATTATTGTTAAATATTTGTAGTTATTGTTTTTTTTTTATGTATTTTTTAGTTGTTCCTTGATAAAGTCTATAAAAAATATAAAATGTTTGACAATTTTTTGTACTTTATAATAGTTCATATAATAAATCAGGATTTATAAAAAAGAAGTGTGCATGTGGTTTGTTATATATATATATATATACATACCACATATATATATATATATATATATATATATATATATATATATATAAAATCCATCATCCCCATCCCCACCAATGTTATGTTTTTTTTCAGCAATACTACCTTTTTAATAAAAATAAAGGCTGAATTTCATAGTACAAGCAACATAACATTAGGGGAATGACTGCAATTTATATTTGAATTTTAAGCTAGCAATATACTCAGGGTCTATTTTATATATATATAAAGTTGGATATTTGTAATTAAAGTATAGAAAATTGCTATCTATAAAATCCTAAACAAATTATAAAGATATGGTAAGATATTGTGATATGGGCCATCTGGTGAGTGCTGGTTCAACAAGAAATGCATATCTTGAGAATCATTTATGTTTTCCATGTCGTTGATCATATTTTTCAGAAAATTGTAATAAAATAAAAGTTTGAAATAGTTAAAATTACAATATAAATTATGTTTGCCCTGCTCACTTGAAAAAATGAACTGAGTATTTCAAAAAATGCATCCAGAGTAAGAGATTGGTTTGACTTCTGAAATAATAGTTAGATGTGATATGATTGACAAATGCACTGAGTTAATAAAATTTGAATATATAGCATCATCGTCATCAACCATTATCAATCCACTGCAGGATAAAGGTCTCTCCACCTTCTCCCATCTTTAGCTTCTCTTTTTCACATTACCCCTGCACACTTTCTTATTTCATCCAGCCATCTCACATGTGGTTTATTCCTGGGTCTTTTACAATCTCTTGAAATCTGGTTTAAGATTGCAATTTTCCATCTGTTATCATTTCTTATATATATATATATATATATATGTTTGGGAATTATATGTATATGAATAATTGAAAATATGAAGCCTGATGCAATCAATAAAACTTGAAAAATAAAAATAAAAATAGAAATACTGTTTTTCTATTTTTATTACTAGAGAAAGTGCTAATTTACATTTTTTTTAAATATCTGATAATTTGATTACTTGTTATGTATGTGATCATTCTTGATGTGTCATAGTCTTATAAGTATTATACTGACATTTTGACTAGATTTCATTATCTAGACAGTACATATTATTCAAAAATTATTAGAGACACTAAACTTTTTAAGGTTTTTCTGCAACATCATTTAATGATTTCTGTTGTGGAAGTCTTCCTTATATGAAGTGATAACTAAAGCTACATTCGAACTTTAATATCAAATTTAATACTTTTATGATGTTTAAATAAAAATTGCATGATGGGGATGTCAATTTGGTTCCAGATTGTTGATAATGTCTGTTAAACATAACAGGCAGACATTGGTTGATTTTTTTATTAACAAAAATTATGCTTAAAAAAGATTATAAAACTTGTAGATAATGTAAATTAATATTCAACATTATTATATATTTAAATGGTTTTCAATTAATTATATATATATAAAATACAGTGTTATTTCAACTGTTATATATAACCTCTTGGATTTGACCAATGAAGCCATGTGTTATTGAAAAACATTTCAGCACCCCAACTGTGTTAGATTGCTCAGTAATTTAGCGTTTTAAATGAAATTATAGCACGAATAATATTTTGTAGAAGTTTTGTAATTTTACAAATATCTTTATGTCCCACCACTCTACACTCTATCTCATAACACTGATACACTTGAACACACATATGTTGAAAAGATAAATAATCACCAATATATGTATTTCATGCTAAACCAGCAATCATCAGTTGGCCCAGATTATCATCTCCACACATATATGCTATAAGTGCTCAGATGTATATTAAGATAGCCAATCTTCATACTTTAATGGACAGGTTTCAATTCACTTTTACTCTTCAACCGTCCATCCAATTGAAAATCTGATGATGAAATACTTAAAGGCCACCCTGAGGTCGAGATTCTTGTCACACCCATGTTGACCTAAAGTCAATCTAACCCCTTTGAGCATTTCATCATGATTTTCAATTGGATGGATGGTTGAAGAGTTGGAAGGTGGAGTAGATTGAAGCCCGTTCATTAAAGTATGAACATTGGCTATCTTAATATATACCTGAGCACTTATAGCATATATGTGTGGAGTTGATAATCTGAACCAACTGATGATTGCTGGTTTAGCATGAAATAGTATATTGGTGATTATTTATCTTTTCAACATATGTGTGTGCAAGTGTATCAGTGTTATGAGATAGAGTGGAGAGTGGTGGGTCATGTGAAAGTCTGTGCTTATATATACTATATATTACATCTATAGGCACAGGTATATAATAAGCCTGTGTTTCAGTTATAAATATCTTTATGTTAAATGTTTATTTTGTTTTAAAACAGAAATAAATTTTAAAAAAATAATAACTAAATTCTTACTTATTTTGGAAATGTATATATATTGTAGATATCTTTACTTATTGTATGTAGTAAAAAATATTATTTATACATAATATATGATTATGTCAACTGTAATAAAAGTTTACGCAATAAACTGAATATTTTATAATGGTAATTTCTGAGAAAAATCAATAAAACGATTCCTTTTTATTTAAATAAAAACAAATTATTTTATTGTTTAACAACAAACAAATATTAAAATTTAACCCATTTCTATACATTATATTTACTAAAACCTTAAATTCATTCAATATTCTTATGTTACAAAATATTTGGTGTTTTTTTTTTTTAATTACGATAGTAATAGATTATTATTGAATTACAAAATTCACATAATGAATATATTTATTAATATATTTTATATACATTCTAAGAATTATTTTTAAAAAGTTATGATTTCTTTTTACATCATTTATATAATTCCTTCTCTTAAATACTAAAATGAATCTTCAAATAACATTTTTTTAGAAAATATAATAAATCTACTTTATATTTTATATTTCATTAATTGACTCTGAGATATAAAGGCTTAAAAAGGGAATATAAAGTATAGATGATGCGAATATGTGCCAAATAGAAGGAAAAGAGTTATTCATCTGTCAACATAGAATTAGAAAAGTAAAATGAGTAGGCAAAATATTGTGATAACCTAAATTACTTCTAAAAGTAATAAGAATGTATTTGGGAAATAGTTCTAAAGGCAGATTTTAGTTTATTTTAATAGAATAAATTATGTAAACTCTGGTGTTCAAAATTATTGTGAAATAAAATAAGCATCAAATAATCATAGATTGTAAAGTATTTTCGTTAGAAGTTTTAATTATTACCTAGATTGAAAAATTATTAATGATACTATAATAGAAAATAATGTATAAAATTAATGTAAGAAACCAAATATACTTTGAATGTATCTAATATGTATTAAATTTTACATTGTAAAATATTATATAATTTTACAGCATGAAATATTATATAATATGTTTGGAGAAAAGAATTTTTCAAGCATTACATAGATGAAATTCAAAATCTTCCATTATTAGACTTCCTGCTATGATCACAAAAATGACCTTCTGTTTTGTCCATTGCCTAAGATCATATTTAGAAAGCCAATTAAAAATTCACTGTAATAAATATTATTTATATCATGCAGACTACATATGTAATGTTATAATGCAGGAATAAACCTCTGGTCGTGCACCAGTGAGCATTTGTTTGAAAAGTATAAGTGTATACACACACATAGAGCTTATCTATTATGCCCATGCTATTTGTTGCAGTCATTTTAAGTTGAATTTAAAAATACGTAGTTTAAAAAAAAAAATTATATTACTCTATATTATTTTATGTTAATTTTGTGAATAAAGTAGGATTAAACTTGTTAGATTAAAAGTTTATAAAGATATTTAAAGTATTTTAAAGTTGTTTTAATATAATTTTAAAAGATAAAAGTAATATATTTATATGTTATTTGAAAGGTGAAATTCATTAATGTTTATTACATTTAAATGATATGTGTTAAATTACAGTATTAAATATTATAGGTTAGAGATAAGAGGGTCCCTCTTATCTTTATAAAGTCGAATCTCGTGTTATGATTTATAGAGGTCTCTCTTACTAAAATTAAGCACTCAAGGCGCATGTACTAAAGCTTTAGCTTTATATAAGTATTAAGTATTAAATATTATATATTTCTATTATAAATAATTTTATTTAAGTTATTATTTTAAATAAATTAGTAATTAAATTATTCTAGAATGTTCTAAAAGTGTCACATGTCTTTAAAAGTGTGTGCATTTGTCTTTGAGCTTTCATGTTTTTAGGCAAAAATATTATTTTTTAGTTCCTTGGTAGTAAAAATTATATACATTAAGTGATGCAAATAATATTGTAAATTTTATTTTAAAAGTAGCATTTAATTTTGTTGTATTGTCTAAATAATATTTTCTATTTTAAAATTAATATTCAGGTTATTAAAAAATGTTAATGGTTTAAATAAAGGTATTCTATATTATAAAAATATTAAATAAAATTTTATATAATATAAAAATAATTAGTCATGCTATTTTAGAAAATTATTTTGTAGACATAATAATTTAATTTATATGTAAATTAGTGTTTGTGAAGAACTTGAACCAACCAATGAAGTCACGAATAGGATAAGTATAATTATAGGTGTTCAATCAGTCTAGACAGTTTTTTATTTCTAGTTTTGCTAATCTTGTCTTGTTTTGTTTATCTAATCTGGTCTTGTTTTAAAGTTTAAATTTTTTTCTAAAATATTTTTTTTATTAAAGTTGAAAATATAATTTTAAATAATTGTTTTAATGTATCCAATGTCTGGGTAGATGAATTCATTCTCTGTCAGTTAAATGTTCACTTCAAAGCTTAATGAAACCACAATAATTTTATGGTGACCAATAGTTATCATTGAATCATTGGCCTAATGCCTAGCAAAAGCCATAAAAATTTTAACCATATAACAGAGGAAAACCTAAGGATTCATAAGAACTTTATAGTTAATATTTTAGTATGTGTAAAGTGAAAGGGCTGCAGAAAGGAGTTTGCTATTAACTGAAAAGAGACCCTTTGATTCCTCTTGGAGGCCTTAAAGGAACCAAGCAGGGCAAATTCCTAATGTCCACTCCATACGTTCTTGTCGTTGCAGCTGTTATTACTATGTGATTATTCATATAGTATACAAACATGGATGGGCTGCTCATCAACATGCACTAGCCAGCGTGGTGAGTTTATTGGCTTTTTACCTCTGAGTTTAAGATCAAGAAACACCATGGTCTTTCTTCTCAGTGCCTGATAAGGCAGAATGAATGTTTGTGTAAATGATAAATATTTTTCCAATACATATATACAATTATGACAGACAAAAATAAAGCATGGCCCTTATTCCCAGGAGGCTGTAAAGTCACCAACCAAGGCAGCGGTTGATGGCCGAAGGCAGAGGGTGCTAAGAATCCCCTGATTGTGGACCCAGGCTGTCATTTGATGATGACTTTTTTATTTAGGTACTTACAACTGCAGATCACTTTCAAGTGAAGGAAGATTGCAAGAATTAGAAGAAGAATTGTCTTATATTAAATGGAACATTATTGGACTTTGTGAAGTTAGAAGAAAAGGAGAAGAAACAATTGATTTAAAAAGTGGACATATACTCTATTATAAAGGCACACATATTGGAAATACAAGTGGAGTAGGATTCATTATAAATAAAAAGTGGAAGAACAATATTGTGGAGATTGATGGTATATCGGACAGAGTTGCAAGATTAGTTATACAACTTAATAGCAGATACCAAATGCAGATAATTCAGGTTTATGCCCCAACAAGTTCTCATAGTGATGAAGTAGTAGAAGATTTTTATATGGATGTACAAAAGGCTTTTGATCAGAGTAAACAACATTTTAAAATTGTTATGGGAGACTTTAATGCTAGAATTGGTAGACAAATGAAAGATGAAATTGCTGTAGGTAATTTTGGTTATGGTAATAGAAATGAGAGAGGACATAGACTTGTGGAGTTTGCAGAAAAAGAAAAACTTTATATTATGAATTCTTTTTTGAGAAAAATGTTAAAAGGAAATGGACATGGAAGCATCCAAATGAAGGTACAGCAGAATTGGATTATATTTTGACTAACAGGAAATACATATTTCAAGATTGTAATGTTCTTAATAAATTTAACACAGGAAGTGATCATCGATTAGTAAGGTGTAAGTTACGTGTTAATGTAAAACTAGAGAGACAAAAATTATTGAGAAAAACAATATTTACAGTTGATATTCCTAATCTTCAGAAACATTCTAATGAATTTAAATTAGAACTTACAAATAGGTTTCAAGTGTTAGGAGATTTTGAACATGATTCAGATTTGAATGAAATTAATATGAAAATAACTGATACACTTTTAAAAACTGCAACAAAGATAGCTGGTAGAAAAAAGCAGCAATTGACTAATAAAATTTCTACTGAGACTAGAGAATTTATGAAGAAAAGAAGGAATATGAAGATATACAAAAATGATGTATTAAAAAGAATTGAATACCTCGAATTTTGTAAAATGGTACGGAAAAGAGTTGAAAATGATATAAGAAAGTATAACTGTGAAATAGCAAGGAAAGCTGTAGAAGAAAATAAAAGTCTCAAGAATGTTAAACAACATTTTGGTATTGGTAGGAAATTTATATCTGCAATAAGAACAAAAGATGGAATTATTACTAAAAAGAGAGATGACATCATGAAATTGGTAGAAGATTTTTATCAAGAATTATATAGTAATAAAGAACAAGTACCTCCTATATCTATTACATCTTCCGAATTGCCCAGAATTTTAAATGAAGAAGTGAGACATGCAATTAAATGTATGAAGAAAGGAAAGGCTCCAGGAAATGACAGAATTATAATTGATATATTAAAAGAAGGAGGTGAAAAAATAGAAACAATTTAAGCAAAGTTATATACCAAATGTCTAAATGATAAAGATGTACCGGAAGATTGGAAGAATGCAGTAATAATATTAATATTTAAAAAAGGTGATAAAGAAGATATTAGAAATTACAGACCTATCAGCCTTTTATCAGTTTTATATAAAATTTTTACCAAGATAATTACAACTCGTCTACAGAGAACTTTGGATTTCCACCAACCAAGAGAACAAGCTAGATTTAAAAGTGGTTTTAGTACAATAGATCATATCCAGGTATTGAGAGAAGTCATAGAAAGGACAAATGAATATGAGTTGTCATTATGTTTTGGATTTGTAGATTATGAAAAGGCATTCGATTCTATACACATTTCTTCAGTGATTAAAGCATTGGATCATCAAGGTATAGATCCAGGATATTGTCATATTTTAAAGAATATTTATAAAAATGCAACAGCAACAATTAGATTACATAATGATACTGGAAAAATCAACATTGAGAAAGGTGTAAGGCAAGGTGACTCCATATCTCCAAAACTTTTTACAGCAGTGCTGCAAGAAGTATTTTGTGGATTAAAATGGGAAACTAAAGGAATGAAAGTAAATGGAGAGTATTTAAGTCATTTAGATTTTGCAGATGATGTAGTTGTTTTTGCAAATAATGCTTTAGAGCTGCAGGAAATGTTGCAGGAGTTAGCAGATGAAAGTAGAAAAGTAGGACTAAAGATAAATGTTAAAAAGACTAAAGTAATGTTTAATCGATTTGCTCAAAATATGAAAATAAAGATTGATTATGAAGAATTAGAAGAAGTTAACAGTTACAAATACCTAGGTCAGATTATTAATACAGATGGAAACATAATGGAGGAAATTAATCATAGAATTAAACTTGGTTGGAGTGCTTTTGGTAGAAATAACTTGATACTAAAAGGAAATATGCCTATGTGTTTGAAAAGAATGGTTTTTAACAAATGTGTTTTACCAGTTCTTACTTATGGATCTGAGACTTGGACACTTAATAGAAGAGCAATACAGAGACTTCAGACCACTCAAAGGAGTATGGAGAGATGTATGTTGGGAGTAACAAGAAGAGATCGAAAACGCAATGTATGGGTAAGACAACAAACAGGTGTTACTGACCTTATTGAAAAAATTAAAAGATTAAAATGGAGTTGGGCTGGACATATTGCTAGAAGAAATGATAATAGATGGACAATTGAAATTTTAAACTGGATTCCAAGAGATTGTAAAAGACCCAGAAAGAGACCACATGTGAGATGGATGGATGAAATAAAAAAATGTGCAGGGGTATTGTGGAAAAGAGAAGCTAAACATCGGAGAAGATGGATTAAACTTGGAGAGACCTTCATCCTGCAGTGGATTGATAATGGTTGATGATGATGATGATGATGAAAGTGAAAGAACATTTATATTTAACAATTTTGATAAACTCTTATAAATATAAACTGCAGAGAAATTTACATCTTATTATTGTGTTGAGGATATTTGATGAAAGCTATTTAATAAGTTATGTGTGCTTTAAAAAAGAAAGGGAAGAACAAAAGTGATATTATGTAATTAAATTAAGTACATATAAAGGAATTTTATAAATGTGAATATATTTTATATTATCTATGAAAGAATATGCAAAAATATTTTACTACTTGTGTGTTTAAAAGAGAACAGCCTGAATGAACACTACATGTTTTTAAAATTGGGTGTATCAAGATTAAGAGAAAATGTCTTTTGAACTATACATTTTAAAAGATTTTCCTTACTAAAAGTGAGGTGAATTTTGGTATTATTTTAAAGATTATCATTATGTCTTAAATAAAATATTATCTGAAGGAAGATACTGAACAAAATGGCAAGAAATTATTTAATTAATATGTGTGTGTTTGAAAAGATAGAAATCTTGAATTTTTAAGCAACATCCTGCGATAAATTGTTGCCATTTAAATATGAGCTTATACATTTGTTTGCTGAAAAATTCATTAATTGATAAATGGCCTTATTCTTTAAATGTTTTATGTGGTTCCTGATAAAGATAGTAATTGTCATATTTTGCCAAAAGCCTGAATTAGCATGGAAGAAAATGTACATATGGGAAGAAATAGTGACCATGTGATGTTTAGTGGAAAATTATTACCTAAAATGAATCTTTTTTTGAAATATTTGTTCTCCTGGAAAATGCTAAAAAATGGATTTAGATAAACTATTTATCCAGTATGGATGGACAATATTTCCAAGAGATTTTAAAAGATTTAATTTTGTAGATTACAGAGTTTTGTTCAGCATGGCAGGGGAAGGTAGACGTTTTGTTCAAACTTTTTCATAGTCCATAGCAAGAGAATGAGCTCTCCTATTTGTTTCATTGATAGTGCTGGGGGAATGAAAGCAAATAAGAACTTTATGTAGCTTTCATTTTTATTACTTTTATTTTAGTTATAATATTTTTATTATTAGAAACAATATTCAGTTAATATTTTTTACTACAAATATGCTTAGTTTTAAGATTGAAATAATTTAGTTTAAAAAATGAAGAAAAATAATAGACATTAGAAAATGTAATTTTCTGAAAGATAAAATAAAATATATCTATAGCTTATTTTTATGTTCAGATAGCCATGAAAAGAAGGGGATAACCATATTAGATTCCAATAATTGTTGGGATTAAAGGTAAATTATTATGCAGTTTAATAATACTTTAATGTATATTTTATTTCATTTATTATATTACTTAAATATTAAGCCAGATGAATCATATTTATATGATTATGAATATATTAATTGTTTTATGAATATAGTGTAAAGGTAAAAATGCCTTGTGGGTTATCTAAGAATCTCAGCCTCAGGGTGGCCTTTGAGCATTCCATCATCAGATTTTCAATTGAATGGATGGTTGAAGAGTTGGAGTGTGGAGTAGATTGAAGACTGACCATTAAAGTATGAGGATTGTCTATCTTAATATATATCTGAGCACTTATAGTGTATATGTATGGAGATGATAATCTGGACCAACTGATGATTGCTGGTTTAGCATGAAATATGTATATTGGTGATTGTTTATCTTTTCGACATATATGTGTTTGAGTGTATCAGTGTTATTAGATAGAGTGGAGAGTGGTGGGTCATGTGAAAGTCTGTGCTCATATACCCTATATATTAAGTATTTTTTATGAATACTTAAGCATGCGCATTTTAAAACATAATTATGAGTTTTATAAAATATCACTATACGCAGTATCTGTTTAGATACAATAAAATGAAAACATTGATCTCTAAGTAAGTGGAAGAATGTGTGATAACAATGGATATTTTATTGAAATCACATGTGTATACAATGTTTGAACATTCTTGACTTTAATATTAGATATTTATTTTTGGAAATGTGGTTTGGAGATTATTTTATGTAACAGTTAGAATTTCTTTGTGATGTTAGAAGTATTCAGAATATGGAACATGAAGGATAGTTGTCTGAGAAATTAGTTGCAAAATGAAATCCTGGGTGCTAGGTATATTGAGGAAGAATATTATATGTAAATCATATTACTATGAATTAAGGAATTAAATACAGGTAACAAAGTTCTACATAAAACAGGCAAAAACTCTCCATATAGTAGTGCCACTTTTTGCTAACCAGAGTAATCAATGGATGATGATCATGTGATGTTTAAAGTTCTGCATTAAGAACTCAGGTTGAAGCCATGACTGGAATTTAGGGTACATGATAAATATGTGATCTAAAGCACTGTGACCATGATATTTCATATTTGTTTGAGTTATTATTGTATTCATATTCCTCACTATAATCACTATTAATTGCCATTTGATATTACATCATATTTGGTTAGAATAATAACTGGACTTTTGAAAATTGTCAATATTTGTGAATGCAAGAGGAAAGAAAAATTTTATCACAAATGATGTTTAATTTTTTATTGTTTGTAGAGAAAGTGGAAAAGGAATGATTTAATATTCCTAGAGATATATGAATAATAGAGATCATTAAACTTGAATATTTAATGCATATTTTGTTTGATTATGAGAAAGAATGATGAAACATAACATCTGAATGCTATAATGATAATAGATTATAAAATAAATAAAGATAGCATGTACAAGCAATATAATTCTTTATTATAATTTGAATTTTTTATAAGAAGAGTGAGCTTATAGAAGAGTAAAGTTATAGGATTATTTAAAATATTTTAAAAGTAAATAGTTTTTATAAAGTGATGAATAAAGTTATTTCAGTGACCATATTTTTCTTTATTTAAATTTACATTGAAATGTTAAAATATACCTGAACGGTAAAGGTAAATACTTTACTGGTATATAAATAATGTGCATAATCTTTTTTAATATAATGTTATATGTTAAATTTTGAATGTGCTAATTTTAAGTTTATAGTTTGTTTTTTTTAAAGAAAAATTTTATTCTATTGCTATATTGAATGCTACATATACAAAAATGATATCAATTACATATCTATTTGAAGCAAAGTAGATCCAACCTTCTCCCATGTTGCTCTTGTGATATAGCTTTAACAATTGGTCCTTCTTCATGATTTTCTCAATGACATTCTTAAATTTAGTCCCATGTGGGTCTCTCATTCCTTCAATTGTTACTTTACATCTGACACACCACAGGGCATAATTCACAAAAATTGCCAGTCTTATGTCCATAAATAGACCTTGACCTTTATAGTCTTTAATTGATTTATAGTTTGCACTCATATTGCTGTATCATTCATGAGTTATAGATCTGTAATTGGACATACTGGAACATCTAAGAAAAATATGGTCAATTGATTCCTCCTCTCTCTCTCACACATTCGGATCACAGGTTGATCTTCTTGAAATTTCTCCTGTATGCCAAAAATGAGTTCCTAGGGAAGAAGTCCAGGTTGATTTTAATTAAGAAATCTTGAAATTTTGCCTCAATGAACCAGAATTTTGATCTTGAAATCAGTTGCTGATTGGTAATCCTGAGAGACTCTTTGTTTACATTATTTTCTCCATGTATTATTTTATATGCGTTAGTATAATTACTTTCCAAAAATGTGAAGTATATTATCAGTTAAGTACTTAAAAATATCATTTCATTTATTTTTCTTATGGATTTTCTTCATGTGAACTTAATAAAAAACTAACTTAAAGACTAGAGAACTCATTGTGTAGAAATATCATTTACTGTTCATGCAGGTATTGTATATTTTGTTTATGTAATTACATTTGATTTACTATTGTTTTCATTTTAAAAGATTATTTAATGAATATATGGTGTGTGAATGAACATATACATATATAAATTAACCAAAAGAAAATTTTAGATAACTTTATGCTTTACATTTAAAAAATCATTATAGATACTATTTAATAATTAGTTTTGTTTGTTGATAAATGGTGAAAAGGCAATCTTTGACAAATTATATTTTTTATATGTATTGTCTACTGGAGACAATAAATAAATAATATTTTTATGGTTCTTTTAAAATGTATATCTTCACACCACTTTACAGTTCAAATATGTTTAATATTTTGCAACACATTAATTTCAGAAGAGTATTTATCTAATATACTGTATATTTTCCAATTGCAACAATGCTAATTTATATTTAGCTTTATAATTTTCCCATGACATCTGTCTGACTGAGGGCCATGAATATGCATCTGAGCATCATTGTTACAACAATGTAGTGCCTGAAAAAGTGATTTATTAGGATTTAAAATAGTCTTAAATTGTAACTTGCACAAAGTTGACTTGCTTTGAAATAATTTTTATTAATCATTCATTAGATTAGAGATTATCCAATAATGGATAATGTTTCTGTAGGTGTAATTTTTATATCGCCACTCTCACACAAGATAGTACTGGGTTATATTCACTTTTAACAACTTGTGGAGTGATGCAATCATAAATATGTGACCAAAATTATGTGGAAAAAATGTGTGATTCCTAAAATAAATATTTTGTGCTGAACCAGCACTCATCAATTGACCCAGGTCATAATATCTTATGTATAAGTTTATCAATAAAGATATGTGTAAAAGATTGTGGTCTGAGCGATGCAGTGAAAATTATACTATAAAAACATTATTCATTATTGATTTGCTTTGATCTCAGATGTTCACTTTTGATAACCTCAACTGAAAAATACTAACAAATTAGTGCAATCAACCAACAACTATATTGATGAATAAATAATGAACAGATCTATAGGTAACTATGCTATGAAATTAAACCCTAATTTAAATTAGTAATAGAGTTTTCAATTTGAAAAGAAAAGGTAATTTGCAATAGTATTAGGAAATAGCTCAAAAAATTCATTTATACATATAGGGTGTGTATGTCTATGTTAGTTCATTTGCACAGAATTTCTAATTAAAGTGAAAGGCTGAAAACCTCATATATGCTATTTTAGAATACTTATATGACAGCCAATCACATGTAATGATGACTGTATAGGGAGCTCTTAAGTCGCAACACAAGACAGAGATTTTACAAGAAAGAGGTGGTTCCACCTTTCTCTGTACTTAAATTTATATATATATAAAAGCTAGTCTGAAGTATTTTGACTTAAAGCTCTTTTTTAAACATCTTCACAGTTAACTCACTGCGTATTATTTATAAACCAACAACATGAAATCTTTCGCTTTACTACAAGTAATTTTTCAGATCTTATGAATTGACAGTAACATATGTAAATATTAGATAAAAAGAATCACTACTGAAACCTGAAAAGCTGCAGTGTATTGATTCTTCAATTGCT
Organism: Epiperipatus broadwayi; assembly: GCA_028023455.1. Lineage (NCBI taxonomy): Eukaryota > Metazoa > Onychophora > Udeonychophora > Euonychophora > Peripatidae > Epiperipatus > Epiperipatus broadwayi. Next base: position 6,309,675 of record JAQFVV010000036.1, on the reverse strand, counting down.
GTGCACAAAAATTAAATTGCGAACTCGTTAGTTTAATTCGCAATTCCATGCAATTCTCTTGCAATGGATTCTCTGCTCAAATTCACTGAATACCGCTCCATACCCACTCTGTTTCTACAGTTTGCCAATGTTCAATTCCCTCGATGTTCATTCAGGCTGGCTGCTACAAAAATGGTTCACAATGAGCAAGGTTTACACACACCTTGGCCCCAGTCCAGTTTTCCCACGAACTCTTCATAGTAAGCACTGCAACTGACCTTAAGATCCTTACAGCTTCCATCTCTGCAACAGTCTACCAGTAACTCTACTTGAAAACCGCTGGAAACTCAACTCTTCATTCAGCTGCTATCCAGATGGTTTCCTCAGGCTGCGGTCTCCTTCAGCTATACCCGTGGACTACATTTCCACTGGGTGCTGGTCTTTAACCAAAAGCACTGTCGCAAGATGTCTCCTACTGGAATTGAACAGGAATGTCTACACACAAATACTGCCTCTAATACTATCTCTACTACCCTGCATACTTGTTATAAAGTCTTTTTATAGCTTCCTGATAACTGCAACAATCAATTACATTGTCCAATAAGGTAAGGTCTCTTATCTAGAAATATTTGCAATCAGCAAATATTTCTTGGAATTATCATTCGCCATTACATTAATGCCTTAATTAAATTCCTCAGTTATCAGCGCGCAATCTAAAAACAACAACTCAAATAAATTCTAGTTTTTCTGGAGTGCACAAACTTATCTGCCATTTTTACAAAACACTACAAAAGCCTAATTGTAAAACGTATGTAATTTGTGATTTCATAACAGAATTGTTTATTCATTTATTTTTAGTGCAATTGTTTATTAATTTATAGCTATAATTAGTTTTGGTTGTTGTTTTTTGTTTTTTTCACTTTATAATTTTGTACAAAAGTAGTCTCACTTTTAAAGAGAATAAGATTTTGCATTGAGATAATAGTTTAAAATTTTATCTTCACATTTTAAAAGTTTCTCTCTTCATTTTAATGTGTATATTTATTGTAAGTCAACATTTAGGTTATGAAAAGGATGAATCTGAGACATTGGTCATATATTTCAAAGTCCATAATATATTGATAAATAATTCCATAAATAAATTGTTAAGTTGCTTAAAAACAAATATATATATATATATCTGGTGAATGTACATATTCCATCCTTTAATATATATAATTGTAATGTAACTATATCCAAGTTTTCATAAATAAATATGTTAGTCATTTATTAAACTAGCCTTTTTCTCAATTTATTTCTTGATTCCTTAATGATAAGTAATTAATTAGTTAAGAATTCTTTAGACTGCAGTCATCCTTATCAATGCCTATGCTTAGTACTAGGCAGAATCTAAAAGCAATAACAGGAAAGAATTAGTAAATTATAGAAAAGTTATTATAATGTTTGTAGAATAGCTTTTCTTTCCTGAAGGCTATGCCCAGAGGAACAACATTTATGGATGTTAAGCATCTATAAAATCCCAATCTTTAGCAGATTATCATTTTTGCAAACTATTTGGAGGTAGCCAATAAACATCACATGATCACAATTTCCTATGCTTGCTTATAACTGTTATTAAAACATGCAAAACTCTATACATATTGCCACTCAGTGCAAGCCAGAGTAATCAATGGGTACCAGAAGGCTTGTGCATAAAATCCCCATCTAGTACCTACTCATCCAATATCCCCAAACTAGTTTCTGGCTTGTGGCCTTCATCAGTGAGGAGCCTTGGATCTAAGAGCACTGCACCTAGATATTTGGATCTAATGTAACCCTTGATTACTCTGGGTTGCACTGAGTGGCAATACGTATAAAGAATTTATTTGGAGGTAGATGATGAACATTGAAATGTCGTTAGTATTCTTATAAGGATATTATTATGGAATAGTTCTAAACGATGGGCAGTTTGGTTTGATCATCGTCAATACTTTGGGAATGCATGTTAAATTGTCACATAGCTCAAAAGAAAGATATACATTTTATATTATTCCCTTACAAATCATTTTTATTATGACCAAATAGCTTATCTCGGCCTAAGCATCATTATTGCACATACTATTTGCCATCTATAAATATTTTGCTTCGAAAATACCTGCAGTTTTTTTTTTCTAATGAATAATTTTATTTCAATAAAGTAGTAAATTTAATAAACTTTCTGATAAAAGAATGTAATATAACAATGATGGCATGTCAAAAATAATCAGCGTAAACAGAAGATAATTATCGATTTTTTGATCGTCAGAGATGGTTCTCAGAGAATCTAAAAATAACTTCATTGACCAAGTACATTTCCTGACATATGTTGACATTCAGAAATATCCCAATCAGATAATGATGAAAAGATTGTTGAAAATATTATTTTAAGACATTTGGCATTTATATTTTTAAATGATCCATTTGTAATAATAGAAAGAAGTCGGTAGTAGTTGGAAATGTCAGAAACTATTGTACATTATTAAATTTTGTTTATAAGGTTGAAATTTAAACTGAAAAACGTCTGAAACTATTATAATCGTATTGGCACTTGTTTCTTCGTCTTCTATATATTTTAATAGCAGTTAACTTTAAATCTGAGAATTCATTAAATAGCCAGTCTATGCCCTTACATTTAGATTTACGTGTCAAAAGAAATTACGAAAATATAAAAAACCCACGAGACATCTCATTTTAATAACACTAGCAGCTTCGTAATCACGTAAAGCCCCCCTCCCCCCTCATCTCAAGTTTTACGACTATATTTCTTTCATTTAAAAAATATCTATGATTGCTTGCTCATATACAAATGATTTACAAACATTAATATAATATTCCAAAATATTTATTGGATAAACTTAAGAGATTAATACTAAACAATTAAGTTTGTATTTGAGTTAAATCTTAACCAAGCTAATAGTAAATCAAATACTATCCTTTCACAAATACGTACAATATATATATATACATTGTTGGGTGTTTTTTTTTATGATAAACAATCTTTTAAATATGATTATATTGGACGCAATTAAAGTGTTATGTATGAAAATCAATTTAAAAATAATTTAACTTTATTGAATTAAATATATTTAATCTATATAATTATTTCAAAAATTATTTAGTTACAAACTTTTAAATAAAAGTCGAAGCATTATAAAATCAATATCTAATACTTAATTGTGTCTATTGGGAAAATATGACAAAAAATAAAATACATTAAAGAGCAAAATTAGAGGTGGCGTTGAAGTATCTTGTAAAGTTTTTTTTTTTTTTATATGTCATAGCATCGGCTGGGAGGCGAACCTCAACCGTCTGCAAACTTGCTTGCACGGCGGCTGCGATGACCTCTCGGCTAACAACGCTTGACTGTTTTTCTGATAATAAATTAAAAGACAACATTCGCAAAATATCAAGTAAATAGAAAAGCGAATCAGCACATTCTAAATGTAGATGTATTTTGTAATTCACTAATTAGTTTATATAATCATTGCAAATCTAATTCTAGTTTTTTTTTCGTTCTATCCTTATCTTTTTTGGAGTCGCAATAGCGTACTTGTTTTACTGTTTATTTATTACTATTATATCTAGTATATGATTACCTCAAAAGCTCTCAAAGATAATAATGTCTGTTGATCTATAGCATTCCTTAAGCTACCTTTGATAATTATATAAAGAAGAAACTCTAGGAGAGTAGAACTACATTTTTTTTTCCAGATGTTTTTCTGTGGCTCTTTATGTCTTTATAATGAACTCTAAAACAGATTCTCTTAAGAACAAGAAATTTATAAGATAACCACTTTTATATTCATAATCATTGGCAGGTTTAACTTTTCATAGTCCCTTATGATTAGCCTCTGCAGAGTTATAGCTTGATATTTGAATCTGTGTATTTTTGAGGTCATTGTTTAAAAAAACATTATTGATTCAAATGTTATCTGTTTAAAAAATATTGTTTTAAAGATCTAATGCTTACAAAAATCTTGTTAAAACTGAGCATGTAATTAAAAGAATGCATAATTTATCTTTATCAAAATACTAAAAAAACATTTACATAGTTTTTTTTTAGAATTAATTAACATTAATCCATGTGCATTTAATGCTAGTAAAGTTATACATATTAAAAATGGGCAGTAATTATTATTTGAGATCCCTATATAGGTATCATTTATCTGCTGCATTTATAAGCAATCATTCATTTGATGCCCTTTATGGTTTAATGTAGTAATAAAGCATCAGATACTTTTGAGGTTTCCATCTTTGATTTGATAACTCCTAGTAGTTGTTTATCTTAGAATGTCTTCTGTCTTTGATTTTCGGATTACTCAAAGGCTTGTCCATCCACTATGAAATCATCTGCAATAGACTCATCCATATATGGGCCATAGATGGTGCCAAAATATGTCTACTGTCCAATACTTTTCTTGTTTTGATGTGTTCCAAGTAGTATCTTCAGGAAAAATTGTGCTTTTGAGCATTTCTTCTATGAGTACTTTCCTTTAACTATACATTTTAGATATTGCTGCTCTGCCTGGAACTCAATTTCTTTGTTTGTAATTCCTTAGGGGATAAAGAGGCAAAGCCACACTTCAAATCAGTTATGTCCCCATCTACATTTGTCTCGAATAATTAGCCTTTTAGCTTGGTCAAAGTAAGCATTGCTTTCTGGCTCGACTTGATCATCAGATCCTGATTTGTCTAGATTGTCTTGTATTATTTCCAGATTATATGTTTCATTTATTTTTTGTTCTACTGCCTCATCAAGTCAAAGATGGAAGCCTCAAAAATACATTCAGAACAAAGATATTGGAAAGAGCAAATCCCAGATACACCAATGAAGGTTACCTCATCTGAACTAACAACTCACAAACTCAAGTTTGTGGAGGTGTAAGGAAGCTGCAGTAACACGAATCAAAGTTTAACATAAATAAAATTCTCTTTTGATAAAGCATCAGATATTTCTGGTATTTAAATTTCTTATGAAACCCATAAAAAAAAAAGGTCATACCATAATTTTTTATTTGATGTCACAGCTATTTCAACACTGTAGCACAATGATTGATTTAAAAACTAAAAAATTTTACATTGATTTTTCAGATGTGCGAAGTACAAAAAAAGCTCAGTGTGATCAATTGAATAAAGCCATTGTGTTACATTTGCCAATTAGATGCTAAAACATCACATGACTTTCCTAACCATCATATGATTATTTATTTATATTCAGCTAATGATCTGATATATAAGTAGTAAATATCATATATGTATAGCACAAGAGTTCTTTATAATGCAGGCTCATATTATGATAGTGGTCAAATAAACTGATTATAGCCTCACTTTGTCTATTATTTATAACTGTTCACCAAGATTAATAACTAATGCATGCTCATATATATATATATAATTTTCGTACATAAGTTTTATTTGTTTCATTATTAAAATATATTTGATTGTTACATTTTTATTTACCATTGATCAAACTCACTTCGCTCACAACTTTGACACCATCCACTTCAGATAAATACAATAATGATTATTACTAATCATTTGGTGAAATTTGCTGTTATTCTGTTATTTATTTCCTATTGTATGCTCCAACTTCTTAATACATAAAAAATTATTTTCAGGTTTTTTTTTTTTGTTTTTTTGTTTTTTACAAATATAAATAAAATGTATACACTATAAATTAATTCAAATAAATTATTAAGAACATTAACATTTTTCTTCATTAACATCATATTATTATATATATATTTCCTATATAATATAACATTGTACATTTTTATCACTGCTGCTGCTACTGCTACTGCTACTGCTACTACTACTACTGCTACTACTACTACTACTACTACTACTACTACTACTACTACTACTACTACTACTACTACCACTACCACCACTACCACTACCACCACTACTACTACCACTACGACTACTACTACCACCACTACCACTACCACTACTATTACTATAGTAGTAATAGTAGTAGTAGCAGCAGCAGTAGTAATGGTAGTAGTAATAGTAATGGTAATAGTAATAGTAATAGTATCTAGTTTAACTGTAAATAATTTTCTGAATTTTTTCAAATTTTTTCAAAAAAAAAAACTTGGAAACTGTTAATATGTCTGATAAAATGCATTTTAAGAGTAGTAGTAATAGTGGTGGTACTAATTGTAATAATAGTTGTAGTACTAATAGGGATAATAGTCAAAAAAATTTATACTGCTATGAACATTTATATATATATCTTGAAATCTTATAGTCCATAGGTATGTGCCATTTTGTATAGGAAAAAATATTATATTTGGCAATCAAACAGTTGATAATTTATTTTCAAGAAAAAGTATAGATTTCATAAATTATTAAAAAAACTGGATACTTAAGTACTAATCCCGTGGAGAGATTTCACATAAGTATTAGTTCGGTGATAACATTCTAACCTTCCAATCTCATAAAATGATGTCTGCACAGGATCTTTTGACAAACTTAATTGACCAACTTTGATAAATAATGACAAGTAACTTTATATAGTACAAAATGGCAATCTATAACTTTATTTGGTGAAAATATACAACACGTATTTACGTTTTGAATTGAATTGAGTTAATTGCAAAAATGATGAGAACTAACCTCATTATAACAAATTCATTTATTATTACTGCTGTTTAAAATTTCTCATCAACACTCCATCCTTTTTTTCTTTTCAAAATATACATTACATATAAACATAAAATAGGAGCCTAGAACTTTACTACTGGAAATAAACAAACACACATTTACATTTATGTATTGTTTTGCAAGAAATGATGTTACAACTATACTTTTAGCACTATACATTTATTCCAATAAAAAAAAAGCAAAAGAGTATTCCTTACAATCATGACAAATGAAATTAAAATATGGCCCTTAACCCAGCTTCATTATCCAAACCAGTAGTTGGTGGATGAAGTTGGAAGTATTATTAATCCAGGCTGCCATTTGATGATCTTTTATTTAGCTTTTATGACTGCAGATCATTTTCAAGTAAAAGAAAATTACATGAATTGAAGGAGAATTGTCTCATATTAAATGAGACATTGTTGTGATTTATGAAATAAATAAAAAGTGAAGAAACAATTATTTAAGAAGGACATATATTTTTACATCAAAGTTACAAATATTGAAAGCATAAGTGGAGTGTGATTCATTATAAATAAAATGTGGTAGAACAATATTATGGAGTTTGATGGTATATCACACAGAATAGAAAGATTAGTTATTAAAATTAATGAAAAATACCAAATGCATATAATTCAGGTCCATGCCCAACAAATTTTCCATGTGATAAAGAAGTAGAGAAACCTATATTATTGCACAAAGTGCTTTTTATCAGACCAAGCAACATTTTAAAATTGCCATGGAAGACTTTAATGTTAGAATTGGTAAATGATTGAAAGATGAAAGTGCTGGAGGTAAATTTGGTTATAGTGACAAAAATAAGAGAAGATATAAACTTGTGGAGTTTACAGAAAAAAGAGAAACTGCATATTATTATTTATTTTTTAAGAAAATGCTAAATGAAAATTGATAAGAAAGCATCCAAATAAAGATACATTTGTATTGGAATATAATTTGACTAACAGAAAAATATATATTTCATGATTAGAATGTTCTTACTAGATTCAACACAGGAAATTCTAATTTGATTAGTAAGATGTAAGAAGTATGCTAATGAAAAATATTGAGATGAAAATTATTAAGAAAATGGCAGTTAAAATTTCTAATCTTCAGAAACCCTTGAATGAATTTAAATTAGAACTTGAAAATCAGTTTATAATATTAGTAGATTTTGAAGTTGGTTTAGTCTTGACAAAAATCAATTAGTAAATAACAGATAAACCAGTATTAAGAACTTTAAAAAAGATATGGGTTACAAAATAACAGTAATTTTCCAGTAATTTGTCAACTGAGACAAGACAATGTATTAAAAAGGAATATATACATTTTTTAAATAATCCATTAAGAAGAATGTCACCAAAATTCAATATTCATGAATCTAAAAATACAGGTTTGATTTTCTTGCTAGTTATATCACTAATCAGGCCAGAAGCACGTGAAGAAGAGAGTAGAATTATACCACTTGAAATGTTATATACTGGCCTCCATACTATTACTAACAGTCGAATGTATTTGAAAAGTTTAAATCATGCTTGAATGTTTTAAAGACATTTAAAAATTAATATTACATAATAAAAATAGTCTCACTAAAATACTATTATCATAAACTTTTAGACAAACACCAGGTGATTATGGTTGTATACATCAGCTGTGGTTGCAAGGATCACTATAATACTGTATTTCATTTCTATATATTTATGCTTTTTTTATTACTATTGCTTTATAATTTATTTATTTTTAGAAAAAATTCTGTTACTATTTAAATTTATAGATAATTATTATACATTAATATAACTATTTTTGAAAAAAAAAAAAAAAAATTCAACCAGAATAAAGTAATATATATTAAATTTCAATAAATCTTATGTTAAGATTTATAGAGGTCCCTACTGTCGTTTTTCAAGCGCATAGTCTTAAGGTTATATAGCCTTAATACATATTACTTTATGTAATGAGTATGCTCTTAACAAATTTAATTATTTCAACCAGAGAAAGTAAAATTTCTCATTTTTTTAAATATATATAATGTTTATGTCAGACCACTTTTTTTTATGTTTAAATTAATATTTGACTTCAATTTATTAAGAATCCATAATTAAGTTCTTTATAAATATGTACTTCTATTTTAATAATATTATTTTTGAGTTTTATATTTTAATTCATATATACTAAGATAATTAAAGCTATTTTTACAAATATTTATATAGTATTATAAAGAAGAACCAACTCTCCGGTTATGTGCTTTATGAAACTACATACATTCGCACATGATCATAGACTTCAAAAGCGTAAGTGTATACTTATACTTAGAGCTTATCTATATATAAGTCAATCTTAACTCACTATGTTGAAATCGGGATTTCAATCAATCATGTGCCTGAGTTATAAATTATTAATTGAATTGTACAAACATTTATTCTATAGCAAGAAAAAGATATAATTTTATTTTTAATCACATGCAATGAAATACATAGTAAATTTTGAATTTATTGTAATAAGTATTCTGTTATTTATATAATAACTGAAATACAGGCTTATTATATACCTATATCAATATATATAATACATAGGGTATATGAGCACAGACTTTCACATGGCCCACCTCTCACCATTTTATGTCATATCACTGATATATTTGGACATATATATGTTGAAAAGATAAATAATCACCAATATGCGTATTTCATGCTAAACCAGCAATCAACAGCTGGTCCAGATCATCTCTATACATATATGCAATAAGTGCTCAGATATACATTAAGATAGCCAATCTTTATACTTTAATGGACAGGTTTCAATCCACTCCACACTCCAACTCTTCAACCGTCCAGCCAATTGAAAATCTGATGATGGAATGCTCAAAGGCAACCCGTAGGCTGAGATTCTTGTCACACTCATGTTGACCTAAAGTCAATCTTAACCCTCATGTACCAGGACATAATCCATTTAATACATATACAAGGGATGGGTAGTCTATCAGTATATGAGATGCAATGGTGAGTGGTGGGTCATATGAAAGTCTGTGCTCATATACCCTATATTATATATATATATATATATATTGATATAGGAGTTATTACATAGTGGAGATGTCTGCCCATCCCTTGTGGAGTGGATTGAAGCCTGACCATTAAAGTATGAAGATTGGCTATCTTAATATATATCTGAGCACTTATAGCATATATGTGTGGAAATAGAAATCTGGACCAACTGATGATTGCTGGTTTAGCATGAAATACGTATATTGGTGATTAATTATCTTTTCGACATATGTGTGTTCAAGTGTATCAGTGATATGAGATAGAATGGTGAGCGGTGGTCGTGTGAAATAATAATTTATACAAGTTACTATTTATATAGTTATTTAAATACTGATTTGTACTGAGTAATGCAGTAATAAAATAGCTGTTTTAAAAATTAATTAATGGTTTCTGAATCATTATGTACACCAACCTGTATATTTGGGCTGAAATGTCATATGATCTCCTGAGCAACTAATTACATAATTATTTCTATTTACTTGAATATTAATAAAAAATGTCATCTTTATTTTAAAATAAGTATTAACAACAAAGACTATATGAAACAGTCAATTATATTAACATCAGTAATCTATATTTTAACATGTTTATGCATTAAATATTAGATTTTTTATTTATTTTAAAAGGTAATTTATAATATATATTTATCATTTACATTTTTAATACTTTTTTTCTAAAAATTATATGAGTTATTTTATTCTTGAATATCCTGGAATAAAAATTTATTTATAAAATAGCGCACTCTAATCTTTACAAAGCCAAAGTATGACATAACTCATTAACCTCATCTATGTTCAGACTCAAAATTTATTGTAGTGGAAAATAATTCAATTCACTAATGACTTTGAATTATAATTTTGTTTTATTTTTTTATATCATTTCTATTTTAGAAAGCAAAATATTCCCTGAAAAAAACAAAAGGTTAATAAAAGAAGCTAACTAAAAATAATTAAGCTTTATACTTATAAAGGTGATACAAAAGTTTAATTTTTAAATAGTTAATGAGAATGTTTTTTTATTCTAGTCTCCATAAAACAATAAAATTATCTAATTAAAAGTAATTAGTTTGTTTATTTTAATATTTTTATGGCCAAATTGTAAAATTAATGCTGTACTCATTAGAATAATCCAAAAACAGTACTTTAATGTTATTAAACTACACAACCAAAATCGTCAAGCGTTGTTGGCCTAGTGGTTAGCATAGCTGCCTTCCAAGCAGCTGCCCCGGGTTCACTTCCCAGTCAACGCATTTGACATATGAAAAAAAAAAACTACACAACCAAAATTATTAGTAATATCGAATAATGTATTTACTTTAAATGAATAACAAAGAAAATATTTTAATTACTCATAAATAAATAAATGATGTATTTTTTCTATAAGCATGTATTTTGCGTATTGTCATTAACACTCTTTTTTGCGCTATTTATTATTATTGCTCTGAATATGAGGCAACTCGCCTCGAAAGCGCTAAGCTGCTGATTATTTTAGTCTTATAACTTGTGCTCATTATAGTTTCTCTTTCTAGCGCTTCACACGCTCTTGATTTTATTTTAATATAAGCATATTTATAATTTATTTTAAACTGATTAATATTATGATAATAAAAAATATTTTCAAACGCAATATAATTTAGGAATATGTCAAGATATAGAGACAAAATTATTTAGTTACTTATTTATAAATAAATAATTTCCATATTCTTTTCAAAAAAATAATACAAATAAAATATTACTTGGTAGTTGATCTGTTTAATGTCTGAAACATTTAGTTTTGAAGTTTTCTTATTTTATTCTTCATTTTTATAAAGAAATATTTCGTCAAGTTCATTCTATTTTAATTTACATTTGTAATCTGTACAGCTTATATTTATCTCTTTTAATGGATTCAAGTTTGAATTTATAGTTATATTTATTAAATCTAATCACTTTGAGCAATCTCATATATATATATATCAAACAGAAAAACAAATATGTTTTATTGTTCTAGAAAAAAATTAATATACTCGCTAATATTTTCCTTTAATGACCTCTAATTTAGTAAGTATGAGTTTAGAAAATCCAATGAATCATAGCTTCATGTGATTATTTTTAAATATTGATTAAATTTCGTCTTAATATTGAAATTATGCAAGATCAATCTTGTTTGTCAAATAATCTTTTAAGAAAGATGTACACATTTTTATCTTTGTTATTATACTATTATTTTATCTTGTGCTATTTTGTTTTTATTTTTTAATGTTTCATTTATAATAAAATATCTTAAAGTGGATTCCAAGAGATTGTAAAAGACTCAGAAAGAGACCACATGTGAGATGGATGGATGAAATAAGAAAGTGTGCAGGGGTGATGTGGAGAAGAGAAGCTAAAGATCGGAGAAGATGAATTAAACTTGGAGAGACCTTCATCCTGCAGTGGATTGATAATGGTTGATGATGATGATGATGATCTGTGCTGAACAGTAATCATGTCAGATGATATCATCACAGTCATGGGACAGATAGGATTCATTTCAAATGACATCAGAGGAATCAATCCCAAACAACTATATTCAGTATTAAAAATTATATATATTACATTTAACAAACTAACATTATAATACTGAAAGATGGATATTTCAAAACAAAAGATATTTAATATGTTACTGAAGAAAAGCTAATGATATTTTTTATTTCTCTATGATGCAGCCATTTTTAGTTGTTTTTATTGCAGGGAAAAACATAACCAAAATAAAAATATCCCCAATGAAACCTAATCAAGTAAAATTTGATAGGATTAAAATAAAAATAGATCATTCACATATTAATGATAATCTAGAAGTTAATGAAAGTGAAAGAATGAACAGACAGGTTTTAAATTAGGAAAATATATTTTCTACATTTCATCCCAAAGATAATATAAGAGATGTATAAATATCATTATTAGATAAAATATTACATGAATTGTCATTGAATATATTTCTGTGTATAACCAATTATATAGATATATATTCAACATTACTACAATAAAAGTATATGCTTTAACTACCCAAGAAAACAAAGAAAAGTTGAAAAGTTTTGCAATTAGATGCAAGTATAATTTGACAAACTTGCAGGCAAAACATATTTGTAATTATTTATAATTGAAAAACCAAAATTAAGCCAATAAACATTACATGATCAGTGATGAAGGCTACAAGCCAGAAACTAGTTTGGGGATATTGGATGAATAGGCTCTAGATGGGGATTTTATGCACAAGTTTTCTGGCATCCATTGATTACTCTGTCTTGTACCGAGTGGCAATACGTATAGAGAGTTTTGCCTGTTTTAAAATTAAAATTGTAAATGGGGAAAAAGAAAATGGTATTGATCAGTGTGGACTTGTATAAAACAGGAGAATAGTGGATATATTTTTGTCTATCCAATAAGTTTTTATTATCGGTGCATTTTTAAACAGATAAAATACTGCCTATATATAATGGCATAATTAAAAGAAGTTTATAAAAGTCTAACTGAGTGCATATTTGTAAATAGTGATGAAAATCTTTAATCTTAATGGCAAAATCATAGCCAAGTGCAGATAAAATTCATGTATAAACTTTGGTAAATTAAAAAAAAAAATACAAATTAGTTAAATATTACTGGTATAACCTAAAAGACATATTTATTGCTTACAAAAATAATATAAAAATCAATTTGAAAATAAAAATTTAAATAGTTGAAGCATCAGATGAATTTTAAATGGAAGTAAATGAGTTTTAAAAATGGCAAAGTTTAAAGTACAAAAAAAAAAGGAAAATAAAAATCCATGTCAGAATATATAATGGAAATTGCAAAAAAAAAGTCTGAAATTAAGTAAGATAAATGTCTTTTAATGAAAATGACTGAGAACTCTACACATTTATAAACAAAGCAAAACTCTCCATACAGTAGTACCACCCTGTGCCAACCAGAGTAATCAATGAATGCCAGAAGACTTGTGCATAAAATCCCTATCTGGTTGGCACAGGGTGGCACTACTGTATGGAGAGTTTTGCTTTGTTTATAAACAATTATGTGCTAGTATAAGAGATAGTGATCATGTGATGCTTAATGGTTTAACTCTACACATTATCCACAAAAGACAAATAACAATGTTTGCTTAGAAATTCAAAATGAAAGAAATTGGAACACATGAGCTATTTTTCCAGAAATTTATGAAATCAAAAAATACTTTGATTAGTTATAAATTTGTTGAAATTTCAGAAAGATATCTGTCAACATAAAAAATATAAGCAAGATAATAAGAATCAAAGAGCAATTAAAGTTATATACAAAAAAGGTATACCACAATACCCCATATTTGATTTAAGTTACTACATTTAAAAAAACCTTCAATAATAAAAGATACGATCAGGTTAATCTCAATATGACTGAAAAAGCGAAAATAATTATAACTGCTGGTATTGCACTAGAAAAGTATTCTCTAAATTAGGATTAATTTTCTGAAAGCTATCTCATGATCTATAAATGAAAAAGCATGTTTTTATTTCTATATCAAAGAAGAAATCATTATAGAGTGTGAAACTATTTTACCTTATCTTGTATTGTAGAGTGAAGTATTCATTTATTATTTAACACTCGCAGAAGACGCATGCACAATTAGCTTGAAAGGCTGGTCTTTGAATGTATACAATTGTATGCATAGCATCATATAAAAATAAATTCTTATTTACTTATAATTAAGTTTCACTTTGAGTGACGTTTAGTAAATTCTAGACAATTTTACTGACGTCATTCATTCCAACATCGTAGATAGTAATTTAAAGTGAGAATTCTACTCTCACGCTTTACTCAACAGTACTTCAGATTTGCTCATATAAAAGAATTTGAGTCATAGGAATAAGATGATTCCTTTTATTCCTGCATAAATACTATATCTTGTATTGTAGAGTGAAGTATTCATTTATTATTTAACATTCGCAGAAGACACATGCACAATTAGCTTGAAAGGCTGATCTTTAAATGTATACAATTGTATGCATAGCGTCATATAAAAATAAATGCTTATTTACTTATAATTAAGTTTCACTTAGAGTGACATTTAGTAAATTCTAGACAATTTCAACGACGTCATTCATTCCAACATCGTAGATAATAATTTAAAGTGAGAATTCTACTCTCATGCTTTACTCAACGGTACTTCAGATTTGCTCATATAAAAGAATTTGAGTCATAGGAATAAGAGGATTCCTTTTATTCCTGCATAAATACTATATCTTGTATTGTAGAGTGAAGTATTCATTTATTATTTAACATTCACAGAAGACACATGCACAATTAGCTTGAAAGGTTGATCTTTGAATGTATATAATTGTATGCATAGTGTCATATAAAAATAAATGCTTATTTACTTATTTCTTATACTATATATAAGCAAAATTATTTTTAAAAATAATACAGTTTAGATCATTATTGCTATTTTTATTATTTTTCAAAAGTCAGTTGAATTTAATCTTCTTGGATGCAACTGAAGCTTAAATCAAAGATTCAAGGGATACCCAATGGTTGTTGTTCTCATTAATGTTATAAATGGAATTTAATGGTTACTGATTTGTATAGATGTAGACAAACATAAAACATAAGCCACATAGCTAATGACTATCAAATTGGGCTTAATATCAGAATTGTAACACTTAATAAAAGATACTGGGGATTTTATCTCTTGATTGAAATCTTTACTGTTTTCTTTATGATATTTTGTTAATAGTTGGAAAACTATCTAAAAAATACATATGCTAAATAAAGAATAAATAATTTTATATATGAAAAAAATTGGTGGATATATACAAGCTGTTGTTGGAAATATGATGAAACTATAAATAATTTGGCTGATATATATTGATAATAGAAAAGGAAAAAAATATCAGAAAAAATTCTACTAGTGTTGTAATTACTGAGCACAGCATCTTTGATTCAGTTGACCATGCTAAATTATGGAATGTCTATGGTTGTATAAGAATATACTATTATTCATATAAATAAACTTTTATAGGACTAAAAATTACAATTAAATAAACTATAATGAAACGATAGGTTTTATAATAATAAAAATGATAGACACTGCTTTATATGTAATTCTATGTATTCAATGTATTTCAAATATATAATGATGAATGAGGACATGTTCAGGATCGGTGGAAAAATATCAAGTTTAAATATGCTGATGATGTTATAATTATTAAAAATATAGAACACTTCAATAATTTTACTATAAAAATTAGATATTAGAATGAAAATGTAGGATTGTGGTTAATCAAACAAAAATATTGATTTAGCAATGTGATAAGCATCTGAATTTAAAATTGACTATGAATGTATAGAAATAGTTATTAATTTTAGTCTTTGTGAATTATTTATCAACAACAAAAGTGAGTAAAATCAGACATTTATTTCAAAGGCGCAATTAAAAAAATCTGAAAAACATTTTTAGATATATAGAGTAAATCTTTAAAAATGAAAGTAAAAAATTATTTTATTATTGGTGTTTTCTATAAATTTCTATGGATGTGAAAGTTAAATACCAAAAACAATGACAGAAAAACTACTGATGATTTTTAATTACGGTGTTGGTAAATATGAAAAAATTTTATGAACAATATAAGAAGAAAAATAGATTGATCGTCAATCAGATGAAAACTAAATATCTCCTTGAAGCAAAAATAACCATACTAAAAGTGTCTTACTTTATGCTAATTTATTAAATGAGGGTATAATACTTGAAAAAGTAAGATGTAAAAATAATGGGGATAACCAGCTAAGGTATTTAGATTTTATCTTCACACAAATGGGTGTATCATTGATCAATTAATAAACCAAACAGATTATAATCATTTCAGATAAATACTATTTATATGATCAACAGATGTCAACGTAGACTTAGTGTAGCTAATAATAATGTCTTATTTTTTACAACTAATTTTTCGTTTTAATCAATTTATTTTTTATTCAAACAAAATTAAATGCAAATCTAAATGTTTATATAATCTTCATTTTTATTTTAATGAAATAGAAAACTCGTACATGACATAAAACTTTTAAATACGATAAGTAATGACGTTTAATTATATTTCAATTAAGTTATAAATCTAAGTATAGCATAAAACAGGAAAACAAACAAGTGGACATATAGCAAGAATTGTAAACACATGTAATCAATTTTGTAAAAACAGTGATTATATTTGCAGTAGACATAGTCTGAAAGAGGGATGAGTTTTAAATAAATTTGATTAAAGTTGAAAATGAATTTTCCGAAATTAATTAAATATTTATTAAGTTGCAATGTGAATAATAAATCATATATATATACACTCATGTGCATGTGTGTGTGCTTGTGTTTGGATACAATTCACATGTACGCTTTTCATAATATTCTATCATATATATATAAACGAGATACATTGCAGGTACATCATCTGCACATACGAAGAAACATTGCTTTATGAAGATAGCAGTATTCGTATGAAAACTAAATATTTAATAAATTAGCTAAATTTAATATAATTTTTGTAAACTAGGCTGAAATCATCATCATCAACAACCATTATCAATTCACTTCAGGATGAAGGTCTCTCCAAGCTTAATCAATCTTCTCCGATCTTTAGCTTCTCTTCTCCATATCACCCCTGCCCACTTTCTTATTTCATCTATCCAACTCACATGTTGTCTGTTTCTGGGTCTTTTACAATCTCTTGGAATTCAGTTTAATATTTCAATTATCTATCGATTATCATCTTTTCTAGCAATATGTCCAGCCCAACTCCCCTTCAGTCTTTTAATTTTTTCAATGAGGTCAGTAACACCTGTTTGTTCTCTTACTCATATATTGCGTTTTTGATCTCTTCTTGTTACTCCTAACATGCATCTCTCCATACTTCTTTGAGTGGCCTGAAGTCTCTTCTATTAAGTGTCCAAGTCTCAGATTCATAAGTAAGAACTGGTAAAACACATTTATTAAAAACCTTTCGTTTCAAACACATGCATATTTCTTTTAGTATCAAGATATTTCTACCAAAAGCACTCCAACCAAGTTTAATTCTATGATTAATTTTATACATTATGTTTCCATCTGTATTAATAATCTGACCAAGGTATTTGTAATTATTAACTTCTTTTAACTCATCATAATCAATCTTTATTTTCATATTTTGAGAAAATCCATATACATAAATTATTTGATTTATAATTTAAAATGAGAAAATGTATTTTTTTTAAAAATGCTGTTATTGTTCAATGCCATCAATGTTACTTACTATTTGTATAAATCAAATTCATTATTGTGGTACTTAAGTATTGTAATTAATCATAATTGAATAGACATAATTATCTGGCAATAAAACTTTATTGTTTCAATATAGATTTTCTTATGTGTGTGTGTGTGATTGAAAACGATTTTTTATTTTTAAATACCACTTATATTTAAATACTTTTGAATGATACACTGCTCTGCAATATTCCTTCACTTATTTTGATACTAATAAGAAACTTATGATCTGAAAAGGAAAAGTGCACTCACATCGAAATATCAGCTAGAATCATTAAGTATTCATCGACTTACTGTTATGTACTTAGGAAAATTTCTGTTTGACTTTGATATGCAAAGTTAAAAAATGCAACAGGCCAAGGTCGTTTTCAAAAGAATTTAATATTGGCTCATATTGTTAGTTAAAATAGTTTTCGACCACATAAGTGAAATTTCCATTCCAAAAGTATATTCAATTTTTGCTATTCATGAATATTTTCAATAAAGCATACAAAGATCTATACATACATATATACATATAGTGGATTTGACATCAGACTTTCAAAAACCATACAACTATTCACACTATCTCATACCTCTGATACACATGAGCACACACATGTAGAAAAGATAAATAATCAATATAGGTATTTCGTGCTGAACCAGCACTCATCAGTTGATTCAGATTATCATCTCCCACGCACATATATATAATCAGTGTAACAGTGGTATGAAATAGCGTGGATAGTTGTAGGATGCTTGAAAGTCTGAGTTCAAATTCCCTATATTTATAATTAGGCTCCAGGTGTGTGCGGAATGTCTGTGTTTCAAATATTTACATATATATATATGTATTAACTTCTTAAAACTTTACATGTAGAAATAAATGGTATTTAAATAAAAATTGAATCAACAGTCAGAATTGAAAGGGGAAAAAGTAGATTATAATTTTTATATACTATACTTTAATCAAATAAAATCTTTTATATAATTAAACTTTAATAACTAAAAATAACTGTTCGAATATAAATGAAAGTGTCAATCTGTAGATACAGAACTTTTTTTCTTTGTATGGAAAAAGACATCATTATTTTTTTAAAAGAACATTATAAAACAGTATTATTAAACTGCTTTCTAAAGAAAAAACAAAAAAACTTCTAAGATTTTAAGAACATTTTAATAATCAGTCAGTAATAATAATCAACTAAAAACTAATTTAAATGAAGCTACTTAATAACACAGCGGAGGTCAAATCGTTGTTGAAATGATAAAGGTTAGTTGAAATCAAATTTCGAACAATCATTAATTTTATTTTCATTTTAATTAAAATATAATCTATATTTAACTATTAAAAACAAAAGAGGGATTGTTTTTTTTTTAATTCTAATAAAAATTTTCTTCTAAATTGTCACTGATGTTTGTTTTGATCTTTAATCTAAGTCTCAGAACTATTATATTTTTTCTTGCTTAATATATATATATATTGGATGGAATTAATCATAGAATTAAACTTGCTTCGAATACTTTTGGTAGAAATAATTTAATATTAAAAGAAAATATCTTAATGTGTTTGAAAATGATGTTTTTAATAAATGTGTTTTACCAATTTTTACTTATGGATCTGAGATGGACACTAAACAGAAGAGCAATAAGAGACTTCATATCACTCAAAGAAGTATGAAGAGATACATGTTAGGAGTAACGAGAACAGAATGAAAATTAAATACATGGGTAAGAAAACAAATAGTGTTATTGGTATCATGAAAAGCATAAGAGAATGAAGTGGAATTGGGTTGGATATATTTCTAGAAAGGATATCAAGAAATGAACAATTAAAATCTTAAATGGAATTCCTAAAGATTGTAAAAAACCTAGAAAAAGACCACATGTGAGATGGATGAATCAAATAATAAATTGAGTGGGTGTGATGTAAAGAAGAAAGACTAGGGATTGAGAAGATGGATTGAACTTGGAGAGACCTTCATCCTACAGTTGATTGATAATAGTTGATGATGATGATGATGATTGTTTTGCTATTCATCTTAAAACATTAATTAATGTAACTTTATAGATTATAAAGATACAAATGTGGTGTGTGATGGGATTATTAATTAAATTCTACAATAAATTGTATAAAGATTCTGATAGGGTGTAGCAGTGTACTATTAATGGTATTTCACTTCAATGCTTAGTTATCTTGATATGTCTTTAAACAAAATATTTAAGATACATGTGCACATATACAGGGAGAACCATATTAGTGGATTAAATAAAAAACAAATACCCAAGGAGTTGAATAAAGGAACAAGTTTGCCATATTATGTTGATGCAAATTTATTCCAACCCTTTTGAATTTATTTTATCAGTACCTGTGTGAGGTTTAACCATTTGCTGTGTTTAGAAATCAGACAGCAGTTACCTATTTAGTGAAATGGAGAAAAGGACACAAATATTCATTGCAATGTCTAGAATACTATGTATACCCATAAATTGGCAAACACAATTATGTTTAAATTTTAAATTTAGCTATATTACTAGCCGGATAGAATGATAAAATATTGACATGTGGGAAGATTGTTTTAATAACTTTTAATAAGAAATAAATATTGATAATCTTAAAAAAAAAAAAGCAAGACTTTCTAGTTTACATTTACTATTAAAATGTTCAATTTCTTGAAGTACATGCAAATTTCTAGAGTGATTTAGTACTATTGTCAATTGAGGTAGATCCAATTATCAAGATTTTATATTATGTTAGCATTATTGTTTATTTTATTTACCAAATAAATGTTTTAGTCCACTAACAATTATCAAACATTTTAAAAAAATCTGCAAACTTTCCAACCATCCTCTATCATTTTAAGTGCTTATATTCTGTTACTATATACATACATTTGATAGGCACTAACTATAGGCTTTATGTTGTTTATTTGACTTCAACTACATAAGTCAGAGGATACTATAATCTGTTGATAAAATTCTAGTAATGTCTGGGGTAATCAAATCCAATTATCTCTGCACTGAGAACTGGAGGGGTGGATGTATTTGGTGCCTTACAAGATTTTTTTTCTCATGTGCCAAAGCATTGGCCGAGAAGTGAACCCGAGACAACTGCTTGTAAGGCAGCTGTGCTAACCACTCAGCCACCAACGCTTGACAAAATATTTATTTTTTATATCATATTTCTTTGATTGCTTGAAGGAATTTTTGATTGAGCTTAAGCAGGATTTTATATGAATCATGTCTTAGCTAGTGAAGCTGTATCTTGAGTAGTTTGACCTACTTATAGGCATTTTATATAATTTATGTAAAGCAACATGTATTCATATCATATAGAGAAATAATTTAAAAAACATGTCACTGCAAAAGAGTAGATAATAACTAATATTTCTTATTGCATTGCCAAATGTATATCATATCATACTAAATCATCTGTGCACTTTACTACTGTTACACAATGCTTTATTTACCACCTTTTACAGTTTACAGTTTTGAATTGGAGTTAGAAGATATAAAAGTTCTGAAGAAGATTGCTGGGGCAATCGAAACTGTAAAAGAGGGTGGTAAATAAAGCATTGTGTAACAGAAGTAAAGTGCGTGGATGATTTAGTATTATATAATATCAGAAGAGTAGACGTAAGTGAACTAGTAATATTTTTCATAGTGAAATTTGATTATATATCCTGAAATGTAGTTAATGTCCAGAAGTTTAGAATGAGCTCTTGCTATCCAAAATAAGTCTCCATACTCTTCAGCAGAATGTGTAACATGTATTAATAAACTCAGATAGAAATTGTCTGGCTAACAAATAACCCTATATAGTGTGCATTGTTTTATCTAGGTGATTTGATTATGACAGGGTTTCAGACCAAAAAAAAATGCATCCAATATTATTTGGTTTTTAAAAACATTACACATAAATATGCATTATGCATTTCACAAAGGCTTACTTGTTTTAACAAACACTATCATATAGTGATTCTGGAATTTATTTATCATTCTAAAGAATAAAATTCAATTTTATGATGTAATGTTCAAATGCACTGTAATACTATGTTAGGTGTTCTCATCAATATTTCTAAATATTTGAAAATTAACACCACTTATATGGAAAATAAAGAAGTTAATTATTTTAGTCATAGCAAGAAGACTGCAAGTGTAACTAAAAACCATTTTTGTATGAATTAAATGACATTATTATTAATATATATATATAAGCTCAAAACCAATAGGTCTGGAGATAGGGACTTTCCGATAGAGATTTTGAATTCTTTCTTTCTCAGTACTTATAAAATAAAGCTTGATTAGAGCTATTGGTAAGTTCCCTCTAGTGAATATATATTGTACCAAGATTGGTTGGTACATAATAATTTGTTTAAAAAAATTATTAGAAAGAAAAATCCTTGTTAAAAGAGTGTCATTGCAGTTTATTTTCATGAAAATAAGATTTAAAAGGCAAAGAGTTCTTGAAATAAAACTTACAATTAATTAAAAGGGGGGGAGGGGGAGTTTTCCTGTAGAAAAAATTAAAAGTTTCATAAAAGAAGTTAAAGAGTTTTTATTATTATAAGTTAAAAGTTAAAATATAAATCTCTTTTCATTCGAGTTTATTAGAATAAATTATACATGTGTGTAATGTAAGCTTGTTAATAAAATATATAATAAATGTGTGTATATGTGCGTGTTAAAATCATATTGAAAAAAAAAACACATGAAAATAAATATTAAAATGAAAGTTAAAAATATATATCTAAAAACACAGTGGTGGCTACTACTTAAAGATATAAAAACAACACGTTTGCATGGCTACTAATCAAAGGAATTTTGACAACAGATATTGCCGGAGGACATGAAAACAAAAACATGCCTTTACATATAAATAGTCAAATTTTTATCGGACAGTTCAGTGAGAACAATCGAAGAATTCAGTCAGTTCAGACTATAGTTCAGAAATCATTTGAGATTAAAGTTGAAATCAAGAATGCAGTGTTAAAACTTCAGAAAACATACGGCTTTCCCCTGCCTGGAGTCCAGTAAAACAGCAAAATCTGCCTGTGAAAATAATGTCTGCATAACAGCTTAAAAAATCTCCATCAGTATCTTATTGTCTCCAGTAATAATACCGATGAATAAGAAAGAAATCTCCTCGAGAAACTTCAAATCTAACCGGCTAGATATACTTCATTAGAAGCAGCAAACAGCAAGATGTGTCCACATTCAAAATCCTAGGTAAAACATTTTCTTATTTTCATTTATATAGTAGCCATCCATTCATGTGAATCCTCCAAGAGCCAAATTATATGAACTCTATAGCACATAAAAATGAACTATTAAGTTGTGTGTTCTAAATATATGTGTTTTATATTCTTTAATGCTTTATTATATATGTCAGCATGTTAATTAATATGTGTGTGATCATTATATTTAAAATACCAGTATTATGTTAGTTAAAAATTTATAAAATATTTAAAGTT
Organism: Epiperipatus broadwayi; assembly: GCA_028023455.1. Taxonomy (NCBI): domain Eukaryota; kingdom Metazoa; phylum Onychophora; class Udeonychophora; order Euonychophora; family Peripatidae; genus Epiperipatus; species Epiperipatus broadwayi. Next base: position 6,286,256 of record JAQFVV010000036.1, on the reverse strand, counting down.
GGAGTATAAATGTTAATTAAAATAATTTGTCTTTAAACTTAAGCTTTATTTGTCAGTCAATTCTTTTCATCAATTCTTTTTACCAATCTTTTATCAATTCCTTTTATTCTTTTTATCAATTCTTTATGCCACTAGTTAAGGAATAATTTCTTATTGATTAAAAATAGACTGAGCTAGTTAAAAAATTTTTCGAGTGCTGGATTATGAGCCTACTGTCCGAACATGTTATTCTTAGACTAGTTGGTGCCTGGGGTTTACTCCTAAACAAATAAAGTGTTTGGATAGTAGGGGTTTGAATCTAGCAGCTGAGGTGGGCCACGATCTGGAAATGTAATCGTGTTATGCATTGCATAGCTTGATCTGATTGTGGGTATTGTTAATAGCTCTGCTATCAATAATATTCTACACTTTGCTTGAACGTGCCGGTTCGTTCATCTAATATTTATAATATAAGATGATAAATGTATTATAAATTAGGTTTGAACACAGTGTAAACCCAGTGAGAAGAGATGTTGGAGTCCCAATGGATTTGAACCCGGTACTATATATATATATTGTAGACCCATAATATATGAAGCCCCACGATTGGGCAAGCCATTTTGTAGCCCTCAATATACGTAGCCTCATGATTATCAAGCGTCACAATTGGGCTAGCATTTTGTAACCCTATCCTACAACCTCCATATCTTCACTATCTACTTTACTATACTTATAATTGCCCAGGTGCCAACTCTATGCAAGATAGAATACATTTATAACTATAAATTGTGCTTAAACTTATTTTAAAGATTTTATGTTTTAATTACCCTAAGGCTTAGCTCAGTTGAGATTATAGGGTCTGGTTTTTATATATATGAGGCCAATATGATAACACAAATATCTATAAATAATAATTTCATGAGATTAATTTAAATACACTCAGGGCATCTGTAAACTACTGCATTACTGTATAATCATTAATTATCAATTTTAATATAGAATAGATAACCCTAGGAACGGGTACCTTTATATCCATATTATTATCTATTCCAAGCAAAATAAATGTATTACTTGTATTGTAACGCAGGGATTTATTAACAACAAACAGACTAACTAAACTTAAATCATTTTGACAAATTTATACCCTCTATAATTATACTATGACGCTTAGATATGTGTGTGTGGAAATGAAAAAAAATCGAACGTATCCAATTAAGGAATTCCTATAGGCTATTGATTTAATTAAAATATTTATTATATATAAAAATAAAAAAATTAATAAATCAACATAGATCATAAATAATAAAAAAAAAATAGTATTAATACCATTATTGCCCATTACATCTTCTATATTGAAACAAAAATTGACTATTCTATTAATATGTATATTATATATATCCTCGAATATGTGCATTTGTTTATACTGCAAGCATTATGAATTTCCAAATTATTTCCTATGTAACAAACTTATAATTGATAAGGTTTTAATTCTTTATCTTTTAAAATAGCAATCATTATTAAAATTCAGCTTAATAAATGTAATCAAAAAAAAAAAAAATAATAATACTATGGAACATTATGCACACGTCCGAATATATATATAATCAGCTATAGTATAATCTTCGGATTATACCAAACACATTATCATCTCATAATATATATGTAGAAAATTACATTCCTTCATTTTTTTTTTTAAATACGTATGTGAAACATACACAAATAAAAAAAAAAAAATAATTGTCTATACATCTATTATATATATAAAAAAAATTATTTAGCAATTCCTTATTATTACATGTAAAACACTTTTTTTTAAAAAAAAAATGAAATAAAAAATAATGTCTATTCATTGCTCAAGCGTATTTTGTTAATAATGACGATAATCCTTTCCTTTGAGAATACTATGGCAAGTTTTATAATTATGTTTGCATGCATGAGAATTAATTTTAGTTATAAAATTATGAATATTGAAGTTACCAATGTAAATTATTTCTTAATATTGATTAAATAAAATTTTCTCTTAAACTTTGTCCTATGGAATACTGATAATAAATTCACGCGTTTCATTTTGGCGTTTGAGAAAAGTTTTTGAAAAATTTTTATTATACACAAATTTTCCATTTTAAATATTATCCAGCTTTACTAATGTGCTTTAAAATAATTATAAAAATTTTATCTTACTTATTATCCAGATATTTTTGAAAGTTGTAAATAGTTGAACCATGGTTTTAGTAGAGATCTGAAGACTGGTAACCCTTTAGGGAATGTAGTTTATGTTTTCATTTTATATACCTCCAATAATATAGTAAAATTTATCCATCTTAATGTTACTAAAATCCTTGTAGTTTTCTTTTATCTATTAAAGTATTATTAGAGAGTTATTAATTCTTAAAGTTTTTTTTTTTCTTAATTTTTTTACGGAGCTTTTATTTCTATTCCTTTTCAGTTTTTTTTTTTTTAAAACTCTCCTCTCTCCCATGCCCTCTATCCTGTTTCCATGACGATCCTTTGGCAGCTTGTTAGAATCGTTATTTATACAATTTTCAACATTATAATTGTTTAACTATATTTTTTTTACATAGTAAAAAAAAATAATATTAAATATTAAACATCAATTTCAAAAATGTCATTTATTAATACAATCTTATCATTTTTAAAACATAAGATATCAAGATAGTACATACTCATTAATTTATAAATAAAACATAAAAAAGAAAATCACATTTAATAATACATATATGCATTAGCCTATTATGACATATAACTTCTCTATTGTATACCAACATCCATCACTAAACATACATTCCAAATTCTACCCACCAATATATCTATTAAAATTTTACTTTTCTATTACAATCCCTATATCAATTAGAAAATCATATCATAGTTTATGCCTAATTTTCACAAAAAACTCAATTATCAATATCATATTTTACCACAATTCATTTTTCCTAACTAACTCTCTTTATCCCTTGTTATTACAAATGTGATGTTCCCATATTTCTCTCTGGTGCCAACCTGGAAGGTTACAATATATATATATATATATATATATATATATATATATTCCATAATGCAATTAAACATTGCTATTGAACATTGATTTCTAAAAATAAGTTGTCACCAATAGATTAATATTTCATTTTTAAAAAACTGGAGATTGTTATATTAATAATGTTAGCATAGGCATTATAGGTTTAAAATGCAGGGGATTTTAATAATTTTATATATACTCTAGAACAGTGGTCTTCAACCTTTTCACACCTGTGGACCAGCAAAAATAAGGATAAGATTTTGCTGACCAGCAGAAGTTTACAGATAAGTTTTCTTAAAAATGTAAACTGCTTAGCCTTAGATGAGTATAATTGTTATAACTGACCAAACAGCACACTAGTTGCTGTGTATTGTAATGGTGTCGCTTATCTTCACATGCTGAACACTCTTTCTTGAGTTGCAGTCATACTGCTACAGAAAGCAGTACAATAACAATCATTCTCATTAATGTGCTTGCATTTCTATGTGTATTATTTCATTGTTAAAACATGCAAGAATAAAATTTTATTCACCTGAATATTGGGAAATGTCACAGCTAGTGTAATTACATGACAATGATTATGATAAATGTAATATCTATATTTAATGTTAAATATACAAGATGAAGTTATATATATATATTGAGTTTGTATAATAAAAACTTTTTTTTAATTTTGAATTTTTTTAGAAAAATAATAAAAAAAATTAATTTTACCCCCCCCCCCATAAATATCTGTGATAAATAGAAAAACAAATTAATTTATGTATGATTGATTAGATTTTGTTTTCGTTCTGTTTCTTTTTTTTTAAATCGGGTGTGTCAGGCATTGGTGGTCGAGAGATCAGTGACAGCAACTTTACAAGCAGTTGTCCTGGGTTAGTGGGTTTGCTTCTGGGCTGATGCTATGACTCATGAGAAAAAATAAATAAATAAAAATTGTTTATATTAATTAAAAGTTTAAAATCTTATTATTTTGTTATTACAAACTTTCCTGCCAGTCTAGTGCATGGACTGCCAGTAAACTTCAGTGGCCCAGTGCCGATCTGTTAACCGGGGGGGGGGTGAAAACCACTGTTGTAGAGTAAGTTTATTGCTTCTAATATAAAAACAAAGTAAAATATACACATTTTGAGTATATTATCAGAAATAATAACTAATCTTTTTGAAAATAGAACTGCTAACAAATTATTATATAAGATCAGATGGATTCCAAGAGATTGTAAAAGACCTAGAAAGAGACCACATGTGAGATGGATGGATGAAATAAGAAAATGTGCAGGGGTGTTGTGGAGAAGAGAAGCTAATGATCGGAGAAGATGGATTAAACTTGGAGAGACCTTCATCCTGCAGTGGATTGATAATGGTTGATGATGATGATGATGATGATATGTATCATAAAGAAGCGTAAATATTTCTGATAATACAGTAAGCTCTGATTTTTAAAAACTGGTAACTAATCCTAAGGAATATCAATTACTGAACAGTTATCTAGCTGTTTCTATATGAAAAGTAATATTGTAGGATAATCTAAAATCTAATAAATCTCTCAATCTCTACTTATGGATCATAAAAAAAAAACATGACTGTATCATGCTGCAGCAGTCCGCATCCATGATAAAGATGTCATATATCTAGAAATTCAAAATTTGTTTCTTACAGTCAGTTTTAGTTATGTGTGATATTCACATTTATTTACGAATATAGACACTGTATTTTATCTAAATAATCAAACTTCTATTTGTTATATGCAAAACCCCTGCAGCAATTATTAAGTAATCAACCAGCTGGAGAATTCCATTCATAAATTATATATGTAAATTAGTTAAATGATCAGAATTACCCACATGAAATAAAATTATCTGTATAATCTAAGTAATGTTTCTGTTCAAGTTTGATTTTAATTGAATCTTTTATAATGTTAATAATTAGGAAATTAATGTGTAGCCAAAATATCATTTCCAAGCAGTCACAAATTAAACTAATTATCCTTAAAAATTAAAATACATTATATTAAAAATAAATGATCAAACTAAAAGCTGTCATTTTGCATTAATTACAGTAGAAATAAAAACTTTTAAAAACTTATTCATAAATCAAAAACAATATAGAGTTAAAATAATAGCATAAGTTGGAAAACGGTAAAAAAAAACTGTATCACTCTATATACATGTATTTACATTATTTAACACAGATTAAAATAGTAGCAATAAAAAATTGTAGAATAGTTTGCCATTTGGAAGGTCATATATTGATTGACCATTGGAAATATCAGAGCTGAACTTTAATTCAGGAAGCTTTAGCCCACTAAACATCACATGATCACCATTTCTTATGCTTGCTCATAACTGTTATTAAAACAGCCAAAACTCTCTATAAAGTAGTGCCTAAGATCTAGGTGCAGTGCTCTCATATCCAAGACTCCCTACTGATGAAAGCCAAACTAGTCTGAGGATACTGGATGAGTAGGCACTAGATAGGGATTTTATGCACAAGCCTTCTGGCATCCATTGATTACTCTGGCTGGCACTGAGTGGCACTACTGCATGGAGAGTTTTGCCTGTTTTAAAGCTTTAGCACTTAGAGTTTACTTTTTATCATTACACTAACCATATTGTACTGACAAGCATATAATGATTCTCAATGATTATCATTGGTAGATATACATTCTTATAATTTTTTTTCTTAATACCTTATAACAAATAATAAAAAGCATATCAAAACTTAAAATTTAATACACTTTTTAAAACAGGAGAAAGTTTACAAAATGCTGAAGTATTTTTGTTAATGGATAGTTAGCATATATATATAAAGGATTTGATTAGAGATTTTCAAGCTCTCCCCTCAGCCATCCACTCTATCTTATACAACCAATACACATTACTATATCTTATAAAACCGATACACATGACCACACACATGTGAAAAAGATTAATGATCAGCTATATATGTATTTCATCCTGAACCAGCTAGACTCCAGATATGTAAAATATACTTGTACTTATTATATACATATATAATAGTTACATCTGCATCCTATTCTAAGTTTTATCACAAAAGTACTTAAAAATTTGAAAAAATATTAACATTAAAAAAGACATTCATGTTAAGACACATGTGATGCACTAGGGCTTTTCCTTTATTGGAGTCAGGAATCTCTCAGCCATTTGCTCTGAAAAACCTGTTAGCCACCTTACCTTCCCCTTCCATTCTTCACCTATGTTTTCCCCCAAATTCTTCTCTATCCAGCTTCATCCCATTTCCACATCATCTTTGTCCACTCTATGTCCTTTATATCTAGATCCCCCTTATTTTTTTCAAAACCTACCATAAAGAATTCAGTAAAATCACTTTGTTTATATTTATTTACCCACAATTTTAGTATTTGTATCATTTCTGCTTGTAAGAATTTACATCAATTAACAGATGCCTAATATTTTACATGCCTTTTTTACATAACTTGCAGACTAAATCACCTACATTCCCTTGTTGCTAATGATCCTGTTCAAGCCTTAAATATTAAACTACATTCCTTGCTATTATCATAAATTAACTCACATCCAATAGTCTGTTTAATTTTATATAAACTCTTTTTACTCTCCATACTAGTTCTTCATCTCTCCAACTCCCTATTTTTATTAATGCATTTATTCTTCTATTCCATTCTTTTCCACTATAACTCTCAACAATTTTCTGACACAATCAACCCATCTTTATACAAGTATATTGACATAAAGTTTTTATTCAAATATTTTGCAAACTGTACTATCTTTCTCACCCATCTTGTTGCCTATCCTTTGCTCATAACCCAATTAAATACTATTTTGGCTATTCTCTTACAATCCCTAAATTGCAATCTACTAAAAATTTTCATTGTGCTTTTTACATGTCTCATATAAAAACTTGATCATCCCATTTATTCTCAAATTGTCTCCTTGCTATCCATGCATCTACACTTAATGCATAATTTTCCTGCATTACTTTGTACTTTTCTAAGTAATCTAACCCTCCTTTATTAACACATAATGCATAATTACCATAAGTTAACCCTGCTACTGACACTCCCATACAATTCTTGCTACATCAAGATTATTATATGAAAACATTGTTAATTTCTTTATCAGTCCCTTTTTTTCTTTGCTTCATTTATCAATTTTTTCTCCCATTTATCTGAGCAATTTCTTTGATTACTTAAGGTGATTCCCAAAAGCTATACCTATTAACAACATTTAACTTTATATCCCCTAATAAACCTCCCCCCCCAGTATTTATCATCATCATCATCATTATTATTATTATTATTATTTTATTATTACTACTACTATTATTATTATTTATATAATTTTAATGCGCAAATGCGCGCACAACAACCGAGCTTCATCAGGATTAAATAACAATATATTATAAAGTCAAAATAATTATAATATCTAAAGAATAATGCCCGAGCGCTTTCAAGAGAACTTAGCTCTCATAATCATGGGCAACAAAGAATAAGCATAGCGTGTTGGTATATGCTAAAATATGCTGATATGTGTAAATTAGTTGAAAATAAATGTGTCAGCTCTAAATGATCCATTTCTTAGAGATTTTGTAACACGCATCTTTCCTATTCATAGCCTTATCATCGATAGCAATAAAACATGCTTCTTTAACTTTTCTCTTAATGTCATTTCTCTCCCTGCAAACTTTTCTTGCATTTTTAGGTTCACATGCATGACCAGCTGATTTCTGATGTATTGCAAATATTGAGTTGCAATTTGGGTCTACTTGGGCCTTATTGTAAGAATATCTGTCCTGGGATAGTCTTGTAGAAAGAGTTGCTTTCGTTTCCCCATAGTATGATGCCATGCAGTTATTTTCTGGACATGAAATATTATATATGGCCTGAGAGGTGTTGTTGGGTGTTATAATGTCTTTGGTGTTATTAATAATTCTATTTGTATTAGGGGGTGTATGAAAGCTTAGTTGAAATTCTTTATTAAACACTGAGTAAAACTTTCTATGGGTAGTTGCAATATATGGTAACAAAATTCTATTTTTCTGCTGCTTAATAACATTGCTGTTTAATTTACTGTAAAATTGTCTAATCTTCCTATCAATTGTGTAATGCTTGAAGCCGAAATCTAATAAATCGTTTCTATATAAGATTAAGTTTGTTCTTTTGTCCGATTCAAATCTGCAAAGTTGCTCATTCCTATGCAAGAAAGACGCTAAACCAGCTAATTTATGAATAGAAGGTGTGTTTGAAGTAGGTTGAATATTGCCTCTTTTTTCTATTGGTTTTATAATCATTGTATAATTTAGTCTTTGATCTTCTCTTTGCACATACATATCCAAGTATTTAGTTTTCCCTTCACGATCTTCCATTTCTGTGTTTAGCTTCAGCTGCGTACTGTCTTGTATGTCCTGTTTAATTTTATCTATAATTTCTTCAGTAGCAGCAATGAAAAGGTTGTCAACGTATCTTGTGTATACAATTAACTTAAGTGTTTGTTCGTATTTAGGTATAATACTTTTTTCAAAATAATTAAGTACGATACTTGAGATGATACCGGTCATGGGTAATCCCATCGGCCATCCATCATTCATTTGGTAACATTGATTATTGAATGTTGCCACAATGTTGTTGTTAAGCCATTTTAAGAAATCAATTATGAAAGCTATCTTTTTTTGATCCACGTCATTGTTCATACGCTCTTCTTTTACTATATCAATGGACCTATTTCTATTAATTGATCCGTATAACTCAGTGACATCAAGCACCGCAATTTTAGTTTCTGGGTTTAGAATTTTGTCCTTAATTCTGGCTACAAATTCAAATGAAGATTTGATAGTATATCTTCCAAATCCAATACTGTCAATCAGCCAACGATTTATTAATTTAGCTGTGCTAAAATAATGTGCACCCCCAAAATCCAGCATTAAGCATAAAGGAACATTGGGTTTGTGCATTTTTGCATTTGCAAAAATCCGTGGTAGAATAGTGGCAGAAGGATATAGTTTATAATACTCCATTTTTGATATAGCTTTGTTACAATGTGTCTTGAGAATAGAGGCAATAAATTTGTCCCTGTTCAAGTTATTATTGAAACTAGCTATTCTTTTGAATTGCAGGTTTTCAATTTGCTGGTTAACTTTGAAGTTAAAATTTTCTCTACTCATAAGCACAAATCTCTGGCCCTTATCTTCCTTCATGCAGACTATTCGTTCAGTATCTAAAAATTTCTTAGTGTGCGCTAATTTTGTATTCCAGTTATTTGTATTAATCTTGAATGTATTCTGGTGTATGGTCTTGGCAATCTGCGTTACGTACATATCTTTATTTGGGTTGTTATTCAAACCCGCTTCAATATCAGCTATTAATTCAAACTTCGGGAAACTCCAATTGCTACCAACGAATCTAGGGCCTTTGTTCAGTACCTCTATTATTTCCTCGTTTGGTGTTTTATCTGTAAGATTAATAAAAACATTGTTCTTCTTTTCTACAATTTGGATATTTTGCTTATTAGCTAAAAACGCCAACTTTTTTGCAAATTTCTTTTGCATTATGATATTTAATTTATCGCATTTATTCCTAATATACTGAGGTATTAATACATCTTGTACCATTCTATTTTTCCTTTTAATCTGTTTCTTCAGAGCACTCTGACATCCTCTTTTGACCAAATTCAGCAGATAAAAACTTACTTGTTTGCAAATCTTGTATCGATTATAAATTGATTTGTTTATTTTTAAATTACAAAAATTCGGCAATATTTTAAATTCGCTGCATCTTTTCAAAAAATTGAGTCTTTGTTGTAGTTTACACACAGAAATACAAACCTTTAATGTTTGCTTATCTTTATTTGCTTGCTCCATACTAACGAAAATTGTAAAAAGAAATTATTAAACTCAGGTGCTTACTATACATGTATATAATTTTAATGCAATAAATTAAATATCATAATGCAAAAGAAATTTGCAAAAAAGTTGGCGTTTTTAGCTAATAAGCAAAATATCCAAATTGTAGAAAAGAAGAACAATGTTTTTGTTAATCTTACAGATAAAACACCAAACGAGGAAATAATAGAGGTACTGAACAAAGGCCCTAGATTCGTTGGTAGCAATTGGAGTTTCCCGAAGTTTGAATTAATAGCTGATATTGAAGCGGGTTTGAATAACAACCCAAATAAAGATATGTACGTAACACAGATTGCCAAGACCATACACCAGAATACACTCAAGATTAATACAAATAACTGGAATACAAAATTAGCGCACACTAAGAAATTTTTAGATACTGAACGAATAGTCTGCATGAAGGAAGATAAGGGCCAGAGATTTGTGCTTATGAGTAGAGAAAATTTTAACTTCAAAGTTAACCAGCAAATTGAAAAACTGCAATTCAAAAGAATAGCTAGTTTCAATAATAACTTGAACAGGGACAAATTTATTGCCTCTATTCTCAAGACACATTGTAACAAAGCTATATCAAAAACGGAGTATTAAAAACTATATCCTTCTGCCACTATTCTACCACGGATTTTTGCAAATGCAAAAATGCACAAACTCAATGTTCCTTTACGCTTAATGCTGGATTTTGGGGGTGCACATTATTTTAGCACAGCAAATTAATAAATCGTTGGCTGATTGACAGTATTGGATTTGGAAGATATACTATCAAATCTTCATTTGAATTTGTAGCCAGAATTAAGGACAAAATTCTAAACCCAGAAACTAAAATTGCAGTGCTTGATGTCACTGAGTTATACGGATCAATTAATAGAAATAGGTCCATTGATATAGTAAAAGAAGAGCGTATGAACAATGACGTGGATCAAAAAAAGATAGCTTTCATAATTGATTTCTTAAAATGGCTTAACAACAACATTGTGGCAACATTCAATAATCAATGTTACCAAATGAACGATGGCCAATGGGATTACCCATGAGGGTATCATCTCAAGTATCGTACTTAATTATTTTGAAAAAAGTATTATTCCTAAATACGAACAAACACTTAAGTTAATTGTATACACAAGATATGTTGACGACCTTTTCATCGCTGCTACTGAAGAAATTATAGATAAAATTAAACAGGACATACAAGACAGTACGCAGCTGAAGCTAAACACAGAAATGGAAGATCGTGAAGGGAAAACTAAATACTTGGATATGTATGTGCAAAGAGAAGATCAAAGACTAAATTATACAATGATTATAAAACCAATAGAAAAAAGAGGCAATATTCAACCTACTTCAAACATGCCTTCTATTCATAAATTAGCTGGTTTAGCATCTTTCTTGCATAGGAATGAGCAACTTTGCAGATTTGACTCGGACAAAAGAGCAAACTTAATCTTATATAGAAACGATTTATTAGATTTCGGCTTCAAGCATTACACAATTGATAGGAAGATTAGACAATTTTACAGTAAATTAAACAGCAATGTTATTAAGCAGCAGAAAAATAGAATTTTGTTACCATATATTGCAACTACCCATAGAAAGTTTTACTCAGTGTTTAATAAAGAATTTCAACTAAGCTTTCATACACCCCCTAATACAAATAGAATTATTAATAACACCAAAGACATTATAACACCCAACAACACCTCTCAGGCCGTATATAATATTTCATGTCCAGAAAATAACTGCATGGCATCATACTATGGGGAAACGAAAGCAACTCTTTCTACAAGACTATCCCAGCACAGATATTCTTACAATAAGGCCCAAGTAGACCCAAATTGCAACTCAATATTTGCAATACATCAGAAATCAGCTGGTCATGCATGTGAACCTAAAAATGCAAGAATAGTTTGCAGGGAGAGAAATGACATTAAGAGAAAAGTTAAAGAAGCATGTTTTATTGCTATCGACGATAAGGCTATGAATAGGAAAGATGCGTGTTACAAAATCTCTAAGAAATGGATCATTTAGAGCTGACGCATTTATTTTCAACTAATTTACATATATCAGCATATTTTAGCATATACCAACATGCTATGCTTATTCTTTGTTGCCCATGATTATGAGAGCTAAGTTCTCTTGAAAGCGCTCAGGCATTATTCTTTAGATATTATAATTATTTTGACTTTATAATATATTGTTATTTAATCCTGATGAAGCTCGGTTGTTGTGCGCGTATTTGCGCATTAAAATTATATACATGTATAGTAAGCACCTGAGTTTAATAATTTCTTTTTATTATTATTATTATTATTTTATTCACTAAATTTATTCCCCAACTCATTACCCACCTCTGCACATGTCTTCAGCTTAACATTCATATCTTCCCTACTTTTGGTGCACAAGAAGATATCATTAGCAAATAAAAAACCTGAGAATGTGCATACTTTCTTGCCACCTATTAATGGTATCTCTACCCATCTTCCTAGTCTTTCTGTTACTTTCTCCATTTCTTTAGAATACAATAAAAACAAAGTAGATGACATAGGGTATCCTTATCTTAATCCCATCCCATTTTTAACTTTAACTGATTCTATATTTTCTAATTGATACATATAGACAATCTCCTAATAAGAACCACTAAAACTTCATTCATTCCCAAATTTACTAAACTTATCCATAATCTATTTCTATTTAATCTATCATACACCTTCTCTTATCTATAATGACCATATATAACTGTATACCTATATTCCTACTCATATCTATAAGCTGTGGGAATACAAATAATTAACTATCTCCTGTATGCCTATCCAATTAAAACCTCTTTTGCATTTCTCTCACCATATTATTTTCTTCCATCTATTTTGCCACTCATCAAACCACCATATATTTAAAAAACTTATATAACACTGTCATTACCACTGTCAGTCTATAATTGTTTATTTTTCAATGGTCCTTATTCTTCTCTTTAAATAAATAGCTTTACTGTTGTATTATTCCTGCTATCTGAGAAAAGTCTGCATTCTGTACCATCTTATTAAAATGTGATAATAGATTTAATTTTGTTTTATTTTCCAAATTCATCATCATTTCTGCTGCCTCATTCAATTAATTTTCTGTAAAACTAATATTTCCATTACTATGTGCTTTTACCTTTATTATCACTTTGTCCTTCACATCTAACATCTTTTCTATGTCCATTACGTACTTATTTAAGATTATCTCTAATTCTTCTCTAGAGGTACAATTTTTTTGCTCATCATTTAGTAATACTATTTCTCTCTCTGCTACATTCTTTGTTTAATATATTTCCAAAAGTTTGTACTCCCATCTTATCCACTTTTATTAATATCCTACAAAAATTTGCTATTTAATTTCAATCTCTATATAATTATCTATTTTAGCCAACTTTTTTAAAAAAAATAGTTTTTCCATTTAATATTGCCATCTTTTTAACTTTCCTTGTTTTTAATAGCAAATTTATATTCTCTGCATGCTTTTCCTCTCTCTTTTACACTTTCACTAATTTTGACTTTTTTTATTCTTCAGAATATTCTCACCTAAAACTTTATTTGCCAATTTTTCTACTTCATCATACCAGTCCTTATATTGAGCCCCAACAAACTCATCCATGATTTCTTCAACTTTTATTTTATATTCTTCTAACTTATTCTTATCATTCATTCTCCATCCACATCTTTCACTATCCTTTTTACTTTTATTTCTATTTCCATCACATTATTAATCATTTCTATTATAAAAAAAATTATTATTACTTATTACATACTTTCTCTTCATTATCTTAACACTTTAATTTTTTGTACTTTACTCATTCCCTCTTTCTCAACTAATATGTACTCTATTGTGTGAAGTATATTATTTCTAGCCCATGTGTACTGCCCCTCATAAATATTTGATAAATTTCCAATGCTCAAATTCATTCTCTGATAAAAAAATTCAAAAGATGTCCATTCTTTTTCCTTTTTATTTATGCCCTGTCAAGGTGTATTTTCAATATTACTAATACCTGTAGCCCTTAGTTTTTAACTGATTTGTTTAATTCCAGCCACTTTTCTGGTCTCCTACCACCTTGTATATTCAAGTATCAAATTTTAACAATTCTTCCTTTTTTATTTTTGACATTTTCTTCTCTATTACATTTGTAATTATCTTATTTATTGTTAGTTTTATAGATCCATTCCCTCTCCACATCTACGTTTATATCTAAATCAGCTACCCTTTGTTTACTTCTTACACCTTATACATTCTTACTCTTCTTTTTTTTTTTGCAACCTGTAGCTCCATCTATAATCATAGCAATAAAAAGAAAACACATTTAATAGTAATCAAATACAAGATTTCATTAAAATTTTATTATTACATACACATATCTTTAGCTTCAGTATATACATAATATTACATTTTGACTTATGTGCCAAACTTTCACATTCATAACTTTAACACTAACCATCTCAGATAAATACATTAATTATTATTACTAATCAGTTATTAAATTAGAATTTGTTTTTATCTCAAATATAAACATTAAACCTTAGTTAAAAATTAGTATTATTAAACATAAACATATGAAATATTTCAATGTGATCTCTCCTTGGATATACTTTTTTAGATGTATTTATTTACATATTTCAAGAAAGTATGGTGAGGTAAATTTTAAGTATTTCTAATATATATAAAACTAATTATACACCAGATGAATTTATAACAATGTTACATTACATTAATTTAAATTGTATCATCTAGAAAAATTTTACAATTTTTTAAGTAGCTTAATTTTTTCATTAAACATTCCAACTTTCAAGATCATAAATTTTTTATAAATGGTTTAAATTAATTTATATATAATTTTCATGTTTTCTATATTTTGAAAATATGATTTTTTTCTACAGTACAGACTTTTTCATACCTGCACTTCTATATGTAATATAGGGGGTTTGAACTCAAACTTTCACACAACCTTCAAGCATCCATGCTATCTTATACTGCTGATACACTTGATCATACACATGTTGAAAAGATAAATATTTACCAATATACATATTTCAGGCTAAACCAGCACTCATCAGTTGGTCCAGATTATTATCTCCACACATATATACAATCAAAGCTCAGCATATATTAAGATAATCAATCTTCATACTTTAATGGACAAGCTTCAAACCACTCCACCAAAGCCCACCTAGGTGGGCTTTGCTTAGAGCATTCCATCTTCAGATTTTCAATGAAATGAATGGCTGAAGAGTTGTGGGGTGGAGTGGTTTGAAGCCTATCCATTAAAGTATGAAGATTAGCTATCTCAATATAAGCTGAGCTTTGATTGTATATATGTGTTGTAATGGGCACATACGCCATTACATTATTTATTTTAAAATTAGACATTGAAAAGTTCGCATATAAAAACTTTTTTTTTAAGAATTAAAAATTAAAAATCATCTAAACTCTAATATATAAAATCGCACAGATGAAAAATTATTAAAATAAAACTTTATTAAAAAGAGAAAAAGTATTTTAAAAGCAAAAACTTAAAAAGATTTAGAGATAAAGATATATCTTTAAGTTTGTAAAATAATTTAATTAATTATAAAATGGAAATGATTATTTTAATTAGTAAAAATAAACTAGCCCTTGGCATTTCAAAATGTATAAGCAAAGGTCAGATAGGAGAAAAAACAATAGAAACTAATAGCCAATAAAAGAAACCCCTCAGGAAATGGACCAGAATGAAAAGATCATCATCGTCATGACGTAATGTCCACTGGATCCAATAGTTTGCAATAAAAGAAAAAGTTTGGAAATAAAAAAAAATTAATTAAGAGAAGACAGAGATGTGTTAAGTTGGAGAGTTGGAGGTGAAGGGATTGAAAGACGCACTTTCAATTCCTTCAGTTGTTATAAAAAAAATGAAACATCGTTTTCCCCATATTGCAGACTATAGGACAACTGGGCCCGGAAATAAAATACCAGCTACCATAAAGGACCAATGGCTAACTGGATACCAATATCTTCAGGATGGCATGGGAATTCACATTCAAAATTACAAACAACTACAAAATATGGACCTTTTAAAACCGTAAGAACTTTAGATAATTCATAAACATTAAATATAAAACTTTCCCAGTATTTAAATGATAGCAATAGTATTGCCTATCTGACCAAACTAAATTATTTAATAATTATTTTTATGGAATGTATTATTAGTTTGTTAAATCATTTCCATTAATTTATTTTCCGTTCTTTTAAGTTTTTGTTATGATTTTTTATTTATTAAAACAACTTGTAATAAATGCTAAATTTAAGTCGGGCATGAATGTCTGCATAGATTTGAAAAATTATATATGTTAGTTTAAGGGAGGGTAATCTTGGGTTATTTGTTTTGTAGTTAAATTGGGTCGATGGATTGGATATATTGGTGTAATTAGTAGATGTAGTATGAGATTCACTACTTGCAGGATCGTATCATACGCCCACACCCCTTTTTGCTTATGTAATGGGATCATAAGTCGGCAAAAAAAACCACAGTCCCTTCCTATGGAGTTTTTTTTTATTGTTCTTCTTGCCAGACAGATGTAGCATTCCTGTCTGGATGAGAGTCAATGTCTTCTAACCATGCTGTTCAGATGTACATTCCTGACAGTATGGTATTCATACTGCATTGAATGCATTGATATATCAGATGGATTGATGTTGGTTTGGCTGCGAACCTTTGGCCTAAGGTTAAATCAGGGATAGAATATTTTCTTTACCAAATGCAATCTATGTAGTCTATTCTTGCTTAGCTAGATAAATTTTTAGAAAAGTGTCTTAGAACAAAAATAGGAAACTTTTTTATATATTTATGATATATATTTTCAAAAACTTTATGATAAAAAAATATAGTAATATTAAGTTTTTATTATATAACAGTTTATATTTTATATTATGGTCCATAAAATAATTCATTGAAATAATTTTCAGTTAATTCAAAAAAAAAAAAAATTTATTCATCTTTTTCATCCCAAATGTTGTGAAAGTAATATCAAATGCAAATGTAATTAAACTAAATTCCCAAATGATTAATAAATCGTAGGTGAAAATTAAAAATGTGTTTTAAATACTGAGACAAAATTATGATATCTATTGATGGAAAAGACTTTTAACAAATATGATATTTTGTTGCTAATCAATAAAAATTATTTTTAAAAAAAGAGTAAAATGAACTTTTCAAATACAAAAGAAAAAAAATATAAATGAAACATTTTAAATAGAGATGAAAAAACTGATTAAGATGTGCAAATTTATGATTAATATATTGTATATAAAAATAATTTATTTATATTAAATGAAATAGTATGTGGACTTACTACAATAGACATAAATTGAAATTAAATAGGAAACCAATGACATATTTAAAATCATAAGTATGAATAGTAATCTATTGACATTTTAAAAATACAATATTTATACTATTTATATCATGTATCTCTATAGAACGTTTCTGTATAATTCTTAAATGTTGAGAAATATATAAGTAATTGTGCAATAAAGTCTATTTAAATTTAGTACTAACGTGCTCCTTAAACAGATTTAGTGCTTTGGCACAGTAGTATCTTAAAACAGGCAAAACTCTCTATACATATTGCCACTCAGTGCAAGCCAGAGTAATCAATGAATACCAGAAGGCTTATGTGTAAAATCCCCATCTAGTGCCTACTCATCCAATATCCCCAGACTAGTTTCTGGCTTGTGGCCTTCATCAGTGAGGAACTTTGGATCTGAGAGCACTGCACCTAGATCTTAGGATCTAATGCAATCCTCCGGCAGCCACCTTTTATCGCTACTTAACTACAAAATTATGAGTCAAATTGAAAGAATTATAATATTTTCAATTCAAGCTCATTAGCTTATATAATCATATTGGTTTGAACTCGGTTCAGTACCTATACATTTTGCTTAATAGGATAGTGGTGGCTATGGTTATTAAAAAATCAATGCCATCAAAATGGACAGGTACTGAACTGAGTTCAGATCTATATAACTATATAAGCTAATGAGTTTGAATTGAAAATATTATAGTATTTTGGTTTAAGACTCATGGTTTTTTAGTTAAGTAGAGATAAAAGGTGGCTACTGGAGAGTTGAATTAGTTTTTAAGATATAGGTGCAGTGCTCTCAGATCCAAATTTCTTCACTGACAAAGGCACAAGCCAGAAACTAGTCTGGGGATATTGGATAAGTAAGCACTAGATGGGTATTTTATGCACAAGCCTTCTGACATCCATTGATTACTCTGGCTTGCACTGAGTGGCAATATGTATCGAGAGTTTTGCCTGTTTTAATAACAGTTATAAGCAAGAACAAGAAATGGTGATCATGTAATATTTAAAGTAATATCTTGATTGATTTGAGAGAGAAAAGTTTTTTGAATCAGCTAATATAAAATACTGAATGTTTTTAAAAAAATTTTAAACTTTATTTATGTAAACTTTTCAAATGTATTCACAGATTATTATACAACATAATGTTTAAAATAATATCATTGTTCTGTCCTCTTCAGGTATTGCTAGCCTGACCAGCCATATTAGTAGCATGGGTTTCAAACCTGGATCTTTAGATTCATAAATATTGGAATTTAAAAGAATGCTCCAAACAACTGAGCTATTCTGCCAAATGCAGCAGTCAATAGAATTATCTATATGGATCCTTCTAACCTCTCCACTTTTTTCTTAAAAGCAAGGTTAATTAGTGATGTTCAGGCATTATGTATTGAAACAGTAAGATTCGTATTCGAATCTTAAGTTTCACCTTTTCTGTCATCTCTCACTGACCGGTCTATCCCACCCAAATTTAAACTTTTGGTATCGAGTTGTGTGTGAAACAATATTAAAAATGTATAAATATATGTAGAATTCAACATAAACACGCACACATTTCGATCTCAAATTAAAGGCAATAAATACGGATAAAATAATATAATTTAGATTTCTTTTAGCTAAATAAATTTTGTGTAATATTAATCATTTATTTTGAATTTTATAAAGTTCATATTTGTTGCTTAGTTTAAATTTCGTTAAATAATAATTCTAACAAAATCTGATGCAATAATTAATTAAAGTTAAAATAATTTTATTCCCTTTTGTCTTTGAAAATTTAAAAGCATCGGTCAGTGATAGATAATAAATTAATTATAGAAAAATTCCAAAAAAATGTAATTAACGAATGTAAAAGAAAAAAACAAAACAAACAATAGCACAGCAGATTTCTTTCTAATTAAAACCAGCAAAAGCATTGATTATCCTGAGGGCAAGATAAATAAAACCTAAAAATATCTCAACAGAAAAATTTAAAGATCAAGATAAGAAAAAGGAGGCCATCTTAGACTTGCTGGAGACTTTCACTTGAATTTTAGCTTTGCTCTCGAGTGGAGAGTCTAAAATATCTTAAAATAAATTGATATTGCCAAGGTATGACCGAGTAAGCACCGAGATTATTCTCCATCGGGAGGTGGCCCACCGTATGCCGAACTCCACATTGCCCATCGTAAAAACACCATTAATGATCTGCTACCTGAAATAGTCAAGAAAGCCGCTGCTGTTAAAATCAATAAAATGCCAAAGACAAGAAAGAAAACTGCTAATCACGAACAATCTACTATTAAACAAATGGAAGAAAACATCTTATAAAACAGGTACCTGTGTGTGTACTCCAAATTATAGAGTACTCTAGTAATAATAAGCTATAGCTCATCTCCTACTATTTGTCTAACGTCTAAATGTTAAAATTGTAATTTTGTGAAACTAAAATTTGAGAATTAGTGTAATCTGTAAATTTCTCGCTTAATCTAGCTTACCTCCCTCTATCCTTCTTAGGTGTGTATTTCTCAAATCTACACTTTATTTATAATTATTATTGAAATATTACCTTCTCATAATTGTCTTAGTTCTATATCTAAATCTATAATCGCTTGAACATTGAATGCGTGCCAAATTGTCATTAATATTTGCTTTATAAATAACTTAAATTTCATGTAAATACGACGCGCATTCAAAGAATCAGTTATTGTAATGCAGGGTCTACTACTTCGTAATAGCTGGCATACTCACTGTAAAAATTCCCCTTTTAAATATTTTGATTATTAAATTTTAATGAATAATTACGGAAATTTCATTTCTTTGAGAGTCACCAATTTTCTTTTAGTCAATGTTGATAATGGGGGGCCGAGTTTGAAATCTAGTTAAATATTACCATAATCTTTTAGATCTTATACATGTGTTACGTTTTGAATCCACGATGACTTATTCCACGCCGTGAATACTCAGGATTCTATAGGGTTGAATTAACCCCAGTCGTCCTACACAAGTTGACATGATAATGTTCCCGTAGGGCTTGACGACCGTCATGCAGCCAGCTGGCAAATTGCGACACGGACCGCTTGTCCCTGGTTATGCTCATGTGACACCTTACCTCTTCGGGTCGAGGCAGAGACCAACCCGAAACCCTTATAAACTTATTCACGGCATTGCAGTTTCAGTGCTGCCCTTTTATATCATCCTTCTAAAGCATACCATGTGTTCCTTTATTTAGTTTATCATTCTCTATATCACTCCGCCTCGGCATTATCTTCATCATCCACTCTCAAATAAATGTTTGCCTTTAGTCGTAAAATAAATATTTTTATTAAATAAATGTATGTCCGCCGCTACTGATGACTCTTGCAGTGCAAAGTATAAATTCCCTACAGCACGTATTAGAAATACTCCCTCGAGAACCTTAGGTAGCTAGATTACGCCTTCATATAAATGAATGCTCTTTATAAATAAATGTATTTTATATATAATAAAATTGTCAATTAACTATTGAAACTCTGAATATGAAATATGATTAATAACATTAATAATGTTTTTTTTTATTAAATACGTAAATAAATAATTTTAACTATACGTCTGTAGTTAAGTTTTCAATACGTCTGTAGTTAAGTTTTCATTTATTCGATGCCCATTATACATATTTCCTCGATTATATATGTTAATTAATATTCGTTTGATTGTTGGCCAACTCGGAAACAAAACTATGAATCTCATGCATCTCCTTGACCACCGTGCCTAAAGAAGTGTTTACTTATGTCGCATCAGAGGCGTTATTCCGTAGATTGTATTGTGGAACCGATAAACTATGTTCGAACTCGGTACCACGGGTGGCTTCGCTACTCGATGGTGCTGCGGTTCTGTGTGGTGGTCGAATTCTGCACTATGTTAACGAGATACACGTGTTTTGACTGTTACATAGTTAAATTTTTTTTTAGCATTTGGCGCTTTCCAACGTGAGGCTTCGAGTATAAAACCCATAGATACCCTGAGCAAAAATAACGCAGATAAATTTCTTTAGCGTTCGTTGCCGAGTTGGCTAATTGTTTTATATATATAAGAGTTTGTTTTGGATAAAAATAAAAATAATAAAAATAAATCGAGTGAAATAATGTGGGTCGAGTGAGTGAAAGGACAGCAGGCGTAATAACAAATTTAAGGAAAGCACGGATGTGTGTGTAATGTAAGAAGGAACGAAATACTCGGATCTAATGAAATATCTTTTTATATATAATAATAATAATCAATAGCTAAATGAGACAGCAGAAGCTTATTATGTTTTTAACAATAAAATTTAGTTAAAGTAAAAATATATATATCATAGACAGCAGTGGCTTCTACGCGTTACTAATAGTTCGTTATGATATATATGTTAAGTATATTAAAGGCAGCAATGTAGAGTAGGAGAGGGCAATGAAAGAGTGTTATAGGGCCAATATACCGGTGGGGAGTAGTCAAATGCTAGTGGTATAAAATAAATAAATCACATTAAGAAAATGGAATCAGAAAATATTGATATACAGCAAGTAGATTTAATTGAAGCTTTGGAGTCGACACCCGAGCAAAGGAAAGCTCCGCAACAATACAGAGGATTAATGGACTTAAATTTCAAGTTCATGGAGGAAATACTCAGACAGAGTATGCAAGAAATGAAGGAAATGTATGAGGAGGAGATGAGAAAAAGAAGAGATGAAGAATCAAAACGAGACAGGAAGAAGAAAAGGTGAGAGTTAGAGAGTATCAGGAAATTCGAAAATTTGTCTTGAGAGAGTCAGAAATGATAGCAAATGAATATAGAATAACCCAAGTCAATAAAGAGGGGGGAAATATAAGGAAAAAGGAGGTTAGACCTCAAAGCTACTTAGGAAAAATTATTCAGATAAAAATCTTTAGAGGAGATACAGGAGAAAATCCTCAAGCCCACTTAGAGAGCTTACAAAGTTTTTTTCAAGTGCATAAGGCAGAAGCAGGTGAACAGATAGCTATTGCCAGTTACCATTTACAGGGCTATGCCAAAGACTGGTGGGATATGGTGAAATGGAAACCTAAAACTATAGAGAAGTACACAGATGCATTAATGAAACAATATTGGAGTGACAAGCATCAAATTGATATCTACAACACGCTCTGTCATGAAAAATACGGAGCAGTACCCCAAGAAACACATGCTCAGTTTTTCCTCCGCCAAGCAAACCGATTTAAATCTCTCACGATGTTCACATTGGCAGATAGACATATCATTGGAACGATTCAACAAAATATGCCAGTAACTACCCAAAAGCTGATGATCATAAGTGGTATCAAAGACATTGAAGAGATGAGAGAATTTCTTGCGGTTTTAGATGACAGCCATTGGTCTGAAAGTCTAGTAGATCATGAATGGAAGCAGGAGACCAGACAACAGCAATCAGCGACTACTAGCAATCATAGTGAGAAAGACAGAAACCAAATGGCAACTCGATCAAGCGAGACGTCAGTAAAAGATTACCAGTACCAGCATTCATCTTGCCAGCAGCTGAAAGTAGTGGAGATGACTAACCTAACGTCAGTCATCCAGGAAGAGGATCCCACTTGGGGACTTCAGATTGGCCCTTGCCCAATTATTAATACAAGAATCGGGGCCTCAGTTGCACAAATTCTTCTTGACACAGGCAGCCAGATTTCCTGTGTTTCTAGAGAGTGGTTAACAAATTACGAAAAACATGGACTCATACCCAGGCTTCCCGCTCGCCCAATCCAAATGAAGCTGGCTGATGGGAGGACGACCAAATATCGATAGGAGAAGCCAATGCAGGACAAGCCTTCTTAGTGATAAAAAGACTAATTCAGGATGTGATAATTGGGTCTGACTTCTTAACCCAACATGAATGTATCCTGGACTATAAAAAAAAGATACTAACTTTCCAGCAAGAGCAGGTTAGTTTTGATACAAATAAACAAACTGAAGAAATCCAATTAAGATGTCTGGCGGCCATTCCTGATGAGGATATCCAAGAAAAAATTATGGGATCATCGTTAGACAAGGTAGAGGACCAATTCCAGTTACAAAAATTACTTACGGAAAATCGTACCATATTTTCTCAGGTCCCAGGTGAAATTAGTGATTACATCCATCGGATACGAGTAAAAGAAGAGACGCATTTCCAGACCCGCACATATCCTATCCCATTTCAGTATCAAGAAGAAGTGAATGCTCAAATTAAGCAGATGATTGACGGGTGTAATTGAAAAGGGGTCATCACCCTATAATAATCTGTTAGTCGTAGTCAAAAAGAAAGATGGAACCATACGATTGTGTCTCGATGCTAGGACATTAAACAACATTACTATACCTGAGCGGGACATCCCACCACCCATCCAAGAAACATTCCTTAAGTTGACTGCTAAGAGTATTTTCTCTACCCTTGACCTAACTGCCAGTTACTGGCAAATGGCTCTCCACCCCCAGGATCGAAAATATACCGCGTTCAGATACAATGGGCAAACCCACATGTTTAAGAGAGTACCGTTTGGGCTGATAAATAGTGGGGCTGGCCTCATGAGGTGTTTGGACCAAGTATTGTCAGAAAGTTTAAAAAAAAAATTGGTATGTTATGTAGACGATGTAGTAGTGGTGTCTAGAGACATTGCAGAACATCTGGAGGATTTAAAACAATTTTTCGATGAGTGCACCCAGAAAAATATAACTGTTAATTTAAAAAAAAGTTTTTTCGCATTGAGGGAAATTTCCTTTTTAGGCCATATTGTAAATGGTCAAGGAATTAGGGCTTACCCTGACAAGGTCACAGCTATTGAAAATTTCCCTAGGCCCATGAACCGAATACAAGTTCGATCATTTCTGGGCCTTTGCAATTACTATCACAAGTTTTACCCCCATTTTGCCAAAGATACATCATCACTAGTAGAATTGATAAGACCTCACCACCAATGGGAATGGACGAAGATCCATGAAGAAGACTTCAGTCGAGTAAAGAGAAGATTTTTAGAGACTGTGATGTTACACTACCCAGATTTTACCCATCCCTTTTATTTGCAGACTGATAGCAGTCAGAAGGGATTGGGCGTGGTTCTATTTCAAGTCAACCCAGAAGGCCAACACCAAATACTATATTTTAGCAGCCGTACTCTGAAAGGAGCCGAAAAGAACTACACAGTGACGGAACAAGAGACACTAGCAATCGTGTGGTCATGCAATAAGTTCAAGCAGATGTTGCTGGGTTCAGAAGTGATTATCATTACTGACCACCGGTGTCTCGAATTCCTAAATAAAAGTTACCTGAACAATGACCGCCTCATCAGATGGAGTCTTTCACTTCAAAGATTTCATTATAAAGTCGTCTACTGCCCTGGGCCTGAAAATACAGTGGCCGATATATTAAGTCGACATCCTATAGAACTGGAGCCACACAACCCCATAATAAGTGATCAGCCATTGGTAATTGCAGCAACGGTACTGGACCAGGAGATGGAACACAAGTTAAGGAACCTTCAACATTGGCAGGAGCAGCAGCCGCTATATAAAAAGCTTATCCAAATTGTACAACAGCAAGGAAATCCAATACAAGGCTGCTCAACACCTCGAGGAAAGAAGCTATACCGGATAAGAAATGGGTTGCTGCAGCAGCAGATTGTGGGAGATAAAATTTACTGGAAAATCTTGGTACCACCTGACCTCAGAAACCACCTCATCATGTATATGCATGGTTTAGTAGGGCACTATGGCCCTAGAAAAACTGAAGAAGCTATAAGACAACAATTTCACTGGCCAAAGCTATATGAAGATGTGATGGATACTCTCAAGAAATGTGCTATTTGTGCAAGAGATAAACCACCAAATAGAAACTTTAGTGGAGTAGGTGCCTCTATCATTCCGTCCGCACCAAATGAAATACTTGCAATCGATCACTATGGCCCATTGCCATCCTACCGTAGATTCCGTTACTTACTTGTAACTTATGATCTATTCTCAAAATATGCTTGGGCCTATCCTGTGATGCGAGCAGATTCCCATTGCGCAATTCGAGTGCTACAAAAGTGTCAGTTCGTCAAAATTGGAAAACCGATCACCATCCTCTCGGACCACGGATTGGCCTTTACATCTCAAGAATGGAAGACTTGGTTGAGGCAGCAGAACGTTAAACATATTCTGACCTCAATTCAAAATCCTCAGTCTAACCCATGTTCACCAAAATCACAGAAGCTGGGTAAATCAAACTGAAAAGATTTTTCAATATATCAATGGAACCATCAATGAGGCCACTGGCATGACACCAACACGTTTGCATTTTGGTAAAGCGGACTCAGTACTGATCAAGACACCATTACCCATGGATGAACGTGAAATCAATATTGAAACTGACAGACGCAAGGCACACCGCCGCCTTACAGAAAGGGCAGAACGGAAATTACGAGCAGATCGGAGAAGCCAACATTTCCAGGTCGGGAACTATGTTTGGGTACGGAACTCTCAACAAAGTAACCGAGATAAAAGAGTATATAAAAAGTTCTTTCCTTTGTACCGGGGACCCTTTATAATTGATCGCACATGTGGCCCAAATGCATATTTATTAAAAGATGGAGATACCATAAAAGGGACATACAATGCCCGTAATCTCAAACCATGTAGGTATTATCCACCTGACCCGGGGTTGTAAAAATATTAGACCATTAGGACGGATTAAACATATATGAAAATAATAAAATGAACTTGATATAATGAACTTGGTTGAATGGATTGTACTTTAGTTAAATAGGGTTTTAGATAGAAACCTTATTATTATATATATTATTGTTTTAATTACTATTACTCTTAAAATTTTTTTTATATTATACTAACTAATCCTATTCTAAGAAATTTTTATATATATACATTCAGTTAACTAATTACTACTATGATTTTAACCAGACACAGCCAAATTAGGCCATTTTAATTAAACTATAAATTCTAGATCCGGGTATATAAATTGTTCGTTGCTTCATGTAATCTCTGCTTTCTATATTTCAATATATCTGTAAAAACAATAATAATGTTTTCATCTTTAAATTATATAATGTAAAATTTTTTTCTCTTTCTTGCCTCCTTTGTTCTTCCTTAATTGTTCACGGGAAGTATGGGAAATGAAACAGTAAGATTCGTATTCGAATCTTAAGTTTCACCTTTTCTGTCGTCTCTCACTGACCGGTCTATCCCACCCAAATTTAAACTTTTGGTATCGAGTTGTGTGTGTAACAATATTAAAAATGTATAAATATATGTAGAATTCAACATAAACACGCACACATTTCGATCTCAAATTAAAGGCAATAAATACTGATAAAATAATATAATTTAGATTTCTTTTAGCTAAATAAATTTTGTGTAATATTAATCATTTATTTGGAATTTTATAAAATTCGTATTTGTTGCTTAGTTTAAATTTCGTTAAATAATAATTCTAACAAAATCTGATGCAATAATTAATTAAAGTTAAAATAATTTTATTCCCTTTTGTCTTTGAAAATTTAAAAGCATCGGTCAGTGATAGATAATAAATTAATTATAGAAAAATTCCAAAAAAATGTAATTAACAAATGTAAAAGAAAAAAACAAAACAAACAATAGCACAGCAGATTTCTTTCTAATTAAAACCAGCAAAAGCATTGATTATCTTGAGGGCAAGATAAATAAAACCTAAAAATATCCCAACAGAAAAATTAAAAGATCAAGATAAGAAAAAGGAGGCCATCTTAGACTTGCTGGAGACTTTCACTTGAATTTTAGCTTTGCTCTCAAGTGGAGAGTCTAAAATATCTTAAAATAAATTGATATTGCCAAGGTATGACCGAGTAAACACCGAGATTATTCTCCATCGGGAGGTGGCCCACCGTATGCCGAACTCCACATTGCCCATCGTAAAAACACCATAATGATCTGCTACCTGAAATAGACAAGAAAGCCGCTGCTGTTAAAATCAATAAAATGCCAAAGACAAGAAAGAAAACTGCTAATCACGAACAATCTACTATTAAACAAATGGAAGAAAACATCTTATAAAACAGGTACCTGTGTGTGTATTCCAAATTATAGAGTACTCTAGTAATAATAAGCTATAGCTCATCTCCTACTATTTGTCTAACATCTAAATGTTAAAATTGTAATTTTGTGAAACTAAAATTTGAGAATTAGTGTAATCTGTAAATTTCTCGCTTAATCTAGCTTACCTCCCTCTATCCTTCTTAGGTGTGTATTTCTCAAATCTACACTTTATTTATAATTATTATTGAAATATTACCTTCTCATAATTGTCTTAGTTCTATATCTAAATCTATAATCGCTTGAACATTGAATGCGTGTCAAATTGTCATTAATATTTGCTTTATAAATAACTTAAATTTCATGTAAATACGACGCGCCTTCAAAGAATCAGTTATTGTAATGCAGGGTCTACTACTTTGTAATAGCTGGCATACTCACTGTAATAATTCCCCTTTTAGATATTTTGATTATTAAATTTTAATGAATAATTATGGAAATTTCATTTCTTTGAGAGTCACCAATTTTCTTTTAGTCAATGTTGATAATGGGTGGCTGAGTTTGAAATCTAGTTAAATATTACCATAATCTTTTAGATCTTATACATGTGTTATGTTTTGAAGCCACGATGACTTATTCCACGCCGTGAATACTCCGGATTCTATAGGGTTGAATTAACCCCAGTCGTCCTACACAAGTGGACATGATAATGTTCCCGTAGGGTTTGACGACCGTCACGCAGCCAGCTGGCAAATTGCGACACGGACTGCTTGTCCCTGCTTATGCTCATGTGACACCTTACCTCTTCGGGTCAAGGCAGAGACCAACCCGAAACCCTTATAAACTTATTCACGGCATTGCAGTTTCAGTGCTGCCATTTTATATCGTCCTTCTAAAGCGTACCACGTGTTCCTTTATTTAGTTTATCATTCTCTATATCACTCCGCCTCGGCATTATCTTCATCATCCACTCTCAAATAAATGTTTGCCTTTAGTCATAAAATAAATATTTTTATTAAATAAATGTATGTCCGCCGCTACTGATGACTCTTGCAGTGCAAAGTATAAATTCCCTACAGCACGTATTAGAAATACTCCCTCGAGAACCTTAGGTAGCTAGATTACGCCTTCATATAAATGAATGCTCTTTATAAATAAATGTATTTTATATATAATAAAATTGTCAATTAACTATTGAAACTCTGAATATGAAATATGATTAATAACATTAATAATGTTTTTTTTATTAAATACGTAAATAAATAATTTTAACTATACGTCTGTAGTTAAGTTTTCATTTATTCGATGCCCATTATACATATTTCCTCGATTATATATGTTAATTAATATTCGTTTGATTGTTGGCCAACTCGGAAACAAAACTATGAATCTCGTGCATCTCCCTGACCACCGTGCCTAAAGAAGTGTTTACTTATGTCGCATCAGAGGCATTATTCCGTAGATTGTATTGTGGAACTGATAAACTATGTTTGAACTCAGTACCACGGGTGGCTTCGCTACTCGATGGTGCTGCGGTTCTGTGTGGTGGTCGAATTCTGCACTATGTTAATGAGATACACGTGTTTTGACTGTTACAGTATTGTCATACAAAACAAACTTATGGGGTTATTTACCATTAGCATGTGAACAACAGGTTCAATAATTTTTCTTTTTTGTATTTTTTTTTTCTACATCAATATTTTTGTTTTCACAATGCAACATTTGTTTTCCGGTGCATATATGGTCTGCTTCTAGTCTCACCAATATACATCTTCTCACATGCTCATAGTATTCCATAGATACAGTTTTTGTTTTTCAGCATTTCAAGTTAGGTTTTATTAGATATTAACTTCTTCCGGATGTACTACGACTGTGAAAAGCTGGTCTAATGTTATATTCATTATGGATTTTTTTTAAATTTATATGTTTTCCTTGTATTTAGAAATACACTATAGTGTCAATAATAGTTTTTACTTTTGATAGGGTTTCTTTTGTCTATTTAGGTTTTCTTAATAGCAGATGATCTTCACCATCAGAATTGGTTCTATATAAATATTTTCTTTTACGAAATCACTGATTTCTGAACAAACTTTTTTTGCTCCATTTTAAAATGATACAATGACTTTATGTTTTGTATTTCTGATGTGATTGGATGTATATGTTAAGAATTTTTTGTGTGTTAGGAGGGGGTCTGTGGACAATAGTTTCAATTTTGTCATGAGGAAGTTTTGTCACAAGAAATGCTGCAATGAATTTAATCAAAGTGAATATATTATTAATTGCATCCAGAATGTTTTGTAATTGTACTTCATCATGTGGCCATGTAACAAATATTATCATCAACCTACCTAAGCTAAACTTTAGGTGGATATGGAATAGTACTTCTCCATATAAAATCCATTATCTTCATATTAATCTCATTCAATCCTAAAGCATTTTTGAAATTTGTTTTAATTGATTTCTAAAATGTAGTTTAAACATATTGGTGTATTTCTAATTATTAGAGATGCGCTGACTGTTCTAATAGCTTTATCTCTATGGTATTGCTTTTAGTTTAGGGTTATATCTCTTCATAATACTTTTAATTCAATTATTTGACATTTTTCAAGGCTATTGCATTATTTCTTCCTATTCTTGATGTGTAGAAGAAAAGATGACAATAGCTCTGAAGAAGTCTGTAAAAAAACTGAAACTACCAGATAAGTATATTGAACAAAATGAATTTTTAAAAGTGCAAAGAAATGATTTTTTAGAGATCTGTTTAATACAGGCAATATAAAAGGATTAAAAGAATACTGCATATTTTGGACAGATGATGAGTTCTATTGTTAATTATAATAAACATACTATAATGTTGAAATACATAATTTTTGTTAGTCAAAATATATCCAACTATTATTTATTTCTGTTGGATGATTCCAGATATATTTGATTTTTGTCAAAAATAGAGATTTTGCAATATACAGTTCTTTTATCAATAAATTCTACATACAATAAAATATTTTATATAACAACAAAATAATATATAACAATAGCTGTAATATAATCATATAATCATAATATATAAAAGCTCTTTTCAGCAATATTTAAATTTTTGCTCTTTTCAATGTGTCTTGGTTTACAGTTCTTTTATATCGTAAACTTCTGTATATATATAATCTCTTTCATTTCTGTCATTGTAATAAAATTTATTCATAATACTAATATCTTGTAATAGTTTTCCAATTTTAAAATTAGTATCTTTCATGACAAAATTAAAGTATCATTCAATCTCATGACAAGCATGTAGCTTGAGATGTGATCAAAAGCATTCTCTATATTTATGTTAAATCCACACCTTTGTTCATCATTATGAGAAACTGATAAGGTATAAACCTGAAATATTTGTATTTTCTATCTTCCAACATATCATCAACATCCACAATGTTGTTTTTCATCTAATAAACCCCATTTCATGTGTTTATTTAATATTAGTATTGTTATAGCAAAAATGTGTTTTCTTTTCAAATTTATGTTCCTTTTATATTTTTTCTCCTTTCTTAGAGCCTAAGAACATATTTTAATATTATATAATTTCTTTTTCAATTTATTCACTTGTTATTTTTGAGTCATCTACAATAGTAGCTATATTAACCTTTGTGCTGTCTCTTACGAAAGGTTTTGTTGACAATTGATGTCACTCTAATTCCGTTATTTCTAATGCTAGGATAGCCGTTTTACAGTCATTAGTTAGGTTTTTAAAAGTTCTGTAAGATGCTGCCCTCTCTTGAATTATTTTACAAGTAAAAAATCAATAAAATATTGGTAAAGCTTATCAAAGAAAAAAGCTTGTCGGTGATTGGCTCTTAGCTGTCAAAGACAGTCTGATTGGCTGGCAAGGACAAAGAAACCACCAAAAAAGTAAAATGCTAAGATTTTCAATTCAAAAATGATAAATAAGTGTTTTTAGACAATTATAAAAGTATTTATTGAGAAATTATGAATATATAAGTAAAATAATACTAAAAATAAAATTATTTAAAAAAAATATTTAAGATTTTAGTAAAAATATTTAAGTTTTTAGCAAAAAAAATATTTACTTTTTCGTAATGTAAAACTGAAAAAAAAAATTACGTCAGCAATTCTTTTTAATTTGTTATTACATTTGCCTTTTTAAATTTGCTGCTATCAAATATTTCTACAATAAACAAATAGAAATTTATTTTTGAAAGAACTTTCATTCACTTTCATAACCTGACAAATTATTAATATACTTTTTACAAACGAATCTAAAGTGAATATGATATTAAAAAGTGAATATATTTTGACAATTGACTTTGTCTTGGCCAATTAAAAGTTTTGATTTTTAACTCACTCGGGCCAATAATATAATCAGTGCTCAAAAGGTTAATAGAAGATCGTGGTTCAATGGTAACCTAGATCTTTGCCTTCAGACATATACTTTTGCCTTTGCTGACAATTTAACAGATATCAGAAAATGAAAATTATAATTTATTTTTGCCTATCATGATTGCAAATATAAAAATGAATCAGCATTCCCACATATGACCCAATTTTATCCTGCCTGCCTTCAAAACAATCTAACCAATGTCTCAGTAAAAAAAACAATTAAGCAACTGATAAATTTGTGGTGGATTTTAAGTCTGCATAAGAGACAAATT
Organism: Epiperipatus broadwayi; assembly: GCA_028023455.1. Taxonomy (NCBI): domain Eukaryota; kingdom Metazoa; phylum Onychophora; class Udeonychophora; order Euonychophora; family Peripatidae; genus Epiperipatus; species Epiperipatus broadwayi. Next base: position 6,254,318 of record JAQFVV010000036.1, on the reverse strand, counting down.
CCAATAAATTAACCATTATAGATAATACTCATTGATGAGGAAAACATTCATGCTTGTTTATTACATGAATAATCATATTTAAATGTTTATAAATCGCATAAAAACAGTACACTCTTTGCAGGTGGGTATTTCCATTTAAAGAATATGTAAGGCAAGAAGAATTAATTCAACATTATCTATATAAAAACAGGAAAAATCTCCATACAGTAGTGCCACTCAATGCAAAACAGAGTAATCAATGGATTCCAGAAGGCTTGTGCATAAAATCCCTATCTAGTGCCTACTCATTTAATATCCCCAGGTTAGTTTTTGGCTTGTGGCCTTTTTCACTGAGGAGCCTTGGATCTGGGAGCACTGCACCTAGATATTAGAATCTAAAGCAATCCTACAGCATCCGCCTTTTATCTCTACTTAACTACAAAACTAGTCTGGGGATATTGGATGAGTAGGCACTAGATAAGGATTTTATGCCCAAGCCTTCTAGCATCCATTGATTACTCTGGCTTGTACTGAGTGGCACTACTGTATGGAGAATTTTGCCTGTTTAATAACAGCTATGAGCAAGCATAAGAAATGGTAATATGTATGATTGCGATCATGTTCAAATTTTAAAATTAATTAGAATGTTACTATACTTATATATTTCGGGTGAGAAGATTTAATTGTTTAAATTTCCTGCCTCACAATGGGTGAATATGTTTTCTATAAAATGGTGTATATATACATGTGACACGTGGTCTAATATTTTTTTCGCTGGTTTGATAGTTTATGAGATCATAAAATGCAATTCAGAGGATCAGTAAATTAATCTGTTTGATTATATGGATTTAAATACAAATATATTTCCGCTTGCTAGCTGTCTTTTTAAGGTACTCAATATGAACCTCATATACATTCATATTATCAGCTTTTGTTGAGTAAATTTTGTTTCCATTTACAATTCCATTTATTAAGTAATATAAAAAATAATTTTCATCAATGCGTTCACAAAGCAAATATTTATATTTTTCTTTGGAAAAGGCTTTTTTTATTTATTTTTTTTTGCTAACTGAAAATATTTTACTTTCCTTACTTTTCTTTTATATTAAAAATATTGAAGTAAAAAAATGCGAAAACTAAATTTCGGCAGAGTCAAATATTTATTTACTGTTTTAAAGTCATCACATATTTTTAACTTTCATGCGAAACTTATCTAAATTTAATTTTTTTTTATCAAAATAAAAATCTTCAAATCATATTTGTGATTATAAAATAAATTTTATTACATTCGTTTCCTTCAAAACCGCCTTTTCCTGCGAATGAATGGGTTCACGGTTAACACTTAATTTATATTATAAAATAGAAGAAAGAAAAAACATATTAGCTAGGATCATATAAGATTACAATGAATCCCCATTTCATAACAATTTTTTAGAAATATGACTGAATCCAGTCGAGTGTGGAGAAGATTAAATTAATGATATAGACTAGAGAATACATCAATCATAATTAAATTATCCCACGCTAAAAGAATTTATGAGCTATTGAACCACTTATTTTTTGATCTACTTTGTACTAAGTATTTTTTTATAAGAATAAAAAATAATATATATTAAATAAACTACCATATTCATCATAAATTAATATTTAAAACGAACAGGTAATGGTATGTTATATAGAGACTATTACATGTTAAATGAGAGTGCCATGTTTTTATTAATGACAAAATTATTTTTAATTAATTACAATATTTCATTAATTGCTTTTGTTTTTAGACAATTTAAAATTTGTATAAAATAAATACGCGTGTAACATAATGGATAAAATTAATCATAGAAGTAAACTTGGTTGGAGTACTTTTGGTAAAAATAACTTGATACTAATAGGAAATATGCCTATGTGTTTGAAAAAAAAGATTTTTAATAAATGTGCTTTACCAGTTCTTACTTATGGATCTGAGACTTGGACACTTAATAAAAAAGTAATACAGAGACTTCAGCCCACTCAAAAACGTATGGAGAGATGCATGTTTGGAGTAACAAGAAGAGATCAAAAATGCAATATATGGGTAAGAGAACAAATAGATGTTACTGATCTTATTGAAAAAATTAAAAGACTGAAGTGGAGGTGGGTTGGACATATCTCTAGAAGAGATGATAATGGATGGACAGTTAAAATCTTAAACTGGATTCCAAGAAATTTTAAAAGTCTCAGAAAGAGACCATATGTGAGCTGGATGGATAAAATAGGAAAGTGTGCACGGGTAATGTGAAGAAGAGAAGCTAAAGATCAGAGATGGTTTGAACTTGGAGAGACCTTCATCCTCCAGTGGATTGATAATCGTTGATGATGATGATGACAGGTACATATTATTTAATTATTATAATTATAATGTTTAACATGTGAAGTAACAGCTATTCACACTCAAATACTGCATGTAAATGTTTAGTTTGAATGAATATTTCTACTATATTTACTAAATAGAATGTGTTTATAACAGTAGCTTAAACAATGCAGCAATAGTTTAGCCAAATGAGACTCTATGTTTTATTAAGATTTGATTTGTTAATTTGCAATGAAATTGTGTTTGATAAAGTTGTGTTTTTGAAGTGTTTATTATGTTTGAAAACACTGATTTGAGATTACACACTATAAAAATGTTATTCAAAAATTTCACTATTCATTGTTACATGTGTGTGTGGACATTTGTAAATTTTTCAACAGAAATTAATAAAATCATAATCTATACTTTAAAAATTAGATTTTAATTTATATACACATATCACCTGATATATGTACAACCTAGGATTTGAATCTCGACTTTATAAAATTTGAATTTTTTGTCCAAGTTCAGAACAAAATTAGATTTTGTTTCAGATATCTAGCTGGCTAATATCTAAGTCAACTAACCAACTATTAATTATTAGATAAGTATCATAGATATTTTTAAATGCATATTGAAATAAAGATAAGAACAGTAAAAATCTTCATTTCTATATATTTTCTTCTTCAATAACTTTCTATAGGATGAGACATTCAAAAGCATTTGTTCTACAGTGGATTATTGAAAGTTTGTTATATACTTTATATATATTAAATGTAAAATACAATACCCATTATAAAATATTATATATATAAATTTTTAATGGTAAATACAATATTATAGTTTAAATTCTTTTGTAGCGCTTTCGATTATGTGGTAATCCTCATCAGCTTTAACTGAATTTCAAATTTTTTAAACTTAATGTTATATATATTTCCACAAGCTGTGTATGGCTGTATTTGCAACTTTCCTATTAACAACAGCATCCTTATATTTATCAATCAAAATTGCCTCTTTAATTTTCCTCTTTTTATGATTTCTTTCTTCCATTAATATTTTTATTTTGCTACTATTAAATGTAGGTTTAAATTTAATAGTAGTGAAATAAAAATATTAATGGAAGAAAGAAATCATAAAAAGAGGAAAATTAAAGAGGCAATTTTGATTGATAAATATAAGGATGATGTTATTAATAGTCAAGTTGCAAATACGGCCATACACAGCTTATGGAAATATATGTAACATAAAGTTTAAAAAATTTGAAATTCAGTTAAAGCTGATGAGGATTACCACATAATTGAAAGTGCTACAAAAGAATTTTAACTATAATACTGTAATTACCGTTAAAAATTATATATATATATATAATGTGATGGTATGAAATAAGAGGTGGACCTGGAGTGTTGGAATCATTATCATTAACCCCAAGTCAATATAAAATTTAAATATACAAATATATAATAAATAACTATGAGGAATGAGCACAAAAGATCAGAAGAGATCAAAGACTAAGTAATTACAAAATCCCCAGCATTACACAAATACAATAATCATTCATCATTGTGAATAATCAACAATATAAATAAATCAACAATCAATCTTGTGATGGCATTTGGAATGGGTCTACTATAGACCAAACTAATTATTTAGTCCTTGCCAGTTTGAGGCAGATTATTTAAACAGTAATTTGGATGCACAAACTTAAGTGCTAATCCATAGAAATACAAAAATTAAAAGAATAATGTTGGTATGTTAAAACCTGCTGATCATCACCAGTGCTCTGACTACTTAGTATCATTAATGTACTAGTCAACTATAAACTTAATTTCTAAATAAATAATTAAAATGAAATGCAGAGTATGGACTTTAAAAGATATCTCCTTTTCACCATCCATCATTAGAGAAGTAATGAAATCATCATCAACTGAATGACCATAAATAGTAATATAACCCCATTTATATAACAAACCATTATGCAGGAACCCAACGCAGTGAGCAAACACTCTATAATTGCTACTGTGATCAAGAGATATAATACAAATATATAATATTCTAAACCTATTTAGGATTGAGTAAATTCGCTGGAATTACTTTAAAAATGAAATATAAATTTATAAATGACAATTAAATTAAAATGAAATTAAGGTCAGTAGAATATGGCTATACATATAAATTAAGCCTTTTGAATCATACAAAATAAAATCCACTATTACATTGTAATTTACATATATGTCAATACAAAAAATACATCTGCTCACAGACATGCTGGAATAATATGAAATGAACATATTTGAATTGTCATTAACTAAATTAATTTCTATAATACATACTAAGTAGTTTAACAATTTGCAGAGATTTTTAGTTGTTTACATGACAAATATCTATATAAATAAGCATAGATGTGTTGTATAAAATATTCTATTTATTTTCAATATTACATTTGGTTGGGTACCCATTTAGATGAGAACATACACAGGTGTTTATAAATAAACTTGTGCCATTAAATTTTTTTTTCAAAATACAGTCATTTCATTGTCAAAAATACACATAAAATTCACTTGTATTTGTGTATATATATAAAATAGATAGTATAAATCAAAGTCATTAATTAATTTATTATTTCTAATCATAAATAAAAAAAAGTTTATTCTTTTAAAAAAGAGATAATTATCATAGATTCAGTCTTTAAAGTTCTTTTAAAAAAAAACCTTTGGCTTTTTGTTTCTTTATATACAGTAAGATTTTTGGAGTTTACGTTTTTTTTAAATTTCAAAATAAAATCATTTATGAATCAATCCTTTGTTCTTAGAGGTTGTTTGACTTTTAAATTAGAGATTTTAACAATTGTCATTTTCACTAAAGAAAGAATTTGAGTTGTACTTTTAATAAATGTAACTGGAAATGTTCATTTATTTATTTTTTATTACTCTAATTTTAATTGAATAATTTAATCAAAATTTATTCACCTTTATTGCGTATTTACTTTATATACATGATGCAGTACCTTTGTCTGTGCATTATTGCATATTGCTAAAACAGTATATAACATGATAATCTCAGGTAAGCTTCTTCCTTCTAAAACCATACACAGCCTTATTGTCATCTTTAGGAGAGGTTTAATAAAATAACTATTGGCCTGCTGTGAACTCCATTTAGTCTCCATGCCATCTAATACCTATATATGAGCTATAAACTACATAAAAGTTGGCCTTTGCTTCCATCTAAATCCAAACTATTCCCACTGTGAACTAGAAGTAGCTGGATACACTGTCCTTTGCCTTCAGTTATAACTTTATAGTCATCATGCTGTCATAATCTACAAAACTCCTATAACTTGCCCTAATATTTTTTCTATCTTTATATAGTCAGGGCAGAATTTGAAAAACAGTGTAATTAAAAGTAAGTTTTCTCTATTTTAATTGAAAAAAGTATCTCTTCAATTTATCTTAATCCTTTCAGAAACTTTGTAAAATTTTATCAAAATGTATTACATATGCTTTAATTTAAAAAATTTAATCTAATCAAAATAGATCAGGGAATGTTGTGATTACCAGTATATCTATTATAACATAAAACATGCTTGTTTAATTTCAAAATCAGAATTAATAAAATATTAATTAGACCTTATTAAATGCTTAATTTATAATAAAATCTTTAAATTCAAAATTACTTAATCCTCAACTGTTATTCCAGTGTAATACAGAAAATATCTACAAAACATTTTGTCTGTTTATTTCTACTTTCCATTTCAACTTTAAATATATATGTGCACAATACTATGTTCATGTATGCTATGAGACCCATAACTATCTAGTATCCCTACTTCATAAAAAAAAGAAAAATGAACTACCAATGTAACAATATTTTACATAATATATATGTGCAATAACTCAAAGTTCATACCTCAAAATATGTACTCATTAATTATTTTAGAGATATAACATGTATCTGACAGCTGAAAGATTGAATAGTGATTTGTAATTTTGAGATAGATGAAGAATGTAAACACTAAAATATTAGTATGCAGTGCAGCATAAATATCAAGACAGCCACCTCAATTTAAACACTACAAGCTGTGCCCACCCTTGACATGAAATAAAAATGCAACACTCTTTGCAAAGCCCTCTTCCTTTGATTCTTAGTGAATGGAATATACAAAACTATGCTTTGCTTCTTTTTTGGAAACATGAGAAGCTGAGATTATAATAGGACTATGTTAAATGCACCATGATATTGTATTCTCAAGCCAATGACAAAATCCTTCATCCAACATCAAAACTGAAAGTGTAGCTATACAAACTGCTACAGTCAAAAACAATCCAATCTCTAAAATCATAGTTTTTTTATTTCTCTCTAAATATTAACTCCTTAAATATACATTAAATATTATTTTGAAATAAAATTTTTGTTTTATTTCACCTTTGAGTGGCAAGTTTTAAATTGCACTTTACACAAAAAAGTGAAGCTTAGTATTATTAGAAAAAGAATTATATGGCTTAGTGCTTTCAGAAAACTTAGGTCTCCTTATTTTATAACTTATAATCATCAATACTCTTATAACATATTTCACAGCAATTTTCTTTATTAATTTTGCATAAAATGTATATTTTTCCTTCTTAGATGTGGTTATAATTGAGATCAAGTTCAGTGGCAATTTTATATAGTAATGGCCACCAGTATTTGATCATCATTAAGTCCTATAATGGTCACCATTTGTAATGGTATATAATCAGAGGTGAACCTGGATAGACTCATCATCATCAACCCCAAGTCAATACAGCATTTAAAGATACAAATATATAATGAATAACTATGAGGAATGAGCATGAGAGATCAACAGATCCCTAAAACTAAGTAGCTACAAGTTCACCAGCATTATACAAAAGCCAATAATTATTCATCATCATGAATGATCAACTATAAAAATAAATCAACATTCAATCTTATCATTGGATTCAAAATGGATCTACATTAGACCATGCTAATTATTTAACATTTGCCAGCTTAAATCAGATTATTTAAACAATAATTTGGATGTGCAAATTTGAGTGCTAATCAATAAGAATATAACAATTAAAGAGAGAATGCTGGAATACTAAAATTTGCTGACCATCTTTAAAGCTCTGGCTAATTGTATCATTAATGTACTGGACAACTATAATCCTACTTTTTAAATAAATAATTAAAATTAAATGTAGTACATGGACATTAAAAGATATCCATTTTGTGCCATATAGCATTAGAGAAGTAATGAAATTGCTATCAACTGGATATCCATAAACACTAAATATGAACCCCTTTTAATAAATAGACTATTATGCATGTATTCAGTTCAGTGGGCAAAAGCTTTATAACTGTTACTGTGATCAAGAGATATAATACAAACATATAATATTTTAAAACTATTTCAGATTGAATAAATTTACTGGAATAGCTTTAACAATGAAATATAAATTTATTTAATAAAAATTTAGATTAAAATGAAATTAAGGTCAGTAGAATATGGCTATACATAAAAATTAATCCTAAACATATTGATTCATACAAAAAGAAATTCACTATTATATTGTAATTTACATAAATGTCAATACTTAAAACACCTATATCTCCAGTGTTAGACATGCCAGTATAATATAAAATGATCATATTTGACTTATTATAAACTTATATATGAAATTTATTTTTATAATACATAAGTAATTTAACACTTTGCAAAGATTTTTAGATGCTTATATAACACATATTTATATAAATAATCTATATAAAACTCTATTTATTTTTAATGATATATAAATAATGATCAATTTAATATATGTTTGGAAACCCATTCAGATGTGAGCATGCACAGGCATTTATATCCTAATAATATTTCATTAATTAGTAAATAAACATTCTCATAAAATATTTTTGCAAGATACAGTTAATTCAATGTTAACAATATAAATAAAATTCACATGTATGTATGTATATATAATAAAAATGGAAAATATGAATAAACATTATTAATTGATTTATTATTTCTAATGGTAAAAATAGTTTTTGTTTTTTTAAATAAAGAACAAAATCACTGTGAGATTGAGTTTGAAAAGTTCTTTTAAAAAACCTTTGGCTTTTTGTTTTTTCATTTAAGGAAAATTTTTGATGTTTACTTTTATTTTTATTTTAAAAATATTGTTAATGAATCAATCCTTTGTTTTTATACAGTTTTAGGTTAGAGCTTTTAGCAATCATTATTTTCACTTAAGAAAGAGTCTGACTTTTACATTTAATAAACATAACTGGAAATGGTCATTTATTATTTTCTTTTATTATTCTAATTTTAATTGAAAAATTCAGTCAAAATTTATTTAGCTTCAAAACCAGCTAATATCTATAAGTACATTATATGTATATGATGCAGTACCTTTGTCTGTGCCTCATTGTATATTGATAAAATTGAATATAAGTAGTACCTTTGTCTGTGCCTCATTGTATATTGATAAAATTGAATATATAACATGGTAATCTCAAGGAAAACTGGTTTCTTTTAAAATCATATACAGGCTTATTGTCATCTATGGGAAAGGTATAATCAGGTAATTGTTGATGTGCAGTGACCTCCTTTTGTCTCTATGCTATCTGTTATATATGGGGTATGAACCACATAAATATTGAAATTTTCTTCCATATAAATCCAAACTTTTCCCATTGTAAATTAGCAGTCACTAGGTACACTGCCTCTTGCTTTAGTTATAACTTTATAGTCATCATGCTGTCATAATTTATAAAACTTCTAAAACTCCCTTATTTTTACCAACCTTTTTACAATCAGGGTGGAATTTTAAAACACACAGTAATTAAAAGTAAATTTTCTTTATCTTAATTGAAAAAAGTTAATGACCCTTCAATTTATCTTAATAAATTCAACAACTACATTGTATGATTTTTTATCAAAATATTTTATTCAAGCTTTAATTTAAAAAATGTAATCTAATCAAAATAGATAGTGGAATTTTATAATTACCAGTGTATCTATTGTAACATAAAAACATGCTTGTTTTAATTTCAAAATCAGAATTAATAAAATATTAATTAGACCTTTTTAAATGTTTATTTTATATTATATTTTTTAAAATCAAAATTGTTTAATCCTTAGCTATTATTCCAGTGTAATATAGAAAATATCTACTAAAACAGTTTGACTTTGATTATTTATATTTTTCCTTTCAACTTTATATATATATACAATTCAATATATATATATATATCAAAATACAGTAAAATTTACATAAATTATATTATTTTTAGAAGTACTTTTGACTATATATTTTGTAGTCTTTATCAACTATATAACATTGAATAATCAAAAAGAGACAACCTTTAACAATACCCATAGTTCAATTCAGATTTTCCACAATTCTGTTATCTTAACATTTGATGACTGGTGATTCATTAACATTTGACTATTTCTTGATAGATAGATAGATAGATAGATAGATAGATAGATAGATAGATAGATAGATAGATAGATAGATAGATAGATAGATAGATAGATAGATAGATAGATAGATAGATAGATAGATAGATAGATAGATAGATAGATAGATAGATAGATAGATAGATAGATAGATAGATAGATAGATAGATAGATAGATAGATAGATAGATAGATAGATAGATAGATAGATAGATAGATAGATAGATAGATAGATAGATAGATAGATAGATAGATAGATAGATAGATAGATAGATAGATAGATAGATAGATAGATAGATAGATAGATAGATAGATAGATAGATAGATAGATAGATAGATAGATAGATAGATAGATAGATAGATAGATAGATAGATAGATAGATAGATAGATAGATAGATAGATAGATAGATAGATAGATAGATAGATAGATAGATAGATAGATAGATAGATAGATAGATAGATAGATAGATAGATAGATAGATAGATAGATAGATAGATAGATAGATAGATAGATAGATAGATAGATAGATAGATAGATAGATAGATAGATAGATAGATAGGTGGGTGGGTGGGTGGGTGAATGGGTGGGTGGGTGGGTGGGTAGGTAGGTAGGTAGGTAGGTAGGTAGGTAGATAGATAGATAGATAGATAGATAGATAGATAGATAGATAGATAGATAGATAGATATGCACACACTAATGTGTTGCTATATGCTATGAGACACATAACAGTCTCAATATATATATTTTATAATGAGATAAGCTATAAATCTCCAATCCAATGATTGGTGGTGAGTATATTAAAGAGCCTTATCAGATTCTAAGCCAATAATGATAATGTTGGCCAAATAACAGTAATATTGTTGCTTATCTTCATTTATTCATGAATATACATTAAACTTAAATATATTTATATAAAGTCATATAAAGTTAATATTATTTAAAAGATTAAGTCTTTGGGTACTTTTTATTTGTTTGAAGACTAGCCTCTTCATATCTTATTTCACCAATGATCAAAACTTAGGTACTTTCATTCATTCATTAGTTGGTAAATAATTCCCTCAGAACAAAGCAGTAACTTTGATATTAATTAAACTTAACCATAATTTTGCATAATTTAGTTATTTATTTTTTGATTTCTGATTGAATTGCAAGAATGTCATAGGTTAATATTTCAAAGTTAATAATACTTTATACTAGGTATTATAAATAAATAGGTGTATCAACAATCTTCTCATTACAAACTCTAACAAAATGTCTAAAAACAACTTCAAGATCTCAATAAGACAATTGACATAATGGTTTTTAATAATTTCCATTATATTCTATTTCTTAATATGTTAAATTAAAATATCTTTCTTTTTTTTTTTTGTCTTCTGCTTTCTCAATGCTTGATTCATATTTTAATTACAAACCTAAAATAATAATAATCAAATAAATTTTATTAAAAAAATAAAAATGATAAATAATATATATTTATATGATGACTTTTAAATCAATATAACAATGTAAGCAAATATGTAATTCACCTTAAAGCAAAATAAATAACACTCAAAATATAATAATTCAAAATCTGAGTAATAACAATTAAATATCAATTCATTAGTTTCTATATTAATATTTTATCATGTGATATATATATATATATATATTGTACTATCGTGGTTTGAGTTTAAATTTAGAATCATTATATTAATAAAAAGTGTTTGTTAGCTTATTTTATTTTAATTCTAAATTAATTTAAAACAATCTAATAATTTACCTTCTTAGTAAAATGTAATTTAAACATGTCCTAATGCAAGAGAATGTACATATGTTAGTTTATTGTTGTACCATGGCAATAAAACTTTAAAATTAATATTTTATTCTTGGGATTATATAATAAAGTTAATGATTAATACATATTATGTTAGGAATATATTAAAAAAGTTTCTAAATAATTTTATATAATGGTAACAATAAAATGAAAAACATATTAATAAATCCATTTGCCAATATTTTATTTATTGCATACATTTGAAGCATCCAAGATAGACAATTATCATTTAAAGTATGTGTTTGCATGTGTGTTTATTTATATATCGATATGATTAGACAATGTTAAATTATATATATTTTTTAAAAAAAAACATTGTTCTAAAATATTTAATTATTTAAAATAGGCATTTTAAAAAAATATTGATGATGGTATATTAAATAAATAAACATATACAAGGAATATCTGTATTTTTGATTTGTACATTTTCTATTATCTTAAAAACATATTGTATTTTAGTTAAGAAAATATTTTAATATCATGGAATACTGATATATTCACAAGAACTTTTTATTGAGTAGCATAGATGTATGTATAAATTTAATTCTTGATAGCAAAGATCTTGAAGATGAGCTGAACTTGAATTATACCATAGAAACAATATCTAAGATATTGACATAAATGTGACATCATTGGAAAACAACTATTTAAGGTCTTGATCTTAGTTTGGATTCTCTCTCAATTTGTGTCTCAATAGATAAACTATGTACATTTATGTACTATGAATATTTATAATATTGTTTAAAGTTTTAATTATAAATATAATGGCCAAGCTAAAAAAAATTTACTCAAAACACTTCATGTCTTTTGAGAATGTTCAGATAAAAATAATCTCATTGTGAAATATAATTTAAGTGCTACAATATAACTCATGGAGTATATAAAAATTGATAAATGTCATTATTGCTACTAAAGAAAGTAATATTAGCATCATGATATTTTTATTATGGAATATATTGTTTAAAAATTGTAAATGTTGGCAAAATTGATAGAGTTTTTGAATGCTATTAAATTGGAACTTACCTGAATTTAAAAACAACATCTATATCTGTACTGCAGAAACATCATGGGATTCTCAACAATGTAATAATATGCCAAATGTCACTTGAAACAGTGAACATATTAATTATAATAAATTTGTGCCAAAGATATTATTTCTATCTTTCATCTAATAAATCTAGTATAATGTTTAGCCTTTAAATTTATTATTATTTTGTGTATTTATATAAAAATATATAAATTAATAATAATGTTTGTTGTATCTAATAAATGTTATTTCAATAGGATTACACTTTTAAGAATATTATTTATGAGTATTAGAGCAAATTCAACAGGTAGTATACTTTTCTTACCCATTTTCAAAGAGAACATGTATTTATTTAGAACACAAAAATATATAGTATTATCAAAAAGAAAATCTTAAATTACATAGTGTGACAGAACAGGTTCAAACCCGCTCACAACAAGCATAAAATTTTAGTGATCTTTAAATTTAATTTTTTTTTTTTTCTCTTTTTATTATTACGTAGTAAGAATTGTTAAAGATAAATATATCTCAGAAAAGGGGGGGGTTATACTTTGCTGTTTCGAAACATTTATGTATGTATGGGTTATGGGTGTGTGCATGGATGGATCTGGTGATTAGAGAGGGGAGAGATGAGGTTTTCTTATATTTTCTTTCGTATTTTTTTGATTTTTTTGTGAGAAGTGCAGAAATTTCCAGAAATAAATGAAATTTGAACGGTGCTAAAAAACTTTCACGTGTCTCTACAAGAATCCAGTTGGGCATAAACCAAGAACAGGAAATAGAAAACCAGTGAACTTTCTAGAAAGAATGGAGGAGGTATAAAAGAAAATGACCCACAATGCTTGAGGTCTTGTCCTTGCAGAGAGCGAAGTATAAGTTGAAAAATATAAGTTACGTAGCGAAATTAATATAATTTTTTACAAAATCACGGCAGAAATGGAAATGTGAGGATAAAGATCTAACTTGTTGGACTTAAATCCTGGCCCCAGCTAATTGCATGCTGTTATGATTGTTTTAGAAAAAAATAGCCTCATTGGATTGAAAGTTCATGACTGAAAGTTCAGGAAAGCGAGATTGCTAAAGTAAAGAAGAAACCAACATGTCGTCATATATTTACCTGAACTCATATTCAAAAATAAATATATATACATATATGTCTACCAGTCAATTAGGAAAAGAAGTTTTGCTACAATAGTAAACAAAATTAAAAATAATGTTTTTTTAATGATAATATTAGTTTATTTAAATAAAAGTATGTTTGCTTGTTTTTTTCATAAACATATTTAAAAGCAATAGGTTTTATGCATAAATATTTATGGGTGATTTTGAGGAAGTATATATTTAATAATTATTTATATTATAATATTATATATATATAAATTAATAAGTTTATGCTTAATGTTATATGAGAACAGTAAGCAAAATATGCACAATTAATCCATTTTTGAAAATATATTTTAAGTACTTATTTGGCAATATTTATGGTAGTATAATATTTTTTTTTTGGATTTTCTTTGTGTATTGTTTACAACACATGTTAATTAAATTTATAAAGCTATACAATAAATACAATAGATAAATGATAATTAATTGAGGAGTAAATTACTACACAATGATTTTTTTTTGCCTCTTAATGTCATATATATATATATTTATTACTGTTTACATTAATAAATTTTGTTAATTAAATTATATTTCATGATTATTCTTAGTTAAAATCTTACAGTATATTTTAATATATCTCTATAAGGCCAAATTGGAAAGGTATAATGTATTCAAATGATCGGTCTAACACAGTGGACACCAAATTCTAACAGAATAAATAATTAGCTTTAAGGATAGTGATTTATAAAAAAAATTAGCTTAGCCTTTACTAATCATTTATTAACTATAATGACAAAATATAATTGACGAAATGTAAATATAATGTTAGAAAAGTGATTAAACATGTAAAATATTTTATTTAATATTATATAAACATTACAAGCATAAAGCTAAACTAGTCGATATAAAATCAAAACTACCCCAAATCTAAAATTAAACCAGACCAGCATAAAAATAATATTAAAACACAACCCAAGGTTTCACTGCTACAAGCAGACTTCTCAAGTGTAAAGAACTACAACAACAACAAAAAAAAAAACCACACATTATATATATTATTAAAAACTACCCACAAATCCATTCACTTCCCATCCACCCTTAATATTAAAAGAACTCTTAAATAAGTTAATTGCTTCAGAATAATAAATTTTCAATAATAAAGACTCTTTAATTCTTCTTTTAATTTCATTTCTCTCAAAGAAGACAACCTTAGCTTCATCAAAATCAACAGGCCACACTATTGATTTTGATGAAGCTAAGATTGTCTTCTTTGAGAGAAATGAAATCAAAAGAAGAATTAAAGAGTCTTTATTATTGAAAATTTATTATTCTGAAGCAATTAACTTATTTAAGAGTTCTTTTAATATTAAGGGTGGATGGGAAGTGAATGGATTTGTGGGTAGTTTTTAATAATATATATAATGTGTGGTTTTTTTTTTGTTGTTGTTGTTGTAGTTCTTTACACTTGAGAAGTCTGCTTGTAGCAGTGAAACCTTAGGTTGTGTTTTAATATTATTTTTATGCTGGTCTGGTTTAATTTTAGATTTGGGGTAGTTTTGATTTTAATATTATATCTACATAATATTTTAATATATGAACAAAAAATATGTATAGAAACTTTCAAATTTTATATTAGAGCAGGGGTGGGCAAATAGTGGCCCGAGGGCCACATGTGTCCCTCTAACCATTTTTATGTGGCCTGCCAAGACAATCAGAAAACTCCACCTTGGACTGAATTTCCTTCCCGTTGCATGACCGAATATTCATCTCATATTTTCCACTAGAATGACTACATCAATACACATGTGCAGTATAGATATGATGTGCAGTGCTTTTCCAGTTGATCTGATTAATTTCAATTTTGTCTTTGCATTAGCAAATATATACATTTCTAACTTCAGTGAAACCATGAACACTCCAAAAAAATGTAAAATCGGTAATGAATGTCATGTGTTTAATGAAGAATGGACAAACAAATATTTCTTTGGTAATACAGGGAATAAAGCAGTGTGTTTATTGTGTCATGAAAAAAAAATGCGGCCCTTCGCTTCCACAAAGTGGCCCCCGATGCGGTCCTCCACCAACCTATGTGGCCCCCGAGCCAAAACAATTGCCCACCCCTGTATTAGAGTATAGTATAATAATTTAGCTATGAATAATGATGAAATCCATTTTAAGTAGCAAAATGTATTAATATAAACAATAATAACAGATATACATATAAAATTAAGAAAAAACAATTCCTTCTTTAGTAATATAATTCTAAATTAATTATCATTTATCTATTTTATCTGTTATGTAGCTTTATAAATGTTACGGACATGTGTCATAAATGATACATTAAAAAAATCTAAAAAAAAAAAAGTACTCTATACTAAATATAAATATTGCCATATAAGTACATAAAATATATTGTCAAAAATTTAATAAGCATGTTTATTTTGTTTAATGTTCTCTTATAACTCTAAGCATAATTTTATTAATTTATATATATATAATATGATAACATAAATGTTTATTAAATATATATTGTCATCAAGATTATCTGAAATATTTATACGTAAACCCTATTGCTTTTAAATATATATATATATGAAGAAAACAAACATACTTTTATTTAACAAAATTAATAATCATTCAAAAAACATTTTTAATTTTGTTTATTATGAAATTTAATTATTTCTTTTTGTTAACACTATATATTTCTGTATTCTAAACAAACACAAGTATTCTATTAAAACAATTAAAGAAAATACATTACCTGTTGAACTCTCTATAATACCCACAAGGAATATTTTTTAATGTAATCCCATTGAAATAATATTTATTAGACACATAAAACATTAATATTAACTTACATATATTTATAAAAATACTCAAAATAATAATAAATTTAAAGTTCAAAATTTTCTGAACATTCTGTTAAAAATCCCATGATGTTTTTTGTAATATATAGATAGATGCTGTTTTTAAATTCAGATAAGCCCCAACTTAATAGTGTTCAAAAATTCTATCCCATTTAATGTTTCCAATTTTTAAACAAAGTATTCCATAATAAAATATCTTGATGTTAATATTACTTTTTTAGTAACAGCAACAGCCCTTATCAATTTACATATATATATATTCCACGAGTTATATTGTACAACGTAAATTATATTCCATCATGAAACAATTTTTATCTTATGTTATGAACATTTTCAAAAGTCACAAAGACTTGAGTAAATGTTTATTAGCTTAGCCCTCCATATTTATAATTAAACTTTAAAGAATATTATTAATATTCATAATATATAAACTTTACATTGTTTATCTATTGAGCTACAAATTGAGAGAGTGTGCAATTCAAGAACAGAGGCTTATGTAGTTTTCTCCCAATAATATATTTATGTCATCATCCTAGATATTGTTGACATAATATCTTATGTTATTTCTCTAATATCACTTTATTTCATAGTTTTTTTTTTTACAAAAAGTAAAACTTATTCATATGTCCACTCAATAAATACTCTTTCAAATAGATTGGGGTTCCATGATGTTAAAATATATTTTTAAAAATCTTAAAATATTGTTTTAAAATAATAATATATATGTATATATTTGCAAATCCAAAAACACAAAACATATTTAAAAAATCATATAAATCATATATTAAATAAAATATAGTTATGTCTTCTTAACCATCTATTTAATATACTATAATCTATACATTTAAAAAAAATCCATTTCAATACCTGAAATGTTTTTAAACAATGTTTTCTGAAGGTTTGTGATGATGATGTTCTAGTTGTATTTTTAAATTGGACTATTTCCATCATCTAATATGTATATTAAATGTCTTTAGAAAAATTTAACTTTATTTAAATATTCCAAATACATTCAACTGTTAGTAATAGCACATCAAACAGGTTAGTATATGCACAATGTTTCAAGAGGTATTATTATCCACTCTTCTTCAGGTGTTGCTGGCCTTAAAATTATATAGTAATAAAGAACAAGTACCTCCTATATCTATTACATCTTCCGAATTGCCCAGAATTTTAAATGAAGAAGTGAGACATGCAATTAAGTGTATGAAGAAAGGAAAGGCTCCAGGAAATGATGGAATTATAATTGATATATTAAAAGAAGCAGGTGAAGAAATAGAAACAATTTTAGCAAAGTTATATACCAAATGTCTAAATGATAAAGATGTACCGAAAGATTGGAAGAATGCAGTAATAATATTAATATTTAAAAAAGGTGATAAAGAAGATATTAGAAATTACAGACCTATCAGCCTTTTATCAGTTTTATATAAAATTTTTACCAAGATAATTACAACTCGTCTACAGAGAACTTTGGATTTCCACCAACCAAGAGAACAAGCTGGATTTAAAAGTGGTTTTAGTACAATAGATCATATCCAGGTATTGAGAGAAGTCATAGAAAGGACAAATGAATATGAGTTGTCATTATCTTTTGGATTTGTAGATTATGAAAAGGCATTCGATTCTATACACATTTCTTCAGTGATTAAAGCATTGGATCATCAAGGTATAGATCCAGGATATTGTCATATTTTAAAGAATATTTATAAAAATGCAACAGCAACAATTAGATTACATAATGATACTGGAAAAATCAACATTGAGAAAGGTGTAAGACAAGGTGACTCCATATCTCCAAAACTCTTTACAGCAGTGCTGCAAGAAGTA
This sequence comes from Epiperipatus broadwayi, assembly GCA_028023455.1. NCBI lineage: Eukaryota > Metazoa > Onychophora > Udeonychophora > Euonychophora > Peripatidae > Epiperipatus > Epiperipatus broadwayi. The sequence continues at coordinate 6,235,917 of JAQFVV010000036.1, read as the reverse complement.
TTTTGTGGATTAAAATGGGAAACTAAAGGAGTGAAAGTAAATGGAGAGTATTTAAGTCATTTAGATTTCGCAGATGATGTAGTTTTTTTTTTTTCAAATAATGCTTCAGAGCTGCAGGAAATGTTGCAGGAGTTAGCAGATGAAAGTAGAAAAGTAGGATTAAAAATAAATGTTAAAAAGACTAAAGTAATGTTTAATCGATTTGCTCAAAATATGAAAATAAAGATTGATTATGAAGAATTAGAAAAAGTTAACAGTTACAAATACATTGGTCAGATTACTAATACAGATGGAAACATAATGGAGGAAATTAATCATAGAATTAAACTTGGTTGAAGTGCTTTTGGTAGAAATAACTTGATACTAAAAGGAAATATGCCTATGTGTTTGAAAAGGATGTTTTTTAACAAATATGTTTTACCAGTTCTTACTTATGGATCTGAGACTTGGACACTTAATAGAAGAGCAATATAGAGACTTCAGACCACTCAAAGGAGTATGGAGAGATGTATGTTGGGAGTAACAAGAAGAGATTGAAAATGCAATGTATGGGTAAGACAACAAACAGGTGTTACTGACCTTATTGAAAAAATTAAAAGATTGAAATGGAGTTGGGCTGGACATATTGCTAGAAGAGATGATAATAGATGGACAATTGAAATTTTAAACTGGATTCCAAGAGATTGTAAAAGACCCAGAAAGAGACCACATGTGAGATGGATGGATGAAATAAGAAAATGTGCAGGGGTGTTGTGGAGAAGAAAAGCTAAAGATCGGAGAAGATGGATTAAACTTGGAGAGACCTTCATCCTGCAGTGGATTGATAATGGTTGATGATGATGATGATGATGATTTGTATTATCATACAAATATCCACACAAGCAGACATATACATTAGTAATAATATAATATGTTGTTTGTTTATGCTTACATATTATTTTTTTAATATTTGCAGTAAATAAATGTCGATAAATCGATTTATTAATACCTACTTTATTTTTTTATTTGCATTATATAAAATCATTTACATATGCCTATTATTATATCTCTAACATTATATATATGTCATTAACTTTATTATCTTATTCTAAGATTAAAATATTAATTTTAAAGTTTTATTGTTGTTATCCAAAAGTAAATTAATATTTTGATATACTGGGTTTTTTTTAAATACATACACCATCTTGAATTAGGATGTAAACTGTTTACTAATGACGTAAACTATTTGATTATTTTAAATTAATTTAAAATTAAAATAGAAATAAGCTATCAATTTTTTTATGAATATAATGATTCCAAATTTAAACTCAGGCCATGATGGTACAATATATAGAGAGTCTTATTAGATTTCTTAGTTAAAGTAAATGCTTATATATGTTATCATCCCCAAATTTCCACCTTTTGGGGTTTTTTTTTTTTGGCAATCCTAGGAAAGTTAGCAACTGGTTGATTCATTTTAAATCTCAGTTAGTATTGCATGTTGAATATTTAAATTGTAGTACTTCCTATGAACAATCATCAAGTGTTGGTGGCCTAGCGGTTATCATAACTGCCTTCCAACCAGCTGACCTGAGTTCGCTTCCCGGTGACCGTATTTGACATATGAAAAAAAAAAAGTTCTTATTTCAAACTGTTTACAACTGGAAATCTTTTTTATTCTTAAACTAGTAAAAATTGTTTTTTTTTCTTTCACCACTATCTATTTACATTTTAAACATCACCTATTGGTAGAATTTTGGAAGAAGTCAAAAATGATCATTCCAATCTCTGGGCAAGGAAAATATTTAAATAATAGGTTTCATTTTATCTTTCAGACTAGAGATGGATTTTATAAGTTTCTTCTTTTAGAAACCTATATATCAGGGCAGAGATTGGCCCATGTAAGGGAAAACCTAGCTGTTACATTAAAGCAACTCAAACACATAGCTTATTTGATCACTTTATCTTACGATCCTGGAAAATATTTTTCTCACACTGACAAATATATAGCTTGCTGCATTTACTTTACTATATTCTGATCTCAATTAATTATCTCAACCAATTTATAACTACCGTCTTTCAAACCGTACTTTTCAAAAAGTACATTTTCCACTATATCAAGTTATCTTCATCCAAAATTACATTATCTATTTTAATACACTGTACAGGCTTACACACATCTGCACATATATAATGTAATATATAAGGATTCGAACTCAGACTTTCACATGACCCTTAACTCTGCATGCCATCTCATATTACTGCAATTACTCTTTAACTATATTTGCCTTTACCAACAACAACTTTTTTTTATTAAAATAATAATGAGAGAGTAAAAAAGGAGAAAAAATATATTGCTTATATAAAAATGTGAATTTGCAATTGAAAACAAACCATGTTTATATAATAAGTTAAAAACTTTTTGCTTAAAATTTAATTTTAGCTTTTCTTTTACAATATATATATATATTTACACAGAGAAATAAAACTATAAACGAGAGCATATAGATACTTCTATCATTATCATCAGAATTTAATTTATCTCCTCTCTAGTACAGCTTATATATTATGAAACGCTACAATATTTTATAAATCTTTTATTAATATAGAAATATAGGTATATTATTTTACAAAATAACAGTAACAAACTCTTCATATAGTAGTGCCACCCTATGCAAGCCTTAGTAATCAATAGATGTAGGAATGTTTCATGCATAAATCCCCATCTAGTGCATACTCATCCAATATTCCTAGACTAGTTTTTAACTTGTAGCTTTCAACAGTGAGGAACTTTGGATCTGAGAGAGCTGCACTTAAATCTAAGGATCTAGTGCAACCCTAATATCTAAGTGCAGTGATCTCAGATCTAAAGCTGCTCAATGATAGATGGGGATTTTATATACAAACCTTCCTGCATCCATTGATTATTAAGGCTTGCACTGGGTGGCACTACTACATGCAGAATTTGCTACTGTTAAAAATAGCTTGTGTAAGCATAGAAAATGCTGATCATGTGACATTTTGTTGGTTTTATACATATTATTGTAATTAGATTACTTCTGTTAAAATATGAGATTTATCCAATCATTATATAACTATGTTCACTTTTATCTGATTTCCATGTTCTTATATAGTTAATGAATTAAGCATTAATTCTTTGAAAGTATAAAACTTTAATATTAATAGTGATTTTTGTAATTATTAATCAATCTAGTTTGCAGTTCCACATAATAATTCAGAGGAAATTTTAAAAATTACAATAAGTTCAATAAATTAAATCAAGGTTATATATTTAATAGAGATGATTTTTTTGTCTTATTAAAATTATTAAAATTTCATCTGGTTTGTTATTTGAAACTGTGAGCTGTCTTGATTAGTAATTACAAAAATTATCATACACATAAAAGTTTCACACATTTAAAGTATTAATGCTTGGTTTATTTATCATTTAAGTAGCTAGGAGTCAGATAAATGTGGTCATTTACTAAACTGACCAATGAAATGATATTAATATGAAAAAGTGGACATTACCAAAAGTTTACTACAAGTGATTCTTTAAGAAAAAGACTTGTAAATATCGTAATTTATTTAAACTTATTTGTTTTGTGAATCAGTAGATATATTTTCAACACCACATATTTAATAGTTTTGATTTATATATAGATTTATTGAAATTATTTGAATCATTATTATTTGTTTTTATTTTAAAAATCATTTTCATTTAGCTCTAAATAAAAACTTTTTTTTTGCATTAAAGGTTAAAAAGATAATTATTGTGAAAAAACAAACAAACAAACATAAAAAGGCAAGTTCAAAAGCAAATTTTTAAAGCATAATTTTATGCATAAATGCAAAAATGACATATGACATTTTACTAGTTGATTTAAATTCAAAAACTTATTATTATTGTCAATATCAGCATTAAAGTAATGATGATTTTTTTTGTGTATATATTTAAGCCACCATTTTTTATTGATAAATGTCAATAGTCAGAAACTACTATGAAATCTGGTTGATACTGCCATCTGGTGTCCATTGATTATTAATGTTGATGTAGATGGCTCTGGAGAAAAAAATTGTAAAATGATTTATTATCATGGATATACAATCAATTAAAATTTTTCAATAAATCTTATGAGATATATTAAAAAACATTTTAAAAAATTAGTATATATCTGACATGTTATTTTTGTCTTAAATATTTTTTATTTGATATGGACTCTAATATATTTATTTATTTATTTCACAGAGAGTAGTTCTGAATTTCTTAATCATGTGGAGTGATTATGCACTGGGATTATTTTCATATATAATTGTGTTGGGTGGTTTAAAGATTAAAATTACTAATGTTTAATATGTCTTTATATAAGAGTGTTCTATCTGCCTGTCTGACTGTGCAAATGTTATATCCACAAGTAAGACTGTGAGGTCAGCAAATAACTATGTTCAATTCCCATTATGTTCTCCTAAACATAAAAGTGCGGCCACTTTTTTTTCATTATTTTTTATCCCATTTAACTTGAAAAAATTTTCCAATTGAATTATATAGAGAGGCCATTCCTCGGCATTTTCAATGCTAAATTCATGAATACTGCTTTGTCCTAACGACATTTTACTTGTTTCCAAATGTATCGATTGATTTTCTCATCTGGCTTATTCCTTCAAGTTTTATTAGGTTCGAAATTTAGACTGCGCCAAAGAGTAGTAAATATGTTTGTTTAATAGCAAGTTAAGATCGTTGCTTATTTAAATTTCATACTCATTGTATGAATTAGTTCATAGTTCAATATTTAAGATCTAATACCATACAATTTTAAAATGGTATCATTTTGAAGCTGGCTATTTTGAAGTATAGACTCTAATATATTTATATATTTATTTCACAGAGAGTGGTTTTGAATTTCTTAACCATGTGGAGTGATTTAATATTTGTATATTTATTTCAGTTTATCATTATGCATTGTGGTTATTTTCATATAACTGTGTTATGGTGTAAAGAGGTTGCAATAAACATGAATGTATTCGACTTGCAACATGTTTTAAGTATATAGATTATTCAAATTCACTTCATATGATAGAATAAAATTAATAACAATCAAATAGTTACTATAAAATAATAAAATTAATTTAAATATGTTTAATTTGTTAATTTTAAATTTATTCATTAATAGTACATTTAAATATGTTAACTTTAAAATTAAATCATTTCTAATGTTTTAAATATATTCTATGGTAAACAATGACAGAATTGAACTACAATTGTTCTTTCAATCTATTATTAATACATTATTGTTTTTTTAAAAAATGGTATACTCTTAACTTTCTGCAGAAATTTAAATCTATTTCTTCACATTTACATTTAGAGGTTATTAATTTCTAACACAATAAGTATTATTATTAATAATTTGTTTTTATATATTTATTTTAACATGATATTTATAAAGATGAAAAAAAAAATACAATACTATCTGAAATGGGTCAATTTATTAATATGTAATTATTTATATATACAGTAAATATTACATTAAAAAATATTATATTGTATATATCATTATATGGACAATGTTTTTACAAATAATATTTTGAAATATAATTAAAATTATAATGCAAACATGATCTCATTTTTTCTAATTAAAAGTAGTTTTACATCAAAATAATGTATTTTAATATAGTGTAAAAATATAATAATTAAAATTATATATAACTAAATCCATCTACAAAAATTTCTATAAATCTTGTATTACTTGTCCATGCTTTTTCCTCTATAAGATAGATTTTTTTTAAATATATATTTTTATAAAAATTACAATAGTTAAAAAACTATAAGTAAAACTGTCTTTTGATATATACAGAGTGAAAGAATAACAACTTATCTACAAGATTATGTAATACCTATGCCTATATTGCACACTGGTTTTTTATATTTCCAGAATGTTGACTACATATTAAATTGATTATTACATGGTGATAAAATATTTGGTTTGCAAGAATGTTAAATTATTGTACTGCGTCTATATTAAAATTATACTTCCAATTCAAAGAATAAAAGCATTATTTTTTTCACCTATTCTATAATAAAGCAAAGTCATTGGAATTATGCAGATGAGATGTTGTACAGAAGAATAATTGTTCTGCATAAAAAAAATGTAGTTAAAGTAAAAATAAAAGCTGATATCAATTTATTTTTAAAACAATTATGTAAAGGTACTCATTAATAAACCTCATTTCATTTACAGTAAGACTGATTTTGAATACATGCTATCAACTTAAAGGTTAATCTAAAAGCAAACTTAACCCAAGTGTCTTTATTAAATTTTATGAATTTTGGACATTTTCAATTCTTAATCTTGAAAGCTTATATATTAAAAAATAAATTGCATATCTTCATGCCAATGCTTTTCATTAAGGTAGAAATAGTAGAGCATATACACAAAACCACATTTTCCATAATTATCAAAAATAGCAATATGATATTACCTTCATACATTGAACATCTGCTTTTAAGATGGATTCTTTTCTTTTGATTCCAGAATCATCTAGGTTAAGTTTGAGTACTATTAAGTCATAATGCTCTTTTATTTGCATCTTCAAACTAGTTAATTAAACTTTTGTTATTGAAAATTGGATGCTAATGTATAATTCATTAACCCCCATTTAAATTTAATAAAATGTACATATCTACACAAGCAAGTTGTCTTAGTTCCAAACTTTAAGATATTTTGAATTTCAGACTATTAGCTTTATAAAATAAATTAGTTACAGTACGAATACGGAATGTTAACTGCATTAAGTCCAAAGTTCTCACTCATAAGTCAGAAACCATTCTGAAATTTTGATATATAAGCACTATCATTTATTGTCCATAAATTATTCAAACTTACAGTAGAGACCTCTAAAATGGCTTAATGTTTTAAAATAATTAGATTGTATTTTCATTTCACTTAAGTAGCTTTATGAACGTATAATCCTTCATTTCCATATGGTTTTATTTTAAATCATGCAGCAATAGATAATTAAAATTCTTTAAATTATCAATAACTTTAAGTTTAGAAGTTACAAGCTTAGTATATTATTTATTAAAGGAACTTTTATTTAGATTTTAAAAAATGTCTTGTTCAAAGTAATTTTCTTATTACCTTTATAGTCAAATTTATATAACCTTAGTGATTAAAAGAATCAGGGTATTGTTAGCAACTGTGAAATCTGTATATCAATAATTGGCAACTATTATAGCACTATTGACAACTAACTTTCATTTAACACATTATTGTAATTTGTAAATGTAAATATAACAGCACAACTATCTAGTGATCATTAAATACTCAATTTTAGAATAGGTGGGTCTAATTCAGAGAGCAAATGTCAACAAGTTTTTGATTGTTATAAAAAAATTGTAAAAAACTTTAAAATTTATCATTTTTGTTTGAAAGTGAATAATATAAGTGTCATAGTCCTCCCTTCCTCAGAAGTGGACTATTCCAGATGACTCCTTATCTGATCGGATTAAGAATTGTTTGCAACAGACCAATCGGCTGATGTATAGATAAAACATAGCCAATGATTATTACAGGCCAATAAGCAATGATGTTTGCTGAATCCAAAGGTTTTCAATAAGGTCAGGGATCTGGCTATAAATAGTCAGCCTTTTGTAAGAATCAGGGAAGAACGTCTGTCTAACCTGAAAAGACTCTTCGCGTTCTCCCAGGGAAGCTCTGCTAACCTGAACAGCAACAAGTATTCCCATTGATAGCACTATGCTATTTAGTCTACACAGCTAGTCAAGTCCCATAGAGACCGGATGCTGCTAAGACTACTGTCAGCTTGAGGCAAGCTGTCTTGTACAGCTGGAAGAGTCATACACCCTACCCATCAGGCAAGATATCAGGTGTAGCTGGAAGCAGTAGGCAGAATCCAGAGTTTACGTTAATCTACACTATTCAACATTTATTCTTTTCTGTAGGTTGGGTCTGTAATCCAGACCAAACATAACAATAAGCTTAAAAAAATATTCACACATTTTATTCAAGTATGTGAAGGTATGCCTGTACATATATGTGGGTTGTTTTTGTTTTTGTCGTTGAAAGCATCTCATGAAATAATTCGGAGAATAGAGACAACACAAGATAAAAAATAATTAGAAGGTGGATATTTACTAACATTTCTATTAATATACTGAATTTTATACATACAAAAAACTATTACTAAAGAATTTCGTAATATATAAACATAAGGAACGCATTAAAAAAAAAACAAGGAAGAGAAAAGCATATTATACAATTAATTAGTTAGTAGTGGAATAAATTTAGATAGCGACTAGATGTTATCCATAGAAAAGATCAATTGAATAATGGTATGCCTGAAAGAAATAAAGAATATAAGAGAGGTTATTAACAATCAAATTGAGTAAAATCTATACATAAAAACTTGACTAGGAATATTTTCCTATAGGAATGCAATGCGCCTTTATCTGTATGAATGGATTAGGAAAGAATGTTTAAATATTACATATATATATATATATATAAAGATTTCAATACATAAATTTGCTTCTTTTTTTTAATAAATTGGTTATTTATTTGTGGTATCAAGGCAATAATACATGGCTGATGATCATTTATAAAATTTTTGTCCAGTTACTTTTTTGATATATTGTTGTTGTCATTTACATTTTAAATGTTCAAAGTGGATATTCTATATATAAATTTATAGAAGCAAAATGTTTTTTTTTCATATGTCAAAGTGTTGACTGGGAAGCGAACCCAGGCCTGCTGCTTGGAAGGCAGCTATGCTAACAGCTAGCCACCAACGCTTGGCGAAGCAAATTTGTTTAAATAACGCTCATTAGCATTTATCCATTACAAACAAACATTACAACAACCTAACTTATATTATTATCATAAATACTATGTACAGTTATAAAGTCTAAATTACTAGTAGTAGGAACAATGATCCCCTTTACTTCTGGTTATCTAAGCTTATAAATAGACTTTAATCAAATCATTATTATTAGTGGTAGGAATTAATAGTTAAATAATAATAAACAGTAGTTAGAAACAAGTATGGACATACTCTAAACATAAGTTTTGCAATGGCTAAACAAATCAATCGATGAATTACAAATATGTCCACATACCCAACATAACTGATTCATTTTTCTGTTTACTTGATATTTTACAATAACATCATTTAATTTCTTAAATAGCAAAATTTTCAAGCTGAAATAGTTCTCTAATGTATTTTTTCTCTGCCATATCTTTCTAATAAAAACTACTGACCTTGCAATCTTGTAGAACTTATTTGAGATAATTTTATAACAAAGATAGGATTGATCTTTTCCACAGAACTTCTGATCAGCATCCTTAAAGAAAACTTTTTAATGCCTTCATATTGCATAAATAGGGTGTCCGAGTTTTACTTCCATACAATAAATTAAATATATAATAACAACTCTACATACAGCTAACTTAATCATGGTAGTTATTTTTTTAATGCAACACTCTATCTTTTAAACTGTTACAGTAGGAGCAGCCCATTAAAATCTGTGTTGTACCAACATTTAAAGCTACCTTTCTATTTATAAAACTATCAAGATATTTAAAATGGTTTACATTCTCAAGATGATATCATCTAAACTAAAAGTTGCCCAGAATTTTTTCTTCCATCAGTGGCAGATAAAAGCTTGAGTTTTTTTGACTATTAAGTAATAAATCAGTCTTCAAAACATTAAATACAGTGTGTAAATCATCTTTTGAACTGGAAAAAAATAACACAATCATCAGCAAATTTGCAAATCTATAATCTAAAACTTTTTGCTTAAATGCAATTATCACACCTGTATTGAATCTTGATACCTATTTGAATAAGCCATTACAAACAATTTCAATTGGAATGAGTATATATATCATTATTTAACACCAATTTTAATTTTATATATCTCAGATTTCCCACCTATAGTAGTAACACTTTTTCTCATTCCTTCATGTTGTTGTATAATATGAATAAATGTTGGTAAATAACCAATTAATTTCAAACAATGACATAGACCTGTATTACTAACTGAATCAAGTGTCTTGGCCAAATCAATAAAAGTAATATATAAATTACCCCTTTGATCCTGATGATCCTGATACTACTATTTGCATTCACTTTGCAACATAAACTATATCTCTAGTATTTCTTGATTCTCTAAACAACAATAACTCTCTGGTAAATATTCACCTATAACTTATTCAATAAAATTCTTGATTGTAACTTTGCTATAGTAGATAATAGTGATATTCTATGATAATTATTTAAAGTTGTAATTATAAATTTATTTTAAATGCACATTATTATATTAAGTATTATTTACTAAGGCTGTAAGTTCAGGAATATGGGTCTGAAAAATGCGAAGATAGGGATCTCTACAGGTCTTAACCACAAGCTTATGCTTTGGAAGAAAAGAGGAGAATTATTGCAATCTTAACTATTCCATATAATACTCAATTGTCCAAACACTTTACTACTTTTACAATGCTTTATTTACATCTTTTCTACAATTTACAGTTTCAATTAAGATTAGGAGATATAATGTTCTGAAAAAAATTGCTGGGGCAATCGAAATTGTAAAATGTAGAAAAAAGTCGATAATAAAGCATTGTAAAAGTAGTAAAGTGTTTGTACAATTGAGTATTATATGATATACATTTGGCAATGCAATAGTAAAGAGTAGTTGTTGACCATTCCACTTTTTAAAAATAGGAACAAGGCATGATCCTTAAGATTGGATGGCACATCTTCATGGATCCATATATTTCCAAAATAATTAAATATTTTAAAGCTACTTTGCATTACCCTATATAAACCTTCTTCATACATTTCATCAGAATCTGCAGTATTTTAACTTCACTAAGCTGGATATCTTCATCCAAATATAAATGAATAAATAAAAGTGGATATATCACTAAAATTTGTCATCTCAATTCTTGTATTTTTTTATCTTACCATTATATAAATGAATGCTTTTACTGGATTTAATAAGATTGGGATCTGATTTCTCAGGTCCATATGTTGCTTACAGTGCATTGACACAAAGATCTAGGGTGACAATGATTTAGCAAATGTCTGTATCTTCTTTGGAGTTTTAAGTTAACAATCATTTTTAAGCTTTTTACCAGTTAGTTCCTCATTAAAACTATTATTCTGGTGAGTGGAACCATATTTCTTTGATCAAATCACTAATAATAAAATCATTCTTGGAAAATCAGACATCATGCCTCATTTTAGAGAATCCAACAAATACCTTAAGAGAATTTTATTCTTCAGTAATATAGCAGTCCTGAAGATCTAAATTGGAAAATTTAGTGTTAAATACCTGTTGAAATTCAGTATATATGGTAAATTCTTTTAAAAAATAAATATCAATATTTATGAATATGATATGAATAATATCTATTTTTACTGCAATTTATTTTGGAATGCACTTATCTCAGATCTGCCTAACAATCTGCACTAGGAAGTGCTCTTGCAATGTGACCTCTTTTATTCTGACTCCTAACTATAATGCAATCTATTAAATGTCATTTTTTGAGTATGGATGCATATGTAGTCAATCCATGTATTTGTGCAAAAAATCCTTAATAACAAGCCATTTGAATTTGTAGCACCATTACTAATACTCATCTAGAGAGAACATTAGATTTCCACCAACAAAGAGAACAAGCTGGATTTAAAAATGTTTTAGTATAGTAGATCATATCCAGATATTGAGAGAAGTTATAGAAAGGACAAATGAATATGAGTTGCCATTATGCTTTAAATTTGTAGATTATGAAAAGGCATTTGATTCTATAGACAGTTCTTCAGTGATTAAAGCATTAGATCATCAAGGTATAGGTTTAGTATATTGTCATATTTTAAGGAATATTTATACAAATACAACAGCAACAATTAGATTAAATAATGATACTAGGAAAGTTAACATTGAGAAGGGTGTAAGACAGGGTGACTCCTTTTTACAGCAGTGTTGCAAGAAATATTTTATGGATTAAAATGAAAAGCTAAAAGAGTACAAGTAAATGGAGATTATTTAAGTCATTTAGATTTTGCAGATGATGTAGTTGTTTTTGCAAATAATGCTTTAAAGCTGCAGGAAATATTGCAGGAGTTATCAGATGAAAGTAGAAAAGTAGGACTAAAGATAAATGTTAAAAAGAATAAAGTAATTTTTAATGGATTTTCTCAAAATACGAAAATAAAGATTGATTATGATGAGTTAGAAGAAGTTAACAGCTACAATTACCTTGGTCAAATTATTAATACAGATGGAAACATAGTGATGAAATTAAGCATAGAATTAAACTTGGTTGGAATGTTTTTTGTAGAAATAACTTGATACTACAAGAAATATGCCTACTTGAAAAGGAAGGTTTTTAATAAATGTGTTTTACCAGTCCTTTCTTATGGATCTGAGACTTGGAAACTTAATAGAAGAGCGATACTGAGACTTCAGACCACTCAAAGAAGTATGGAGAGATGCATGTTGGGAGTAACAAGAAGAGATTGAAAATGCAATATATCGGTAAGAGAATAAAAAGGTGTTACTGACCTCATTGAAAAAATTAAAAGACTGAAGTAAAGTTGGGCTGGACATAATGCTAGAAGAGATGATAATAGATGGACTATTAAAAACTTAAACTGGATTCCAAGAGATTATAAAAGATCCAGAAAAAGACCACATGTGAGATGGATGGATGAAATAAGAAAGTCTGCAGGGGTGATGTGAAGAAGATAAGCTAAAGATTGGAGAAGATGGATTGAACCTGGAGATATCTTTATCCTGTAGTGGATTAATAATGATTGTTGATGATGATGATGACTAATATTGTCAATAACTTTTGCCAAAGTCTACTATTTATGCTAAGACATGTGTTAAAGCCCCCCAAAAAGAAATTTATTATGATATTATCCAATAAAGAATAGAAATTGTTTTTCTCTGTATTCTCTGAATCCAAGGCTGAAGTATGGGCATTAATAAAATAAGTAGTAGTATGCAAGGCAATTTTAATAGCCTTTCATCAACATAATGAGGAATTCCAATCAATCATCATCATCAACCATTATCAATCCACTGCAGGATGAAGGTCTCTCCAACTTCAAACTTCTCTGATCTTTAGCTTTCTTCTCCACTTCATCCCTGTACACTTTTTTTATTTCATCCATCCATCTCACATGTGGTATCTCTTTCTGGGTCTTTTACAACCTCTTGGAAAACAGTTTAAGATTTCAGTTGTCCGTCTATTATTATCTCTTCTAGCAATATGTCCAGCCCAACTCCACTTGACTTTTAATTTTTCAATGAGGTCAATAACACCTGGTTGTTCTCTTACCTATTTATTGCATTTTTGATCTCTTCTTGTTACTCCTAACATGCATCTCTCCATTACTTCTTTGAGTGGTCTGAATCTCTGTATTGCTCTTCTATTAAGTGTCCAAGTCTCAGATCCATAAATAATAACTGGTAAAACACATTTATTGAAAACCTTTCTTTTCAAACACGTAGGCATATTTCCTTTTAGTATCAAGTTATTTCTACCAAAAGCACTGCAACCAAGTTTAATTGTATGATTAATTTCATCCATTATGTTTCCATCTGTATTAATAAGCTGACCAAGATATTTGTAGCTGTTAATTTCTTCTAACTCATCATAATCAATCTTTATTTTCATATTTTGAGAAAATCCATTGAACATTATTTTAGTCATGTTAACATTTATCTTTAGTCCTATTTTCCTACTTTCATTTGATAACCCCTGCAACATTTCTTGCAGCTCTAAAGCATTATTTTCAAAAACAACTAAATCATCTGCAAAATCTAAATGACTTAAATAATCTCCATTTACTTTCACTCCTTTAGTTTTCCATTTTAATCCACAAAATACTTTTTGCAACACTTCTGTAAAAAGTTTTGGAGATATGGAGTCACCCCTGTCTTACACCCTTTTTAATATTGACTTTCCTAGTATCATTATGTAATCTAGTTGTTGCTGTTGCATTTTTATAAATATTCTTTAAAATATGACAATATCCTGGATCTATACCTTGATGATCCAATGCTTTAATTACTGAAGAAATGTTTATAGAATCAAATGCCTTTTCATAATCTACAAATCCAAAACATAATGGCAACTCATATTCATTTGTCCTTTTTATAATTTCTCTCAATACCTGGATATGATCTACTATACTAAAACCACTTTTAAATCCAGCTTGTTCTCTTGGTTGGTGGAAATCCAATGTTCTCTGTAGACAAGTTGTAATTATCTTGGTAAAAATTTTATATAAAACTGATAAAAGGCTGATAGATCTGTAATTTCTAATATCTTCTTTATCACCTTTTTTAAATATTAATATTATTACTGCATTCTTCCAATCATCTAGTACATCTTTATCATTTAGACATTTGGTATATAACTTTGCTAAAAAAATTTATATTTCTTCACCTGCATCTTTTAATATATCAATTATAATTACATCATTATCTGGAGCCTTTCCTTTCTTCATATATTTAATTGCATGTCTCACTTCTTCATTTAAAATTCTGGGCAATTCAGAAGATATAATATATATAGAAAGTACTTGTTTTTTATTTCTATATAATTCTTTATAGAAGTATTCTACCCATTTTATGATGTCATCTCTCTTTTTAGTAATAGTTCTATTTTTTTTCTTATTGCAGATATAAATTTCCTACCAATACCAAAATGTTGTTTTACATTCTTGAGACTTTTATTCTCTTCTACAGCTTTCCTTGCTAGTGCACAGTTATACTTTCTTATATCATTTTCAAGTCTTTTCCACACCATTTTACAGAATTTGAGATATTCAATCCTTTTTAATGCTTCATATTTCTTCTTTTCTTCATAAATTCTCTAGTCTCAGTAGAAATTTTATTAGTCAATTGCTGCTTTTTTCTACCAGCTATCTTTGTTGCAGTTTTTAAAAGTGTATCAGTTATTTTCTTATTAATTTCATTCAAATCTGAATCATGTTTAAAATCTACTAATACTGAAAATCGATTTGTAAGTTTTAAATTAAATTCATTGTTTTTCTTAATAATTTTTGTCTCTCTAGTTTTACATTAACACGTATCTTACATATTACTAATCAATGATCACTTCCTGTGTTAAATTTATTAAGAACATTACAATCTTGAAATATGTATTTTCTGTTACTCAAAGTATAATCCAATTCGGCTGTACCTTCATTTGGATGCTTCTATGTCCATTTCTTTTTAACATTTTTCTCAAAAAAAAAACAATTCATAATATAAACTTTTTCTTTTTCTGCAAACTCCACAAGTCTATGACCTCTCTCATTTCTATTACCGTAACCAAAATTACCTACAATACTTTCATCTTTTATTTATTAACCATTTCTAGCATTAAAGTTTCCCATAACAATTTTAAAATGTTGTTTACTCTGATCAAAAGCCTTTTGTACATCCATATAAAAATCTTCCACTACTTCATCACTATGAGAACTTGTTGGGGCATAAACCTGAATCATCTGCATTTGGTATCTGCTATTAAGTTGTATAACTAATCTTGCCACTCTGTCCAATACACCATTAATCTTCTACTTTTTATTTATAATGAATTCTACTCCACTTGTATTTCCAATATTTGTGCCTTCATAGTAGATTACATATCCACTCTTTAAATCAATTGTCTCTTCATCTTTTTTTCTAACTTCACAAAATCCAAAATGTCCCATTTAATATAAGACAGTTTTTCTAATTCTTGCAATCTTCCTTCACTTGAAAGTGATCTGCAGTTGTAACTACCTAAATGAAAAGTCATCATCAAATGCCAGCCAATTAATAGAAAATACTAAATTAAACTTCATGAGAAATCTGACCCTATACATTTTCCTTTCACTGACTAAATAATTTTCCAAAAAAAGAGAAACATGAATCCATCTATCTCTTTTATCGTTTTATTTTTTTTCTCTTGAAGATTAACTTGATAGCTTTTAGACATAAGTACAGCTCTCTATTCTGGTCTTTAAGAGTTTGCATCAAGTAAAATTTCCACAAAAAAAATAGATATTTAGGTTTTAATGATATTATCTTATATATATATAATCTGTCATTTCTCTGTTTTCTGATTAGTGAATGAATGTTTGTCCAATGATGTCACAACCACTATGTTTATGAGAAGAAAATAATTCTGCCATTAAATAAAAAATGCTCAGAAAAAAATCAGTACAAGTGCTTTTAACTACAGGAATGAAATATGTATTTGTGGTAAAGGTTCACATCCAGCTGCAGAAACAGTCACAAATGCTGATTTATTATTCAACTTTAAGGTGATCCATGCTTTCCTGGTCTGTCAATCCCCTAACATAGTTCAGATGAGTGACATACTTAGCAATGTTAATAAAATTTTATAAATTAGAAATGCTTAATAAAAAAACATATTTATATTAAACCTTTACAAAAATTGTTAAAGTGACCAAAAAAATTACAAAAACGATGCATTTTTGTATTCCTTCCCAGACAACCATAGAAACAGCCACAAACTGTGATTCATAATTCGATGTTAAGACGTTCCATGTTTTCATAGTCAGTCACTCCTCTAATATATTTCAGATGAATGGCATACTTAGCAATTAATAAACAGTAACTATTAATTCAGAGAGTGCTCCAGTAAATATATATTTCAAGCTGTAAAGGTATCAAATATAACAGATATATTTTAAAATGTAAATTTTAATTTAGCTTTATTAAAATTCAGAAATTTATTTATCTAATATTAAAATGTTTTATTTAATTTACATTAAATCTTTAAAAAAAATTGTCAGAACCAATTTAAAAAATTCATGGCCTACATGGCTGGTTTCTGACATTAAAAATGGTATAACTATTAAAAATCTTAAAAAACTTACAATTGACTGACTATTGAAAAATATTTAATTTTTTATTCAAAAGGGCACTCCAGTAAATATCTATTTTATAAAGGTAGAAAATATTTAATAATGTAAATTTTAATTTAGCTTTATTACAATTTGGAAATTTATTTATGTAGGGTTTGTTTTATTTGCATTAAATTTTAAAAATAAAAGATAAAGAAGTCAATTCTGCAATAACAGCAGTCTCTGCCATTAAAAAAAAAACATTTGAAAAAAATGGGTGTTTAATTACAGAGGTATATGACTTAAATTTGTGAAGAAAATGTAATTACAGTACGCAAATTCATGTTTGAAATATGATATTTAGTGAGGGGAAAACATAGATGCTATAGTAACGTATTTTCATTTAATTTTGGTTACCAGATTACTACTTTTATACGAAAATGTAATAAAAAGTACTCAGAAAAAAATCAGTATAAGGACTTTGAACTACAGAGGTATAGTATTTAAATCAGAAAAAAAAAGTGAATACAGTACACAAATTCATGTTTGAAATGTGATATACAGTAAGGGGGGGTAGATACTTTAGTACTGTATTTACATTCAATTTTTGTTAGTGTATATTTGAAGTCGAAACATCAGCCTTCTGGCTGACTCCATCTCTCACATTTAATATATAATATTAAAATCTTTTGTTTAATTTACCTTAAATCTCAAAAAAAAAAAATTATTAAAGCAAGCAATTAAAAAAACATCGAGCCTTACATAGCCTGAGTACAGTCTGGTTATTATTATAATTTCTACCACTGAAATAAGTAATCCACCAGGTATGATAACTTAGCCAAACTGTGTGAGGGAGACTAGACCATGTTTTTAGACCTTTTAAATTAAATAGTAGACAATGGGATCTCTATATAGGACTGCCTAAATCTTTGCCCACTGAAATGTCTGTAAAATGTAATTCCTGATTCATTAATGATTGCTTTGCTTCAAGCAAAGATCACATCTAAAAATATTAACCTACTAAAGCTATTTGTCATTGCTTTCTTAAATCTTGAATGCTAAAGATAAAAAGAAGCAAAATGGAATTGGAGTTATAAATGATGTTCAGAGGAAGAGGGAGTTTAGAAGAATGAAATGTTGCATAAACACACAATCTCATTTTCACATAAGGTAGATGTTTGATGGTATGAGAGACTGATGACAACTGGACCATTTAATAATTCAAGAGATTGAAAAAGAAGAAGAGGAATAGAAAAAGTCTGTTTGTATTAGAAACAATATCTAGCATTTGATGAATCAACCTCTTATCCTGCAAGGAAAGAGAATCATTTGGTTGGGCACTATATATTTGTTGTTTACAGTTGGTTTTCATATCAAACGTCATTACACTTTCCAACAGCTGTGAAGTCTGTTGGTAATTACTTAAATAAATAAATTAAATCAAAGCATACTGCTAACTGGTATTTATTTATTATAAATAAATATACATCAATTAATTGGTATTCATTATAGAAAATGATTATTTGTAAATAAATATATTGAGTATTTGAATTATGATATATGTGTGTATGCGTCCATGTGTGTAGTGTGTTGTCACTCCATAGTTAGATTATATAACTAAAAAATAAAGTTCTACAGGCAACAAATAATACTTGATCTTCAGCAGTAATAATTTGTTAAGTGTTCTCACTCTATTCTTAATTCAATTTATTTTAGCAAGGTCAAGCATTAGTGGTCGAGAGGTCAGCGACAGCTGCTTTACAAGCTGTTGTCCTGGGTTAGCGGGCTCAAATTCCCGGCTGATGCTATGACACATGAGAGAAAAAAAATTATTTTAGCATGTTCATATCATTATATGCAATGTAAATAAATATGTAAACATGAATACCAGATTCAACCATATATATGTTATTGTTTTTTTATATTAATGTCAATATTGTACTAACATTTCAGTCAAATAATACTTGCCTTAATCAGGATAACAAAAATTACTTAAGGAGTTATTGCTAAAGTAAATTAGAAAATTAAATGATCGGATCAAAACGCTAATATTTATTATTGACATTAATAATAAATAGTCAAATTCATAAACACATCAAGAAATATGTTTTTATTTTTAGCCCATGAAAATCACTTTAACATATATATAGTCATTAGCACTAAAATTCTATTAAAGAAAAAAATGAAATAATAGTAAATAAAATGATAACATATATCTGTATTTATAAAATCTATACAAATAGTAATCTTATCAAGCGTTGGTGGCCTAGAGTTAGCGTAGCTGCCTTCCAAGCAGCTGGCCCGGATTCGTTTCACGGTCAGCACTTTGACATATAAAATAATAATAATAATCTTAAAAAATTACGCATATAATGTGTACATTTTTTTAATTATTCTAATCATATGTATTTTTTTTAATAATTATAATGTTGTTTAGTAATAATCACTCCATCTTTATTAAAGGTATGATTCCAATTTTCCATTTTAATACAAATGTTTTAAATAAATATTGCAAATTTAAGAATGCATTTTTAAATAATTAAAACCCAGTACAGATGCGCATAGGACGTCATTTTAATAAAGTACAGTAATTAAATAAATCATACAATTATTGTAATTGATGTGCGTGTTTATGTATATAAAATTTTGCGACAATCCGTAATTGAAGTTTTTTATTTTTAATGTCATAGCATCGGCCGGGACGCGAACCCGCAACCCGGCAACTGCCTGCAAGTGCAAGGCAGTCGCGCTGACCTCTCGACCACCAATTGAAGTTGTTTTCTATTTATTAAGCTTGGACAAACGAATGCGTAAATCTGTTTCTAAGTTTTATGATGCCCTTGGTCATGTATTATATATAATTATGCACACACTTTTGTCGTGACCATTGGTTATGTATTATATATGAGTAATTACACACACACACACATATGTGAACATGTAATAAAAATTTACTAATATCATCAGACTAATAATAGAAATATACTGTTGGCAGTAATAATAAACATAGTAATAACAATATATGTTGATTGATGTCAATTTATTTCCAGTCGATAAGCATCACGCAAACCTCTTTTTTTACTCGAATTTTTTTAATGATTCAAATATTTTGAAAATAAATGGCTATATTTTGACTGGATAATAAACTTATTCATAGATAAAATATTTACCTCCAGGAGTTTATTTATTATAATTTGCTGCCAACTATTTGAAGAAAAAGACTAATAGCATACTTTCTAGAAATGTTTATAATCTAAAATATTATGTAATAGACAACAATTTTTTTTGTTATTGTAAACTGAATAATTAAAAAAATAAGAAACTAGAACACAATAATCTTTGTAGAATAACTTTCCCAGCAGATGTTCAACAATGATATGCAGCACATTAACTTTTGAAAGATTTCTTAGAAAATTTATTTCTTGATAAAAATATCTTACATAAGTATGTGCTTATAACATTATACATAATTAAAATTACCCCAAATCCAAAACTCAACCAGACTTGCCACTAAAAAACAAAATCAAAAACACAATCAAAGGTTTCATTGTTACAAGCAGACTTCTCAAGTGCAAAGAACTACAAAAACAACACTATATATTGTAACGGGATATATATATGCGTTACATTCAAATTTTAATAGTAACTTTTTTTTATCTAATACAGAATTAAAAACAAACTGTCAAAATGCACAAATAACGAATTATTAATTTATTAATATGTTAGATTGATTTAAATATTAAAATAAGCTTTAAAAAAATAAATAAATTATAGAATCGAAGCAAAGATTCTAATCTTTAAATAAAATATATAATAAAAAGCCTTTTGATTTTAATAATAGTGAAGAGTTTTTAATCTTAAAAAGAAAAATCACAAACAGATCCTTAGGGCAAAATGACCATGGAAAAGAAAATGATTATGAAATAGAAACAAAAGACTTGCTTTTCCCACCCAAAGATACAGACACAGACCTCAGTGGAAAAATTTACTTAGCCATAAACCCAAAATCTACTTGGCCACAAACTGAATTAACCAATAAAATATAAATAATGAAATATGTTTGATGAATCCATGCATTCCAGAGATAAGGTGCCCGACGACTATAAAAAGAAAAATCCAAAGGGAATAATTAGTTGGAGAGAATCAGAAAATTAAAACTTTAAATTCAATTGTCTTTGTTGAAAGCAGAAATTTTTTAAAAAGCTATTGTCACCGTCACTAAGAATGTAGTCAGCATCATCGTGCTTCCTTCGGTGCGGCCAGCCGAAGGTAGCTTTCCTATTCACAGGATCGAACCACTGGTGCCGTATGCAGAAATCTCATAAATGCATCTTCATAAATCATCATCGCCCACAAGAAATGGATCTTTTATAAATTCAGATCTTCATCACGAAGGAACGAGCCCGGAGAAAGAAAGGAAAGTATACATTATAAACAAAAAAACATTATAAACTCTTAATTTAAAATCTCAGAACTTTATTTTCCTTTAAAGATGATTTATAGACTTTCTCTCTGAATCAAATCTAAACTCTATAAACTTTAAAAAATTTAAGTCTTATCAAAAATTGAAACGTAATCTTTTAAAATATGTGTTATATGTTTTCATTTATGCTAAGTGTATGATCTGTTTGTAATAGGGCGGGAGTTTGCGATTGCAAACTTAAATTTAAAAATAGAAACACATCGTTATTTGTGCATTAATAAATTTTAAAAATAGGTTAAAAATAGTATTTCTGGAAAGAAAATAAGTTAAATATAATGCTCATTTTAAAATGATTTTAAAACTGTAAACTAAATATTTTATTTTTATTAAATTAATAAAATGATTTAAATGTTAGTTGAGTATAGATGGCTGCTAGACTAGTTTAAATATATGTTAGTTTAAAGGGGTTTTGATCTCGGACTATTTGTTTCGTAGTTGTGTCAATGCTGGTGGAGAGATATATGGATGTTTATATCAATGTAATGTGAAGTGTGTTAGCACCTAGGGTGATGAGTCCAACTGAATGCATGACCCCAAAGAGGTAGTCATATCATTGAAATGGATGCAGAGGTATTTCCTGTGCCATTGACCCATTCCAGCTCTATGGATTTTGGACGATAAGCCGGCAAGATAAGACCGCTCTCCCATCCATACGTAGCATTTCTTTTTATTATTTTATATGCATGTTTCCTTCGCCTGACAGATGCACATTCCTGCGGGACGAAGGCCATGTTTTCTCCAATAATATCACGCTGTTCAGATGCACATTCCTGTCTACGTGATTCTATGCTAACATGTTCACATTGCATTGTTTGCTGATATATATCTGGAAGCGAGTATTGGTGTGGCTGCGGATGTTTAGTCTGGAGTCAAGTGATTTGAAAATTTGTGAATGCGTCTAGGTAGCTCATTTATACTCAACATTTCTAAGATTAAAAATAAAAGTTAAAACAAATAAAACTAATAATAATAAATAATAATGAAAAATATATATAATTTTTTCTTATATAATAATTTTAAAGTTTGTGCGTTATTGATTATATACGTAAATAAAATCTTTTTTTGTGTTATTAAAACTGACAGTGCTTGCTTTTTTTTATTCTTTATTATTAAAAATATATTTTAATAAATATATTAAGTTTCTGCATCTACTTGAGCTAGTGACTTGGGCTGGCGGTCGCGGTCTTAACAGCACATATCTGTCGACTTTATAAATTTTCTAGGTTCAAAGTAGCCTAGTGGCACTCTGTTGGCAGATTACGGCAAGACTGTAAACTTCATCATCATCCCTGACCGTTATAATATATTAAACATTACCCACAAATCCATTTACTTCCTATCCTCCCTTAATATTAAAAGAACTTTTAATAATGAATTTTCAATAATAAAGATTCCTTTGGTTGGATTTTTGATTCTGTTTTTTTTTTGTGGCTAGTCTGGTTGAGTTTTGGATTTGGGGTAATTTAAATTGTTTATTGACTAGTTTTTTGTAATAATTAACATTATACGTGTATATTAAATATACCATATTAGACTAAATTGTCCACAGACTTTACCATTATTACAAATGCTTTATTTACCACCCTTTCTTATAGTTTACAGGTTTGATTGCCCCAGCAGTCTTCTTCAGAACTTTATATACTTCAGAACTTTATATCATATAACCTCAATTGTATATATATAGATACCATTTAACTTCTTTTTTTTAATGGAAACAATGCCTTCTTTATCTATATAATTAACTATTTTATCTTAAATGGTGATTATAACTATATATTGCATGCTTTCTAACAAGAATGAAATAATTAAGACTACATATTATTTCTAAATCAGAATTCAAAATTTTATGACGCTTTGATACCATAGTTTTAAAGCCACATTTGTTCAGTATAAAAAAGCAACTATCAACACCTGACCAAAAATCTTATTTTGCAATAGATTAATTAAAGATCGAACTTCAGAAAACAGAAATATTTAAAATGAAAAGATATATCTTGATATCTTTATTATAAAATAATCATACCAGAATTTATGGTATATATATAAATGTAACACCCTGCTTTTAAGCCATAGAATGCATATAACAATTATAAAAGAATGAATAACAAGAGCTAATCAATTCAGATGATGCAAATAATTACTTTGAGACTTTTAATGGGAATACATTTCTGACTAAATTTTAGAGATTTTTGATTCTTTATTTTGTTGACAGCAGAAACTATTTTTTATTGTTTTATTCCTTTTATAATTTTAAATAAAAAGTGGCAACAATAACTAGAAAAGAACTCATTATTAGGAAGCAAGCATCTTAAAAAGGTAAGTTTTCTGGTGGATTTTTCTGCATGTGGTTTAATTTAACTGAACTTTGGCTTTTTTTTTATTGCAAGATATAAAAAAGTAAATATTTTTTACGCGAAAATATTCATTGTTTATTTGTTTAATATTTGTAAGCAGAAATGATATTTATATCTACATGTTTTTTTTTTTTTATGAAGGATGAAAGGGTAGCATAGGGAGAGAAAAGAAATTTAATATGCTTTACATTTATTTTATTATACAAATATATAACTTTAACTATCGATTCTTTTTCCTTTTTTTTTTTTTTTGAAAATATATATTATAAAAATCTGCAAACAAATACATTAATAATCACATGCATTAATAAATTATGTTACTGAATGTTTACTGAATGGTACCATATACAAAAAAATGATCACGAAGGGAGTAAACTATGTCCAAAAATTTACACAACTGAAGGGTTAACTAGACTGAAAATCTTAATACAATAAAGAGTAACAAGTATGAACATTATATATATTAAAATAATCTAAATTTACTATGTCAATTATTTGGGATATATAAGCAATTCACATATTTATAGTATTTTGATAAATGAAATAAATATTAACATAAATAGAAATCAAAGAAGAAAAAATCAAGATACAATCAAAATTGTATTTTGACCCAGAAAAATTCTTAATCATTAATTTCATATTACTTTCAAAAAAGTTCAAATTATATCATATAGTCGGATATAATCTAAGTTTAATAAATACCAATACCACTGCCAATTTCTGCATGAAATAGGAGAGTCCAAGTCCGAAAGTAATTTCTATTAAAAATGTCTGATTATCTTACAGGTTAATAAGTATGTGTAAAAGTTAATGTAATATCAAATGAAAGGTCAAGCATTGGTGGCCTAGTGGTTAGCATAGCTGCCTTTCAAGCAGTTGTCCTGGGTTCGCTTCCTGGTCAACACATTTTTATATGAAAAAAAAGATCAAAGAAAGTGACACAGTATCAGATACTGAAAAATGCTATTATATTTTGGCATTTTGGCAATTTTGTTTAATTTTAAACCCGGAGACATTTTTGAAGCAAATAGTAGGATGAAAAGTGCAAAATAGGTAATACTCTTTTCCTATATTAATATCCTAGGTGAGGCAAGTAGTGGTAAGTTTATTATTAAAAGCAACATAGAAATGACAGTAACTTTTAATAAATTCTTTGCAATTTTTTTCCTTATATGTCATAGCATCAGCCGGAGGAGAACCTGCATCAACCGTCTGCAACCAACTGCTTGCTTGCAAGGCAGTTGTGCTGACCTCTCAGCTAACAATGCTTGACAATTCTTTGCCATTGCTTTTAAAAAATGGCAGGGTTTTTTCCCCATTTGTTAAACTACCTTTTTATATGCATTTATTGGCTATTGATATTTTCAAGTTTGGTCAATCTTAGGTACAAAATGCAGACCTAAATCACCTATTGACTTTTTTTTTACTGATAAACTATAAAGACAGGAGCAAAAGTATTACCTAACAATAAAAATGTTTCATTCATGAATAATTCTTGGAACATATGATTGGACTTTGATAATATGAGCAAAAATAATTATTGAAAACTGGTTATGGATGAATAGTATTGTCTTTCAGAAATTTTAAGATAAAGGGCTATGACAATAAAGGAGAAGAATTTTAATTACTTATAGAAAATCTCACATATGGAAAGATGTTCCCATGAACATAGACTTTTCTACATCATATCTTTTCAATCTTACTCTATATATCACGTGTTAAACAAAAATAGCTTCGGAAAACTAAAGTTAGTTGTAAAGGTTTGTTTGGATAGATGTTAATAAGTGCTCTGACTCTGACCATTATCTATACATCATCATAATATTGATAAAATAATTGAAACTGGGCATTTTTTTTAATTTTTTACCAGAACTAATAATTTTCTTTGAGGTCAAAAACATTTATTGGCATCAATTTATGTCATATTATTAACACCAGTACAGAATTGTGTTTGTTAATTGCAGTTCCTGAACAGTTAAAACTACATGTTCGTATTGCAAAGAAGATTATAATATGCCATTTCTTATTGTGCAACAAAAGAGAAATCTTATATATAATAACATGGCATATAACCACTAAACATCACATGATCACAATTCCTTAGGATTACTCATAACTGTTATTAAAACAGGCAAAAATCTCCATACAGTAGTGCCACTCAGTGCAAGTCAGAGTAATCAATGGATGCCAGAAGATCACAAGCTAGAAACTAGTCTGGGGATATTGTATGAATAGGCACTAGATAGGGATTTTATACACAAGCCTTCTGGCATCCATTGATTACTCTGGATTGCACTGAGTGGTAATACTGTATGGATAGTTTTGCCTGTTTTAATAACAGTTATGAGCAAGCATAAGAAATGGTGATCATGTGATGTTTAGTAGTTTAATACCAATCCTGCCTAATAGGATAGTGGTGTTTATAGTTATTAAAAAAACCCAAGACACCAAAATGTATGGGTACTGAACTGAGTTCAGACCTACATGAAAATATTTTTGTGTTTTCATTTTTAGCCTCATAGTTTAGTAGTTAAGTAGAAATAAAAGGTGGCTTCTGGGGGGCTGCATTAGATCCTAAGATCTAGGTGTATTGCTCTCAGATCCAAGGCTCCTCATCAATGAAAGCCACAAGCTAGAAACTAGTCTAGGGATATTGGATGAGTAGGCACTAAATAGAGATTTTATGCACAAACCTTCTGGCATCCATTCATTACTCTGGCTTGCACTGAGTGGCACTACTGTATGGAGAATTTTGCCTGGCAAAGTGAGTTATTCTTCTTCCATCAATTATTTTTGGTGCCATGCATGTAGCTAAACAAAAAACTGATGAAAAAATAATAACACTATGCCAGGCATACTAACTTGCTTATCCAAAATTATTAAGTATGAATAGTGAAGTTAATATAAAAATTAAATCTCATATATATAATTAGAAAAAGTTCAAGACCAAAGATAAACATTAAGATGTTTAAGATTTTAGAAAATAATTGTGTTTTTAATACATTATTTAATGCTCCTATCAAAAAAAAAAAGAAAAAGAAAAAGCACTACAAATTACATTTGATATTTCTTTAAAAACAAATATTATAGACTGTGAAACTCTTTCATTTTATTAAAAGAAAATATCAAATGAGAATTAACAAAACAATGTTAATCCCATTCCTCGAAAAAGCATTGTTGGATTATAAACAAATTCTTTCATAAAATTCTACATATCCACTCATATACTCAGAATCAGAAAACCATCACTGAGCCAAATTCGACATCCAATTAGAGCATAGAAATATGCATTAGTGATTTTACAGTTTTATAGGAATTGTGTTTAAAAATATATATATATTTTCTTTAAGGTATGCAGTTTGTGCAATAGTACATGGGGGACTTCTAAATCAACGAAAATATAAATGTGATTCTTAGGAATGCTTTCATCTCAAAATAGTTAGGATCTATTTTCATAGCTGCAATCTACTTTCACACCTAATTCGGGTAAAACTTGAGATCAGATTTTTTTTTTCACAGTAATTAAGTTTCTGACCTTCAAGTTATTGCATGGAAAATGAGACTAACTATTATTAAACAGAGAATGAACAAAAAACTTTAAATCTTACCACCAAAAGTTAGAAAATGGAGGGTGAAAAATTCTCTTTCACAGCTTTTGGCTTGATAAGTTTTTGGATAGGCATTTGTCTTTCACTAAATTATTTAAAAGTGGTTATTTTAGCTTTATGTTAAACCAAGTTGCATCAATATATCTTTTATGTAATTTGCATGTGATATAATAAATTAAAAAAATAGTCAAGTGGGTGAAGAATTATTAAAAATTGCATTTTGTGCAAAATCCAACAATCAGAAACATAAACAAGTGCTTGTCTACACTTTTCAAAAATGCCTAAATTAGATATCGTTTCCACTAGAAATTGAAATGTATAATGCCATCAGTAAGAACCATGAAAAATAAATTGAATGAATGAAATAATCCTGCTAATAATCTTTAGAAGAGTAAAAATATTTTGCCACATCTTTAGCTATTGATTATACAGATATGGGATTGTCATAAAATACCTCAAAATATCATAATGTTAAGATAATGACACTGTAAAACAAAGGCATTAAAAAAGCAATACATCCAGAGATACATAAATAACTTTTAAATGATACAGAGCATATCTTTTTATCAGTTATTTTAGAATGGTTAAACGAGTCTACATTGCATAGATTTCAAACTGACTATTTACCCACAGACATGACTTTGGCTTATAGGCAACTTCAAGGGTAGACATCGTGTAAAATAATTTTCATTATATTCATAGACCTACCAAAGGTTTTCAATATTAAAGGAAGTGCAAATATATAATGTCCACCAAGACTGCATCTATATCATTTACATAAATAAGTGAAGGAAATCCTTCTACTGATTTGAGATCTCGTGGGAAGTTAAGTAGAATTTGTTTCATCTTAGCTCAATTTTTAATAAGAAAAAATGCTATTTTTTGTACTAGGTTTCTTAAATATGCTAGTTATATTGGTTTCAATATTAGATCTAATAAACTCCTGACACTTTTTGACATGATCTAGCATAAAACAAAACATAACATGTTTCAATGCTAGTAACAAAAATCTAGCATTCATTAAAAGAGATTTTGCATTCTGCTTTGCAATTTACTTTGAACATATAACTTGAAAGTAAATTTCAGGAGATTATGATTGTTGATCAAGAGAGAGCTATTTTTTACTGAAATCACATTAAATTTTGATCATTTAGTAAATTAAAAATAAATCTATCTCTTTATATGTTATAATTATAGACACTTCTCATCAGGATTGTTTTTAAAACTATAATTATATGAATATGAGACCTAGGAAATATATTTAAGACATCAAATGACTTTATAAATATCCTATGCTGAGAAAATGTATCACATCACAGTTTTACAATAATGTGATCTATATTCAATACAAGATGATTGTTTGGACCACAAATGCAATATTATTTGTTTAACCTACAGATATAGAAACCCGGTGTACAACCCATTATTAGATTCACAACAGAAACAGCTTTGCAAAAAATTTTCTTCTTTTATATATTCATTATCAAAAACAATTCACCAATGACCTTTTGTCAATTTCTATTTTCTAAAAATCCACACAGAGATAGATAAAAAATGTTTTCATCTCATAGTCATTCAACTGATTTTTTTATAGCAAAACATATTTTTACTAAAGCAGTTAACTTTGCAGATAAATCTTATCTAGAATATGTGTATATATATATATATAAGCACTACTTTAATTACTAAGTAATATTTGTAATAAAAATCGTAAATAAAACTTTAGCCTAATGTAATAAAGAATAAAACTTTCAATCCACCAGAATGCGACATAAAATTGTATAAAAAGATGGAAAAAGAAACAAGATCCTTTGTGGTCGACTTACTTATAGCATATAAGGACTTACAAGATGAGCTAAATATGCCTAATTTAGAAGGGCTAAAATACAGTATCCTTAAAAGAAGTAACAAGTATCAAAAAATCATGATCAAATATATCCATAAGTAGAGTTCTAAGAAACTTTCAGTCAATCCAAACACCTCAAAAATACATGAAAACAATCTATAAATTGATGAATGGGATACACCCCATGACAGTGCTTTTAAATAAAAAAAACTATGTATGAATCTAGAACCAGCGTATACAAGCTGCAAGAACAGCGAAGAAACGTTTGCACATCTAGTCGAAGAATGTAGAGCATATAAACAGATAAAGATAAAAGTATTCAAAACCTCAATCATTAATCTAAAAAATATGATTAACAAACACATCAAGAGATTTGATCCACACAATGCTATAGTACTTATCCACACAATTAGAACAATATGGGAAATAAGATATTCATTAATATTCGATGATAAAAAATATAATTGGATTAAAAAACTTGATAAAGGATGGGGTAAATACTTTGGGCAATGCTTAAAATACTTACCAAGAAAACAAATGATTAAAATCTGGGGAGGAGCAGTACCTACACCATGTGAAATTTGGCAACAAATAAGTTATGAAAAAAAGATATACAAGGACAAAGGCATAATAGCAACCAGCCAAAGATGAAATTAAGACAGACTAATAAGCCACAAAGTGTGACACCCAATTACTAACACCCACTTAATAAGCTTAATATAAAAACATATAATTTGTTAAAGTAATAAAGTAAGTAACCAAAAACAAAAAAAGATTGGAAAACAACAAAATCTTGTAAATATGTACATATAATGTCCTTTAATAAAGGTAAATACTTAAAATAAAATAAAAACTTTAGCCTAAGACAAAAACAATGAGTGTTAAAAAAAAACAATAGATTTTAAAATTTGAATTTGTTACATAAAAGAAACTATCTGGATATTGGACATATTCTGAAATACTCATTGCATGTAGCAAAAATTTTCTCCACAAATTATGTCATATGTTATTGAGTTAAATGCAACATATATTACCAATCAAAACAATTGTAATATTTTCTGTTTAGAAATTCAATCCCGCTTACATGCAAAGATTTTGTCAATATGGGTTTGAGTACACCATATCAATGCTAACAGAAATGATCATTTTAATGCAATAAGGTAATATCAATCATCATCAGCACTCACCTTCTACATCAAATACTAGTCACAATATACATGAGTCTCATGCCAAAATCCCACCCAGTCATGGTAATCAGCACACATAAACAAATGAGAGAGACCATTGAGATTTTTAAAAGGCCTATATCACTGAATATAATGATACATAAAAATTAATTCTTATTTGGACTTTTTAAAAAAAAAAAAATAATCAAATCAACTTAGTCATTTATTGTCATTATATTTTACATTTAATATTTTTTATTGGATAGACTTTTAATCTTATTCTATTTGTTTTTGTAGTATTTCTATAGCATTTTTAAAATATGCCTTACCCAGAAGATGGCTGATTCAGCTGAAATATTGGCGCAATAGTACAGTTAATTACAAATGGATGAACTCAGGTATCATCATTTTCAATCCACTGTAGAATGAAAGTCTCTGTGTTCAATCCATCTTTTCCAATCTCTATCCTCTCTTCACCACATCATTCCAGAACACTTTATTTTATCCATCCATCTCACATGTAGTCTTTGTCTATATCTTTTACTATCTCTTGAATCCAGTTTAGGATTTTACGATCTATTATCACTTCTAGCAATATATCCAGCCCAACTCCACAATAGTCTCTTAACTCTTTAAATGATGTCAATAACACCAGTTTGTTCTTTTATCCATGTGTTTTGTTTTTGATCTCTTCTTGTTATTTGTTATTCCTAACATGCATTTCTTCAGGCTTTGTTGAATGGTCTGAGTTCTCAGAATTGTTCCTCTGTTAACTATCCAATCTGGTGTTTGTAAATATCTTACATTTAAATATGTAAATTTATGTACAAAGTACTTGTAATTTGATTCATTTGCTGTATAATCAAGAAAAATCTAATAAACATATATGTAAATATTTTCTACATTTACATTTTTTAGCGATTATTTAGTTGCAGAAATCTTCTTTCAATAAATATTCATCTGATTATTTATTATTTTTATTAGGTTAGACATCACTGTACACCTTTTGCTTTAGCTATAAATTTTAAAATTTAATAACGGTCAAATATAGTTATAAAAATTATTTATAAAATAATCATCATTTTACTTTTCGCATTATCAAGCAGAAAAGTAAATTACCTTTTTCAAATAATAAATAAATATAATACTTCTGTTAATACAACTTATAAATTACAATATAACATAATCATCATTTTACTTTTCGCATTATCAAGCAGAAAAGTAAATTACCTTTTTCAAATAATAAATAAATATAATACTTCTGTTAATACAACTTATAAATTACAATATAACAATTTGTCAATTGCTAAAATAGAGAATCTTTAAAAAATAAAATAACTATTGCCCAGTGCTTTCAACTCCTACAAGTCCTTATCAAAGCAGTATTAAAAATTCTATTTTTCTCCTAAGCAATAAATTCAACATTTTATTGCATTGGCCAGGAACAGCTAATCAGGAAGCTGGTTAATTTTGAATTCATCTTTTGCTATGAATTCAAATGTTGTGCTACAAATTCAAAATTCATCTTTAGTTATGAATTCAAAATTAACCAGCTTTCCGATTAGTTGTTCCTGGCTAATGTAATGAAACATCGAATTTATCACTTAAGAGAAACATAGGATTTTTTATACTGTCTTGATAAAGACTTATAGGAGTTGAAAGTGCTTGGCAATAATTATTTTATTTATTAAAGATTCACTGTTTTAGCAATTAACAAATTGTTATATTGTAATTTGTTACCTTTTTCAAGAAATTTGATACAAAAAATGAAAATAAAAATGTGGGCATTTCAAAATAAAGTAATTTTTTACAAGGATCACAGGTTGTTTTCACTTCAGTTTTACTTTCTCTACTCAACTGCTCAAATCATTTGAAGAAAATGATGACTCACTCTGTTTTTATCAATGTATTTTAAATCAATCTATTGACACTTCTATAAATGTGGTTATTCTTAATTATTTTACTAGAATAAAACACTTCTTTTCTGAAGTCACTCTCATCCAAGACTATCACCCAGTATTGCTATCCAAAAAAGTATCAATTAGCATTTTTAGACTTAGATTACAAAAATCAGCAAATTATAAAACATAATTCTTCAAAATGCAAGATAATAATGTTATGCAGAATTTAAAACATCTCACTATAAAGTAGAACACACCTCAACAATCTTCTCATTTAAAATGAAAAGTCAATTAAAAAGAACTACTCACTTTTTGCAAATTTGCAAAATGATAAAAGTTCACTTTTCTATTGTTGTTTGCCCTCTAGTTTAGAAATGCTGGATATTTACTGACAGATGTTGAATAAAAATCTTTGTTGTTGAGTATTTGACAACTAGCTGAAAATAATCGTAAATCTAATGAGAACTTCAATTTTTTTCTAGATATACTTATAGATTTAAACCCAGATCAAAAACATGGCAGATGAATGTGTTTCTAGTATATCACAATGATTATGCAAATAAACATAATTATACATTAGTAAAAATTTTAAATATATTTATGTATAACCAACATTTATTATGCATAATTTTTACTTTATTATAGCACCTTCAAATTGCCCTCTCCCATTTGAACCTTCAGTTTATCTTTTATGAAATAAGTATCAATGCTAAAATCATTGCTGTATTTTGCATTACTATGTTGTACTTTTACATTCATGCTGATACCTATATTGGTATTAGCAAATGTAGTGAATCCTTAGATATGTATTAAAGATAAAATTGTCACGACTGCAACCCACATGTGAGCAACATGTTCATGCATGTTCAATTTACACACAAAAAAAAATCTATACATACATAAAAGTTAGACGTATAATTATTTAAACAACGCAGTACTGAGTGAGTGTGTATTAATATTATTTATATTTTGAAACAATTATTTAAAAATAAATAAAAACATCTCTGTAATAAATGGATTATTCAATTTATTTCTAGTTCTGACAAAATGAAACTGAATTAATAATGTTGTTACGAAATTAAAGAAAATGTTATTTTGTAAAAATGAAACAAAAATGTTGTTTTGGTGCACGAAGATTAATTTAATTTTTGTTTGCATCAAAAGAAAAAAAAAATTAATTAAGAAAATATTTACGTTCCTGAATCAAAAAAATAGAAATCTATTTATTTTATTTCACGAATGAAAAAAAAATTGTACTTAATATGATTATTAGTATTTTGCTAGCCGAGAGGTATCGCAGCCGCCATGCAAGCAAGTAGTTGGTTGCAGACGGGTGTGGGTTCGCGTCCCGGCAGATGCTATGACATATGAAAAAAAGTAATTCAATGTAAATAATAAATACAACATGTATTCTGAGAAAAGCTTGCTTAATACTTTAAAGATAAAAAATGTTAATGCTATCAACATAATACGCTAAGCACGTTTTTGACAAATTAATAGTCATAATCATCGCTATCATTATCCAAGAAAATTATAAGATTTATAAAAGAATCATGGAAATGGTAATTTCCATAAAAAATTTATTACAAGATGTAAATGTAAACGTATTATTATAAAGCACTGAAAACTTTGAAATTATTCAAACAGAAGTCAATCTCTGATAATGCGCTATTTCCTAAATATTATAAATCTCCACGCACTCTCCCACTGGTAAGAATTTAAAAAAATTTAGTGAGTCATTTACGATTAGAGCATACATTTTATATACAGCAACTCTTACAGACCATGCATAAATCCGAGCTTGAGTATATTGTGTGCCTGATGTTATAATCAAATATTCAATTGTACAAATCTATTTAACCCATTGCAGGAGAAAGACAGTGTCTCATTTTTAACTACCTATGATTAAACAAACATGACATAAATGTAAACCTATTATTATAAAGTGCTGAAAACTTTAAAATTATTTGAACAGAAGTCAATCTCCGATAATGCCCTATTTCTTCTTAATAATAATAATGATGATGATGATGATGATAATACTAATAATAATAATAATAATAATAATAAAGCCACCAGAGGTCGCTTGGAGTTACAAATTCGTTCACATCGTGCTAACAAAACAGTGGATTACTTACAATCTATAATTCAAAATAGGTAAAAAAAAAAAATTTTGCCATTAATTATAAAGAGAACTTCAGTCATCTGAACTGCAAAAAAATATAATAATCCCACCGGATTATATTTAAAATGGACACTGAAAGTCAGCGTCCAGCCAAGATGTCCGTCAATATAGGCACTGTCAAAAATTCCTATGCTCAAGTAGCAAAGCAATCTTCTTCTGTAGAAGTGAAAAAAAAATGAATCGCAGATGGTTAGCAGAATGAGAGTGCAACAAACACCCAGATTCCATCGATCAACCATTGGAGATATTTTGAAATTAGATTTTTCACCTAAAACAATGGATACTGATACTATCGAGACACAAGAAGCTTGGACCAATGACAGCCTGAAAAAAATTACGGAAGTTTTCAACCAGACCATCCCAAAAGACCTATTTAATTCATTCAAACGTTTTTTTACAGACCGTTCAATTGTAATAGCAATAACAGATAATAATTGTTCGCTCTATAGATTCCCTAAAGATCTATTATTTGAAGTCATTAATAAAAAAAATCTATGGAATTCGATCGTACGCATTGCAGATCATCCAAATCCACGCTATATAGCAATTGAATTCGACAATGAGAAAAATAAAGAAAATTTCAAAAAAGAAAACCTTGAATCAATACACCTTAATCATAGTTAACCCAAATAGAGAAAATCATATTACAGGCCTATTTTGGTTATTCCAGTGCAAATTTTGTTAAACTAATGGAGCCATTCAGAGAGGTGATAAATTTTCAGCCCACTTACATTAAAAACACACCAGTACCTATATTCGGTAACAGTTTTACATATAGAGTGAAATTGTGAGAAAATATAATTCCTGAAAATATCCCTACGCAAATAACAGACCAAGAGGCAACATTATTTTTAATTATAAATGGACTCAAGCTGCAATGCTTTCATTGTAAAGAACATGGTCACTTAATCAGCTATTGCCCTAAGCTATACTGCACTAAATGCAATATGAGAGCATCCCCCACTCACCAATGTCCAAAAGAAATTAACACTTGTCAACAAGCCGAATTGATAGCTGAAGAATTTCTTGTCCCGAAGTATATATCAGAAGAGAATAAAAAAAATAGTAATAGCGATAGTGAAATAATAACTCCACAATCAATTGAGCTTGAAAATGATATAATAAATCCTGTGGCTGTTATTATAAACCCATCCCCCCTTAACAAAACATCTCCGGACATAATGGAGACTATTGCAATCTCTCCAGCTGAGGTAGTACCTGCCACTCCTCAATTTAGAAGAAAACCAGGCCGCCCTCCAAAAAAAATTAAAAAAGTAAAGAATTTGGAATATGAAAGTAGCGACGGTGAAATGCCTCCTGCAGAATCTGAAACTAAAAAAGCTAAAACCGCTCGATATCAAAAAAATTCTGATAACATATCACTATCAACAGAAGAAGATAGTCCTATGGAAGAGGTAAGCAATAATTATACCAATTCTGATAATACTATATACAAAGAAACAATAGCAATAAAGCAAATGAGACCAGGTGATACAATTAAAAATTCAGTACATAGTCATATATAGTAAAATTGTCTTTTTTAATTTGTCAATATGAGTTTTTGCTCACATTTATTATTGATTTTTTTTCTTATATATACAATTAAGAACTGATATAGACTTGTGTAATATATAGAATAAACACACTAAATGAAACTTAATATAGGAATTTTTAATGTCAGAGGGTTAAACTCTCTTGAAAAAATTGATCTTCTTACTAAATGGTATGACTTTGTTAAACCACACATACTCGGTGTTATAGAAACAAAAATTTACAGTGGATCGCAAATTAATCCATCAAACAAACTAAATAGCAAAGGATTTACGGCTTTTTCAAATACATCTGACACACCATCAGCAGGAACAGGAATCATCATCGACAAAAACTGCCCATTCAACTCTTTTAAAATATTATATATTGATGCGCACATACTAATAATCACTTTTCACCACAAAGCTATAACACTAAACATTGCAATTGTATATATCCCTCCAGGCCCCATCATTATAAATAGATTAATCCTAATTCTGAACTCCAAATTTGTGAACACAGCACATCCAGTATTACTTATAGGGGACTTTAACATGTCATATGAAAAATTTACCAATAAATGGCTTCATCATCTGTCATTTCCCATGATGAGTGGGAGAGGATTTCTGCCAGAGAGAGCTGTATCATTTAATAATGGAAGATTTTCATCATTGATTGATCTAGTCTTCTATTCCCCATCATTGCATAACATGATGAACATTTTTCTAAAGAACTCCCCTCTATCTGATCATGCCGCAGTCATAGTATCTCTGGAACTTAATTTCAATATCAGATCAACAATAATTACTGGAAGAACCATCAGAGTTCTTCTTCCATCACGCACTCCAGAATTACTTTTCTCAGAAATATATATCTATTTGCATAAGATAAAAAGTATACAAATGGACCCAGTCCAAGCATGGCGCACATTTGTCAATATATTATCATTTAATATTAACCATCTTACCAGGACCACACCATCCCCAACTAAACTTTTAAACCTTATGGATGACACTTATAAAAAAATTATTACAACATCACAATCTAACTATGATCGCCCCAGATTAGTAGCATTAAAAAAAAACATATCAATCAATTTCAGAACAGCTTAAAGAATATATTGCCACAAAAAAAAGAAAAGTATACTTAAACAAGCCTCACATCTTAACCAGAAATTACATCAGATGGGCATTAGGTCACCCCTCTCCAGTTCGAGTACCATCAGCCATAAAAATACAATC
Source organism: Epiperipatus broadwayi (assembly GCA_028023455.1). NCBI lineage: Eukaryota > Metazoa > Onychophora > Udeonychophora > Euonychophora > Peripatidae > Epiperipatus > Epiperipatus broadwayi. Next base: position 6,198,731 of record JAQFVV010000036.1, on the reverse strand, counting down.
ACATACTGTTTGTGGAGATTTCATGTTGGAGCAATTATTTTCATTTTTTAAAGATAAATTTCAAAAAAATCCTCCCTTAGATCCATCACAACTTTTATACAGTAGACCAGAAAAAGAAATTCAATTTGCTTCTAATGATTTTGTACAAAAAATAAAGTCAACACCAGATTCATGCCATCCTGGAATAGATGGGATTCCCAAGTTTGTATATTCTCATCTTAATAAAATTACAGCTCAGTATATGTCTAACCTTACAAATTTTTTAACTAAAGACATATATAGAATACCAGGTCTTTATCAAATATCGCTTGTACCATTTATGAAAAAAAAAAGAAATGGTTTCATCAATAACAAACTTACGTCCAATTTCAATGTCCTCCCTTGGAATAAAAATTATAGAATCAGTAATTAAAGACAAAATAGAGCCATATATTATACCAAAGCTTTCAAAAATGCAATTTGCTAAAAAGGACTCTTCAACTGGACAGGCAGCTTTTCTACTCAAATCAACTATAGAAACAATAAGAAACAACAAAAAATACAGCCCTATAGTTGTTCAACTAGACATAGAAGCTGCGTTTGACACAATACCAATAAATACACTACTGAAAACTCTAGAACAATACACAGTACCAAAAGCCTACCTAAATCTACTTGCTAACCTATTAATAAACCGTGAAATATACATTACTCTAAATGGAAAAACTTCACCACCAATAGTACCTCATCAATCCATCCCACAAGGATCCCCTCTTAGTGCCTTGTTATTTACTGCCTACATAAATCCCCTAATTAAAATCATAGAGAATGAATTACCTGGAATTTATGTACCCTGCTTAAATACTAACATCTCATGTATAGCTTACATGGATGATCTTGCAATTTTTTTGACATCTCAAAAACACATTCCTAAACTTCTAAAGATACTTTCCAATTATACAAATGAATATAAATTAACATTTAACATGGAGAAATCTTGTGCCTGGCAAATTTTCACTGGCAGCAGTATAACAAAACATTTTAAAGGTAAACCTAATCCATTTCTTGGTTTCAATTTCTATCTGCGTCATTCACCAATGAGACTACTTATACAAAAAAATCTTGTAAATAAAGTAGAAAGTATAGTCAATTCACTAACAAAAGCCTACCTTTCACTGTACACAAAGATAGCACTTTTTAATATGTTAATCATGACAAAAATTACTTATTACACTCCAACAATACTTTATACTAAGGCATTCACCAATAAAATAGACTCACTTTGTAGAAAACTCTTGTGGGGAAAAAAAGTAATCTCAATATCAGTAAAATGGCTAAGAAATTCACTCTCACAAAATGGTCTGGGACTTCATTCAATTTACACCTTCAGAATTCAAAAAATGCTAAACATAATCTCTGCATGTGCACAAAAATTCCCATACCTACAAATAGCCTGTAAAATCACCCCCACAGATAAACCACCTCCTTTACAAGGATTCCTGAAGACACTACTTGCACCATTACTATCTATAAAAAACTTGAATTTTAATCCACCTCAAAATAAATTTAAGTACTGGGAAATACATTTGCTTTTACACCCGTCACAAATTGATGAAAAAACTGTACTTAATATCACCAATAGACAACTATGCCATAAATTTAAATTCTGGTCACTTGAACCAAAATATTTTGATTTTCTTCTTAAAATTAACCTTGACTCTCTACCCACACAGCATTTTTTGAAATATAGAAGGAACTGTCAAAATGTAGACAATTTATGTAACCTCTGCCACAGAGACTCAGAAACACAGGATCATATTTTTTTCTCATGTCTAGGACTAAATAGCATCCATTCAATAATAAATACACTATTCAAAAATAAAAGAATAAATATGGAATGCCTATTTGCCTCATTTATAAAAGGAGTTTTTGCTGAAATAAGAATCAGTGTATTTATTCTCTATGCTTTATGGTGTACAAGGTGTAAATTCATGTACAATAATAATCCAAGAAGGCACCCAAACACATTCAAAAATAAACTGGATAGTATACATGAAAGAGATAAGAGAATAACAAATCACACAACATTTATTAACATCTGGTCTCTATTGCAGTTACCATCAATCTTATAAAAATGGAAAGCCACAAAAGATTTAGAAATGTCAAATGAAAAAGTTACAACTTGCCACCATTGAAAAAACATTATATGATACTGAACTTTTATACCTCTGCCAGCTTTACAAACAATTGAACTGTCTGTATAATAATCAAGGATAATATGTAAAAAAATTGTGTAACCTTTTTAAGTTATTGAATAAAGTCCTTTGAAAGATAATAATAATAATAATAATAATAATAATAATAATAATAATAATAATAATAATAATAATAATAATAATAATAATAATAATAATAATAATAATAATAATAAGAAGAAGAAGAAGAAGAAGAAGAAGAAAAAGAAGAAGAAGAAGAAGAAGAAGAAGAAGAAGAAGAAGAAGAAGAAGAAGAAGAAGAAGAAGAAGAAGAAGAAGAAGAAGAAGAAGAAGAAGAAGAAGAAGAAGAAGAAGAAGAAGAAGAAGAAGAAGAAGAAGAAGAAGAAGAAGAAGAAGAAGAAGAAGAAGAAGAAGAAGAAGAAGAAGAAGAAGAAGAAGAAGAAGAAGAAGAAGAAGAAGAAGAAGAAGAAGAAGAAGAAGAAGAAGAAGAAGAAGAAGAAGAAGAAGAAGAAGAAGAAGAAGAAGAAGAAGAAGAAGAAGAAGAAGAAGAAGAAGAAGAAGAAGAAGAAGAAGAAGAAGAAGAAGAAGAAGAAGAAGAAGAAGAAGAAGAAGAAGAGAGGAGGAGGAGAAGGAGGAAGTTTGCATTTATAAGTCATGTTTGTCTAATTGTAAGTGGTTAAAAATGAGACACTGTCTTTCTCCTGCAATGGGTTAAATAGATTTGTACAATTGAATATTTGATTATAACATCAGGCACACAATAGACTCAAGCCCTGATTTAAGCATGGTCTGTAAAAGTTGGTATATATATATATAAAATGTATGCTCTAAACTTAAGTGATTCACTTAAGTTTTTTAAATTCTTATGGTGGGAGAGTGCTGCAGAGATTTTTAATATTTAAGAAATAGCGCATTGTCGGAGATTGACTTCCGTTTGAATAATTACAAGATGTAAATGAATTTATTTAAATGACCCACTTTTTTGACAAAAGGATTAACTTTAATCTTTTGGGTTTATCAGTATGCTAAGTGATTATTAGAAAATTATTAATACTCAGGATGATATTAACTCAGACTTTTGTAAAAAATGGTTCTGACACAGTTTGTGGGTGTACAAAGATTGTTATTCATGCTCTGTTGTTGACTGCAAAACCTACAATAATTTTCATTTTTCATCTTTTATTAAGCTCATGAAATAACAATTCCACATGGTCTGAAAACCACCAGGACATTATTATAGGGACATCTTTATAGAAAGCCAATTTATATACAAATACAAAAATATACTATCTGTACTTGAAACTTAATTTATATATATACAGATTCAACAAATTTACTGGTGACAAAAAGAAATTCAATAGTACATTTTAATAATAGAAATTCAATAGTATACATATATATTGTGCATCTTGTTCAAAATATTAAATTCAGTTCAGGCCAGCGCAGCCGCATTGCAAGCAAGCAGTTGCTTGCAGACGGTTGTCGTAGGTTTGCTTCCCAGCCAATGCTTTGACATATGGAAAAAAAATGGAAGAGAAAAAAATCTATGCTTATTTGGTATGAAAAAAAGTACTTTCTTCATATTTAAATTCTTTTTTAAAAATGAAAAGCATTACATGCTAGAGAAGTTTTTTTTTAAAAAAAGATTATCCTTGTAATTTATCTACCTACGTAAATAACTTTAAATAGATTAGTTTCATAGAGACCATATTTTAGAAATTTTAAGAAACTTTATAATAACATCATGATTTTTAGTCTGGGTATTTGCTATTTAATAGAAAAAAAAGCTGAATCAATGAAAAAGTTTTTTATGTTTGTTTATAAATGATTATTGATTAATTTATACTTATAAAGTATAACTGTAATAAATTAATACTAGTATATTGTAAATACTGAACTTTAAGATGTAATTAAATGGGATTTGAATAAAGACTTTTAAGCTTCCTACAACTATCTTCTCCACCTTATATAACCAATACACATGATCACACACATGTGAATAAGATAAATGATTTCCAATATATGTATTTCGTGCTGAATCAGAACTCATCAGTTACTCCAGAGCATCATTTTCCATATATATAATCAGTGTTCAGATATATTAATATAGCAAATCTTTAATCTTTAATGGACATACTTCAATCCTCTCCACTCTCCATCTCTTCAGCTATCCATACCATTGAAAATCTAATGATTAAATGCTCTGCCTGAATTCTGCCCATCCCTCTGTGTATTTAAATGGGCATGTTAAGGCTATATATATATATGAGTGATCAAAGTGACTTAAGGTCAATTGGGAGATGACAACAATATTGGCATTAATAAAGATTTAAGCATTGCATCATCCAGGTTTTTAATGGTATGAATGGCTGAAGTTTTGGAGGGTGGAGAGAATTGAAATCTGCCCATTAAAGTTTAAAGATTTTGCTATCTTTATATAACTGAGCATTGATTATATATGTATGAGGTATGATGATCTGGACCAATTGATACATATATTGGAGATCATTTATCTTATTCATATATAAAAATACTTAATTGTAAATTATTAGAGAAAAAATATATAGTTAATAATAAATTTGGCTGAACGTTTTCGAGGAACCGTGCCTCATACTCATAGCCTTCGTGAAAATGTACTTAATATATGTAAATGAGAATATTCAAATGAGTTACTGTTACGTAGCCCATTTTTTCGAGATGTCGAAGCACGTGTCTCTTCTGTTGATTGCATGGATGTCTCTGTTAATGTAGAATGCCTCCTTTATTTTTCTCCTGTAGTCGTTTGGTTCTGAGCATAAAATAACGGGGTTAGCGGGAATGAAATTGTGCCCTGATTGTTTAGTATGTTCAAAAAATGCAGAAGATGTACTGCTGTTCGTTTGGGCTCTGTTGAAGGTGTACCGATGTTGAGCCAATCTGGTGTTAATTGTGGCTTTCGTCTCACCATAATATGTGGCATGGCATCCGGCTTGGGGGCAGGAAATGGAGTACACCACATGTGGGGTGAGCGCTGGATCAATGTAGTCTTTGGAGTTATTGATCAACCTATTAGTGTTGGGTGGAGTTCTGAATATTATGTGTACATCTTCTGCATTTTTTGAACATACTAAACAATCAGGGCACAATTTCATTCCCGCTAACCCCATTATTTTATGCTCAGAACCAAACGACTACAGGAGAAAAATAAAGGAGGCATTCTACATTAACAGAGACATCCATGCAATCAACAGAAGAGACACGTGCTTCGACATCTCGAAAAAATGGGCTACGTAACAGTAACTCATTTGAATATTCTCATTTACATATATTAAGTACATTTTCATGAAGGCTATGAGTATGAGGCACGGTTCCTCGAAAACGTTCAGCCAAATTTATTATTAACTATATATTTTTTCTCTAATAATTTACAATTAAGTATTTTTATTATTACAAATAAGGAGAAATTAAAACCACACTTATTCATATATGTGTGGTCATGTGTAATGATTATATAAATGGAGAGGATAGCTAAAGGAAGATTAAAAGTCTGTGTTCAAATCCACTTTAACTAAAGTGTAACTGTACAAATACAAAGAATTCAAAAATGCATATCTTATCAGAATATATATCTAACAAACCTTATCAGAATATATATATATAACAAACCACACACAAACTTCTTTATAAATCTTGATTTCTTATATTAACTATTATAATGTACATAATAATTAATGGGCTATTTTTAAAATAGAAGACTGTGTTTGTTATTTTTTAATTTATGTATCTTATCGGAATTATTTTGTAGCAGATAAAAAATGAAAATCTAAACTTATTACATAAAAATCAACATGCATTCAAAGAAATGATATTTCTAAAACAATATTTTAGTGCATAATTTAAAGACTAATTAATAAATAATTAAATATTTTTGATATTATAAAATACACATATTTGGATCTAAATCAACTTAGTCTTTATTTATGTATATGTAAACCAAATTGATATACAATTTAACAACATTATCACATTTATTGTTTTATATCTATTTGATTATTGTTTTTAGCTTCTTGATAATTAAACATCTATTTTACATTAATAATAAGATATTATTAAAACAGCAAAACTCTCCATACGTATTTCAGTGCAAGCCAGAGTAATCAATGGATGCCAGGAGGCTTGCTTATAAAATTCCCAACTAGTGCCTACTCATCCAATATCCCTAGACTAGTTTTTGGCTAGTGACACTAGATGGAGATTTTATGCATAAGCCTTCTGGAATCCATTGATTGCTCTGGCTTCCACTGAGTAGCAATACGTATAGAGAGTTTTACCTGTTTTAATAACAGTTATAAGCAAGCATAAGAAATGATGATCATATGATGATTATTGGCTTAATAATCAAATGAAGTAATGCTATTGTAGATTATTATTTTAAATTCGTCATTTAATATTTTTATTAATTTTATTAATCATTTATTTCTGAATTATAATAAGTTTATCTAAATATAAGATTAGGTATTTATATATATATATATATATATATATATATATATATATATATATATATATATATATACTGAGCAGTCTTTTTTAACTAACTAGAAAGTTAGGATTGGGCAACAATGGAATTTGTATGTACACGAGTGAATTATATATTGTTCTTTTTAGAATTATATAATTGCTAACTATCTATCATCATCATTATGACTCTGTTGGTTTGGTAGGTATCACTTTAAAATCCACATGCTTTATTAACATTATATATTAGTACTATTTTATATATCAGTAGTCACATGATCCTGAATTAAGCTAATCATTTTTATAATCCTAGCATTTGATATGAATAACATTTAAACCTTCATTTCATTCCACAGTACACATATATACATAGATAATTTTCCATCGAGTTATTAATGAATGAAAATTTTCAGTAAATTACATTTATAATGAGAGAGGTTGATTTTAAGACTTATTATAAGCTTGAAAGACTGCTTCACAAATCTAAAAGATTTAATTATTTACAAATATTTATCAAAACCATTTATACCAGTATTACATCTTTAACATGACAACTACTGTTTTTTCTATTTTATTTTATTCGCCACTTTATGAAAAAATGACCAAGTTCAGCACAATACCTTTCAAGGGAATAACAACTCTTATCTGAGTTTAAAATGGCCATAAATTATAAATATAGCAGTATTATAAAAATAATCATATATCACATGACCCTACTTTTTTTTAAGCTTGTAAAAAATAAACAAAGAGCTTTGCTAATTGCTCAACAAGCTTTGAAATAAATTCTTAGCAAGAGAAAGCATTTAAAATATCTCTATCTGAAAACCACCCCCATTCCCTGACCAATGGTTTTATGCTTTTGGCATTCCTCAGATCTAGGGTCTGAAGCTATCCTAGCAGCGCCTCTCTGAGGAGTGCCAAAAACATTAATCCATTGGTCAGGGGATTGAGGGGGGTCAGATAGAGATATTTTAAATACTTTCTCTTGCTAAGTATTTATCTCAAAGTTCGTTGAGCAATTGACAAAGAACTTTGTTTATTTCCTGCAAGCTTAAAAAAGAAGTGGAATCATGTGATATATGACTCTAGTTTTTATTTTTCTATTGACTATTTATAGTCTTTGCTTTTAGTCTTAAGCAATGTTATATTGCTAAGACTTTTAATATATGGTTTGGCTGAAGATCTCTCAGCCTCATATAGCTGTTTGAGTTAGTTTTCTGGGTTTGAAGATGTTTAGGTGTCTGAAAATTTCAGATTTTCTACTCAATAGTCAACTCTTAGATAATGCTGGCTTTGGATTGGTGTTTTTAGATCTAGTGTCTGAAGCTACCCTAGCGCCTCTCTGAGGAGTGCCAAATGCATGAAACCATTGGTCAGGGGATAGGGGTTGGTTTTCAGATAGAGATATTTTAAATGCTTTCTCTTGCTAAGCATTTATCTCAAAGCTTGTTGCGCAATTAGCAAAGCTTTTTGTTTACAGCAATATTATATTTCTTAACATGCAAGTTAGCAACATTATTTAATAAAGCCTTGCAAGGACCATTAATCTGTGTGTCCAGATTTTACATGAAGTAGATTGTATTGTTGATATTTAAATAATATTATTATATTGATAGATTGAGTTGATAAACGTGATTGTTGGTCCTAAACAAATATTCTGGAAAGACTAGTTTTTTTTCTCCATATGTCATAGCATCGGCTGGGAGGCTAACATGCAAAAACCGTCTGCAACCAAGTGCTTGCTTGCAAGGCGGCTGCGCTGGCCTCTCGGCTAACAACGCTTGACTGATTATTCATTTTTATATAGTGAAAACATATTTAGTGCACTAAAGATTTAATATCACTCGAATTTATTATATTGGGACTCATTGACCTTATAGTTGCCTTTTTGAGTAATTTAATTTTTAACATTTAGAGCAATCATTTAGTTTGGCAAAACATATCAAACTGCCAATATGATAATAAAGAGTTAAAAATGATTTATATATTGTTCATTTATACTCTGAAATATTGAAAATGAAAAACTTCTTTTTATTAGCTTCAATATTCTTATAGGGTATATATTTTAATTTTCTTATATGAAGTGGAAAAACAGCAAATAATGAAAATTTTAAAAAATACTTTTTAATATCAAAATTATATTTAAAAATATAAATCATTGAACAATTTGTCAAAAAACTAAAATAATAATCTAACATGAATTCAGAAGAAAATCCCATAATTCAAAATGTTTTGTAATAAAATTATGAAATTATTAACTTAAAATTCAAACAAAGTCGAGAAAGATATTAATCAATTATATAAAATGTTAAAAAAAAAAATTATATAAAATTAAAAAAATAAAGAACAAGAGAAAACCTTGAATTATTATATATTACCATAACAAGTATGAAATATTAGACTTCTTGATGATAAGGTAGTATGCTTGTGCCAATGTTAAACCACTAAACATCACATGATCACCATTTCTTATGCTTGCTCATAACTGTTATTAAAACAGGCAGAACTCTCCATACAGTAGTGCCACTTAGTGCAAGCCAGAGTAATCAATGGATGCAAGAAGGCTTATGCATAAAATCCCTATTTAGTGCCTACTTATCCAATATCTCCAGACTAGTTTCTGGCTTGTATGAGTATTGAACTGAGTTCAGACTTATATGACTATATAAGCTAATGAGCTTAGATTGAAAATATTATTGTGTTTTCAAATTTGTTCTCATACTATTGTAGATAAGCAGGGATAAAATGTGGCTGCTGGAGACTTGCATTAGATCCTAAGATCTAGGTGCAGTCCTTTCAAATCCAAAGCTCCTCACTGATGAAGGCCACAAGCCAGAAACTAGTCTGGGGATATTGGATGAGTAGGCACTAGATGGCGATCTTATGCACAAGCCTTCTGGTATTCATTAATTACTCTGGCTTGCACTGAGTGCACAACTGTATGGAGAGTTTTGCCTGTTTGTGCCAAAGTTAAAAATGGGATAATCACTTCCTCGGGAATTTAAGGAGTAGATTTCAGATATATTCTTATTTTTATTCACATCCTTGTTATTATGTACTATTGCCTAAAAAGAGACTCATATATTATTTTGTTGGTTGGTAAAAAAAACTTGTCAGTAGGGAAAGTGCTGTTGGCTTCAGTTAAGGACCTACCAAGTGTCATTTACTATAAAGTAAGAAGACGATATAGATAGATACGCGTGCATTATTAGTCTTAGTCTTAAGAATGTTTAACTCAAGATGTCTAAAACTCTCAAACATGGCATGATGAGATGTATTGTTATATGACTTGATATGAAATGAGGGCCTTCTTTCTGAACCTGTAAAAAATATCTTTTAACTGAGAAAAATCTATTTGTCAAAAAGAAAAAATGAGCTCCCAGAAAACATATTGCCAAATCACATAAACCGAAACAAGAACATACCAGCATAGATTCCGAGGTCATAGAAGTCACAATGAACTATATAAAGGATGTCTGTGAAACTCAGAAACTGGGATTGATACTGATAAAAATAGCTACATGGCATATGTGTGCACATAATACAATGAAATATTTAAAAAAAGAGTTTGATATATATAAATATTACTTTAAAAGCTTGAATAGTTGTATCAAAACATTAAGAAATGTTTTGTTTATCTAGATATTTTTCTGATAAACTGATAACTACTAAGATTCATTAATGGATATTATATTTATGTATATAACCAAAATATATCAAACTGATGCAACTTGATTTTTTATAAATTAATATTTAAGTTACCATGTTTCTATTGTTTTTGTTTTTTTTTCAGAAAATATAAAGTATAGCTTGGCATATGTTATTTTATCAAGCATTATGTATGTGCATATATCACTTGCCTGTGTTATATTATGTGTGTTATATTAATAAATTCACATGTTACTCATAGATTAAAATATTGTTAACATAATTTTGATATTTAAGTAAGTTCTTTAATCTTTATTGTACATTACACATACTAACCATCTATCTTATGTGTGTGCATGATTGCCTGGCCATTGATATATGGAGTACTGTATTGTAAATAATGGAGTAGACAGACAGGGTAGTAAACTGAAAGAATTGAAGTGCAAGAATTAAATTTCATTTGAAGCCAGATTATCTGGAAGGCTTAACAACGATAATCTCATGGAAGAACTTATGATTTTTTTAACTATTGTATAAATGATGGCCCAAGTAAGCTTCAGATATCATATTTATAATTCTGTCATACCTATCTATTACAATATATATGTATTTGTGTGTTAAAGTATTAACATCATAGAAAGTTCAAAATATTCATAAGAGTTAGAAATATTGTTTTTCCTGTTATTTACCATGCTGGTTAACTAATTTATCAAGAGTTTTTTTTTTTGTTTTTTCATCTGTAGTTTATTTTAAAACTGAGGATAGCTTCATCATCATTTACATAAACACTATATTAAAGGAATAACTGGTTAGCTATGGGCCAATTACCTTTAATCTTTTAAACAATAATTAAACAAAGAAAACTTAATTGAGATTTGATTTTTTTACTGGAGTTTATTGCATTAATGCATTGTGGTGCTGCATTTCTTGTTAGGTTTATTTATAATAAAATTAAGCCACCAAACATCACATGATCACCATCCTTTATGTTTACACAAGCTGTTTTCACAGAGGTAAAACTCTCCATACAATAGAGCCACTCAGTGCAAGTCAGAAAAAAATCAATGGATGCAGGGTAATCAATGTATGGATGGATGGAGTTTCATTAGATCATAAGATCTAGATGCAGTGTTTTCATATCCAAGGCTCCTCACTTATGAAAGCCACAAAATAGTAACTAGTCTGGGAATGTTGGATGAGTAGGTACTGGATAAGGAAATTATGCACAAACCTTCCTGCATCCATTGATTACTTTGGTTTGGACTGGGTGGCACTACCCTATGGAAAGTTTTGCCTCTGTGTTGTAATAAAATATTGTGTTACTGAGTTAAACTAAGATTTTACTGCAACTTTGTATTGCACAATGATAATATTAGTGGCTTTTATATTTTAATTTTCATTTTTGTTTCCAATGGTAAAAGTAAATAAAGTCAGACTCTTTTAAAACTAAAGACAATATATATATATATTGAAACGGTTGTCTTCAAATCCCTCACCGTTTCACCAACCATCCTAATAACCCACTCGTCTGTGCTAAGTTCAAACCTGTTTAATAAGTCTAAATTAAGATTTGTAAGCTAAAAATTGCAATCACGGCTATATAAACAGCATTATATACGCACATACGAAAGAACGCTATAATTGAATAGTATTGCCAGAGTTATAGCGTATAATTTTATCGCGTAATATTTTTAAACTATTTTTAGTACAGTAATAATGTAGCGTCAATTTAATAATTCATTACTTAAATTCGTATGTGGGAATATAATCCACCTATATTGAATATATATAGCCTAGTGGCGTGATTAAAATATTTATTAAATTTTAAGTTTCATTTTTATTATAAACCAATTTAATGTAAAAACACATTGAAAGGGTGATTGATTGCAAATGCGCTGACAAGTTTCTTTTTAAAAAGAAAAAAGATTTTTTTTTCTAAAAATAAAAGTATTTTCGTAGAATTAAAAGTTTAGTAAAGTTTTTGCTGTAAACAATTGTATCAGTATATGCCACACCTGCCTTAGGTTTCTAAAAAGAAAAGCCAATTTTAAAATAATCTAGCTAATTGATTCTAAATTATTTTGGAGACCTCGCTAATTAAAAATATGTTTACAGCAAAGATTTTACACATAAATTATAAAATCAGAACAAAATTCCTGACTAATTAAAATAAAATCTAATATCGGATTAAACTGATTAAAATTCGATTTAATTAAAAATTTGATAATCAGAGAAAAGTTATAACACCTAAAAGGAATGTCAGCATGTTTGAAATCAACCACTAATTTCATAAGCAAATTAAAAATTTTGTAATCTTGATGGAGATGAAATTCCAAGGTGTGTGGGCTGATAAGGCGATCATTTAAAAAGGCCATGTAAAGTGGAGGAGCCATCTTAGATCTTTACTTTTTTTGAAACCTTGACAGCTTTGAATCTTTGAAATCTTTACAGCTTGAATGCTACATCTGTGAATTTTTGCCTTCTTTGATCATCTTTAAGCTTTTGAATCCAGCGTGTATCCTGAACCAAAAGCAACCGTGAACATTTTGACATCCAGTTAAGTCAATAATTTTTATATCTGTTCGAGAGAAAATGTCGGGCTAAAACAGGCAGCCTTGGCTAAGCTCCAGAGTGAAGGCGACGGGCCTTTACTTCCATCCAAAGACCACCATCACCAGTATGCCGCCATAACATCTCCGCTCTAACCGTGGGAAGAAGATGATGCCGCAAGCCGCCACAAAGACTCCCGTAACTCCAGCTCAAGTACTACAAGATGACCGGTAACATCACCATTTCTAACTGCAGTTCAATATATTAATTTTTCTTTAAGTCTAGACTTATAAAATTTATTTTAATTCTAAAATCTTGAATTCAAGTAAATTGCTAAATGTAAAATTTTATTCTTAAATTTAATTATATAATTCTGACCTACTTTCTAATGTTTCCTAACTAAATGATTTTAATAATTTTATTTTCAATTTTCTCACTGCAGTTGTGACTATGGTTTCTTTATTTTTTTTTATTTTATTTTAAAAATATAAATTATATGCTAATGCCTCGAAACAGCGGGCATTCAATATTAATAATAAAGAGAAGAGAGAATGACCCCTCTTCATTTAATAATTATTTATCGTAGCTTAATGCACGCTGTTTCGAAACCCTCTTAAATAACTGTCAAGAATTGGCTATGTGCTGATTATTATTTTGACCTTGATTATTTAATTATTTGTTGGCAATTTTAAAATGGGAATCTTGTTTTAACCCAAAGTAAATTTCAATTTAATTTTCACTAAGCAATATCCAAGCCTTGAATAAGTATATTTGTTATTTATTTCATTTTGTAAAAGCCCTCCAAATATACTTTTCCCCCCTTTTTTTTTATTAATCGCGTAATCAAATGTGTTATTTGAGAGTGAAACTAGAAAGCAAAGAATATTTAAAAGTATGCCCACATATAGCATATGATTATTAAAATGCTATATTAGAGTTGGCGCTAATGATTACACTGATTAGCTATCGTTCTCGTGGCTAAATATTAAATTATTTCAACTCTTTTGCTTGGCGGATGTGATAATTTTATTATACATTTAAACTTTCTCGTTATGTTGCGTTTTTCTTTAAGATGGGACTCGGAACGGCCATCCCTCTTACACTCCTTGGGTCGCACACGAATAAGACCTGACGTCAAATTCCAGGCAATAGTGTTAGCTACCCCAACCCTCTTTAGCAGCATGGCGATCGGTCATAGGGCTCCGGTGTTGATCACAAAACCCTAAATATTAATCCATCCGTAGAGCAACATTTATTATAACTGTTTACCAGCGCTATAGCGCATTGGTTCTTTTGTTGCCAACTCTTCCTCCCTTAAATTAAGTTTCAGCCATTGTCTGACATATTCAAGAGCTAGTTTCGGTCTCATGTACAATAGTTTGAAATAATAATATTATAGATAAATTTGACTTTAAATGTTTCACATATATGTGAAAACAAGGCTTCATCTGATTACTTAGCTGAAAACCATGAAATAAGAGGGATTAGCATAATCTGCCCCATAGCTACAATGCAGTGACTGATCAATAAGATAATAAAGCAAATGATGAAAACAATATTTAATTTCATCAAATAGCACAACAAATGTAAAATAATTTTAATTGTAAGGAGAGAATGTTAAAGCGCTCTCCAAAAATGTTAGATGCTACGCGCATTTTAATTGTAAAATGCAAGAATAATATATATAAAAATCGTCAAATTTAATCTGCAAAAATAAACATACAATTTAATAAATTACTCTGCTCTCGATCTTATTTATTTCAATCCAATTCAAAATTCTTTATATTATATATGTGATTTCCTATGCATTAATTAGTTTTAAATATATATAGTTGATAAATTCCATTTTTTGTTATGAGTCTCATTGCTTCTCCCTGACCTATGTCGGCTCGCGGTTAAAATGATATCTATATGTATCTTCAAGGTGGTCATCCGTAGGGTCGTGAGTCTTGGAGCACAGGTGAAGGAGTTGAAGTGCGGTCAGTCTCGAGATCTAACCATCTCATACTGGTCGGCTTGGTATCTTTGCTTGGACTCTGGATTCTGTTGCGCGAATGTGCTAGCTTGACCGGTACATAGATTTTTTTTCCCCCGATTATGGACGCCCAAACGTGGAGCTTTTGATCAATGCCACGACCCTGAACCAATGATATGTTGTGAAAGTAATAGTAAATTTAATCAATATATATATTGCTTCTCCATACATAGTATTCCCCCCCCCCGATTAAGTACACCCAAATAGTGAGGCCTGAAATTTATTACCACCCCTGAAGAGACCAATGATCAGATATATATAAAATAAAATAAAAATTTTGCTAAAAAAAAAAAAAAAAGGGAATTTAATGATATAGTATATAAATTTTTTTTCCCGATTATCCAAACGTTAGAGTTTTTGATCAAAATCAACAGTATAGCATTCATTTTTTCTTACTGCTTGCTCAAATAGGAGACTAATTATTCTCCATCCCTAAAAATTGAACATTAAAAAAAAACTATATATATAACTTTTTCTGTTAATGCATAGTAAAAAAAAAAAAAAAAAAATTTTTTTTTCAAATGACTTTTAGTAAATTTTGAGTTTAATTTTGTTAAGCTTTCTTGCTCACTGGTGACTGGCGCCCGAGGATGATTTAAATAAGCTATAGGTCATCCTCATATAAATTTGTCATCAGGGGTAGTGAGGGAAAACATTGTAATTTAAAAGGAAAGAAAAAACCGTTTGTTTTTTTTTTAAATGTAAATCATACTTTATGAATTGGATTGAATAAGAATGAGAATGAAATTGGAAGGTGGGTCAAATATAAATTTTACCGTTTGAAACTGGCACAGACGTATAAAACAAAATATTGTTACAATCATGAACGAATTTAAAATTAAATTTTAAAGCAGCTGGAAGAAACCGAGGGTGAGTCAACTTTTATTATTTATTTTTATAATTGTATTTATTAAAGTTATGAAATAATGGGCGGGTCTTGCAAAATAAAAATAATAGCGGTATAAAGTTAGGCATCATAGTAGAGTTAGGCATCATAACAGGATGGGAAGTGAACCAGTCACTTTCATTCACGGAGTTTAGCCATCAGCCGTATATTCAATAAAGTTTTTTTTAGTAAATTAATCAGTATTGTTTTGAGATCTAGTTTAATAAGAGTAAAAAAAATAATAATAATAATATGGAGGAGGATCAAGAAATAATGAGTGAAGGGGAAGAAGTACAGAAGGAAATAGAAGGGAAATGTTTAGGGATCACGTTAAGGTCAGGGAGAAAGATCGCAGAAGAGAGCAGCAGCACAGAAGGGGAAGTGAGCCTTAGCCCTGATGAGGAAATTCCTACAGGAGAAGCTGCCATTATCTCAGAAGAACCAGTAAATAATGAAATAGAACATAAACAGGTGGAAGAGTCCAAAAATAAAAATCGGGATGTGAATTTTATGTTGGAGAGGATGACTCAAATTTTTATAAAGAGAGACGAGGTAAATAGTCAGAAATTAGAGGAGAGAGATCAAAAAAATAAGTTAGAAATGGAGCAGAGATTTGAGGTGTTGGGAAAGGAAATTAGAGAGGGAAACAAACAGTATGAGGAAGGGATAGTAGAAGTGAGACGAGAAATGGAAATGCAAGGCCAACGACTTGAAGAAAAGCTATGTAGGAGCTGGCAGGAGTTGTCCATCAGCTGCCAAGAAAAATATGAAGAAGTTCAAGTAGAGGTCACAAAAAAATTAGATCAAAACCGAGAAGAAACCAACAAGGAAATAGAATCACTAAAAGAACAACTCACAGATGTTAGAGGGCAGACCGAGCATCAGGAAATGGTTATGGAGGAGAAAGTCTCTAAAATGGGGCAAGATATCTGCCTCAAAATTGAAGAATACGAAGAGGGACAGAAACAGATCAGAGAGGAGATTTCTGAGTTAAAAGAAAACTTGAGTTATAGAAATCATGTTTTTGCCCAAGAAGAAAATGCCATTACAGAAGACATCCAGGAATTGAAGAGAGAAATTACACAAATAAGGGAAGCAAAAATGGACATTGTAGAATGTAACTTAACTACTGGTTCCCAAACCTACAACCAGGGCAAGACAAACATTGTACCAGATATTAGTAAGACTACAGATAGTGTAAAAGATACTTCTAATATAAGGGAGATGAAAATCAACATGGAAAACATTATGGATAAAGAATCTGAACACTGTTCCATCCCATGCAGGAGTGGTTTAGAGTTAACACTAGAAAATAGAGAACCAACTATATATGAATCAGTGACATCATCAATGAATATACCCATGGGCTTGGCTAAATTTATCCAAGTAAAATCTTTTAAGGGAGAAGTGGGAGAAAATCCAAAGGTACATTTAGAAAGCTTAAAGGAACTCTTCAGATTTCAAAAGGTCCTAGTAGCTGATCAGGTAGCATTGGCCATTCATTATTTACATGGATACGCAAAGTCTTGGTGGGACTGCTGTAGTGAAAAACCCCAGAACTTTGAGCAATATGCACAAGCCATACAGAAGACATTCTGGAGTGAGGAACGCCAGGAGGGAATCTATCACTCTATACTTAAAGAAACCTATGGATCAGTGATGAAGGAAACCCACACTCAATTCTTCTTGAGACAAATAGCCTCCCTTAGATCCCTGTCTGCATTTCCATTTACTGACACTCAGATGATCCGTATCATACAGCAAAACATGCCTGCTCGAGTACAGCAATTGATGATGGGATGCAGAATACGTACAATAGAAGATATGGCTGGTTTCTTAACCACCATTGATTTTACGCCAAGTCCAAAAGAGCCACCAGAGAAAATACGTAGGATTGAAGCCCCAAGGTGTCAAACAATGATGACGGATGGCCAAACATATTCCAGGCCTACCAGATGGGAATCAAATAATCAGACATGGGTGAAAGAACCTTATAGAAATAAAACGTTAAACTACAGGGGACACCGCTAGTCAGTTCCTTCTACCGGAGTCCAAGGGATGCTTTAAGGGACACAACTCCAGAATTAATAATGTCAGGAATTATCGAAGCAGAGGAGACCAGTCCAGGGGTCCCACTTGAGCCATGCCCCATTGTACAGATCACTATTGATACAGTAAAGGGAGATGCATTGCTGGATACTGGGAGCCAATTGTCGTTCATGTCAAAAAGATGGCTAGCAGAGATGGAAGAGCGAACGTCTGGGGTACCAACATTGCCAGTAAAAGAAATGATTATAACACTAGCTGACGGTAGGAAAACTAAAACAGAAAGAAAACAAGTATGGTTAGAACTAGTGTGGGGTAAAACGACTCTTGGCCATACATTTTTGATCATGGCGAAATTAATACATGATCTTGTAATAGGAAATGACTTTTTAAATATGTATCAGTGCCATCTCGATTATGAGAAAGGTATAATGTGTGTCTACCAAGAAAAAATTTGTTTTAAAAAGAGACAAGCCCAAAGCACAAACGGTGGAGAAGCATGTAGTGAGTCAGAGAAAGAAAGTAAGAAGCAAAAAAAATCTGTACATTTTGCACCAGTCGCGTTAAACGATAAGGGAGTGAATAAAGAAAGT
The DNA here is from genome assembly GCA_028023455.1 of Epiperipatus broadwayi. Classification (NCBI taxonomy): domain Eukaryota; kingdom Metazoa; phylum Onychophora; class Udeonychophora; order Euonychophora; family Peripatidae; genus Epiperipatus; species Epiperipatus broadwayi. The sequence goes on along the minus strand of JAQFVV010000036.1, from coordinate 6,180,281 downwards.
TATTTAGATGATCTGGGCGAAACAAGTCAAAAAAATGTGAAGATCGTTATATCAAATATAGAAAAAGAACCAGCAGTTAAGGAAGATAAGATTACACATAGTGAGTCAGTTTGTCGGAACTCGAAGTCAAAAAGGGGTTCGAAATTAGAGGAAGATGATTGGGAATTAAATAACAAGATCCCATACGAAGAGAGTGAATTTGCCAGAAGCTTAAAAATGCACCCAAGTCAGCCTCTGTTAAGACCAACAAGCGAATGTAATGAGGCATCTGAACCCGAGGATGATGATGACATGTTGGGATATTGTTTTGGCTTTAGTAGTCACGAGCCAAGTATTAAACAACCCCCAGATCCTACTTAAAAATTTATTAGCTATTAAAAAAAAAAAAAAAAAAGGATCTGTCCCTCCCCCAAAAACATCAAATATATATACTGCATATATATATAAAAAAAAAACTAACATGTCTACCCCATTCTAACTGACAAATATCCATTTGGATATTAATTCAGATTTATTGAGATTTCATGATTTTTTTTTTGATTGATTGGTGATTTAATGAGTATATTTGCTCTTGATATTAATTTTGTTGCGCGTATGTTTTTTTTTTGTGGTAGGAGAGTCGTAAATATAAAGGTACTGATAAATAAATCCCTTAGCGCAGCAAGTAAATAAGTTTATGTGCATGGAAAAATAGGAAATTATTTAACAAATTGATAATGAAAATTCAAAGTCATGATTGTAGCAAGGTCATTTTTTTTAATTGTTTTTTTTTAAGTTTACGGAAATGAAACGGTTGTCTTCAAATCCCTCACCATTTCACCAACCATCCTAATAACCCACTCATCTGTGCTAAGTTCAAACCTGTTTAATAAGTCTAAATTAAGATTTGTAAGCTAAAAATTGCAATCACGGCTATATAAACAGCATTATATACGCACATACGAAAGAACGCTATAATTGAATAGTAGGGCCAGAGTTATAGCGTATAATTTTATCGCGTAATATTTTTAAACTATTTTTAGTACAATAATAATGTAGCGTCAATTTAATAATTCATTACTTAAATTCGTATGTGGGAATATAATCCACCTATATTGAATATATATAGCCTAGTGGCGTGATTAAAATATTTATTAAATTTTAAGTTTCATTTTTATTATAAACCAATTTAATGTAAAAACACATTGAAAGGGTGATTGATTGCAAATGCGCTGACAAGTTTCTTTTTAAAAAGAAAAAAAAATTTTTTTTCTAAAAATAAAAGTATTTTCGTAGAATTAAAAGTTTAGTAAAGTTTTTGCTGTAAACAATTGTATCAGTATATGCCACACCTGCCTTAGGTTTCTAAAAAGAAAAGCCAATTTTAAAATAATCTAGCTAATTGATTCTAAATTATTTTGGAGACCTCGCTAATTAAAAATATGTTTACAGCAAAGATTTTACACATAAATTATAAAATCAGAACAAAATTCCTGACTAATTAAAATAAAATCTAATATCGGATTAAACTGATTAAAATTCGATTTAATTAAAAATTTGATAATCAGAGAAAAGTTATAACACCTAAAAGGAATGTCAGCATGTTTGAAATCAACCACTAATTTCATAAGCAAATTAAAAATTTTGTAATCTTGATGGAGATGAAATTCCAAGGTGTGTGGGCTGATAAGGCGATCATTTAAAAAGGCCATGTAAAGTGGAGGAGCCATCTTAGATCTTTACTTTTTTGAAACCTTGACAGCTTTGAATCTTTGAAATCTTTACAGCTCGAAGGCTACATCTGCGAATTTTTGCCTTCTTTGATCATCGTTAAGTTTTTGAATCCAGCGTGTATCCTGAGCCAAAGGCAACCGTGAACATTTTGACATCCAGTTAAGTCAATAATTTTTATATCTGTTCGAGAGAAAATGTCGGGCTAAAACAGACAGCCTTGGCTAAGCTTCGGAGTGAAGGCGACGAGCCTTTACTTCCATCAAAAAACCACCATCACCAGTATGCTGCCATAACATCTCCGCTCTAACCGTGGGAAGAAGATGATGCCGCAAGCCGCCACAAAGACTCTCGTAACTCCAGCTCAAGTACTACAAGATGACCGGTAACATCACCATTTCTAACTGCAGTTCAATATATTAATTTTTCTTTAAGTCTAGACTTATAAAATTTATTTTAATGCTAAAATCTTGAATTCAAGTAAATTGCTAAATGTAAAATTTTATTCTTAAATTTAATTATATAATTCTGACCTACTTTCTAATGTTTCCTAACTAAATGATTTTAATAATTTTATTTTCAATTTTCTCACTGCAGTTGTGACTATGGTTTCTTTATTTTTTTTTTTTATTTTAAAAATATAAATTATGTGCTAATGCCTCGAAACAGTGGGCATTCAATATTAATAATAAGGAGAAGAGGGAATGACCCCTCTTCATTTAATAATTATTTATCGTAGCTTAATGCACGCTGTTTCGAAACCCTCTTAAATAACTGTCAAGAATTGGCTATGTGCTGATTATTATTTTGACCTTGATTATTTAATTATTTGTTGGCAATTTTAAAATGGGAATCTTGTTTTAACCCAAAGTAAATTTCAATTTAATGGTCACTAAGCAATATCCAAGCCTTGAATAAGTATATTTGTTATTTATTTCATTTTGTAAAAGCCCTCCAAATATACTTTTCCCCCCTTTTTTTTCATTAATCACGTAATCAAATGTGTTATTTGAGAGTGAAACTAGAAAGCAAAGAATATTTAAAAGTACGCCCACGTATAGCATAGGATTATTAAAATGCTATATTAGAGTTGGCGCTAATGATTACACTGATTAGCTATCGTTTTCGTGGCTAAATATTAAATTATTTCAACTCTTTTGCTTGGCGGATGTGATAATTTTATTATACATTTAAACTGTCTCGTTATGTTGCGTTTTTCTTTAAGATGGGACTCGGAACGGCCATCCCTCTTACACTCCTTGGGTCGCACACGAATAAGACCTGACGTCAAATTCCAGGCAATAGTGTTAGCTACCCCAACCCTCTTTAGCAGCATGGCGATCAGTCATAGGGCTCTGGTGTTGATCACAAAACCCTACATATTAATCCATCCATAGAGCAACATTTATTATAACTGTTTACCAGCGCTATAGCGCATTGGTTCTTTTGTTGCCAACTCTTCCTCCCTTAAATTAAATTTCAGCCATTGTCTGACATATTCAAGAGCTAGTTTCGGTCTCATGTACAATAGTTTGAAATAATAATATTATAGATAAATTTGACTTTAAATGTTTCACATATATGTGAAAACAAGGCTTCGTCTGATTACTTAGCTGAAAACCATGAAATAAGAGGGATTAGCATAATCTGCCCCATAGCTACAATGCAGTGACTGATCAATAAGATAATAAAGCAAATGATGAAAACAATATTTAATTTCATCAAATAGCACAACAAATGTAAAATAATTTTAATGGTAAGGAGAGAATGTTAAAGCGCTCTCCAAAAATGTTAGATGCTACGTGCATTTTAATTGTAAAATGCAAGAATAATATATATAAAAATCGTCAAATTTAATCTGCAAAAATAAACATACAATTTAATAAATTACTCTGCTCTCGATCTTATTTATTTCAATCCAGTTCAAAATTCTTTATATTATATATGTGATTTCCTATGCATTAATTAGTTTTAAATATATATAGTTGATAAATTCCATTTTTTGTTATGAGTCTCATTGCTTCTCCCTGACCTATGTCGGCTCGCGGTTAAAATGATATCTATATGTATCTTCAAGGTGGTCATCCGTAGGGTCGTGAGTCTTGGAGCACAGGTGAAGGAGTTGAAGTGCAGTCAGTCTCGAGATCTAACCATCTCATACTGGTCGGCTTGGTATCTTTGCTTGGACTCTGCATTCTGTTGCGCAAATGTGCTAGCTTGACCGGTACAATATATATTGTAACATTTATTTATATATGTTGCAAATATATTGGCATTGGGTAAAAGCTAAAAAATAAAAGTAAATTTAGATTTTTTTTTGACTAATTTTTTTTTAAAAAAATAACGTACAATGAAAGTTAAATTTTTCTTTCATATTTTTTTTTACTTAACTGGAAATAAAAGTAGAATTAGAGAGAACAAAAGAATTCCAAAAGCAAGTAAAAAGATAAGCTAAAAGAAAAATATTTTAGCTAATTAAACATGGCCGAAAAACTTGATAAAAAAAAATAGAGACTTTGTAACATAAATTTTATAAAGAATATATAAGATTATCAACGGATATTTTGATAAACAAAAGATATGCGCAGAAGTCAGAAAACTGGGCCTCTAGAGAGTATAAAAGGCAGAGATCAGTTTGAAGAACATCTTGTTTATTGGTTTCTCTAGTTGGTCTTGGATAACAATAATATATCCAAGATCGCTCTACGCTGAAGTAATTCGGCATGTCGGAGTGAACCGGAGCTTCTGAAGACATCATGCCTGAAGATGTATACCAGAAAAGCTTTTGTGACTGACTAGGAGAATGGACCACAAGATCAAATAATAACCAAAAGGCCGAGCTCATTCTACCCAAAAAACTATGCATAGTTATCTACTACTGAATTCCCAAAAATTACTGGTAAGTTATACTTCATTACTCCTGATTGTGACCAAATTAAACGTTTTCAAACAATTTCTAAAAGTATGTTTAAACAATCCCGATAGAGACATTAATTTTCTTGTACAAGAGACATTCAATTTTTTAAGGAAATTTCTAGAAGAAATTTAGATATGAACAGTAATTGTAAAATTGTTTTTTATTAATTGATTCACGTCTGAGTTGTGTTATCTCTAATTTACTTGATAAGTAATTTATTTCAAATATTTTTTTAGTCTATTAGAATAAAATTATTTCTAATACCAATTTTCATTTGTGCGTTATTAATAATAGTTATTATTTTTTATTATTAAATCTATTAGTAGTTTAATAAGATTTAAAAATGTAATTTACCTTTGCCAATATGTTTGAATAAGCCCAGGAATAATAATCTTAAAAAAATAATTCTCGTTACAGTATGATGTAATACCGATTAGTTTAAAAGTATTTTTTTTTTATTTGTGAGTTGTTATATGATGATTTCAGCGAATTCTTAGGAATTCTGGAGCCCAGATTAAATAAATTAAAAGCTGATTTCGTCAATAGCACAATTCTCAACAATTAATAGGCCGAGTTGATCAGGAAATATAGCTATGTTTTTAGAATAGAAATATAACTCTTCTTTTTTGACATAGCTTGATTAACTCATGCGCAGTTTATATTAGCGTGTAGAGGCCTAACAAAATGGAAAACGTTATAATATATATATATAATTTGACCTTGTAGTTTGGATCTTGATTCAGTTATGTTTAATTAAATACAAAATGTTTAAACTGCACAAGTAATTTTTATACTTCAGTTTAAACAGAGTTTGTGGATAAATAAAAATATTTTAAGGTTAATTATTATTTAAAACATCTTTAAAGTTAGTGAAAAAATATAAAAATATCAGAATTATTTTGAGAAATAAAAATGCCTGTCTCTGCCTTTATTAATATAGCATAAAAAATATTTTATTTTCCACCACACAAATATAACACTTCAAAAAAAATGGGATATAAAATAAAATATATTTTATAATATTCAGAGTAACAAAAATATCTTTAAATAAAAAATGATTTAGAGAAAAAACTTCTCTTTCTGCTTTACTAATATAATGTAAACATTTTCTGCCATATCTTAATTAGCTCTTGCAATTGAGAGCTTTCTTATTTTTTTTAACTATATCTGCCATCTAGGAACAAAAATGAAGATTGTAATATAGAATGGCATCCATTTTATTAAAGTCATTCAACAATAAAATTAAGGCAAAAACTGCAATCTAGAAGCAATGCTGTTATGTACATATAATATTTAAATACAAGAATCTTATCTATACTGAAATTAATGTAATTAAAAGGAATTTGAACTCAGACTTTCAAGTTGCCTACAGCTATTCACCCCATCTTTTATATAACTGATACACATTACCACATATATATGAAATACATACATTGGAGATCATTTATCTTTTTCACATGCATGTGGTCATGTGTATTAGTTATATAAGATGGAGTGAATAGTTGTAGGTAGCTTGAAAATCTGAGTTCAAGTCCCTTCTAAATATATATATATATAATACAGGCCATATAATTACAATAACTGCCATTTAATGTTATTATGAAATAAAGTCTTCAAAAAATCTCTCTTTTTTCCCCCAAGAGCTAAAGGCATAGAACATGGACATTACAAATTATCATATTAAACATTTATTTAAACATAAAGTTCTCATAAATATTATCTATTATATTTATAGAAAATATTAACTGTAAAAAAAAAATAGCTTATTTGAATAATTTATTCCTCAGGATTTCATACAATGTCTAAACACTGGAAGTAACAAACTAAACTGTGTTCGATGATCCTTGAAATCCAGAGTTCATGATTAAGTGAAGTAGCAGAATGGCAAAGCATTGGTGGTCGAGAGGTCAGCGACAGCTGCTTTACAAGCTGTTGTCCCGGGTTAGTGGGTTCGCTTCCCGGATGACATGGGGAGAAAAAAAAGACTATGAATTGTAACCTAGTTTTTTCCAAAGCTTGAATTTCTTAAGAGTTCTCAAGCAATAAATCATTCAATTATTTTTTTACTACTATGAAAATAAAATAACTAATTGTAAATGGAATTAATTTCTATCTATGATTTTTAGTATATAAATAGTTTTAATAATTTCATATATTCTCATTGTATATCAATGCCTCCTATCTATCAATCACACTTTAATTAACCTTTTTAAAAGAAACGATTTTATTAAATTTAATCTTTCATCTTTCAAAAAAAAGAGGAGGAGAAGAGAGGCTTATTTTAATATGTAGTTATTTAAAAAACGTTAAGCATTTATTTCATTACCATAGAAACCCATTATAAGGTATTTAAATTTCCTGTCTAAAATCTTATTTTTATAATAATAACATCGTGCCACATTAGACAAATCAACACAAAATTTTTGCTCTTAGAATTATTTAATTAGTTTTAGATAATTTATAAAATATAATCCATTAAAACTAATGATGATGATTCCAATTATTCTTTGGCAAATGAAAAAAAAAGTCTCCTATAATTAACAATAAGAAGATGAAAAAAATGTAATTAACAATAAGCAAGAACTAAAAATATGAGAAATTTCTTTAATTAAAGACAATTTCTTAACTTTGTTTAATAACATAATCACCAGATATTTCAAAATCAACAATATGCATGTGAACATTGCATAACCATAGGGATCCAAGAATAATACAATTTTAATCTATTCTGATATATTTCATGTTTTTTTGTTTAAATATTAAAACCGAAAAAAAACTTAATTAGCGCACTCAAGTGGCAGTTTTAAAATGCAAATCAAAATCCAGACGTCATGACCTGATATACAAATATTTTTTCCATTTCGTTTTTAATCCTAAACATTATTAAAGATTTTATCTCAACATATTAAAAAAAAAAATCTAATACAAACATTTGGTGAAAATTAAATATATATTCTATTTTTTCAAAAGTTAATGTTTAATTTTATTATGTATATAAATGATATATTGCTAAAATAAAATTATTGCAAAAGTTATTACGTTCAAACAAGCTCTTAATTGTGAAGTGCGGTAAGAAAAAATATTTAAAATCTCTATCCAGAACATTCCTATCTCCAGACCAATTGGTTTCGAGCTTATGGCTCACCTCAGTGAAGAGCTAGAATATTCAGACACTAGATCTAAAATATCAACTCAAAACTCACCACTTATTTCATATGTATATTTAAGTAGAAACTCTGAAGTTTTTGGACATGAAAATGTCTTTTACTCCAGCTATCTAACTTAAATAATTATATGGGACTGAACCAAATTCAGATCTATCATATATTACTAGCCTCAGCATAGCCAAAACCTTAAAGATAAAATTTTAATTATTACTTAATACCCTGTATCATTTAGTACAATAGTTCTAGAGCGTAAAATTCATAGATTGCATCTAACCCTGCCCTCTGGTGTTAGAACTTTTTTGAGTACGGTACTTCCAAGTAATAAAGTTATTTCATGATGATGATTATTTGATGAATGTGTAATGTAAAAAAATTGAATTCTCATGTGTATTTTGTTTTGTTTCATATAAATTATTTGTCCTTCATAATCTCAAAGCCAAAACTTAACACCCTGATATCCAATGTTCAAATGTTGCATGACCTTTAAAACAATGAACTATTTATTTGATTATGTTTTTATTGGTTATCTGAAATTTCGTGGTTGTTTTTAAATCTATTATTAAATTTATTTTTATTTGTTGAGACTCAAACTTATGTTAGAGATTGTTTAAGAATTGAATATTGTTTCAATAATTCAATTTTTGTTCACTGATATTAATTTTTGATGCTGTAAAAGAGTCTCTGAAGTCAATTGGGACTTGGAAACCATTACAATTAATATTTTTACATTGGAATTCTTTAGTCAACATTTTTTTTACTGACAATTGTTTATTTTCTTTTAATAAAATATTAGATAAAGTAAAATGTATAGTTTTTGATTATATATATATATATCAGAGATAGTAAGTTGATGCTATAAAATAAAATAAAATTATGTAGTTTTTCCTATTAACATATAATATGTTATTAATCTATTCCAGCATTTCTTCCTTCACCTTATCAATGAATAATATATTTCCCTATGGCTTTGATAGATCAAATGTTGCAAGAATCCAATATATATATATATATTATTAAATTTTGTTTATAGGTGTAAATCTTATTGCCCTCTTACAATTTTTATTAAGCATCTCTGACAAATATATTAATAATTATTATTAATTGTTTATTAAATTAGAAATTATCCCTAGTCCAGATATCAATTTTAAACTATTGAAGATTAATATATGTATATTTATTTGATTAGACATAAACACATGAAAAATATAACTTCATTTTTTTTTAATGTGTAATATATTTTTAGATATGCTTAAAACTTCCATTCTGCCTACATTCTTAAAATGCAGGAATAAAAACAATTAAACAAAGATATGTTTTAAAAATATGTGGAAGAGTGAAAATTAACGTATATAAATGGTGTAAACAAAGAATTAGATAAAGTTAATTCCTTGTGGTATCTTAAAAAAAATAAATGAACCCTAATGTTTCTAGGTCACTATCAATTACTACTGTTTGCTATAAAGTTAAACTAATTTGCTCTAGTATCCTACAATAGCTTTTCAGTCTTAAGTTAAATCAGAAACAAAAGGACATCCCAAAAAGTCCCTCTTTCATTTTTAACAAAGGGGTCTTATATTTATTTAAATTCAAACACATACTTTTATAAACATGAGAATTTAAAAAAAATGTCATCTTTTCTTTATATTCTAGATTATTATTTCCTTTATCTTAAACACCTATGTATATTAAATATAGAAGAATTCAAGACAAAAAAAGCTATTGTGAACTATTAGAGCAGATTAATTTAGTTTTGGAGATATCAATAGTAAATAAAAGTTACCTAGTCACAACAATCCAACTTATTTCTTTAATTACCTCTACTTATTCATTTGTTTATATCATAATTAATCCATTTAAATATTTAATTCAATATACATTACACATGGACTTAATTTAATTATCCATTTCTATAGTATTTATTGATATATCTACAGATCTCAGAAGAATCATCTACATCATGGAATATATGATAGAGCATTTTAAATATTATCAAATTATTTCAGTAATATGATTTTGATCATAGACTAAACTCAATAAAAATGAAGTTACTATCTATGGTTATTATTCTATGTGTACAATTCAATGAGCAAGAAAATAACTACTGAGTTAATCCTGAAGAATGTTTGCATAATGATGGTATTTCATTCTCTTGAAAGTTTTCAGGATCATGAATACTACATTGATAAAGATGAGATTCAGAAAATTGCTTAGCATGTGAAGATTCACAATTCTGGTAAGTATGGTTCTTGACAAAAAAAAGGGTTACTGTCATTCAACAAATTTATCTAAAAGTAACAATTATGTCAATTACTGTTTCCACAAGTGTAGAAGAGAACTTTGTTATGAAACAAAATTTATGAACTTCTTTTAAATGCTTCATGAATAAATTTAATTTTTCTTTAAGATCACATGATCATCATTTTTATGCTTGCTTATAATTGTTATTAAAACAGGCAAAACTTTTCATATAGTAGTGTCACTCAGTGCAAGCCAGAGTAATCAATGGATGCCAAAGAGCTTGTGCATAAAATCCCTAACTAGTCCCTACTCATCCAATATCCCCAGACTAGTTTCTGGCTTGTGGCTTTCATCAGTGAGGAGCCTTGGATCTGAGAGCACTGCACCTAGATCTAGTCTGGGAATATTGGATGAGTAGGCACTAGATAGGGATTTTATGCACAAGCTTCTGGCATCCATTGATTACTCGGGCTTGCACTGAGGGGCACTACTGTATGGAGAGTTTTACCTGTTTCTTTAATACCTTGGAAGGCCAATTCTTTCTTAGACAATCATGAATTCAGTTCTTATAAAATTGTTTGCTAATTCACAAACAACCTTTTCAATAGATCCTACTTTCTCTCAAAGTTTTGCTTTTTTTAAAAAAAAAATTTTGTTCTTTTTGTGTCTCTACGATTATTGGACCAAAGAAAATCCGAATTTTATAAGAATTTGTATGAAAACACATATATAGCTATGTCAGTATATATCCATGAGCTATTCCCTATTCTAGCGCCATCTGGAGTGAGCTTAAACAATAAATGATTTCCAAATAGTGGTCCCTAAATGAACATATCTATATATAAGCAGATCTATACTTCGATATATATAAAATCTTTAAAAAATTCGTTGAAAAATACTTATATATTGTACTTCGTCAATAAACACTATAATTACACGTTAACGATTTTGGCAGTCATGAAAAATATTATTTCAAAGTTATTTTGCTGTTGTTATTTTTAAATATAAAAAAATCAACTTAACCTACAACAATTATGAGTTTGTGGTAAAACATATATAAGCATTAACACCTAGAAAAGAAATATATCATTGTTTGTCTGGGTAGGTAAATACATCATGAATTATGGAACGGTTTGTAAATTTATTGCTAATGCTTTACAGCTGTCGGCTTTAAAGGGGGGGGGGTAAAATGGCATATTATTAAATTAAAATAGTTAATTAATCCCTAAAGTAAATAATAAAAGCAGCATTTATAAGTTAATAATTATAAAAAATGATGCATTTCATTAATTATTGCATAATTATTATAGTCATTAGAATTTTCATCAAAACTATAGATAAGTCTAAAAAAAAATCATAAAAAATTATTTAATTACGAATTTGCGCATGTTAAGTTGACTGTTCGAAAGTAGGTTGAAGTAACTAATAAATAAAATATAATAATCAAGCAATTGTTAAGTCTTGGCTATTGTTTAATATCTTCCAAATATAATCTATTTTAAAAATTCAGTATGTGAGACATGCTTTTAAATATTGAATTATTACAGTAAATTATGTAAAGAAAAGGGTTGTTATATAAGCATTATTAAAAGATTTTAAGTAGTTAATCGACTTGCGTGGTTTGGTGCAGTGGTACAGTGGCCGACTGTGGAGTTTAAAGGTCATGGATTATTGCCCTGAGCAATAAATAATTCGACTATTATTAGGAGTTGACTTTATTGTTACTCATACACCAATATATTATATACACGTATCAATGAGCAATATATAAATAGTATCGAATATAATAAAATGAAACGAATTAACTTTATTTAGTTAGTACCAATATTAATTATGGGAACAAATAAAAAGCTACATTGTATCTGCTATTTTCTACATCATATAAATTCTGCTTATTCTACTCCATAGCTGTCATCTGGTGTCACTTTGAGTAATTAATGGAAAATAGATAATAATGTTTTATTAAATGTATACCCTCTTCTACCCTATCAATATATCTAGACTAATTTCTATATTGTCTTTCTGGATTAGGAGCGTGGGTCTAAATTTAGTACACCTAAATTATTTAGACCTAATGTAAGCAAAGAAAAATTTATATATGAAGTACAATTAAGCACTATTAAAAATAATAAGATTGATCACAAATTATATAATTTAATTCTTATTTATATAAATAAAACATATATTACTCAAAATTATAAAATATATAGGGTATATGAGCACAGACTTTCACACCACCCACCACTCTCCACTCTATCTCATAACACTGATACACTTGAACACATATGTCGAAAAGATAAATAATCACCAATATATGTATTTCATGCTAAACCAGCAATCATCAGTTGGTCCAGATTACAATCTCCACACATATATGCTATAAGTGCTCAGATATATATTAAGATAGCCAAATCCCATACTTTAATGGACAGGCTTCAATCTACTCCTCACTCCAACTCTTCAACCGTCCATCCAATTGAAAATCTGATAATGGAACGCTCAAAATTATGAACAAATTATAAACAAAGATGAAAGTGAGACTAATATTTATTTAGAAAATTAGTATCAATATGGTAACTTTAAAAAGATTAACTCCAATTTTAACCTTTATATAAATGTCAATATATACAGAAATGTCTGTTACATCCACAAATGATCAAAAATTAAAAATATAATGTAGTATCTCATTTGTTAAAGCACTCTGCATCACTGATGACAATGATTTAAACAAATTAAAATTAATTATAATGCACTTTTAATTATAGTGTGCATTATTAAATTTTGTTAAGAATTAATTAGCAAAATTAACTGCTAATATTGTTGGTCAAAAATGTATTGGACTGAGCACAATGTATTATTGCTTTGACTATGAATCTTCTTTAGACAAAAAACTTAATAACTTTGCGATAAATAATTTATAATACTTTCATGTGGCAAAGAATTAAAATTAATCAAGAACTCTACATATTACATGACCACCACTTCTTATTCGAGGTGCAGTGCTCTCAGATCCAAGGCTCCTCACTGATGAAGGCCACAAGCCAGAAACTAGTCTGGGGATATTGGATGAGTAGGCACTAGATAGGGATTTTATGCACAAGCCTTCTGGCATCCATTGATTACTCTAGCTTGCTGTGTGTGGCAATACGTATAGTGAGTTTTGCCTGTTTTAACTCTACATATTACTGGTACTACCCTTAGATACCATCAAGATATAGACCCAAAATATTGTCATAATTTGAAAAATATGTGTTAAAATATAACAGCAGTGATTTGATTACATGATGATACAAGAACATTAAAAAGGATGAACAATGAGGTGTTACATATCTCAAAAACTTTTTTTTTCAGTAGCTTTACAAAAAGTATTTCATAGGTTAAAATGAGAAGCTAAGAGATTTAAAAATGCCTGAAGATTATTAAAATCATGTGGTTGCTTATGACAATAATACTTCAGAGCTTCAGGAAATGTTACAAGAGTTATTAGATGAAATAAATAAAGATTAAATAGATTAAAGTTATAATCAATGGATTTTATCAAATAACAAGATTATTAATCATGAATTAGAAAAAATTAACAACTACAAATAATTTGACCAATTTATTAACACAAATGGAAACATAATGGGTGATTTCAATCATAGAATTAAACGTAGATGGAATAGTTTTGATAAAAATAAATATTAAAATGAAATATTCCTATGTATTTGAAAAGATACTTGTAGGTGTGAGACCTGGACACATAAAACAAGAGCAATTCATTGGCTTCAGACCAATCAACAAAAAATGGAAAGATATATGTTGATAGTAACAAGAAAAATTCAAAAGTGTAAATACTTAAATGAGAAACCAAGAAGGTATCATCAACATCATCAAAATAAATAACAAATTGAAATGATGCTGAACTCCATATTGGTGCACTGTGGAGAACAAAACTGTGTTTAATTTGGAGAGATCTTTAGCCTTAAATAGATCAATAATATTTGAAACTGATAATGTGACATGTAGTTCGTATAAATCAACTTACTTTACCCGTATTTAATAAACCATCCAATCAATCCTATAATAATTCTTACTTATAATCTTTAGTCTTATATTAAAACAACCAACCAAATAGTTACCCTGGCACAATTGTTTTATAGCCTCAATTTTTCTCATCACTAGGTAATGAGCAAACTGCCAGTACATTTTAATATACTATAAAGTACTTTTCATGCATAAATACTAAATCCATGCCTGCTACAATGTTAAAATGTGAAATAATCTCAACCCCATCTTACTAACTTAGAATTTCACCATTATGATTCTAAGGCCAAGTTGAAATCAACTACATTTTAATGTCTTAAATATTAATTAATAAATTAATTCACTATGTTATGATCCTAATATGCATGTTTCAACACAAATTATGAAGTCCTTTCCATATAATTTTCAAATCAAACTGCTGTAATTTTAGTGTGAAAAACTGATTTGAAAATAAAATTATTTTACTAGATTCACTAATGTCTAAGCTGGGTATTATATACTTCATGTTGCAAAATAGCTTTAATTTTAAGTAAAAATAAAAAAGCAGACTTATGATGACATTATCATTTGTATGCATGAATATGATAAAATACAACATGGGTATATTTCCAGCATGACTACCATAAAAGCTATAAACAGATTAAACCTATTTATCTACTGATGTGATATTCTCTTGAAATTGTAAAAGGTTCTTAAATATTCTGCTGTCATTTAATTATCTGTATAAATGACTTAATTATATGATTAATTTTATCCATTATGTTTCCATCTGTATTAATAATCTGACCAAGGTATTTGTAAAGTGGATTCCAAGAGATTATAAAAGACCCAGAAAGAAACCACATGTGAAATGAATGGTGAAATAAAAAGGGTGCAGGGATAAGGAGAAAAGAAGCTAAAGATTGGAGAAGATGGATTGAACTTTAAAAGACCTTTATCCTGCAGTGAAGTAATAATGTTTGTTGATGATGATGATGATAAATGACTATTTTTTTACTTACATAGGAATGATGTCTTTAATATAAAAAAAAATCATTTCATCCTAGATTTATATTGTGTAAAATAAGAAACACATAATACAACACATTTCAATTCACTATTCTTATGTCAACAGAGAATTCTATAGATAATGGCCAATACTATTTTATTGTTCTTCTAATTTATAAAGCAACAGTTTATATTAGAAATCTAATTTTATCCAACATTTTTATGTTCTAGATTAAGCCAAATATAAATGGATGACTGCCATTGCAGATTCTTTCATATTTTGCTACAAGAAATTCACTTGTAGAATAATATTAAAACATATATGGACTTCTCTAGACATTTAAACACCTTAAGGAATTTACTTAAAGCTCCACTTTAGACGACCTAATTTTGTAATTTTTCATGATCCTATAATTTAAACAAATTTAGAAATGTTCTTGTAGTTTTCCTGTAATATGCATAGGGTGTACATTGATGGTTTAGCAGCAGATTTTTAAGATTTGAATAATTTATAGTAAATCATAAGTATTTTTGATGATTTTCAAAGATAGCTCTCTCATTGAAATAAATTCTCTGTCAAATAGACCCTGGATGCTGAATATCTTTTTCAATCAGATCTGAATAACTTTTTCAACCAGCTCATTAATTCCTGACCTATCTATCATATTTTCAATATCAAATTAATGAATATTTATAAATTTGAACTGACAGTTTTTAAAAAATGGTGTTAACTTAAATGAAGTTATGTATAATTTAATTTGCAAGTCTCAAATTTTCTGCATTCACGTCTATGATATCTTTCTCTTTAAGTAAATTAATATTTAGGTAAAAATTATTGTACCATTTTTCACCCAAATATATAATTTAATTGAAGATCTATATATTAATTATTATTGAATATAACCATGGTATCATTAAAACATATTTCCCTTTTCCCATGTGTAATATTTTAAATATATTTACAACTGAAAGATGCTGGTTCATCAAAGAAATGAAGTAAGGATTGGTAATATTTAAGTTTAATTTCATTGTAATGTATATAAGCATAAAATTGAGAGAAATGTATATAAGCATAAAATTGAGAGAGGTTATAGAATTATAGTTTATGTATATTGATTTAATACATTGTGCAGGCTTACACACACACACACATATAATGTAATATATAAGGGATTCGAACTCAGACTTTCACACGACCCTTATAACTCTCAATGCAATTTCATATTGCTGAACCACCTGATATCACACATTATTTATTTTTTCAACATATGTGTGGTCAGGTAGGTCAGCAATATGAGATGTCATAGAGAGTTGAGGGCCGTGTAAAAGTCTGAGTTTGAATCCTTTATGTATTTTAGTTATTTTGAAAACAGCTGAGATTAGTGATAGCAAAAAAAAAAAATCAAAGCATATTTTCAATTATTTTTTCCATTTGGCAGTTTTTCAAATATTACACGAAAGTGTTATTCGCCGAATAATTGATTTGTTTCTTGTTTTGAAAAGAAAAGGACTTCTTTTCTCTCTTGATATTAATTTCAACTTTGTTTAACAAATAGATTAAAAGTATATCATAAAAAAAAAAAACTTTAATAAAAAAAATGAGTTGAAAATCAATTCAAAATAAATAAAGCCCTAAACATCCTGTGAAGCAAAATTAAAAATCATCTCTATTATCCAGCTAAATTTTTATAAGTTCTAGAATTACACACCAGATTCTGTATAATACACATTAAATGTTAAAATAATTTGTTGATACTTTGAAAACATTAACAATGTAATTTTTAAAAAGACAAACTGATTATAAATAAAACAGTAATTTATGATTTTCTTTTTGTTTGTTCATTTTTACATATATCGGATGATTTTAATGGCTCTTAAAAAGATGTACTTTCTTTGATAAACAACAATATATTTTATCCTATTAGCTGTTATCCATTAAAATACAAACTTTAATACAAAAAGCTCCGATTTTCAAATAATAATAACAATAAAGAGGTTTTTTAAAAAAATCTCATTAAATGAAAAACAAAACATTGACTAAATGTTTAAGCTTTTTAGTATTTTATTTAAAATATTAATAATAAAAGAGAAGATTTTTAAAGTGATTTAAAAAAGAAAAAAACAATACGAAAACTTTTAGACAAAAAGAATAAGCTAAAATATCGATGCTACAAACATTAATTCACTATTCTCTTATTTCTAGAATAAGAATTACAAAAATAATAATCAACTTATTTCTGGGAAATTTAATCCATTCAAATAACAGATTATGAATAATGACCTTTAGTGTTATCGATTTTATGTACGTACTAAACAAACTTTTTTGTTTCAATACCAGGACTATTCTAATCTTACAAATATCCGATACTGTTTGAAAATCAACTTCCTAATAAATAAATCGTATGGTCACTTGGGGGGGGGGGTATAATGTTCAAGCCTCGAAATGATGGATTGAGCATAACTGTTTCATTCATCTGTTCAATCTAAAACTCTTTACATCTGTTAGAATTGAACCACAAACCTCTAATTCTGGAGTCTTACACAATCTCACTAAACTAAATTGTTATGGTTATCCAAAAATGCTCAATGCTAGTCCTAATAATCTGTCTTTTAAACACATCTATAAATTGATCTAAAATTACATTTAGTTTTTTATTTAAATACTACGAAATTGAATACTTGTTTATAACAAATGGTGAAGACAAACACACTGCCTATAAAAATTTAATAAGAAATAGTTAGTCCTTTGGGCATAATATATCTATTTTTGAAAAATTATTTAGCATTAATAAACAATAAGTTGAAGATGTATTATTATTATTATTATTATTACTTTTATTATTATTATTATTATTATTATTATTATTATTATTATTATTATTATTATTATTATTATTATTATTATTATTATTATTATTATTATTATTATTATTATTATTATTATTATTATTATTATTATTATTATTATTATTATTATTATTATTATTATTATTATTATTACTACTACTACTACTACTACTACTACTACTACTACTACTACTACTACTACTACTACTACTACTACTACTACTATTATTATTATTATTATTATTATTATTATTTTATTATTATTATTATTAAGTTTCAACAATAGTAAATTTTATTGATCCTTTTAGTTACATAGTATTGCAATGCCATAGCAAGGTACATGCTACTATATTCATTTTTTTAAAAGTACATATCTATACGGGGAATTTTACATGATTCTATCCACTTTAGCAATGTTAATTAATCACATTATTGCCCAATAGGAGCATAATCTGGACCATGCTTTCTTTAATTTTGTTCTTTATAACTTTGCCATATGTCTGAGCAGGGACCAGGTAGTTGCATAAATATCCAGGCTGGTGATTTGCTTGTCTCTAACTTGCATTTTATTCAATTTATTTTCAAATGTGGCTGGGTGCCTTCTGGGATTATTACCCAATATGAACACACACCTAGTGCACCAAAGTGCATATAGGACAAATGTTGAGGCCCTTATGGCTGGTATAGACTTACCTTTGTGATTTGACATTATTTGCATCATTGTAGTATTTTTTCTGTATTTTCCCTGCAGAATGCATCTCGTCTGCTCCAAGGCCTTGCAGTTGAAAATTATATGCTGTAAAGTCTCCTCAGCCATATGGCAAAGGCCACAGAATGGATCAACTGACCTGTACATTCTTCTGTGATGTAAAAAAAATTTGGTAGGTAAAGCATTCAAATTCATCTTGATTATAAAATCTAGGAACTTAGGTTCTAGTTGCCATTGTCTGTATTGCTTGATCAGATATTTGTTGCCTATTTCTAGTATTGATGGGATCTCCTCATTATAATTATTTTGATGTATAAATTTATATATTTCCCAATATTTATATTTTTGGTCCAATTGATCTGGAATTGTTCTTTCTCTCCTGCATTGGTAGATGGTGATTGCTAAAAAACAATCTTTTGGAGGAGGTCTATCTGTAGGTGTCATCTGCTCTAGGTGTCTTAATTTAGGAAATTGAGTGAGTATAGCAATTATAGCATTCCTTGTTTTGAATGTTTGAAATGTTTGTAAGCTATGCAATCCCAGTCCATTTTCTATAAGAGGGCGATTCAGTTTTGCCATTGAAATTGCCACCGTCTTTTTCCCACAGATGAGCTTGCAACATATGGAATTAATGCATGCGTTAAATTTTTTTGAGAATTCAACTACAGGCATGTAATATGTTATCTTGGTTATTATAAGTTTGTTAATCAGTTGCACCTTTGCATATATGGACAAATATGCCTTTGAGAGTGATTCAGCTATGTGTTTGATTTCCTCCTTGAGCATGGCTTGTATCTGACATCTCATTCCAATGGTCCCTACAAAAAAAAGGAAAGCCTAGGAATAGAGCTGGTTTTGCTCGATACATTGGTCCACATGGCTTTCAAGTGAGTAGCATCCAGGCTGCAGACTTTCCTGGGTTTATTCTCATTCCATATTCCTTTGAGAATTGTTCAAGCACTGCCTGAAGCTGTGGTATTTGCTTCTTTGATGTCAAGAAGACTGTGATATTATCCATGTATGTGAGACATGCAATCTTCTGTGTTGTACCAGATATTTGAACTCCAATGAATGTGCTATTGATTCTTTCAATAAGAGGATTGATATAATAAATAAATATTAATGCACTCAGAGGAGACCCTTGGGATAGTGATTGTGTTGGGATGAATGAGGGTGAATTTTGGCCATTCATAGTAACATACAGTTCTCTGCTCAGTATCAAGTTTGTAGTCAAATATAGCATATCTTTAGGTATTTTACTCTGCTTGAGCATATCCAGTAACACAGGGATTCTCACTGAATCAAAAGCTGAAGCAATATCTACCTTCACTACTACTGTGCTGTATTTCTTCCTCACCCTGGTGGGGGTCTTGAATATCAATGCTGCTTGCCCTATTGATGATGTCTTCTTTGCAAATTGTGATTCACTGATGGTTGGTAAAATATAGGGCTCAATCTTATCTTTTATAATTTTTTCCAATATTTTAATAGGAAGTGGCCCTATAGATATTGGTCTAAGCTCATTTGGCATTGGTATGCCTTTCTTTTTTTTATTATATGGCACTATTGCCATGGGATATATCCCTGTGGTTGGTTTAATTTCTTGAGCAAGATGGTTTGCTAAATCCTTGAGGTATTTAGCTGTAAAAAACTTAAATGCTTGAAAATGAACAGTGGTATCCCATGTTCACCTGGATGACAAGCATTGCTGATAGTTTTCCATTTTCTCTATTATATAATTCTCACTAACTGGTAATTCACTCTCAACCTCTCCAAACATTTTTGGCTGAAAAAAAAAATGAGGCTCCGCACTTAACTTCTTTTGAAAATATTTGAACAATGGCATAATCATGTTATGGCTAGTGAAGATACCATCCTCAGTCTGTATGGACATAGGCACTTTTATGTCTGGTACATAACCCAAAGACCACTTGATAAAATTGTGGGTCCATGTGTTCTGTTGTGCCATGCAAAGCTTACTTTTCTTTATCTTCAGATATTCTTTCAGTGATTCACAGGCCTTGTTATAAGCATCAGTCAGCTTTCTTATGTGTATTTGGGTGTTGTGTGTTGGAGTCATCATCATTAGTCTCTGATGTAGCTGATCAGCATATTGCAGAAGCCTTGATGGTGGTGGTTGATTTCTTGTTACATGATCAACATTGAAAGACAAGACATGTATAAAAGTCAGGTATTGCTGTATGGGATCGAGGTTCATCCCTTTAACCTTCTGCAACAGAATATATGTCTCTGAGAAGAGGAATTCTGTTGCATTTGTTGGGATAAGTACTCTTATTGTTTTTGTTAGGTTGTGATTAACTGCTTGCAGCTTTCCTGGATTGATCGTGATTAACTGGGCAGAATGATCAGAAAAAGTGGTTGGGACCAATCTTACTTCCATGAGGTGGTGCTGTGATGGTGAGTAAAAAACAAGATCTATTAATGTTGCAAACTGTAAAAGACAAGATCTATTAATGTTGCAAACCGACCATTATGAAAGGAGACAGCCCCTTCTGGCAGAAAACTTTGTCCACTAATCAATGGTATGGCTATTTTATGTAGTGATTTCTGTATAAATTCTTCATAAGATGAGTTGTAGTCCTCATGGCAAGAATTAAAATTTATATTATAAATTATAGATTCTATCTTTTGATTTTCTACTGGCATATATACAAGCACTATATTCATTGTAATTATTTTTTAAGTCAGTGTTATTATTAGAAGGTTTGAATCAATGTAAAGTATTTTGAAATCTTCAAAAGGACAATCTTGAGAAATTACTATTCCAGTTCCTGCAGATGGGGAGGATGAATCTCTGGAACATGCAGAGAAGCCCTGGCCCCTCAGGTAGGTAGCTGGATTTATTGTTGAGCCTGCATATATCTTTGTTTCTAATAATCCTGTTATATGTCCTCGGATTTGATTTATCTAATTTCTGACTTTGAAATTTTTATTGATTGCATTAAGTCCTCTGACATTTAAAACAGCAATTTTAAGTTTCATTAATAATTTTTTTTTTTTTGAGTTAAGGAATTCATGTCTTCGTACTTTTCTTCCTCGATTTCTACTGCATCTTGAAACACCAGTCCACTCTCTTCATCCACTGCTACAGCCTGATTATATATTTTCTACTCACTGTGAGGATTCTCTTCTTCAATTCTCACCTTTTTATATCTTCTATCTTGTTTTGGTGAATGCCCTGGTTTGCGTCTATATTCAGTGTGCATTTCTATTTGGGTAAGCAGATCTGGAGTAATAGCCTCCATCATTTCAGCAGATGTTTTATTAATAATTGTTGACCATGGTATGACTTTGGTTGAAATTTTGCATCTTCTATCTACCTGAATCACATCTTCAGTTTCAGTCTCAAGTGCCATAATTTGTGTGTAATCTTTATTTGCACTCTTTGGCTGATTTTGTTGGTCACATTTCATATGGCTTATCTTTGCTGCAATTCTCTTATCCTCTTTTTCATTGTTTAATCTCTCTTGCTCATCGAGCTGAGCAGGCCTTTCCTGGTTTGCCATTTTAAGCTTACTTTGGATATTATTATCCTGTATGTTGTCTAGTGACTTATTTTCCACTTTTAAGCCAACTAGTTTACGGTTGGCTTCAATGTGTTTGATGTGTTTTATGTTCTTGTCTGCCATTGCTTCCATTGTATCTTCTTTATCTGTTTTTTGCTTACTTTGTTTATTATGTTGTATGCTATCCAGTTCCTTATTTTTCCCTTTTATGTCATCTGGTTCTCGGTCACCCTCAATGTGTTTGGTGTGTTTTATTTTCTTGTCTGTACTTGTTTTATTTTCTGTGGGTTCAATTATACCTTCTTCATCTGGTTGGTTTATTTCTCCACATTTTTTTATTATTTTTTTTTATACTGTCTATATCTATTTTTGATCTTTGGTGTTCATCAGGTGTATCTTCTATTTCAGTCTCAGATTTCAGTCTTTGATTGTTATCTTGATTTCCTTTTTTTTTATTGTTTTTTTTTTTTTGATGAGGCTTTATCTGTTTTGGACTGACTTCCATTCTTTTGCCTTTTTTTTCATTGGTTAGTTTGTCCTTCTCAAGCAGCTGTGATAGTACTGACTGATCAGCAACTTTCAGCAAACTTTGCTTCTTATTTCTTTGTATATCATCTATTTGTTTATAATTTTTTTGCTTGTCATCCATCTCTTGGTCACACTCTTCTTGTTTGGTGTATTTTCTCTTCTTATCTGACCTTGGCTGATTTTCTGTTCTTTCCTTTGTATATTCTTTATCTGTCATTTCTGTCCATTTTTTTTATTTTTTGCATGTCATCTATTTCTTGGCCAGTCTCTGGGTGTTTGGAATTTTCTATCTTCTTGTCTGGGTTTGCTTGATGTTCCAGTTGCTCTGTTGTATATTCTTTAATTAATATTTGCTGTGTTTTTGTTGTTGACTGGTCATTGTTGTTGTGCTTTCTTCCACAGTCTATTGCCAGGTGATCTCTACTTCCACACAAAACATTGTGGCCTAAGTCCTTTAATTTGTATAGCCAATATTGCTTCCTGATCCATTATTATGCTTGGGATGTCTTCAGGTCTTATGCCTTCATTCATTTTGATCTTGAAATAAAAACTGTTTGAATAAACTAGTGTAGGCATGTCTGAGCGATATATTGGCTTCATGTATATCGGTTGCTCAAAGGGTTTCATTACTTTTATGAAATCATGTATATTATACCCAAAATAGGTATTTTTAATAGTGCCCATGTGATAGTTTTGCATCTCTCTATCTACAATCACAAGAGCATAATTTTCCAAAGTCTTAATTTTTTTTTGAAAATCTATACATTGTGTTTCATTAATGAATTCTACCGCCAGATATCTTGAGTTGGTATGCTCTCCTATGGTTGAAACTGAGCTCCACATTTTGTTGTTAGATAACTCATTATATAGTAATTCCTTTGGAAACTAGTATAAAGAGAAATTTCTATCTGTTGCTGCTAAGATGATTGACTTATTTGAAAAAAATCTCTTAAATGACATGAATAATTTTTTCAGTATGATTTCATTAAATCTGCGATTTATCTCTTCCACTTCTTCTTTTAACCAAACGTTTTGTAAAGGCACATCGTTATTATATTGATTCATATTTATATCATTTATTTCATTCAGGTCATCCTGATTGGCCCTTCTAAATCTAGGGATTTGTTTTGCATTTTGCAAATTTAATTCAGCTGTGTTCACATATGTTGTCTGTGCTCTAATGTTGCTATATATTCATGAAGTCTAATTCGCGCCAAACTTTATCTTGGATTCTGATGTGGACGCCATATTGACAATATAGAGCATCTGAATAGCACTTAGAAAAACTAAAAATTATAAGCATTATTATTATTATTATTATTAATGATAATAATAATTTATTTTATTTAACCCTTTTTCTTTACATTTCATTTAATTAATACAGGTTTACTCAATAGTTTAACAAGATGGAAAAAGAAGGAAACAAAATATTGAAGAAAATTTAAGTGTTGATTATATAAATGACTGTCTTAAAAAACAATATTAATTGAGTTGTTTTATATCAAAATAGTTGTCAAGGATGTCATTTACATTATTTGTTTAAACAAAAATATAAATTATTGACCTAAGAAGAGTCTTTCTCTTTAATTGTAAGGTGGAAATGAAAAGGAAAGCTTTTTCAATACTATATCTAAATTGTTCTAACTCATTAGAAAGTATAAGGAAAAAATTATTTTTTTCTGTTTAGCACAGGATTAACTCTTTCATGCAACTTTTCATTATTGTGACAAAGTGTCATAGCATCGGCTGGGATGCAAACCTGCAACCTGGACAACTGCCTGCAAGTGTAAGGCAGTCGCTCTGACTTCTCGATCACCAATGCAAGACTCATTATTGTGACTTTCAGTTCAATTCCCTGATTTTTCAACTTATTCATTTATTTTTATTACCATATTGCTGAGATCACAATTTTTTCTGTGTTTAGTATTTGTGACATTAGTTTTAGTTTTTGTCAATAGATGGAATCTTTAATTTTAAAAAATGATAAGCATAGTTAAAGAAAAAATTTTGGTAAAATAGATTTAAGTATAGAAACAATATAGCCATTCACCTTTATTTTCTTTTGCCATAATTTAAGTTCAAAAACTTTTATTTGAACTTCAAAATATTTGTTATGTACTATTCATTTATAAAAAATACTACAATCACTCCATCACTAAAATATAATAAATTAAAACAATACTAATATTAGTCAAAATAAGAATCATAGATCACATGACCCTATTCTCTTAAGCTTGTAAGTTATAAACAATGAGGATTGCCAATTCCTCAACAAGCTTTGTGATAAATGCTTAGTCAGAGCCAGAATTTAAAATATCTCTGTCAGGAACCCCCCAAACCCCTGACCATGGTTTTGTGATTTGGCACTCCTCAGAGAGGTGCCAGGGTAGGTTCTGACACTAGATCTAAAAATACCAACCCAAAGCCAAGTGCTTATCTAAAAGTTATCCATTGAGTGGAAAATCTGAAATACTAATATTACTTTACTTTCGGATAAACCATTGAAAATGTGCTTAATATTTGCATTGCTTCTTTTCAATAAGCAGCATTAGTTATATCTTGCAATATATATTTAATTTATTATATTTTATTAGCATTTAAAATATATAAATTCTGCTTGTTTTTAATTATTGAAGCTTAATGATTTGACACATTAGCAGCAGAGGTCACTCATATACAAGCATGACAGTTCAGACTCACAAAAAAGATAAATAAAACTATCCAAGACATGAATTTTATGGTGATTATCAAATTAATTGAACTAAAAGATGCACTTTATATATAGTACATACTCATCTACTTTTCCCATTTATTTGATATGTTGCAGTGCTATCTTTTAATTCCTATGAAAATTTTTTTCCTGAAATACCTCAATAGCATATCTAATTGTAGCTCTCCAATGCATTCTAATCTTTTCCATATCATCTTAGTAAATCCACCCACACAACACATTGTTACAATATCTTTTAGATAATTTTAAAATGTAAGCGAAATCAACTTCTTGTAAGAAGCCATGCCTCACTACCAAATGCACTTTTAGAAAGTCTTGTATTATTGTTTTCTTTGACATGTCCAATCCAATAAAGGTGTGGATTTACACCAGAGGATTCTACAGTATCAGTTTAGTCTTCTGATCTTACCATTGTATTTTGAAAATATTACCGAATGTTCACAAACAGAATATTTTAATTCTTGCATATTATATCAAAAATTTACCCATAGCTGACTTGCAGGCAGTAAATTAAGTAAATAACAGTTTTGCATATTGATAATTGCTTTAATTATTTCACTGAGAAAGAAACTTGTGATCCTTTAATTTACTAAAAGCAATAGGATATTGAAATCTATGCCGCATCTCAAGAGTTAAATTCACCCTTCTACTTAAAAAGCTACCAATAATTTTAATTAGACTCCATTGTCAAGCTGTTAGTTATCAAAGCTAAATATTACTGAAGACTTTTCCCACAACTTGCTGATAAGGAAGAATTACTAAAGTCATTATATGCTGCATTCAAAATATTAAGCATATTACAGTAGAGTCTTAATATCCGCTATATTTTATTCCAAGCTTCCCTTATATATTTTGTACATTGTTTGCAATACCTCCATTTTGTTAATAAACTTTAATTAGAATTGAATACATATTGTTTATTTTGAACTGTGCAAGTATACATTACATTTCAAAATGTACATAACCGAAAAATTATATATATATGGTATGCATACATAAATTAAAATTATAGTATGAATAAAAAAAGTTTTAAATAATAATAATAATATAGTTATTAATAATAAATTGAGGGGGCAGTTATATACATTTTACTGAGTGTATGTTCATTCAGTCATTCAATGAAAAAATATGAATAAGAAAAAATTTTAGTATATCATATTTTTATTTTTAAAATAAAGTCAATGAAATGTCTTGCTTTTATTACAATTAAATACATTCTGGGTAATATTTACCTTATAGTAGTGGTCTTGTTATCAAGAAATTCTGATCTCTCTAATTGTTTTGATGTTTTTAAGTTAGGATCAACTTTTTGTGTAAAAGTTATCGAATTACACTTACAAAATATTTTATTGGATAAAATATTGCATATTAAATTGAGAAAAAATAAAAAAGAAAGAATAAAATATATGTACTTTCAAAATAACTTGAAGAAATTTTATTAAAAAATCATAACCACACTTACTGCTTCAAATAAAAATAGCTATTGCAAAATTTATTTACTATTTTTTTATTGTGGTCATAAATGGCACTCATAGATAGAAAAATAACTGCTCATGTATTGTAAAATGTATTAAATTTACAAAATTTAATGTTTTTTTTTAATTTGTTATTGATTATATTTTTTGATAATGTATAAATGAAGTTGTCTGTGTTGATACAAGTAGTTCATGGCTTCACTGTATATCATATTTTGAATTGATAAAATTAGCATAATCCTTAGTATTTAAATTCAGAATTAAAAAAAATAAAGTTCTTGCTTTTGCTTTTAATTGATTCAAATAAAAATTTTATTATCAACCATATCATAACTTGATACTTGATTGCTTATGCTGACTGTAAACTGTTTCAAAGATCACTGTCATAAAAATTGTAAACAGAGTTAAAGAAAATGCACATCCTTGTTTAACACCAATTTTTATTTCAAATCCTGATTTTTTAATAATATTAATATTTCCTTTTATTTCATTATATAAAGGTTGTATAATACAAATAAATGTTTGTGGACAGTCAACTAATTTCAAATTAGAGACTTGTTCAATTAATTAGAGTGCAATGCCTTGACCAAATCAATAAACGCAAGATATAAATCACTTTTTTGTTCCTCTTTTTTTTGCATTTTCTTGGCAACAAAAACTACACCTACATTGCTTCTTGATTCTCTGAAATCCTCTTTAGTCTCCAATAATCATTCATGTACAACTCTATACAGACTATTTAATAAATGGTTAATATATTTAATACTCATTACTGCAATCTTGCCTATCAAATGGCACAGTTTCATAAGCCCTTACACTCCTATATTTGTAAAACTTCTCCAGATATTCTCAGAACCTACAGGCCCTTGCATTATTAGTATTCCAAAGAGCTGATTAATTTTATTGAACTGAATATTTTTATCCAAATCTAAGTTATTAAATAAATTATAATTATAAATATGTGACTTTTTTCACATGCGTTAGTGAAGCTATAATTATATTATAATGTGTAATACGTCTGCTTAGTGCTTTCAAGATTTAATGTTTGAATCTCATACTCATAGCTTTGTGAATGAAGACTGTTGTGATTTATTGTACACATATGCAAATGAGTTTAAATTTTTAATTGGTTAATCCATTGTTTGGAGAGAGCAAAGCATGTCTCTCTTCTATTAATAGCACTGAGATCATTTGCTATGTAAAAAGTTTCTTTAACTTTTCTTTTGGCATCACTCTTCTCTGTACAAATTATTTGGGCAGAACTGGGTTCGAATACATGGCCTGTAGCTGCTTGGTGGTCCGAGAATACTGATGTTCCTTCATTTTTATTTTTAACCCTGTTGTATACATACCTGTGTTGGTAAATTCTTGTATTAAGGTTAGCCTGAGTCTCACCATAGTAAGATGCCTGGCAGCCTAAAGTGGGTGTCATTATTTGTAATGAAAAAATTATGTCTCCATCTTTTTGGAACATCATTGTCTTCTTATAAGAAAGTATGTCTGATCGATTTAATAGAACTCCCCAAAGCACATATATTATTCATATTATATAGCAAAAATTAATGATAATACGTAATTAGTCAATATTTTTATCTCCTCTACAGTTTTAATCCACCAATTATCATTTTTAGCTACATTGTAAGTTAAATTTTGTCTTAATAATTTTATATTGGTTATAAAGTTCCACATTTAATTTATTGTTCTGACAATCACAAAATGTCACATATTTACTTTTAATCAAATTATTAATAATAGGATCAATTTGACATGTCAAAATTAGCAATTTTAGTGTTTAATAACTGCCGAATTTTAAAAATTATAGATGCTTCTAATAAATGTCAAAATTCTTGTAAATATAATTAGAATAAAATCTACTTTTTATGCAATTACTAATTATTTTAATTCAGTAGAGTATTGGTATAACATTATCTAACAATTTGCCATTGTGTTTGCTCATATCATATGAACCTTTTTGTTTTTGACTTCTAATTAGAATTTTTTATAGTGTCGTTTCTATATAACAAAATATTTGTAATAATTAATCCACACATGCAAAAATGTTTTATAACCTCCAACTATTTGAATTTGCAACACCAATATTATCATTTTAAAGAATATTTGGCCAAAATTTATGGTACCTACTGTAAAAGTAAATGAAATGAGAAAGAAAGAGTAGTTCATTCAATCAATCATCAATTTACACATCACAAATAATGCATATAATGCATGGACAGTGCAGAATTATGCATAACTTAGATCATAGATTAACTAAGTCAATTTTATGTTTTTTTATTCATATTTAAAAATATTTTTAATCATTGAGTGTCATGTACATCAGGATAGCTATATAGTGTGCGCCTTGTTAAATCTTTTTACTTATCACATTTAAGCCCACAACAGCCAACAGATTGAATATAGGATCCTAGAAAAGTGGACCCTAATTGTTACATCAGTAAAGTTAATGGAATTATAACATGTTGCAGAATAACTAAACATACTAATGGTTATTATTTGTAAGCTTAATTATTCCAAAATGAGATAAATAAAGTGATGAATGAAAGAGTGAATTGATATGAGACCAAATAAATAAAAAATGAAATTTATTACATAAATGTAAGTAATATTATAACAAAAGAGAATTGAACAACTACAATAAATATATGACTAAGTGCCTCATAAAGGTACAATTCACAACCTGCCTAATGCATTATTCCATAGAAACATATGGTTTTCTTAGTGTTTCCTACTACTTTCAAAAAAATAACACAATATTTAAATGTTTAGGTAATTTTGTGAAGATCAGAAAGACATCATCACTCCATCACACGCACAAATTTACTCTAAAACAGGATATGTTATCTGTATTTCCATTAATTACTCTGGATGGCATAGAGTGGCACTACTGTATGGAGAGTTTTGCCTTGATTATAAACAATTGTGCTAGTACAAGAGATGGTGATCATGTGATGCTTAATGGTTTAACACCAATCCTGCCTAATAGAATAGTGGTGGCTATGGTTGTTTAAGATCCAAAGACACCAAAATGTGTGGGTGCTGAATTGAGTTCAGACCCATATGACTATATAAGCTATTGAGCTTAGATTGAAATATTTTTGTGTTTTCAATTTCATTCTTATAGTTTTGGAGTTAAGTAGAGATAAAAGGTGGTTGCTGGAGGGTTGCATTAGATCCTAAGATCTAGATGCAGTGCTCTCAGATCCAAAGCTCTTCACTGACAAAGGCCACAAGCCAGAAACTAGTTTGGAGATATTGAATGAGTTGGCATTAGATAGGGATTTTATGCACAAGCCTTCTGGCATCCATTGATTACTCTAGTTGGCACAGGGTGGCACTACTCTATGGAGAGTTTTGCCTTGAATATTTTATATATAATACTAGGCAGAATGAATTAAATGAAGACTTTAAAATATTCCCAGTTTAAACATTAGCATTAATGTATAAAATATTCAATCACTTTTAATGTTTAGCTCCACATATAAGACAAATACAGACAATAACATTATAAACATTATATATATATATGTCATATTATTATTACTATTTGCGGGATATTCCGTGTAGTGAAAAAGCTAAATGCTGATGTTTCAGTACAATATCAAGTACCTTCCTCAGAGCGTCCTCTTTCTCAAATCATAAGAATGCATGTGAGATTTAAAATCGTTTTTATCGTTTTCTTTCTCCTCATATTTAAATTATATTGGTTGAGAAGTTTTAAAATTTATTTTCTCTTCCAATAGTTTCTTCCAAATGTTGTTAATCTTCTTTAACTCACATCTTTCATTTATGCTCTTGGGCCTTTTAAAAATCTCTATAGCTTCTCTTAGCAATCTCTGGTCATATTGTTCAATTTTTGCTAAAATATTTGTTTTTTCAAAATTGATATCATGATTTGTTAATTTAATATGAGAATAAATAGCTGATGAATTGGATTTTTCTCTCACTGCCAGAATGTGTTCTTCCTTTCTAATATTTATTCTACGATTAGTCTGTCCTATATATGTATGTGGACAGACCCTACATGGAATTTCATACACACCATGACACTCCAAAGCAATTTTATCTTTAGGAAGAGGAAATATTTCACTAATTTTTTTATAAGTAGTGTAAATTGTGTGAATATTATTATTCTTTAAAATGTTACCAATTCTATCAGTTACTCCTTTAATATATGGCAAAATTGTCTTAATTTTTGATGTATCAAAATCTTTTTTCTTTTGATATGTATAAGCCCTATTAATAATTTTGTAATTAAAACCATTATGAAGAAGCATTTTATTAGTAGCAAAAAGGTCCCGGTGAAAATGGCTATCATCAGAAAGTCTCTTTGTTCTATCCAATAATGTCTTTGCCACTGAAAATAGTTGTGCAGGATGGTGATGAGAGGAAAAATGCAGATATCTCCCAGTGTGTGTTGGTTTTTTATATATACCATGGGATAAAGAACCATCTTCCCTTCTTTCAATCAAAACATCTAAAAAAGGTAATTGATTATTATTTTCTATTTCCATGGTAAATTTAATATTGTTGTGAAGAGAGTTTAAAAAATTAAAAAAGTCATCAAGAGCATGCTTACCATGAGGCCAAATAACAAAGGTATCATCAACATACCTCAGCCATATAGATGGTTTTTTAACTGCTAAAGTCAAAATTTTATTTTCCAAATCCTCCATAAAAATAGAAGCTAATGCTGGAGAAATTGGTGAACCCATAGCTAGACCTGATGTTTGTTTATACATCTGCCCATCAAAAACAAAAAATGTATTCAATAAGCAGTGTTTAATCAAAACCACAGCAAAATTAGGCAACTGAATATTTTTTTAAAAACTTGAATCACTTCATTTACAGGTACACTAGTAAAAAGTGAAACAATGTCAAAACTTACCAAAATATCATTCTTAGTCAATTTAATATCCCGGATAAGCTCAAAAAAATGATTAGCATCTGTGGTTTTGATTGAACACTGCTTATCGAATACATTTTTTGTTTTTGATGGGCAGATGTATAAACAAACATCAGGTCTAGCTATGGGTTCACCAATTTCTCCAGCATTAGCTTCTATTTTTATGGAGGATTTGGAAAATAAAATTTTGACTTTAGCAGTTAAAAAACCATCTATATGGCTGAGGTATGTTGATGATACCTTTGTTATTTGGCCTCATGGTAAGCATGCTCTTGATGACTTTTTTAATTTTTTAAACTCTCTTCACAACAATATTAAATTTACCATGGAAATAGAAAATAATAATCAATTACCTTTTTTAGATGTTTTGATTGAAAGAAGGGAAGATGGTTCTTTATCCCATGGTATATATAAAAAACCAACACACACTGGGAGATATCTGCATTTTTCCTCTCATCACCATCCTGCACAACTATTTTCAGTGGCAAAGACATTATTGGATAGAACAAAGAGACTTTCTGATGATAGCCATTTTCACCGGGACCTTTTTGCTACTAATAAAATGCTTCTTCATAATGGTTTTAATTACAAAATTATTAATAGGGCTTATACATATCAAAAGAAAAAAGATTTTGATACATCAAAAATTAAGACAATTTTGCCATATATTAAAGGAGTAACTGATAGAATTGGTAACATTTTAAAGAATAATAATATTCACACAATTTACACTACTTATAAAAAAATTAGTGAAATATTTCCTCTTCCTAAAGATAAAATTGCTTTGGAGTGTCATGGTGTGTATGAAATTCCATGTAGGGTCTGTCCACATACATATATAGGACAGACTAATCGTAGAATAAATATTAGAAAGGAAGAACACATTCTGGCAGTGAGAGAAAAATCCAATTCATCAGCTATTTATTCTCATATTAAATTAACAAATCATGATATCAATTTTGAAAAAACAAATATTTTAGCAAAAATTGAACAATATGACCAGAGATTGCTAAGAGAAGCTATAGAGATTTTTAAAAGGCCCAAGAGCATAAATGAAAGGTGTGAGTTAAAGAAGATTAACAACATTTGGAAGAAACTATTGGAAGAGAAAATAAATTTTAAAACTTCTCAACCAATATAATTTAAATATGAGGAGAAAGAAAACGATAAAAACGATTTTAAATCTCACATGCATTCTTATGATTTGAGAAAGAGGACGCTCTGAGGAAGGTACTTGATATTGTACTGAAACGTCAGTATTTAGCTTTTTCACTACACGGAATATCCCGCAAATAGTAATAATAATATGACATCTTTTATCCGTGAAAACATTAGAATTAATATATATATAAGACATTGTTTTGGGTAGACTAAGTTTCATATTAGAATTTATTTATTAATCACTGCCATCTCTATTTTATGAGATCATGTTTAATATAATTTTAAATTGTATTCTTTATTAATCAAATCAAAAGATTTTCATATTATGTTCTTTATTAATCAAATTAAAAAATTTTAATAATAAAAATATTTATTCCAACTTTCAACAAAAGTAAATCTATTTTACTATAGAGACATTGTCAATGTTGATTGATTCTTTCGTAAATGGCGCAGTTCACTAAACTGCTGAATTGAGATTGTCAACCTCAATGCCAATGGATGCATTAATGTCTCCGAGATGAAAAGTTTGATCTTTTAATGATAGTGATGTAATAATGGTATTGATCAAGAAATAAAACTCTTTTTTTAACTCTCTGAATCTAACATTAGTCATGTGCATTAATAAAATGAATATGGAAATAATCATATTAATCAAGCGTTAATACAATTAGCTTTAACGATTACATCCGGGAATTACAAGAATAGGTGCTATTGAATTACTCTTTACGACAAATTTAACATCATAGAATTTTTTCCACTGATTGATTTGCTCGTCCAAAACAATTTTTTTCTGTGAATGATGAGTTTACTAAGACTGGCTGCATCAGTCTTAAATGCTAACAGTATTTTAATTGTGAGTTCTGTCTTTCTTTTCTAATCTTGGAATTTGCATCAATTAAAAATTACATTTTACATGCCTATCAAATTTATTATAAGCTATGTATGCCCCTTTACATTTAACTTCTACATAAATGTGTTTATGATAATTTGTATCATTTAATAATCTCTACTTTAATAAATGATTACTAATAATCATTGAAGCGATTATCTAGGATGGTTAACGTAAATGTTGTGGATAGATTAAGTTTGACACCTGTACAAAACATTTTTTTTACTGGTTCATTTAATGGGAAAGTGTGCAGAGGTGATGCGGAGAAGAGAAGCTAAAGATAGGAAAAGATGGATTGAACTTGGAGAGACCTTCATCCTGCAGTGGATTGATAATGGTTGATGATGATGATAAATACAATGGCAGAATACATGTAGTTATAAACAAAAATATTTATTCACATTAAAAAAAAAAAATTTCGCCAGTGTATTATTTTCTGCAGAACAATTTCAAATAAATAAAATATCAATAATTGTGCATATTCATAGCATGCCGAAAATACATTTAATATTTCAGATTTTGAATTGTATGAGAAGTTGATTCTTTTTTAATAGTATTTAAGATGTTTTTCGATATTTACAATAATACAAATGATTTGAAGTCTTCAATTTTTAAAAATAAATAAATAAGATTGTCAGAAAACTTAGAGAAACAAAAAACAACTTAATATTAACCCATTATCTTATCGCAATATATATCATGAAAGTATGGCGAGAATCATATTTTTAAAATATTAATGACATATAAATCAATTTTCAAAACATAAAAATAAACAAAAAACTCTGGACTCGATGTTTTTGCACGTATTTCAGCTAAAATATTTCCTTTGGGGTCTGTTATAAATTTTTCATATTTTCCTCAAATTTTCTTCTTCAAAAATGTTGATCTTACATACTACATTGAGTGTTTATGTTGTGAACACATCTTAACTCAATCTTAACATCAAATAATGGATTTATCTAAACCACAATATTATCTAAGATTATATTCAATGTATAATATAGCTGATTTATGAAATAAAAATGAAAGCAAATGTATAATCAATGTCACAAACAGGATAATGAGAAAGCTGAGCTATATATTCAATTGTCTCTAATAAGGAATGGAATATGATGTATTTTGTAAGTCTATTTGTGAGGGATGTCAGACAAAATGATTGTCAGACAACAAGCAATAGAAAGTTCATTGTTCCTTAATGTAACAATGCAAAAAGGCATGTGCAAACCAGGAGATGGAGCCATTAGTTAATATTATCATAATACTTGTATACAAGTCAGTCATCTTTGTCTAAAAGTTATTCAAGTTTCAAATGGGATTCTGGGCATTCAGTCTTAGACCAATTTGTCAACAAAAGTAGAGGTGAACAATACAATTAAAAATATCCTTGATATATATTTATCAAACTGTGTGTGTTATTATTCCCTATCCACAGCATTATTCTAAACAATACACAGTCAATAGGGTCTACATTTATGGGTTGATTAGATCTTTATCATCATTCAAAAAAAAAAAACAATTGATGAAAATTGATTTTTTGGAAGAGTTCAGTTTTAGCAATCCAAAAAAAATGGCTAACATATGTGGATAAAGTTCTCTTTATATTTATGACAAATCAAATCAAAAAGATTGAATTAATATTAGTGACATTTATAAGGATTTAAAGCTCTCCAACTAATAAAATTTTGCAATGTCACTCAGTCCTTATGCTTCCTTGTGAGTTAGAATTTGATAAATCATTATTACTCCTGATGACTTACTTTTGTCCCAAATCTTTAACAATATTATAGAGTTACAACTTCAATCTCCAGATATAAGAACAAGGATAGAGATATTACCATAACTGAGCTGTGACTTCAAAGCTTTTCTAAATGAAGCACTGAAAGATTACTTGCAGAATGACCATCATATTAGCATCAATCTCCTATATTGTTTTAGCTGATTAGATGTTTGAATTAAAAAAACTAATCACATTATTAAAGATTGTCAGTAAGAAATTTCAGTCATAAATATTCAGCTGAACAAAATAAAATGTAAAGAGTGCCAGAATAAATCAGAAAATATGACCATGAAAGTTTGTTCCAGATACAACATACACACTCCAAATGTCTACATAGATATACATTTTACAGTTATTGTAATCATGTAGTCAAAATGAAACTATGTGCATAAAAAACAGCAATCTAGTCAGAAAATGAAAAAGTGCATTCTAAATAACATGAAGGTTAAAATCCTACAAAATCAATACCTTTATACATAATGTAAGAGGTATGATTTCATCCCATGGAGCTGGATACAGTATCTGTGTTTGTACTGTATGGTAATCATTACCAAGACAACCAAATTCCATTTCATGGATAAAGTAAGAATAAAAGTTACAATGCTTAATAAAACTATTTATTTTCTTGTTATTGGATCAGTTGGTAAACACAGTAATCTATTAAACCCAAGACTTGTTGACTCATGTGGTTTACAGAGTTATTAAAGTGGACCAAATCATATGTATAACAAAATTAAAAAAAGAACTACCCAGGCATGTGTGATGAGAAACTGAACAAGTACCTAGAACAGCTTGTCATTACACATCTTTGCTATCTGCCTTGAGAGCTAAATGATAGTTTAATAATTGAATCAATAACCTTGTCAGAATAGGCTATTCCAATTGTTACCATCATAAAATGTAATAGTATTATAAGGATATGTGAGGATTATTAGTTAATGATAAATTCCAAATTGTGGGGATTATTAGTGAATGTTCAACAAAGCATTGTCAGTTGATTATTATATTTTATTATCAATAAAACAGATGTCAATGACCATTCTGCAAGAGCATTAATATATTATCATCACAAAATATAAAAATGAATGTCTACCTTTTAGAATATAAGTCATTTCAGTAATATTTCAGCAAGTAATCAATCAATTTGCTAATCAAGACTACCATATTTTGTTGGTTTTCTGTTGTTGAGCATCTATTAAATAAGGTTATTAAATAAGACCAATGTCTTAGGTATTAAGATATATCTAGAAAAATGTACATTCAAGACTAAAGAGTTTCAATTTTTTGGACATAAAATAGATGCAAAAGGCCCTCATCCCACAAAAAGTTCAAGTGATTAAGGCAGCAAAGACTCATGTGAATGAAACTGAGCTCCATTTACTTTTAGATCTCATTCATTGTTGTGGGAGTTTTCTGCACTATAAAGCAGAGGCTGTGAACTGCTATCAAATGAAGCATGACCAGGCTTTTAAATGTTAAATTCTGTCATAGATTCAATAGTGCTATGATCTGGAAAAGGCATTAATTTTAAGTTGTGATGCATCACCTGTGAAGGTTAGTGCGCTACTGGGGAAAGATCTCCCATTGTATTTACTTTAAAATGCTTATCTACAACTAAAAAAAATGAATGCACAGATAGACAAATAATTCCCAGATTTTATCACAACATAAAAGAAATTGTGAATAACTATATCTTGTAAACTGATCACAAATCACTGTTGATATTATTTGAATCAGATAAATTATTCTCTAGCCTGAGTCCCCATAGATGTTGAAGTATTTCACTTTCTTATAAGGATATTAGTATACCCTTGAATTTATTTAGGGGGTAAATTGATATTTAAACATTCATTGTCATGTATCTGCAAAGAGTTCAGAATAATTGGAATCAAATAGTCAATTTATTTAGGGACAGATACTTTGATAAAGAGTAAATCAGTTGTTTAATGCTCCACCGATGTGAGTTAGCCAAATAAAAAACATCTGGCTTATTTGACGCACAGATTTGAGATTTCAATAGGTAATCATATATTGTCTCAAGATCAATAGTAATAATTCTTTTGTGTGACTACTTATAAGCACTAAACATTTTGCATAGTGGTCAGTCATGGATCATGAGAATGAAAATTTGGTGGCTTACCTTGGGGTACTAATATTAAATCTAAGGTGCACCAATATTAGAGATATAAAATAAAATTAGCACAAAGAATTAAATGTTTGAGTAGTCTGATACTAAGGATCCTTGGGCAAATATTCATATTAAACATGCTACTCCATAAAAGAGCAAATTATTATTAATAGTAGTAGATTCATATTCAACTAGCCTAAAATGATTTAATAAGCCCTCCTCAATGCCGCATCATTCGTCAAAGCACTTAAGAGATTGCAACTAATGGTCTGTGTATAAATATAGTGTCAGAAAATAGCACAGCCTTATCAAATAAATATTCATTTCAATCATCATTTCATCCTAAAATGTCATCATTTCATCCTAAGAGCATTGATTAGATTGAGAGATTGGTTCATGGACAAAAAGAGCCTTAAAACCTATGGTGGGTACTTAAAAAAACCACATAACTAAAATGCTGTTAACATAGTGTACTACACTTAGCACACTTACAGGAAAACTCTAGTGCAAACCTTTTAGTCTTTAGGCCTAATTAGCATTGTCATAATGCTGAAATGCAAATAGACACCTGAATGGATTATCAAATGGATTCCAGCAACAATTATAAATGCAAAGGGCTTGCATACAATCATTATCCAAATCTTAGATGGACAGCACCTTCACCAGCATAAAAGTTAGTCAAGATGTGATGATGTTGGCAAACCAAGTGTAGAAACTAAAATTGATGAAGAAATCAGACCTTATGATGAAAGTAGATTGGATGTAGAAATTATAATAATAAAACCAAGCCAAAAGATAAGCAAGAAGATGACATATACCAAAAATAATTTTTGCTGTGAGGAGAGAATTGTGAACTCACCTAGAGCTTAACCTCAAATAATGAACTTGTTCACAATTACAATGTTATCACTATCATACTGAATGTATAATATTGTTGACAAAAGAAATAACAATAAAAGTTAATAAATAATGAATAGCACAGGTAGATATAATAGGATATCAGTGTCAATAAATCTGATTTTTTTTCAGTAAGAAAAACAGGAATCAGGCTATGAATTGGAAGTCTATCTGAGCGGGCAGTTAGACCTCAGACAACATTTTTTTATGGTGAAATTCAGTGTCAGACTCAAATCTGGGTCAGGGAATTGCCTACTGACTTACTGTATCTGCACATATGACATCCATGAGTAGAAGTGTCAAGGTATGAAAGCGGAGTCTCAGTACAATTGGTTATACTGTTAATGAGTAAACATTAGCTGTTGCCAACTATAATAGGGATGAACCTCTGCATTTAAACTGAAATATATCTTATTATAAATACTTTAATAAATATATAGGCTCTTATTATCAAGTTATGTATCATTTTTGAATGACCAGGACATTATTCTAGACCATAATATCGATATAATCCCAATAATTTTTTATTTATTTTAGACAATAAATTTCAGAGTATAATATTTTCAGTTTTCCAAAATTTTCTTTTAAATTAGAAATCCATTTTAGTAATTGAAAATCATTTCATAGCTATGCTATATGCTTTCATCCTCTTGTTAAATATTTGAATATTAATTCTTTATTAACCAATAGCTTCTTTTTAATGCCTTGTATTTTGTGGAGTAGATGATTTTCCAAAAAATGATTACCATATTCATAATTTCTACCTGATTATTCATTAATGTACATTTACCAATGCCATTTCATAAATAAGAGGTGCCTTTGTCCAAGGTAAATTTTAGTACCCCATGCCTCATTTTGTGAAATAAGATGTGTAAATTATAAATCATTTAACAAGTTTGGTAAACATATATTTTAGTTGTATTTTTATATTGGACTATTTCCATCATCTCACATGTATGTTGAATGTCTTTAGAAAAATTTAACTTTATTTAAATATTCCAAATACATTCAACTGTTAGTAATAGCACATCAAACCCAAAGACTAAAACACATGCTAAAATAAAACAAATTAATGTTAAAAAATAATTTTTGAAACAATTAAAGTTTTTATATTATTTTCGGAGACTCTGTGAAATTGCTAGCAGTAGAAATAGGAAATATCTACAAATAAGAGAATAGTTTTAAATATCTGTTTTTATCATACTTAAAAAAGTCCCTATCCATTACCCCTACCATTACACATACACACACACCCATGAAAATATTTCATGGCCATTAATTAAAATGGTTGGCATAATTCTTTCATTCCATTAGCTTCAGCTTGTTAAAAATAATTGGTTGTTTTAAAAATACATTAGTTACTTTTAATTCAGAACCTCTTACATATAATGTGTTTATGTTTTTTATTAACAAAAATACTTCTCTCTTGCCTTCATTCTATAGTAAAATATTTACACTACTTGATTATTGAATTTTTTAATGATCATTAATAACTAAGACATATTATATATATTATCCTTTATTACGTTGTTCAACATTAGGGATTCAGTCAAGATTTATTTAAGGAAAGATATTTTAAATTTTTATACTTAGATTGTTTTAGATGATTTTTTAGAAACCCTTAAAATGACTTGCACTTGATTTTGTTTATTCACAGATTATATTGGATAACTATAAAAACATCAAACACTTTGTTTGTTCTGTTAGATATATTTTTAGACTTGAATATAGTGCAATTATGTAGGGTTTTTTATTATAATCAAGAGAATTACATTAAATAATATTATTATTATAAAATTTATTAAGAATTAAATATTTTGGCATGAAATATCTTTTTAAAAATTATCGTTCTGTTTTCTTTAGTTTTGGAGCATAGGGTGACTTATTGATCAATTATGAGTTTTTAGCTAGGGAACAAACCCACATTCACATTCAAGGAAAAGCTGTTTAGTAAAACATAAAAAGATAATATGGCATACAGAAAAATCTATTTAGTAAAAGGTGTAAAAAAATAATACAGCATGATAAAAAAAAGAAAACATTTTGTAAAAAGCAGCAACAGAATATATCCTAGGATCTCACATTCCAAAGCCTTCCATTCTACCATTACTTTATATATAACTGCAAAATACCATTGATAAAGATAATTTTATTACATGTAGAATTACTGTAATTATGAGGCAATTTAAAAGAAGTTTTATTTTTAAATAAATTATTACTAGTAATGTGTTACTTTTTATATAAAATAGAATATAGAAAATTTAAACATTTTCAATTACATATAAATATTATTAATTATAGCAACAAAAAGATATTGGCCAGTTAAGTTCAATGGTAGAGTATATATAAAGTATATTTTGAGACTTGAGCAAGTGTCACAACAAGTCCAAGGAAAGAAATATTCCTTTTATATATATAAATAAAAAATAGTTACAATCAGAATATATTTCTAACAATAAAGTCATTTGGATATCTAAACATTTACATATAAGTTTTATTAATTATCATGACAAAATAGTATTGCCTTGTTTGGTTTAATGTAATGATAAGAGTATAATATCTGCAGTATATTTTGAGGTCATGCTTCAAAATTTGAGGCTCAGGCAATTGTCACAATAAGTCTAAATAAAAAAATTTTCCTCTCATATTTAAAAAAATATTTACACACAAAACTTATTTCTAACAATGAAGTGATTTGAAAATGTAAACATTTTCATTTACATATAAAATGAATTAGTTATCTTGGCATCTTGGTGCTTCCATGATAAAAATCTGTTGTGTTCTGCACAACCTGCGCACCCATACGCAGAAGCCCTAACATTTACCAGACATTGCATTGCTTTACTTCACATGATCACTATATAGTTACACATTTAATGTTTCACAAAAAATAAAAAATGAAGATGTAACTTTAAAATCATAATTTAAAAAAGCAGAAGACATTTTTAGCAATTGTTTTATAAAAATTAGCATAATTTGGCATAATGTGTTGCAATCTAATATTTAATACATATATATATATATCTTAACTTCTAATTGTAATGGATATAATTAAGTTGAAACTTAATATAAAAAGTTGCACTTTTATTATCTACTTACAAGTCTACAGTATATTTACATTATTTCTACAACAACAATGTAATCAAACAAATGTAAAATATCATCATTTTTTTCCATTGATTATTCTGGCTTGCACTGAGTGGCACTACTGTATAGAGAGTTTTGCCTCTGTGAAATTTTAAATATTATAACATTTCTTTAATTTCCATAAGCTATATATTAGGCAAACCATTTTAGCCCACTATTTACATATAAAAACAATTCAAGAATTATCTATTTCAAATTTAAATTCAATATCATAGACATAATAGGCAATTGAATGAACACTACACTATGAGTCACCATTACTTTTAGATGTTAGTAATTGATAGGTTTAATTTAAGACTAATTGGTTACTTTAATATCTCTAAAGAGTATACCTTTAAAAATATATGATAAAAATCTATATTAGGGTGTGGATTATATCACAATGATTATAATAAACAATTTAGAACTTTCAAAATCATTATGTATATCTGGCAAATATTAAGAGGTGATGAATTCTGACATTCTGCAGATGTTGTAATGGTCTTTATTAGTTTCACTGATACTTTGCATTCAGAAACCATTGAACATATGACTTTCAAGGAAAGCATCTAATTCTTGCTCATATGTATAACTTTTGGAGATTATATAATGTCACATTTAATTCACTCATTAATCCTAAGATAACACCTAAAAATCTGATAGAAATTATATAAAAACATAAAAGAGCAACAAAGTATTTAAAAAAATCTCAGTAAATTTGAGTACAATCAGATTCTCAACCTACTGCTAGTATTCTCAAAGAACATATAACAATCTATGATTTCTGAGAGTGCAACTATATAATTACTTTATCCTTTGTTATATAAGTTATCACATATTATATACATAATGTGTTGCAGTAAAAAAATTTCCAATCTGCCTGTAACACCATATTTGAATTAATATGTTTAAGTAGCAGCATAGCTTAATTATTCATCACAAAAATGTTAAAATGTTAGAAAAATTGGATCACAAGTTATAAAATGTGATAGTATGTTCCATATCTTCACGAATCATTCTTTCAATACTCTATTACTCATTATGAAGCTTTGGAAACCACTTGAAAACATTATTGCAATTCATGGCTTCATTTCACACATAGTTTGAATCATATCAAATGATTTACTAGCAATTTATCCAACTTAAAACAAAATTTAATGTTAATATGTTATTCCAATGTGGGTTAAGATAGAAACTCACTGTCACTCTTCATGTCATAACTTGAAAATCAGATGGGCTAGCTCTTTAAAATATATGTGAAGAATAGCAAAAGTTTATAAGTATATAGCACATGAATGATTCAAAGATGATGCTACAAACAGGAAAAGAAAATTATCTTTTCACTGAGACACACTATGCAATATTATTAAGTAATTTAAAAAAAAAAAACAAATAGGGTCAGTGAGAGTTAAAAATGCATTCTGACTGAAAGAAAATTGACACAATTGGTTAATAGTATGACCATAAGTTTATATGGATGCTAATGACAATTCATTCTAACTCAACCATGACATTTCATTTTACCCATAAAATAATCCAATCAAAATGACCCAATTTAAAACAGCTAGTAAACTAATCTTATCATAAATAGTAACAGTAAAATACAGTCTCTTCTTTCAGTCATGTAATCAAACTTTTACATGAGTGTTCCATGTTACAAATACAATATATTAACCACATGTCATGTGTATAAAAATGCTTTTATAATTTAATTTTAAAATGATACACAGTCAAAAATCAACAACAGTAATTCTCAAACAATATACTATAAAACAGTTATGCAAAACCCAGTATACTAATATGTTAGAGAGTACAATCATTATGAATTCATCTATAGATAAGTTAATATAATATTTGAAATACAGGCACTATTCATATACCTGGAGCCTAATTGCAAATATAGGGGATTTGAACTCAGACTTTCAAGCACCTTTCAACTCTCCACACTATCTCATATCACTGATACACATGATCACACACATGTAGAAAAGATCAATAATCACCAATATATATATATATTGTGTTGAAACAGCACTCATCAGTTGGTCCAGATTATCATTTCTCACCCATATATATATATAATCAGTGCTCAGTTTATATTAAGATAGCAAATCTTCATACTTTAATGGACAGGCTTCAATCTACTTCAACTCTTCAGCCATCCATACCACTAAAAATCTGATGATGGAAAGCCCAAATCATATATATATGTGTGTGTGAATGTTGTTACTGCGCATGCAATTAAAACAGGCAAAACTCACTATACGTATTGCTACACATAGCAAGAGGTGGGGGTCATGTGATGTTTATTGTGCATGCAATTGTTTTCCTTTATTAATAAATAAATTATTTTTTATTTTGTCACACAGAACTAGCATTACTATGAACTTCATGCTGGGTGGTCATTGTAAATTAAAATTTTATTTAATAATTCCTAGCAATTGACTGACTGCATGAGATAAGAAATTGTTGACTAAAAAATAAATTGTGATATCACTCATACAATTGAGTGTAAACAAAAAATTTATGAATGCTATTTTTCCTTTATAAACTGTGAATTACTAAAATCATGAGTGGTGAGCCTACAAATACATGAAAGGGTAACTGTACCAAGAGATTTGACTACTAAAAGTAATACATTAGAATTTCAATATCATAAGTTGTTAGGCTAAAATGGTTTGCCTAATATATAGCTTAAGGAAGTTAAAGAAATATAATATTTTTAATTTCACACAGGCAAAACTCTCCATACACTAGCGCCACTCAGAGCAGGCCAGAGTAATCAATGGAAAGAACAGTGATCATGTGATATTTTAAATTTGTTTGTAAGTGCTAAAAAGTATCTTGTGATATAGTAGTTAAGACATCTACTTCCTTTTACAAACCATAAATTTAATTTTAAATCATA
Source organism: Epiperipatus broadwayi (assembly GCA_028023455.1). NCBI lineage: Eukaryota > Metazoa > Onychophora > Udeonychophora > Euonychophora > Peripatidae > Epiperipatus > Epiperipatus broadwayi. Next base: position 6,135,612 of record JAQFVV010000036.1, on the reverse strand, counting down.
TAAAAACTAAAACAGTAGCATTCCAAAAGGCAAAATATTTTATGGTCAGGTCATCAGTTCATGTTAGTACAGAAAGATATCTAATTAGTCATAATGGGTATTCTTAGCTAGTTAGAAAGCCAAAAATGATAAACCAAAACCTGTCAAGCGTTGGTGGTCGAGTGGTCAGCGCAGCCGCCTTACTAGCAGTTGTCCCGAGTTCGCGGATTCGCTTCCCGGCCAATGCTATGACACAGGAAAAAAACAAAACCTGATAAGCATATTCAGTATTGTCTTTCCTTTGCTATCCCTTTTAGGAGGGCTGTAGGAGAGGTCTTTTCTGCAGTGGATTATTAAAATATTTTATTTTACCTATTATCTATATAGGAAAGTTAAAGGCAATATTGTTTTGTTGCTTTTCTTCAGCAAACAAACAGACATTTCGACAATGTAATATCATCACTGGCTGATAAAACAACCATTATTTTAATTTCTGCAAAGACACAAGACGAGTAATATAAGCAACAGATCGAAGTACTTGAAATTAATCAAATGAAAAAAAAAGTATTAAGTCCAATGTGTGACGTTTTGGAAAGGTGATTTATCAAAATACTTTAGCGAAACAAATTTAAGAAGTTAAATGTCAAAGATTTTTTTAAATCAATAAAAATGTTAATATTATTGCAGATAAATTCCAATTAGTGACAATGATATATTAGAAATTGAAAGTCAAAAGTCAAGCATCTCCAATGTATACACACATGCACACTTGCGTATGTAGAAAAAAAATATATATTTCTTTAAACTTAATGTCTTAGTCTGCTTTTTGTAGGAATATAGATCGTTAATCAATGAGCAATCTAATCTAATTAAGAAAACACACAAATTTCAAATAGTATAAAAATAACTGAAGGATATTTGACATTTTAAAAGGTAACTGAAGTTTATCAGACATTTCAAAACTTTTAAAATATTGGTTTATATTAAATTTATGTCATAATTATTAAAGTTCATCATACATTTTTATACAGGTGAATAGTCATATTCAGTTTTTAAAAAATATAGGATAAAAATAAGTAGAAAGTTTTAAAATCGGAAATCAGTCCGGATGGAAAGGAGTACTAAAAATATAACACGTTGTATAGTTATAATAAATGTAGGATAAGCAATAAATAATTAAATCTTTTAAAAATATATCGTATGCATCTAAAATATATTTATGAAGGATTTGTTAAAGTAATTATTGATTCAAAAATCTAACACAATGAGAGACAAAATGCATAAGTCTATAGTTTAAGATGTATGCATTTTTTAATGCAATGAAAAGTTTTAGCCATTTAAATCATACTATTTCTTTATATTAGATTATAGTATCATCAAGATTCATTACATGATTATCATTTCCTATGCTTACCCAAGCTGTTAATACAATAGCAAACTTTCCATACATCAAAGCAAGCCTTAGCCTGGGAATATTGGACGAGTTGGCACTAGATAGGATTTTATGCACAAACTTTCTTGCATCCATTTATTACTAGGGATTGCACTAGGTGGTACTACTGTATGAAGGGTATGCAGCTGCATTATCAAAATTATGAATCTTTGAATCAATAAATTTAAAGAAACCTATTATCCACCAAATTTCATTTTTTAGTATTCTTTAATCTACATGGCTTTTAAAACTTCTAATTTAGTCATAATATATCATATTTCTGTGGCATTATATTTGTCTGTCTTTATCATATTCCAATTTCAATTTAAAAGCCCAAACACCACTCTGTGCATATTTACTCAATTTTTCTTATTTTTATTCATTAGTTCAACTCTTTCTAGTAATTATTATCTAATATTTTCTTTACATAGATTTAAAAACATTCCTTGAGTTATTTATAAATATATATATATATATTTTAATTCAGTGTGCTTTAATTCAAGCTTTAAAAACTAAACCGCTTTCCTTTCTATCATCATAAAATGATTAACTCCTGATAATCTTATATATATATTCAAGCTCTTATTTTTTATATATATATATTAATTTCCAATATATCTTTTTCTTTTTAAAAAATATTGTTTTTGCTGAACCAAACTTAATATAAAATATTAAAAATATTGTTCTAATTTATATAATCTTTGTAGAGACATAAATCATCTGAAATGTATAATATATGTTGTTATGTTTTATATAGAGCTTGTTTTGCGAGCTCTATATATAATATTTGCAAATATGACCTTTATTAAAATTAGGTCATGTGACATCTGCCTTGATTTTTTATCATTTTATTGTTATACTTTGTGTGTGTGCTAAATAAAGAATAAAATTATTGATATTTAAAGACCGCTTTTTTAAAAACATTATTTTCTAAAATTGGCTAATTTTTTTTTTTAAAAAAATGCATATATTGTTATATTTGACTTAAAACTGTATATAGTAATATATAAAAAGTAATCAAAGTTTTGTGAGTATATGCATACAAAATTAGTCAATATTAAAATATAATTCACTTTAGAAAAATTAAAATGCATAATAATTAAAACTATACAAATGTGAAAATAACACAGATATGCTAATTTGCAAGGATGGAACAAAAAACTATTTATGTAAATTAGTTCATGTAAAACAAAACTATCTAAAAATGTGATAGAGCTCTATAGTGTGCAGTGTGTGTGCAAATGGTATGGTTCTTGCAGAATAGCAGTCTGATCTGTGCAATATGCTGAAAAAAACATAATAATGAAAAGTACATGAAAAAGCATTATCAGAGTGAAATACAATACTATATTAAGAATACGCAGTGTTATAGTTTAACATTATAAAGAATTGTGCATCCATGATCAAAACTGAGTTATTTTATGTAATATAACCAGCAAGCCACTTATTGAAATACTAACAAGCTGCTAATATTATATATTCTCAATAATAAAGTCATTGTTAAATCTAAACTTTTTTTGTATATTATTTCTTAAAATAATTTAATGAATGTGCAATAAGCTGACATCAAATCTGGTTTCCTGTAAATGAGCCTATATAGTGCCCAGAATCAATACGTAATAATTCTTTAAAAGTTTACTCTTTTACTTTCTAATTTTTTGAAAATTTACTACAATTAAATTCTACCATGATAAGAGACATATAATTAAAACCAAAACTATTAAATCCCAAAGCAAAATAAACAAAGTACAGTTTCTATTAAGAGTCGATTTGAATCTATCAACACAGTGAAGCCATGAACTATTGTGTCAAACTACATGATTTCACTTATACACTAATAAAAAATCTGTAAATAAATAAAAAAATGTAAGTAAAAAAATAGTAAAAACATTGAATTTTACAAATATTAAATTTTATGAATCTCGGAATAGCCTTTTTTTTTTCGATTAATTTAACATACTCAAATCTTAAATATGAATTTATTTAATCACATTTTTTTCACAATTTAAATGCAGTTCAGTCCTACAGTTAAAAGGCATGTGATCAGAATATTTTTTTTTGTATTTTTTTTCAAAACATTTTATACTGTATATAGTATGTATCATATCTGTAGTGAAATAAAGTAATGCGAGCAATAAATATAATCATTTGTAAATTACTTTCATTAAATAAAAAAATAAAATATTGATTTAATAAGTAAAAGTAAGAAAATGGCCATATCTTTCAAAAGGATGAATTACTGATCAGATAAATTATAAAAATAAGCAGATTTGTGCCATTGTTGATCATGCTTCTGAGACATCTAACATCATAACTAAAGTTATGAATAATTTTTTGGTTAAAATGAAAACGATCTTAAATCTATGCTTGAAACAGAGTTGATGTCTTATACTGACTCAGAAAGGCTTAAGTCTCTATGAAGAATTTAACTAAGAGTCTGGATCAAACAATTCCCAGCTGTTCTCTCTAAATAAGGGATGATTGTATAAATTCCAAAACCATTAGTCTTAAAAATATTAAAATAATCAGTGAGGTTTGCATCTGCCAAAAACAAAAATGCCATTATATTTTCATTAGAATTTAAAACAATTGTTGAGAAAAATATGTCTGGAACAGGTATTTAATTGTGATGGAACAGAATTGTGACTAATTAAATGCACAAACAGATGTGCTTTCTCAATTTATTATAAGTAACATTTTTAAAAAATGTTGTTTGTATTATAATATTAATTTACATATGCATATTATACACATAAAACATCTGTGCTATATATATATATATATATATGGTGTGTGTGTATTTAAAAATGTTGTATTGTACAGTTACAATACAATAAATCATACTTATTGTATTATAATTAAGGTTTGTCAACAAAACATGAACTATTGTGAACTATATATATATTGTATGTGAGAGGATCTTGAAACAATATATATATTGTATGTATGGGGGTCTTGAAACAATATATATATATATATATTGTATGTGAGAGGGTCTTGAAACAATATATATTTTATGTGATGGTGTCTTGAAACAAAATATAGAGTAGTTCAATGGTTTCACTGTATAAGGTTTCTCTTTAATCAATTTTTTATTCCATTTTTTACATTTTTAATCTTTCTAATATTGATAAAATATTGTTGTTGTTTTTTAAACTATATGTTTTTTTATCATGATAGGATTTAATTATAATAAATTTGTAACAAAAGGAAATAATTACAGCAAGATTTTGTTTAAAGTAATTATGTCTTAATAAAGAAAATTATATATACATAGATTGTTGATTTTTTTATAAAATAATTTTTTTTAGCCAATTTTATGTAATAATGTTTTTAAAAAGACATTAGTAATTTTGTAATACATTTTACGAAAAAGGAATAAATTTCTTATTATTATTTATATTTGTCAGTATATTATATAAACTTGTGTTTTTGGTAATTTTTGATTTACATATTTTTGTTTTCCTTTTTATTTACGTTTCTGATAAATCATTGGTGATATTTTTTATGAAGTTTGGTCCAGTAAAAATAAGGTGTTTTTTTTTAAAGGTGTTTTTGAAATTTATATAAAACACTAAACATCACATAATCACCATTATTTATGATTACACGAGCTGTTTATGCAGAGGCAAAACTCTCCATACAGTAGCACCACTTAGTGCAAGCAAGAGTAGTCAATGGATGCAGGAAGGTTTTTGCATAAAATTCCTATCTAGTGTCTATCATATCCAAAATTTCCAGACTAGTTTCTAGCTTGTGACTTTCATCAGTGAGGTGGTTGCCGAAAAGTTGCATTAGATCTTAAGATCTAGGTGCAGTGCTCTTAAATTGAAGGCTCCTCACTGATAAAAGTCACAAGCTAGAAACTAGTCTGGGGGTATTGAATGAGTAGGCACTAGATAGGGATTTTATGCAAAAACATTCCTGCATCCATTAATTACTCTGGCTTGCACTGAGTCATGCTATTGTAAGGAGAGTTTTGCCTCTGTGTGAAATTCATATATTTATAAATGAACTGAATTTTTAAAAAAAAGAATTAGAGTTTTTGGAATATATTAATTTTTTATATTTGTTCTTTATATGTTTAATTCCCTCACTCAATTTGTACTAATACAACAGCTATCAATCCCACAACATATTGACACTATAAAATGGCATAAAACTTTTAATAAATTCTTTAGTATATCTTATTATATACTACCACATTTATTGGTGCTTGTACTTTTCTTAAAATCCAATCAAAAATTACAAACCAAACATTTTTAATTCCCTCATATAAAAGCTTAACAAAGTCATATTTATTTTATTTGTTATTCACATATCTTCATCCAAATGTGTTTCCTTATTTTTTTCTGAATTTTCTCTAGAATATACTTTTACAAACAGGTAATGGATCATTCTCAATATTCCAAATCTGAAGGGTTTATTTATTTATTTATTTATTTTTTTTTTTGGGGGGGGGGGGGCAACTTTTATAAAAGTTATTTTCCAAACATCCAAATAATCATTTAAGTTACTCAGAATTTTTCCTAAATAATTTATTTATTACCATTAATTGTTAATAGACAGTACTAGCATCTTTAGCTTCTATCTGTAACTAGAAGAGTATATGTCAAACACCATTAATCCCAAATTCCTGGTTTCAAGATTTTATTGGATTTGAAATTTTTTGAGGGATTGAAGAATAAATCACTTATCCATTCATTACATAGCCAAATTTTACTAAAATATAAAAACTGGCAGCTTATTGCAATTAGGTTTATTTGCCATTTTCTTTCCTTTTGGTTTATCAATGTGTGAGCAAATTAATTTATTTATTGAAGAAGGTTAAAGATCATTTTTGAAATTTTGTTTGAATAATATAAGTATTTTTAAAAAGGCAGATATTCAAATTAATAGTATTGTATTTGCATTGAAAAACACTGCATATTAGACAATAGAGAAAAATGCTTCCTATGAATTGATACATAAAAAAAAAGCTTAAACCATATTGCAGCAATTTCATTACATATAAGAAAATATGTAAATGTATAAACAGATAAAGTGATTTACATAGAGATGGCTTCATTTAGTTTCTTAATTGTAGAAACAAAAACAATCTTAAAAAAGTAAAAACTATTATTTTTGGATTGAAGCAGATGAGCTAAAATAGTTTTTAATGAGATAATATCAAAAAGTTAAATATCTAAATGGAAAATTAAAATGGTAGCATACTAAAAGCTTAGAAAAGATTTCTTTAAAAAAATAACTAGTATCATGTGATACATGGAAGATTTAATAACATATCTAAGACAATAATTCCATTCAATTGGCTAATGAGCTTTATTACTTTTCTCAATTGAAAATGTGTACACATTTAGTTTAGCATTCCATCTCTATATTAAACTATTATAGAGATATATGTTTGTGTAAAAAATTGAACTCATTTATAATAAAATTTATTACTTTTCATAAAACTAAGGAAAGTAATAAGAAAATAATAAGCATTAGAAAGTTTGAAAGGTTAAGAAAAAATATGTACAAAAAGCAATTAAAAATTAACACTTAATAAATACAAAATTAACAAATGTTTTTAATGTCTGCGACCAAAATGGTTTTATTAACTTTTTCATATGAAATAGTTTCTTTTTCTTACACACAACTGATTGCATTTTAGTGAAGGTGAGCTACACATCTCTAATCTAACAAATAAAACAAAAATAGCTCCATTCCAACATTTAACATCAGTTTTCAATTTCCCCCACCCCATAATCTTAACAGATTAATTAATAAGACCAAAGAAAAACTGCCATTAGAGGACATGTCCCATATTGTATATAAAATCCAATGCATCAGCACTTCCTCTACAACTGCATACTATGAGGAATCAAAAACAAACATCATCACAAGAGTGGACCAACACAAATATCTATATGAGCGTGCAAAAAACAATCCTGAATACAAATATGTCTTCTCAGAACATAAACAACAATTCAGTCACACCTTTGATTCAATGAACATCAATCTAGTTTGCATGGAATTATATGACATGAAGAGAAAATTAAGGAGGCATGGGTTTTCTCCAATCACAATCATATCATTATCAAGATAGAAAACCACATTCAACTTTTGATCAAGTGGAATATGTAAAAATCTAATTTAAATATTTATGTATACATAATTATTTTTCATTAAATAGGGCAGCACACCTAGCTAAACAGTGAAAGCTATAATTCTAGGTAAGTTCACTGAATGTGCTCTCAGCTACATCTAAGAAAAAAAGAAATGATTTCATATGAAGATAATAATAAAACCTTTTCAGTTGTGGATGTTAAAAATGTTCTGCTAATTTATTACAAATACAAACTGAAAAGAAAAAATAATAATTAATAAGTAAATAAATTATTTTACTTTTTTGAAAACATGGGAGTAGGGAAGTGTGTTAGATTTAAATTGTGGTCTGTATGGTGAAGAAACAAAACATATTAGATATTTAGTTATATTATAGTTCTATACATAATACAAGAAAAACAAAAAATACATGAAAGAATAAAGATAAAAAGGTTAGATGTGAAGAGAAAAAGTTACATATCTTATCTTGCATTAGGAAAACATGGGGAGAATTGGCTAAGGTAATGGTATAGAAGTCAAATAATCGAACATTTCAGAAGAAGACAAAGATAGATGTGGTTTATGGTTTTTATTTATTTTATATTTTTAGCCAGCAGATTTGTGATATATATGTCTGAACTTAGCAAAATAGAAGTCAGTTATTAATAACTTTTTTAAATATTAATTAATTATCATCACAGTATTAAATTAAACATAAATTTAGTTCGTATTGCACAAGGGTAATTAGGATGATGAAGGAGTAATGATATTCTTTAATATATATCACAATTTAAAAATTAAAAAAGATCAAAAAAATTCATTTCATATATTAAATTAGTTACTCTTTGTTTATTCAATAATAAACCAAAAGAAAGCAGTTATTAAATTAGATATAATGCAAAGAATTATTTCAGATTTTTAGAAAAGAACATTGGGAGTTAATAAAAATTTATTTTATATCTGGCCTTCATTGACTACTAAAAAGTTTTTTAATTATATTAATCCACTTCAATATTAGAAAAACTTACAATTAAATTAAAAACCTAGAAATCATATTATTAATATTATAAAAAAGTTTATAAGAATTTTTCATTATTAATAAACTATATAAAATAACGAACAAAAGATCAGAATAATGCTATAATATAATATATAAGCTTTTTTTTAACAAATCAAGACTCAGGTAACTAGATAATCAAACAGTAATAACACGTGATCATCATTGTTGCTATCTTATTATGGTCTGTCACACCCTCAATACAATAAGCGTTAATGCGTTTACAGCATAAAACAATGAAATACGTGACGTAATGGAAAAAGTAGTTCACAATTATTGTGTAGCTAAAATCATTAATAAAATAGTTAACATTTTAAATGCGATTTTCTAATTAAATTAAGAACTAATTATATGATTATTTTTTAAATTAAATTATTATTTTATGGACCCAGGAGATTTCTAAATTTATTGGAGAATTTATTTTCATACTCTATATTAACACATGCATATTTGGACTTTTTTAAAAAGTATACAATTAACTTTATCATCAAATAAAGATACAAATTTCCTATAAAACAAGTAAATGAGTAACAAGGCAAAACTTTCCATACAGTAGTGCCACCCTGTGCCAACCAGAGTAATCAATGGATGCCAGAAGGTTTGTGCATAAAATCCCTATCTAATGCCTATCATCCAATATGCCCAGAGTAGTTTCTGGCTTGTGGCCTTCATCAGTGTGGAGCTTTGGATTTGAGAGCACTGCATCTAGATCTTAGGATCTAAGGCAACCCTCCAGCAGTCACCTTTTATCTCTACTTAACTACAAAACTATGAGAATGAAATTGAAAACACAAAAATATTTTCAATATAAGCTCAATAGCTAATATAGAAATATGGGTCTGAACTCAGTTCAGCACCCATACATTTTGGTGTCTTCGGCTCTTTAACAACCATAGCCACCACTATCTTATTAGGCAGGATTGGTATTAAACCAATAAGCATCACATGATCACCATCTCTTATACTAGCACATAATTGTTAATAAACAAGGCAAAACTCTCCATACAGTAGTACCACCCTGTGCCAAACAGAGTAATCAATGGATGCAAGAAGGCTTGTGCATAAAATCCCTATCTAATGCCTACTCATCCACTACTGTATGGAGAGTTTTGTCTTGTTTATAAACAATTATGTGCTAGTATAAGAGATGGTGATCATGTGATGCTTATTGGTTTAAATGAGTAACAACCTACTAATGAATAATAATAAATAAATATTTTTTTATATAATAAAATGTTATATATAGAGCTCATAAAATAAGCTCTTAACAAGCTTTAAGAATATCCTCAACTCCAGACCAGTTTCTGCTTTTGGCATCATCAGTGAGGTGCAGGATATTCAAGCATCAGAAACAGTTCTGGGGTTGAGTATATTCTCAAAGCTTGTTAAGAGCTTATTTTGTGAGCTCTATATATTATATTTGTAAATCCAAGCTTTATTAAATTAAGTCAGATGACCTCTGACTTGATTTTTTATTATTTTATATAATAAAAGAAAGAGTTCGCTTTATTTACATCAACAACAACTGAACAAGTATATGTTTATATCTGTTCATAAAAATCTTTTAATATTTCTTCACTCTATTCTTTATTAATATCCAAGTTTGGATTTTTCTGAATCCCTTGTGTTGTATACATTTCACTTTAACAGGTTGGAAAACTTTTAAGCAATAGGAATAAACTTTAATCAAAATACCACGACAGGTTAAGCTTCACATCATCATCATTTCCATTGTCTATTATATTCTGAAGTATGGCATAGCATCTTTTCACTTTTGAGTGATTACATTTCAGGTAACTAAATAATATGCCTCTGGCTGTATTTACCACATCTTATTGGAAGGCATTGCCATAGAAAGGTTTCCTATCATATCTTGAATAAAATTAATACTAAAAAAATACTTTCTATTATGTTGTGGTGATTTTCTTTTAGTTAAATCAGTTTTTTTTCTCTCTAACTTAGGTTTTGCATGACTCTCCAGTTTCATGCACCTTTAGCAATATGATGGAGTGAATCTATCTCTGAATCTCGTAAAAGAGTCATAAATTCTTTGTACAATCAATCTCTGATGTCTGATAAAAATATGTTTTCCCCATAGATCAAGTTACTCATCTATATTCTAACTTATCAAAACTTGTTTTCTTTACAGATTATTTTTCTGTTTTCTATGAAACCGTAATTAGATATAATTAATTACACCTGTTTTTACTGGTTTGCATTTTTATTTATTTATTTATTTAAGAGTATGGAGAGTTTTATCTCTGTGATATAAACTGAATATTTTACAAAGCCTTCTTTAATCTTACATAAAAATATATAGAATCTGAACATTTTTTATAAAGTCTTAAATTTTATAATTTTACATTTTACTTTTTCAAAGATGAATGTATCTTTTCGTAGTCTATTTCAAAATATAAATTTTTACATATAATATATCTAAACCATTAAGCATCACATGATCAACATCTCTTATACTAGCACATAATTGTTGTAAACAAAGGCAAAACTCTCCATACTAGTATGGAGAGTTTTGCCTTTGTTTACAACAATTATGTGCTAGTATAGAGATGGTGATCATGTGATGTTTAGTGGTTTAACACCAATCCTGCCTAATAGGATAATGGTGGCTATGGTTGTTTAAGAGCCAAAGACACCAAAATATATGGGTGCTGAATTGAGTTAAGACCCATATGACTTTTTAGATTGAAAATATTATTGCATTTTCAATTTCATTCTCATAGTTTTGTAGTAAAGTAGAGTTAAAAGGTGGCTGCTGGAGGGTTGCATTAGATCCTAAGATCTAGATACAGTACTCTCGGATCCAAGGCTCCTCACTGATGATGGCCACAGCCAGAAACTAGTCTGGAGATATTGGATGAGATGTGGAATCTTATGCCCAAGCCTTCTGGCATCCATTGATTACTCTGTTTGGCACAGGGGGGCACTACTATATGGAGAGTTTTGCCTTTGTTATATAATATATCTACAAGTTAAATAATAAAAAGGTAAACATATGCATACAGAATCCCAGGATCTTAAATTTACATATTAAATATTATACATCTGGCAGCTAAAAATTGCACTTTTGTTTTACTTATTTTAAAATCAGTACATTTGACTCAATATTTATTAAATGGTATAATAATGTGTAATCATCATCAATAAAGTATCAGTTAATTTGATTTTAAATGTTTAAAAATTGACTATTTATTTGGTTTTATCTATTTTAAATTCTACTAAACCCTAAGATTTTATCACTAAATAAAATCATATAATCTCAATATCTCCTTCAAAAAAAATTGAAAAAATGGAATGACTATTCCATTTTCTCATTTTATCTAGGCATATCTAGACAATTATTTGACTGGATGATCTTTTTCTCTAAGAGGCATTCACCACTATGCATATATTTCTATTTCTTTTTCTATCTATCTAAAAATTCCTGATTTCCTTGGTCAATGTAAATACATCATTTTTTAATATTAAAGTATTCATCATCATTTATTTTTAAATAATTCCATATTTCTTTTTATTTATTATGTAAAAAATAACCATTCTATATTTTGCTTTTCTTTTCATCTCTAATTCTCATCTATCTTTTTTCCATTTAATCTAAACATCTATACTTTTTAACTATTTCAAAACAAATGTTTTCCATTTGCAATCCTTCAGTTTAATTCTTCCCAGTAAATAGTAATAACATCTTTGATTTTTTTTTCTTGCTGCATTTTAATTTTTATAGTTCTTCCTATCTTTCCATTCTTTTCTAATACCAATTCAATATCTTTTACAATAATCAAAGTGATGTGATGTGATATACTGTGACTTCTCCTTAAAAAGAGTCAGGAATCTCTCAGCAACTATGCCCAAAGAAACCTGTTAGCCACATTACCTTCCCCTTCCATTCCCCACTCTAAGCTTTCTCATAATTTGCTCCATCCCATTTCCACAACATAATCTTTGTCAACTCTATGGCCTTTATATCTAAATCCCCCTTATCTTTTCCCAAACCCAGCATAAAAACCAATAACCCACTTTCTGCATAATCACTTTGTTCATATTTATTCTCCCATAACTTTATTATTTGTACTCTTTCTGCTTTCAAGCATTTACATTCAATCAACAGATGCCTAATATTTTCTATATCTTCCTTACACAATTTGCAGACTACATCACTCATATTTTTCCATTTACATGTATATTCTCTTGTTGCTAAAGATCCCATTTAAGCCTTAAACAATAAGCTACTTTCCTTACTATTATCATAAATTAACTTGCACCCAATGTTCCATTTACTTCTATATATATTTAAACTCTTTTTACTCTCCATACTAGTTCTCCATCTCTCCAACTCCCTATTCTTTATTAATGCATCTATTCTTTTATCCCATTCCTTACCACTATAACACTCAACAATCCTCCTAACACAATCATCCCACCTTTTATACAAGTATACTGATATAAATTCTTTATCCAAATCCTTTGCATACCGCATTACCTTTCTCACCCATCTTGTTGCCTGCCCTTTACTCATAACCCAATTAAATACTATTTTGGCTATTCTTTTATTATCCATAAACTGCAACCTACCAAACATTTTCATTTTACTTTTTGCATCTCTCATATAAAAACTTGACCATCCCATTTCTCCTTGAATTGCCTCCTTTGCTGTCCATACCTCTGCATCTAATGCATGTCTTCCTACTTCCCTTTGTACTTTCTCTAAGTAATCTAATACCCTTTTACTAACACATAACACATCATTACCATATGTTAACCCTGCTACTACAACTCCCTTCCATATAATTCTAGCTACATCATATTTATTATATGAAAACACTGTTGATTTCTTTATTAAAGCCTTTCTTTTCTTTGCTTCATTTACCAATTTTTTCTCCCATTCAACCAAGCAATTTTCCTGATTACTTAAGATGATTCCCAAATAACTATACCTATCCACCACACTTAACTTTATATCCCCCAATAAAAATTCTACATTTTCTCTTTCCCCATTATTAATCATCATTATATTTGATTTTTCTTCACTAAATTTAATCCCCATTTCTTTACAACCCTTGCACATGTCCTCAGCATAATTTCCATATCTTCTCTTCTTTCTGCACACACAAAAATATCATCTGCAAAAAAAAGACCTGACAAAATATATACTCCCTTGCCACTCATTAATAGTATCTCTATCCCTCTTCCTAGTCTTTCTATTGCTTTCTCCATTTCACTCAAATACAACAAAGAACAAAATAGGTGGCATGGGGCATCCTTGCCTTAATCCCACCCAATTTTTAGCTTTAACTGATTCTATAAGGACATTCAAAACATTAAGATCATCTGCAGATTATTTTTTTGTTTATAAGAATATCCCAATCAACATATTGAGAATTAAAAACCAAGAAGATGAAGGATAGAACTCTGCTTTTTCAAAGCTCTTTTAACAGTTTTAAAACCCACACTCATTAATTTTGTTTTCAACTATTATATCTGTAATGCTATTATAAAAATACTAACTTTAATTTTGTTTTCAGTTTTAATATTCATTACTAGGTAACACTCGTTTTTATTTCAAATGCCTTAGGTTTTATATTATTAAAATATACAATTTATATTATGGTACTATATAAATAAATAAAAAAATCTTAAAATATATTAACTTTTCATTTTACTTTTCCAGTGCATTTATTAAATTAATATTAATCCCGCTGACAGTTTCAACTGCCCAGCAATCTTCCTCAGAGCTACAAAACAGCCAATGCTTATTTTATTAAATTAAAATTAATTTATCTGATGGTTTTGATTGCCCAGTAATATTTCTCAGACCTACAAAACATATGTATTTATATATGTCTTGTAGTTCTGAGGAAGACTGGTGGGCAGTCAAAACTATAAGATGGATTAATTTTAATTTAATAAAATAAGCATTGAAAAAGTAAAAAGATGGATTTGTTTGATTTTTTAAATAAAAATTTGCTTACAATGACTAATTTTAAATGTTGTTCACAAATATTATCAATTAACTCGTGCAATACTTTGCTTTGATAAGGGAAATCATTAGTCATACTAAAGAACTTTTTAATTTTTAAAATTTTGATAAATCTTGTTAAATGTTTAAATTTAGATGATTCAGTTATATATATATGATAAAACATTTAATAGATGGAAATTTTATTTTTAAAATCCAGTTAATATTTGTAGGTAAATTTATACCTAGATTTGTAACACTTATTCTGAAAATATAACATATACACTCTACCAATATGTTAAACTGAATAGATCGACATCATATCACCTAATAATTAATAAAGTATATATGTAAATGAAAATATTTACATTTCTGAATCACTTTTATTTAAGTATCCTAACTTATATACAAATGATGCATTACTATTAATAATTTATTTTAAAATAAATATTTATAAAATATTGCCTTATAATAATTATAGTAATGTTGTAGCATGTTCAACAACAACTCTATGAAAGCTAATCACATTTATTAATCATGTCACCATAATGTATTCAGTGGATCACAGTTATAGAATGGGAGACTGAAACATAAAATCTTTAAATCGATTCAGGGATTATCTGGAATATATTTTTTAATATCAATACTATCTTTTTTACTTTGTTGTATTAATCTGCATTTTTTTTGGATTTGAACTGATATGGGGTTTGTTACCTAGCTAAAAACTTATTATTGATCTGTAAAATTACCTAAATACACCTCAATTCAAATTCAAAACAAACAGAACTAGTAAAAACATGGAGATTTTTAAAAAGTTATTATTGCATATTAAGATATTTAATTCTTAATAAACTTTACTGAAATGATATCATTTAATGCCATTATAATAATTATACATCATCATTTAAAACATTTTATAAATGGCTGGTCTACTGGGAAAATACTTAAAACATTTTGTTATTTATTTTAGTGAAAAACTTAAAAATGCTTTACTTTTTTTAGTTATTAACCCAACCTATCGTAAAATAAAAGAAAGTGTAAAATATGGTGATAGCTTTTAAAAATTTGTCAAATAAATAATGGAAGTATGAAAACCTAAAATTTCTTCTCTTAAGTAAACATAATGTAAATCTTTGATCCCTAAATATAGGATTGCATGGTATCTATATATTAATTAATAGTATGTACACTTTAACTAAGATATTACAATGAAATAATGAACATATACAAATTAAATCATGAAGTTATGTAAATATTCTATTATTGAATGAATATTTGAAAAGCTAAAAATTAGTTATCTATTTGAGTGGAACAAACCAAATGTTTTAATTTTTTTTAGTTATTAACACAACCTAACATTAAACAGATGTAAGTGCAAGGCATGAAAATGGTTTCTAAAAAGTTTATTGAATAAATAATATAATTATGAAAACAATTTTTTTAAGTAACCATAACTCCTAGATATTGGATTGCATAGTTTGTATATAAAAATATATAGCATGTACAATATGACTAAATTATTATACCAAAATAATGAACATATAAAAAACTAAATTATGACATTATCTAAATATTCTATTATTGAATGAATATTTGAGAAGCTAATTTTGTTATCTAAAAATGTAACAAGTTATGCAATAATTGCGCATTTCTGATCTTAATATTTCATTGAGATAATAACCTACTTCATTGCTCTTAAAAATCAATTATAAAAAAAAATATACTTGACATTTCATTACATAAGGAATTTACACCAAATTTCAATTGACACAATATATATATATATATTGAACCAGATTGAAATCCGATTCAATAGTGTTATTACAAAAAAAAGAAAAGAAAAAATTAAGTTTTTAATTTTCACTAAACGTTTAATGTTTAAATTTTTATTATTATTTAAAAAGAATGTGTATAAAAATACACACGCATTTATATATAAAACAGATCATTTCAATGTTTATCAATTTATTTTAAAATAGTTTTCATATACCGCTTGGTTTTACTTTAAATCAATTAATTAAAAACAAGCAACCTAGCTAATTACATTCCTGAGGCTTTTATTTTAATTATTGTAAATTAATTCTAAAAGTGGAGATTTAATTTTTATGTAGTTGTTTTCATTTCAATAATCCTTGGGTCAAATTGTTATATTAGATTGAGTGGGAGATTCATATTTGCCCTGCCTTAGGCATAGAATTCAACAACAAGGAAAGTGTTTCACGGGAAATGGAGTGACGTATAAATAGCCCCGAAAATTTGGAGAGTTAGTTATTAATTATTCTTAACTAAACAAGCTGTTTCTCAAGTGAAAGTTTGTATCAGTTTGGACATTTAAATTCTTAAAGAAAATTTACTGTTATTAAATCCTTTTGCTTACAACAAGATGACAAATACCGTACGTGTTATCACCACCAGAATGGCTTGTTAACTTAACAAAGGACAGATCCCTAACTTCCAAATTTGCTCCAGTAATGCCTTAAACATCTAGAAGAAGCTGGAATCTCTTTACCTCTACCTTGCCACTGTCAAAGAACTTGAAATGAACTAGAATAACAGTGCACACTCTACATGAACTTTGTTTTACCAAAAGGTAAGTATTTTCTTTTTTATTCTTCCCAGGGTAAATTAATTCTCATTAAATCTCTGCTTGGTCTAATTAAAAATCTGTATTTATAAGCTTAAGTAATATTTATACTCATATTTAATCTTTATTGTGTTTTCTTGTATTTTTGTAATGGGTTTTGGAATCTTAGTTTTAAGATTCCAAGTTATATTCAATTTTGTTTATTGGTGAGTGACGAGTGAGTTTTTTTTCTATTTTATGCCTAACTTTTACTAAATGCTTTAGCAGTTGTGTGTATTTTAAATGCTTACCTGTAATTATTTTATTATTCAATAATTAATTTTAAACACTGTGTTTGCGCTTTTTCAAACCTCCAAAAATCTTTGGGTTGGCGACTTTATTGTCTAATTTTCTGCAGGTGGGGATTTCGTTTCTTATATCTCTGAAAGCGGAAATTAGAATTGTTTTTTTCTTTGTAATTTTATAAGTCCTCAGCAGGAAGATGATATTTATCTCTTTTTAAATTACAGGTGAGAGAGACTTTCGTTCTGCTAAAGTATTTAAAACTTTTAATATTTTCGTACTCATGCGCACTCTCCGATAGATTTATTTTTGTATTTATTACGTGTGCTTTAAATTCATCAGAGCGTGTACTCAGAATTTGTTTGTAAGTTTATTTTCCTTAATTGCTGGGGCATATGTAACTGTTTTTCTAATTATTTGCTTGTCTCTGATTGAGACCTTTAATTATTATTTTTAGAGTAATTTTCGCCAATCATTTGACTGGGATTCACCAGTTTTAATGGTTTTTCTTTCATTTTCAATCATATTTTTCGGTTGTTCTTGAGGTAGATCAATCACCTTTATTTTAAATGTAATTATAGGTGTAGCTTCTACTGACATAATGACATTCTGGGTCCGACACATTTTCAGGTCTCGAAAAGCTCGTCGGCACTGGTTTCATTGATTTGTTTCAAGAACATATTGTTTAAATATCTGAAAGTGAAAGCCAATTTTTGGGCGAATCTTCTGCTGAATCGAATTGCTTCTTCCCTTTATAATTCATTATTAGAAGATCAGTTGGTCTGTCATAGTTTTGCATTTAGTATTTCTGGTACATGCCTAAGTTAACCCTATTTATTGTGTCATAAATAAATTATACTTCATAATTTATTGTCTCAATAAAATTTTAGAATTTGTTTAAATTTAATAATTTAATTTGGCTGATGTTTGTTTGTGTGCTTTGGTCTCAATTGTCTAAACAATTTAAGATCTCTAGTTTCTCCCTGAGTCTAGTCAGCGCAAACCATCATCATCATCCATTCTGATGACAGTAAATGAATTTTTCATGTGATGTGATGTATTTGGCTTCTCCTTAAATGAAGTCAAGAATATCTCAGAAACTATGCCCAGATAAACCTGTTAGCCACTTTATTTTCCATTCCCCACTCTAAGTCTTCCCATATTCTGCCCCATCCCATTTCCACAACATAATCTTTGTCAACTCTATGGCCTTTAAATCTAAATCCCCCTTATCTTTTCACAAACCCAGCATAAAAACTAATAACTCACTTTCTGTATAGTCACTTTGTTCATACCTATTCTCCCATAACTTCATTATCTGTACCCTTTCTGCTTTCAAGCATTTACATTCAATCAACAGATGCCTAATATTTTCTATACCTTCCTTACACAATTTGCACACTAAATCACCCATAGTTTTCCATTTACATGTATATTCTCTTGTTGCTAAAGATCTCATTCGAGCCTTAAACAATAAACTACTTTCCTTAGTATTATCATAAATTAACTCACTTCCAATATTCTGTTTACTTCTATATATATTTAAACTCTTCTTACCCTCCATACTACTTCTCCATCTCTCCAACTCCCTATTTTTTATTAATCCTTCTATTCTTTTATCCCATTCCTTACCACTATAACACTCAACAATCCTCCTAACACAATCATCCCATCTTTTATACAAGTATACCGATATAAATTCTTTATCCAAATCTTTTGCATACCGCATTACCTTTCTCACCCATCTTGTTACCTGCCCTTTACTCATAACCCAATTAAACACTATTTTGGCTATTCTTTTACTATCCATAAACTGCAACCTACCAAACATTTTCATTTTACTTTTTGCATCTCTCAAGATCGGAAGAGCGTCTGTCCACATCTCTGCATCTAATGCATGTCTTCCTACTTCCCTTTGTACTTTCTCTAAATAATCTAAAATCCTTTTACTAACACATAATGCATCATTACCATATGTTAACCCTGCTACTGCAACTCCCTTCCATACAATTCTAGCTACATCATATTTATTATATGAAAATACTGTTAGTTTCTTTACCAAACCCTTTCTTTTCTTTGCTTCATTTACCAATTTTTTCTCCCATTCATCCAAGCAATTTTCCTGATTACATAAGATGATTCCCAAATACCTATATCTATTCACCACACTTAACTTTATACCCCCCAATAAAAAATATACATCCTCTCTTTCCCCAGTATTCACCATCATTATATTTGATTTTTCTTCACTAAATTTAATCCCCATCTCTTTACCCACCCTTGCACATGTCCTCAACATAATATCCATAACTTCTCTTCTTTCTGCACATAAAAAGATATCATCTGCAAAAAAAGACCCACAAAGTATATACTCCTTTGCCACCTATTAACAGTATCTCTACCCCTCTTCCTAGTCTTTCTATTACTTTCTCCATTTCACTCAAAAACAGCAAAAACAAAATCGGTAACATAGGGCATTCTTGCCTTAATCCCACCCCATTTTTAACTTTAACTGATTCTATATCCCCTAATTGGTAAGTATAATAATTATTTTCATATAATTTCTTAATAATATTTACTAAAGCTTCATCCATTCCCAAATTGGCTAATCTTACCCACAATCTATTTCTATTTACTCTATCATATGCTTTCTCTATATCTATAAAACTCATATATAATGATCTACCTGAATTCCTACTCATCTCCATAAGTTGTGTAACTACAAACAAACTATCTCCTATATGCCTATCTGACCTAAAACCTCCTTGCATTTACCCCACTACATTATTCTCTTCCATCCATTTTACAACTCTTCCAGCTACCATATATGTGAAAACTTTATATAAAACCGATGTTACCGCTATTGGTCTATAATTATTTAACTTTCTATGATCCTTATCCTTTCCTTTAAATAATAATCTTATTCTTGTATTACTCCAACTACCCTGAAAAACTGTCTTCTGTGACGTCTTATTAAAACATGATAATAACTTTGCTTTTGCTCTATGCCCTAAATTCATTACCATCTCTGCTGCCCATCCATCTAAACCTCTTGCCTTTCCACTTTTCAATCTCTTTCCTGCCTCATTCAATTCATTTTTTGTGAACCTAATACTCCCATTACTAACTGCTTTCATGTTTTCTATCACTAATTCCTTCACATCTAACATCTTTTCTATATCCATTACATATCTATTTAAGATTTTATCTAGCTCGCCTCTAGAGCTACATTCTATTCCCTCATCATATATTAATACTATCTCTCTTTCCCCTACATTTCTTCTTTTAATGTAATTCCAAATTTTTTTTTACTTCCATCTCTTTCACTTTTATTAATATCCTCCAACAATTTACTATTTAACTTCATCCCCTCTCTATAATTATCCATTTAGCTTCTTTTCTAAGTACTTTCCCCATTTAGCATTAATATCATTTTCACTTTCTTTATTCTTAATAGCACACTTATACTCTCTGCATGCTTTTTACCCTCTCTTTTACACTTTTACTAACTCATTTTTTTATTACTTTTATTCTTCTGCATATTCTCGACTAAAACCCTATTTGCCACTTTTTCTATTTCACCACACCAATCCTTACATTCATCCCCAACCAACTGCTCCATGGTTTCTTCAACTTTTATTTTATACTTTTCCAACTTATTCCTATCATTCACTCTCCATCCACATCTTTCACTATTATTTCTACCTTTATTTCTATTCTCCATCACATTACTAACCATTTCTATTGCAATAAAGTTATGATCACTATTACATACTCTCTCTTCATTATCAAACACCTTAATTCTCTGTATTTTATTCATTCCCTCTTTCTCTACCAATACATAATCTATTGTGTGAAATACATTATTCCTAGACCATGGGTATTGTCCATCACACACATTTGATAAATTCCCAATGCTCAAATTTACTCTTTGACAAAATTCCTTCAAAAACTGACCATTCTTATTATCTACATCATAAATTTCTTCAATGTGTCCATTCATATCCCCTATAACCATTATTCTCTTCCCCTTTTCTTTAAAACTCTGTATATCCTTAACTAGGCATTCATATATACTATTGTTCCACTCCATTACAGTTTGACTATCTCCAGTGGCGATATACACTACAGCCACCATCCATTCTTGTCTACCCAATCTTATTTCAAACCACAAATGCTCTTGACATTTAACAGTATTTAAATATTTTCTCGATATAACACCTATACCACCACCCCTTTTTTCTTTTTCTTTTCTGTTTATACCCTGCCATACTACCTCTTCCAAAATAGGTTCTTCTTCTTCTTTGCTTAGATGAGTTTCCACTACTGCTAATACCTCAAGCTTCATTTTCAATTGCTTTATTTAATTCCAGCCATTTTTCTGGTCTCCTACCACCTTGCATATTCAAAAACCCAATTTTAACAATTTCTTCTTTCCTAACTACTCTTTTATAAATTCTTTTGATTTCTTCTTCTCCATTATGTTTATAACAAACTTTCTTACCACTAATCTTACAAAACCATTCCCACCACATCTACACTTATATCTAAATCAACCATCTTTTGCTTATTTCTTATATCCCCTTCATTCTTCTTCTTTTTTCATAATATTACAATTTAAAAGCCCACCCCCTTTAGAAGTTTCCCGAATTATATTCTTTAAATATCAGAATCCCTAAAACTTCACTTCCTTCTTTTCCCAAGTGCAAACCATCTTTACTATACAACTCCCTCTTTCCAATAAACCAATCCCATACAGCCACAAACACAACATTGTTTCTCTCACACAATTTTTTCACTCTTTCATTTATAGAACATGACCTATCTAACAAATGCCTCTTATCAAATCTTGGTACTAGTCCCACTACTCCTACTCTTCCTTTAATCTCTCTCAAATTCCTAATCAATTCTACATATTCATCCATTACTTTCTCTGATGGCTCTAACAAATTATTAGTCCCCACCATTACATATACATCTCTACTACCTTGCTTTCTTACTTTAGACACATAATGGTCTGGTGGTGCCTTCTGTGTCAGAATAGATTGAGTGTCCGATATAATATATATATATATATATATATATATATATATATATATATAGATCGGAAGAGCACACGTATATATATATATATATATATATATATTGTGCCAGATGGATCCGCAGAATGAAGTATACTTACACTATATATGTTTGGCTGGTTTCAAACTTCTTCATAATACATTTATAATCTTATTTAATTATAAATGTTACGTGAACCGGCACGTTCGAGAAAAATGGGATTTATTATTGATAGCTTTAACTATCAACAATGGCCCACCTCGGCTGCTAGATTCAAACCCCTAGTATCCAAACACTTTATTTGTTTGGAGTAAACTCCTGGTGCCAGCTAGTCAAAGACTAACGTATCCAGATAGTGGCTCATAATCCAGTGCTCGAAACAATCCCTAAAACTAGCCCAGTCTAATTTTAATCAATAATAAAATATAGAAAAGGAATTGATTGAAAGAGATTGATAAAAAAAATTTGATAAAAAGAATTTGATAAAAAGAATTTGATAAAAAGACTGACAAATAAAGTTTAAGTTTTAAAGACCATTTATTTTAATTAACATTTATTAATTTTAAACATTTTCTAAATCTAATATAACACACGCACATTTTAAATTAACACACTATAATATATTTTATGAGAAAGCATAAATAATCTTTGACATTTAAATTATCTAACATTCACAAACATGCACATCAATAGTTCATTTTATGTACTTGTCTCTGTAGGATTTACAAATTACAGTGGTGGCTACTATATATAAATGAGAATACAAAAATGTTTTACCCAGGATTTTTGGAACGGGGATGTAGAACTTTATTTTCTTTAATTACTGCTTTAGGTGAGAATATTTCCAGCCAGCTGGGACGTTTTCTTGAGGAGTTTTATTATTCTTCATGATTATTATTTCTCGAGACGGTTGAATATTGATGGAGGATTTCTGAGCTGTTAAGTAGATATTATTTCACAGGCAGGTCTTGCTGATCTTGTTGGACTAAGGGCTGAAATAAGAGCGTATATTTCCAAAAGCTGGTCAGCACTGCATTTCTGTTTCTGGATACATAATATAAATTGCACTGTTATCTGAACTGAAACAAGACTGACACTAGACAAAACTGAAACTGGACATCTGATAAAAATCTAGCTATTTATGTAGGCAAAGTGTTTTTGTTTTAATATCCTCTGGCAATATGGTGTTGTTGAAATTCCTTTAATAACTAATTCTTTGACAATAAGTTTTTGAAGATTGTTTAATTAGTAGTAGCCATGACAAAACATGTTGTTTTTATATCAAAACTAATGATAGAACGCTATCGGACTCGTACTTTTTTTGAAAACAACCGCATTTTGTTTTATAAAGAAATTTTAGATTTTTTCATAACTTATTTTTTTAGATAAATTATGTGCCAATTTCAATATTGGTACTATATATATATATATATATTACATTATGTGGTTATGTGTGTTGGTTGTATAAGATAGATTGAATAAATATAGAGAGTTTAAGAGTCTGAGTTCAAATCCCTTACAATTATATTAAGATTAGTATAGACAATATACATATTTAAATATAACATCACATGACCACATCTTCTTATGCTTGTGTATAACTGTTTTTAAAACAGGCAAAACTCACTATACGTATTGCCACACACAGCAAGCTAGAATAATCAATGGATGCCATAAGGCTTTTGCATAAAATCCCCATCTAGTGCCTACTCATCCAATATCCCCAGACTAGTTTCTGGCTTGTGGCCTTCATCAGTGAAGAACCTTGGATCTGAGAGCACTGCACCTAAATCTTAGGATCTAATGCAACCCTCCAGCAGTTACACCCAAGCATAAGAAGAGGTGGTCATGTGATGTTTATTGGCTTAAAACCAATCCTGCCTAATAGGATAGTAGTGGCTATGGTTATTAAATTAGCAAAGACACCAAAATGTATGGGTACTGAACTGGGTTCAGACCCATATGACTATATAAGCTAATGTGCTTGGATTGAAAACATTAAGGTGTTTTCAGTTTAAGACTCATAGTTTTGTAGTTAAATGAGATAATAGGTGGCTGCTTGAGGGTTGCATTAGATCCTAAGATTTAGGTGCAGTGCTCTCAGATCCAAGGCTCCTCACTGATGAAGGCCACAAGCCAGAAACTAGTCTGGGATATTGGATGAGTAGGCACTAGATGGGGATTTTATGCACAAGCCTTCTGCCATCCATTGATTACTCTAGCTTGCTTTGTGTGGCAATATGTATAGTGAGTTTTACCTGTTTTAATATTTAAATATTATATATATGAAATTCAAATACAGATATATCAATATCAATTATAATTATTTTAACAGTGCTATCTGTGAAACAAATTATAAAATCTAATTAAAGAAGTAAAAGATATCCTGTTACTGTGCTGCTTTATTTAGATGTTATGTTTGTTTCACAGGTTGTATGGCTAAAGTAATTTAATTGTAATTGATCCTAATATATATATATATATATATATATATATATATATATATATATATATATATATATATATATATATATATATATATATATATATATATATATATATATATATATAATGAACTGTAAGGAATGGCAAATTATCACTGATAATGATTTATTGCTGTTAAAATATCATAAAACCTTATTATTTTCTTAGTCAACTTGCATTTAAGCAACAATATTATATATATCATTGTCATCTGCACAAGACAAATATATACTATCTCCACATTTCTATAATTTCACTTCCCATTCCAATTACCTTTAATGTTAAATAATATTTATTTTATAAAGCGCAGACAGTATTGAAATCAAAATGAGAGAGTGCAAACTTCTCAAGTGCTTATGACTATCACCAGCCAATCAGATCAAGCACTGAGACAGAGAATTTAACAAGAAAAAGGTGGTTCCACCTTCTTCTTTACTTGCTTTTCTATATATCCAAGCCAGTCTAAAGTACTTAGATCTGAAAGCGTGAATCTTAAATATCTTTACACTCAACACACTGAGTTCAAATTACAAACATGCAGGGTGAAATATTTCGATTTACTACGCAGTAGTTTTTCGATGTTATAACTTGCAGCAATGTATGTAAATAATATTTATTTTATAAAGTGCAGACGGTATTGAAATCAATTTGAGAGAGTGCAAACTTCTCAAGCACTTATGACTATCACCAGCCAAACAGATCAAGCACTGAGACAGAGAATTTAACAAGAAAAAGGCGGTTCCACCTTCTTCTTCAAAAGATTTCATGCTGTATGTTTGTAATTTGAACTCAGTGTGTTGAGCATGAAGATATTTAAGATTCACACTTTCAGATCTAAATACTTTAGACTGGCTTGGATATATAGAAACATCGAAAAACTATGCATAGTAGATCGAAAGATTTCACGCTGTATGTTTGTAATTTGAACTCAGTGTGTTGAGTGTGAAGATATTTAAGATTCACACTTTCAGATCTAAGTACTTTACACTGGCTTGTATATATAGAAAGACAAGTAAAGAAGAAGGTGGAACCACCTTTTTCTTGTTAAATTCTCTGTCTCAGTGCTTGATCTGATTGGCTGGTGATAGTCATAAGTGCTTGAGAAGTTTGCACTCTCTCAATTTGACTTTAATATTAAAGAATGTTAGTTGGAATTATGAAAAAATAGAATGGTATATATTTGTTTTGTATTCGTGTTATTTTATACTTAAAAAGTCTGTCTTAGAAGGAAAATTATTGGTTGAGAATTTGTAATTTAATTTTAGCTAATTATTTATTTGTAAATTAGTATAATGAGTATATTATATGGACTAATTCAGTTTTTAGCATTTGATATTTATGCATACACACATATTTATGTATTGTTAATATATTAACTTATGATTATTTATATATTGCAGGTTTTCTTCTCTTTTCAACTTGGGCTTGGAACATTATTTGTGCTCCTGACATTTTCTCATGGAATTTTAGCTTCATGATAATTAATATGGGGCAGATGCTGTATATCTTATATCAGATGCGTCCTGTACGTTTTACGAAAGATCTTGAAGAAGTTTATGAATCTTTGTTCCAACCTCTTAGAGTAAGTACAATTTAATATAATGTTTAAAGTTGTGCTTTTGCGTTTACCTCGTTATGTATTTCTAATCTACTCAAAAATTTTGTTAATTTAGCAAGATTTCTGCCATGAGGAAGATTTAATAAATCGTTTTAAGTAAAATATGATTTTCTAAAATATTTATTATATAGGGTATATGAGCACAGACTTTCACATGACCCACCTCTTTTTACTATATCTTATAACACTGATACACTTGAACACATATGTCGAAAAGATAAATAATCATCAATATATGCATTTCATGCTAAAACAGCAATCATCAGTTGGTCCAGATTATCATCTCTACACATATATGCAATAAGTGCTCAGATATATATTAAGAAAGCCAATCTTCATACTTTAATGGACAAGCTTTAATTAAAGCATGAAGATTGGCTCTCTTAATATATATCTGAGCACTTATTGCATATATGTGTAGAAATCATAATCTGACCAACTGATGGTTGCTGGTTTAGCAGGAGATACGTATATTGGTGACTATTTATCTTTCCGACATATATGTGTTCAAGTGTATCAGTGTTATAAGATAGAGTGGAGAGTGGAGGGTCATGTGAAAGTATGTGCTCATATACCCTATATATCATATATATATATATATGTCAAAAAATATCATGACAATATAAATATTTATCATAATATCAAGTGATTTTTCATATGAATTATTTTGACCATAATTTATTTTCTGTTATAAATAAATGTAGTAAATAAGTAATTATTTGTGTGTATATATATAATGTATTTTCTGTTATAAATAAATGTAGTAAATAAGTAATTATTTGTGTGTATATATAGTATATAAGTTATTCATTTTATTTGTAATATGAATACTATTAATCTAGGTCTAGGGTTCAACTAGAATATCAGCATGAAGGCACCAATACTTTGTTTGGGTATTGCCTGCTATTGTTTAGGTGATAAATAAATAGGTAGTTATTGCCTATAATATGACAGTAATAGTTAACATTCTTTTATAACTCTCTCTAAAATATAGTCATAAAATTATCCTACTATCCCAAAGATTTCAAATGGTATCCAGAAAATACATTATTATTATAGTACCAAGAAACTATCACTTATATGGCTTAATAAAAAAAAAATGTTTATTTATATTTAAACAAGTAAAAATATTGTAACAGTTTCTATCATAGTAGATATACTCCATTTATAATCATAAGACCTCTATAAGATTAGGCAACAATGCAGATTAATTTTATACATTATATTGTCATGATATTTTTTGACATATATATATATGATATTTAATACATATATTGTATATATACTTTATGCTAGATGTAATTAAAAGGGATTTGAACTCAGATTTTAAGTTCCTTTTAGTCATACACTCAATCTTATACAACTGATAGACGTGACTAATGTGTATATTGGAGATCATTTATCTTTTTCATATGTATGTAGCCATGTGTATCAGTTGTATAAGATGGAGTGGATGACTAAAGGAAGGTTGAAAGTTTGGGTTCAAACCCCTCTATTTATATATATCAATAAAACTGAACCAAAAGTAATTGAAGCTTCCAATGAATTACATCCTGCTTGCAATCCTATCATAACCATCCATCAATCCAGAAGTTCAGACCAACCCCTCAGACCATAGATACATTAGAAACATAACCTTCATCATGCAATTCATATAGCACATGGGCCAATTCAACTTCATATATACATAGTTTCTAGAGAAACCCCAAACTTTGTTTTTATTATTGTTTAAAAAATAATTACAATTATATCATAGATTACTAAAACATAGAATCAAAGACATGTGAAATGGATACATGATCTCCAAAATGTGCATTTTATGCAGAACCAGCACTCATCTGTTGGCCCAGATCACAATCTCTTACACATATCTTTATCATATATTTAGTATATATCTAGATACAGAATTATTATAGTTTAATTGATGTTTCAAATTTTCTGCAGTACAACATTAATATAAACCATTATAATAGATACATATTAACATCAAATTTTCTGCAGTACAACATTAATATAAACCATTATAATAGATACATATTAATAACCGTTACTAATCGTTTATCAACCGAGACATTATTGCTAGCTCAAATGTTTTTCTTTAGTTGTATTTGATGAATAATGTATCTGCAGTCGCCTAGAGATATCAACACCTGATTTTTTTGCCCATGCTGACAGTGTTGATAAGATTCACACTTTTCACACAAGGTGGGGACAGTATCTACTTTTAATACCGTTTAATACCGTTTATCAAGGTGCACAGTCATTATACTGTACTCAGAGAATCAAAGCAGAGCTTTAGTTTCAACAACCTCTAAATATAAAATGAGACTTCAGTTATAATATATGTGAACAAGTAATTAACTCAGATTAAATGAAACTGAAATGGATATAACCTAAACTTCCGAGTTATAACATGTTTGCAATCCTATCACATACCATCTATCAGCTCAGGAGTCAGATCAACCTCTCAGACCATAAATACATTAAAAACATAAACTTGGTCGAGCAATTCATATAGCATATGTTACAATTCAACTTCATATATGCATTATCTTTAGAGAAACTCCAAACAAAAAAATCTATCATAGAATTGTAATATATATATATATAATTTAAAAGTTTGGAGTTTCTCTAGAAATAATGGGTAGATGAAGTTGAATTGTAACATGTGCTATATGAATTGCTTGATTAAGTGTATGTTTCTAATATATCTATGATCTGAGAGATTGGTCTGATATCTGGATAGATATATGATTGTGATAGGATTTCAAATATGAAATAACTCATTGGAAGCTTTAGTTACTTTCTGTTTAGGTTAATATAATCTGAGTTATTCAATTGTTTACACACACATATAAAAATAAATAAATAAAAAATAATAAAATAAGCTTGTTTAGAAATATTTGCTCTACTATATATTGGTAATTATAACATATATAGATCATGTGATTTATCATTTGATTTTATTACTATCATAATGTTGGTTATTGAAGCTTTGGCTATATTCACTTGCTAAGGCTATTAATATATGGAGTATCTGAATTTAGTTCAGACTCATATAGCTATTTCAGTTGGAGGGCTGAATTTAAAGACATTAGATGTCTGAAAGTTTCAGATCTTTTTCTTAATAATTAAGTATTAGATAAATGCTTGATTAGAGTTGGTATTTTTGAATGTGATGTCTAGCTCCTCACTGAAGAGAGCCATAGCCAGGGATGACAACAATCATAGATAAAAATTTGAATACTTGTCTTGCATTGGTGGTCGAGAGGTCAGCGTGACTGCCTCGCACTAGCAGGCAGTTGTGCGGCTTGCGGGTTCACGTTCCGGCCGATGCTATGACACTTAAAAAAAAATTTGAATACTTTCTCTTATAGTATTTATCATAAATAAAAAAAATAATAAAATAAGCTTGTTTAGAAATATTTGGTCTCTATTATATATGTATAATGGAATTATATTCCAAATAATAGTAAATAATAAAATAATTTCTAATATAAACATTAATCAATGAAATAATACTTTCAATTATATTCATAATCATTTTCAACTAAACTGACTTATTTTTGAAATTAAGTCAGTTTAGTTGAAAATGATTATGAATATATTTGAAAATACTTCTATTGATTAAAGTTTATATTGGAATTTATTTTATTTATCGTTATTTGGAATATAATTACATTTTATTACATTATTTTTATTAGTGGATATTTATTGTATTCTTGTGTTACATATATATTTTATTGGAAGTGAAATTATGGATGCTAAATCTATGAATAAGACGTAGCTTTTTAAAGAACGAAGACGATATACTGAAAATTATTAAAACTTAATGATGATTGACTTTTTTTAAGGATTGTAAGATGTTTAGTGAACCTGAATTGTCGTCGTTTTAAATGTAATAAATCGTTGAATTTGAAGTCTGAATTTATTTTTGATATAAAATTTAGAGTGTTATTGGACATGGTAAAAACGAATAAAAAAGAATTGTTTGATCTTCAGAAATATTTGAAAGTTATTAATTGTTTTATTAAGTTAAATGAATTCTAATTTTATTTTGAATTTAAGATGTGTCAATATTATTTTGATAGATTTTATGTTAAAATGAGAGAAATTTAAGAATAAACTTCATTTTTTGTTTGATAAAAATATTCGCAAACGGATAGGAATATAAATTATGATAATTTATCGTCATGTAATTTAAAATTATTACATAAATGTGTTTTGGGATTTGACTCAAAATATGTTGGAGATACAGTTGATGAGTTGATTGGGGACTATATCGTCAGTTCAAAATTCTTTTGATGTATCATTGATTCGTTTGGATAAGTTTAATACAATTGCTAAGAATATTAAGTTAAATAAATTTGATAAATGAGATAAATCGTAGAAACAAATGATTGTATTGATGTTAGGATTGACTAAGTGTTTACTGGTTTTAATGATTATTTATAAACTCATTTAGTCTTGAACATTATTACACTTATTATATATATATATGAATAATTAATCATTCCATTTAATGTATATATACTAATAAATCAAGTCTACTTATGTTACACAAATTTGTCATAATACTGAAAAAACCTCATGTTATATATTTTTCTATGTAACTAGATTCTAAAAGCCTAACTTCAGAAACTGAAAATTATATAGAAATAGTGGAATATTGGTGAATTTCTAAGGTTAGTTATTAGAATATGAGACAAAGTATATATCTTTTCTGTAATAATATGTGGTAAGTCTTTTGAATGTAAATAAATTATTTATTGGGTCATAAATTATTGATTTGATTTTATACTCTTCATATTGAATGCACTGACTAAACATTTATTTGAGTTCTGCAATTTTTTATATTAATGAATATTATATTGACTTTCAATCAGAAAGAATAGGTGGATCTTGTAAGACAAGTAATAAAATAAAATTCATATAAATTCTGAATTGCTGGAATAAATTTGAAACAATATAATGTAGCAAAATTATTTTCTTTCTCTCCAATCAAATAGTATTCAAATTATTTGTCATATATATAGACAATAATGTTGATAAATATATAAATAATTTTTTAGAAATTTTTTGTGACGTTATCATTAAAGATTTACATGTGAAGAAAAAATAAATTAAATATCTAAAAGAGAGAGAAAAGATATGTGGTGTTAAAAGTATCTTAGTTTTATTTAAGATATAAAATAATAAATTTTGCATTTTTATTAATAATTTTTATTAGTCATACATTAAACTAGAGATTATCCATTAATGAATAATATTTCAGTAGTGAAACTTTTACTAGACTACCCTCATATAAGTTAGGTATTGGGTTTTATCTATTTTTAACACCTTAAGAAAGGGTGTAATAATAAAAATATGGCCAAAGTCATGTGGAAAAACAGTATGCTTCCCAAGATGCATATTTCATGCTGGACTAGTAGTATTCATCAGTTGTCTTAGATCATATTCTTTTACATATATCTTTATCATCATTTAGTATATATATATATATATATATAATCAATTACTATCATTTAATAGATAAGTTTTAAATAAAAAAAATGATTATCAAATAAATATGTGACAATTATTGAATTTATTTAAATGAAATATTCTCATCAAACTAATCTTCTTCTTATATCTATAATGCACCATGATATCTGATTTCCAACCACCCTGCTCTCTGTCCATTTATAAATCTCCCTGCAATTTTTTTTATCTCTAATTTATCAATACATTCTTTACAAATTCTTTTTGTTTTTCTCTTTCCTGGATCTATCTAGTTTAATATTAATTGATAATCTTTGCTGAAAAAGTCTCTGTACAGGTCTCTGCCATTGCTATTGTCTTGTTGTGATGTTATTTGTTGTAATGTGTTTAATATTTGTTATTTCTTGAAATTTTTTATTACTTATGATCAACCTTACAGTAAATCTTCACCAATACACATTACTGTAGTTATCAGTTCACTTTTTATTCTTTCTTTCAATTGCCAATATTATTTTCATATGTAATGATACTTTTCACAATTATGTAATAAATATTCATCATTTATTGGCTTTTGATATATTCTTATTTCACACTGTCTCATTTAATATGACTATAGGTTGCCTTCTAAGTCAAAAGTATAAAATATTCAAAGCTTAATGTAATTATCTGTCCATTTTGTCTTTATCATTTCCAGACTAAATATATAATTAGAATAATTTAACATTATCATATATCTAGTCTGATAGTTCATTAATTATTATTGATTTCAACTTTTGTTATACTTTTTAAAGTTTTTCTTAGTAAATTTATATTTTTAAATTTTTTAGTAGCTCTCAAAACTTCTCCAATTAATGAGAATACAAGTTTAGATGTCTCTTTGTCCTGATTATAATGGTACTCAATTATATATTACTATGAGAAAATATTACTGGGTCATTTATTTCTGCTTCTTTGCACTGACCTACTATTTTTTCATATATTCTCTTACCAGATATATCACAAGATGATGCCTTTCATCATATGTACAGAAAGCTACTATAGAAATTAGACTTTCCAATAATTCAAGATATTGTTTCATGACATAAGATTCTCTGAAATTAAGATCCTTTATCTGGACATTCTATCAAGAAAGTTTCTAACAAATTTATCTTTTCAGATTGAATAGTAGATATAATTAGAGTAAATATTACCAAAATCACACTTTTCTTTATTTTGCTGTAATATCCTATAAATACAATTTATCCAAACCACTTCAACCACTTTTTAGCAATACTCTTTATATGTACATACACCTACATTTCAACTGTTCTGCAGTCGTCTTCAGAGCATGTTCATTTTAATTTCCTAAAAAAAAAAAAAACAAAAAGAAAATGTTTTTTTCAAAAAATTATCTTATACTCTAAGGTATAAGATAATTTTTTGAAAGGGTATAAGATAATTTTTTGAAAAAAAAACGTTTTTTTTTTTTTATGATATTAAAATGAACTGGCTCTGAAGAAGACAGGACAGTTGAAACATAGATGTATGTACAAATAAAGAGATTTGCTAAAAAGTGTTTGAAGTGGTTTAGATAAATTGTATTTATAATTAGACTCTCATCAACATAATCAGAAGAACCCATGACTATTGCAATTTTCTGCTTTATAAATGGAATCTAATCGCCACTGGTCTATGTAAACATGAATAAATTCAAACCCTTAAGTACCTAATGAATGGCAGCATTAAAGTATTTAATAAAGCCTTTGATCAATCTATTTTCTGATGGGAATCTCTACCAGCTCCTTTATAATACTTTGTTGGTAGTTAAGATGTCTTAAAAAAGTGATATACTAAATAAATAAAATAAGAGATGTAATATTTACACAAAATTTTTTAAAAGATAGATAAATGAGACTAGCTAACACAATTAATAACACTATTGTTGGGACCAGAGATAAAGACATATTCAAAATGACTAGATTTCAATTTTTATGCACTCATGTCATTTTACAACAAGTGATTTTCAATGTTCTAATTCTATCTTTAAATATATGTTCATGATCATTCGTAAAAAAAAAATTAACATTTCAAAATTCAACACATTACTTTTCATTTATTAATTTTTCTTAAAATTAAATCCAGGTAACCTTT
Organism: Epiperipatus broadwayi; assembly: GCA_028023455.1. Taxonomy (NCBI): domain Eukaryota; kingdom Metazoa; phylum Onychophora; class Udeonychophora; order Euonychophora; family Peripatidae; genus Epiperipatus; species Epiperipatus broadwayi. The sequence continues at coordinate 6,101,440 of JAQFVV010000036.1, read as the reverse complement.
CAGAGCTCTTTCTAAATCTTTAGAACTAATCATAACTCCATGAGACTCATTTATACATGAGTGCTTTTATTTTATTTGTCCATCTGGTTTAACAACATTTCGTCTACTATTAGTCCCATTTCAGATATATATATATATATATGTATATATATAAAGTTTGTCTTACAATAAAATGATATTGTTAAATATATAACCATTGTTATCATTATTAGCATATAATAATAAATAAATAAATAAGCTCATTTTAATTTATGTAAGAAAAACACCAAAAATTCAGTAATTTTAAGATTTATGATAGTTATACAAATGAATTCATAGACCATAATCATATCCACACTTGTCATATGCTGATGTAGTCTGTTGTAAATTTCATACTGAAATATTATGTAACTCAATAAACTTTACTTTATTCCTTATTATTTTGTAATTCAATACAGAGTGTAATTTTTTCACGTAATTTGACTTTATCTAGTGTTATGAATTTAGCCTGCCTGATTAAAAGCAATGCTAAGCTGTAGTTAAATTTGTAATATTGTTAACCTTTCCTTTATAGCGAAGTATGCTCTATATTGAATACTAAAATATTGTATTTTTAACTTTTTTTTTTATTTCACTTTTCAAAAGACTTCAATATCTTGCCCAGTTGCATCTCTCCAATGTACTTTTTCCATAGCTGCATATTTTTCTAAAAAAGCAATTAATACGACACATTTTTAGAATGTCTTTACGATAATTTTTATAAAAGTCTGTTTCTATGAAAACCATCCTTAAGTTCATTATAATTTTGTAGAAAGCTTCTTACTATTTACATATTACATATGCTATTATTATTCATTTATTTTATATACTAAATTTAATAAAGATATGCCTTTATAATATAGATTTAATTTAAACAAGGGATTTATACCCTAAGAACATGTTGTAATGTTATTATAATAACTCAGTGATGTCTTGTTGAATACTGAGAATACTCTCAAACCAAAGCATATGATAGAGACTTTTGAAATACTGAGAATACTCTCAAATCAAAGCATAAGATAGAGACTTTTGAAAAGATAAAAGTTTTGTATCTAAATTTAATTGTATAGCCCAGTCTAAAGCATCTTACTTTTCGAGCTGAAGATGTTTCTTTATTCATTTTACATCTATTAATAATTATTTCTATACATTAATAATCACAAAATTTGTCAATTTACTATATATTGTTATTCTAGCATTGCATGTGCGGCACAACGGTTCCCAAAAACTATTAATATAAAATAGATAACTAAAAATAATAAATGAGCACTTTCAAAGGATCTTGCCTTTATAATCATAGCTCGCTACTATGTTTAATGACATGCAAATATGCTAATTCCATTTCTTCAATAAAGCTTAGCATGTGTCCTTCCTATTTATGGCATCCTTGTCTCATGAGATGAAGAAGGCCTCTTTGATTTTTCTTTTAAGGTCATGTCTCTCTCTACACACGATTGTGGGATTATCTGGAATGCACTCATGATGACTTGTGCTCTGGTGCTGATAGAAAACTGATTAGGTAGAAGGATCGTTGAGAGTTCTATTGTATGAATATTTATGTTGCACTAATCGTGTGGACAAAGATGCTCTTCTTTCCCCATAATATGTGCCTTTACAATTATTGTTGGAAATTGCAATATTAGATACTGTATGGGGGGTCTGTAAAAGTGGAGTTTGATCTTTAGTATTATTCATGAATATTCATACAATAGAGCTCTCAACGATCCTTCTATCTATTCAGTTTTCTATCAGCACCAGAGCATAAGTCACCACAAGTGCATTTCAGACAATCCCACAATTGTGTGTAGAGAGAGATATGACCTTAAAAAAACCAAAGAGGCCTTCTTCATCTCACGAGACAAGCATGCCATAAATAGGAAGGACACGTGCTATGCTTTATTGAAGAAATAAAATTAGCATATTTGCATGTCATTAAACGTAGTAGCAAGCTATGATTATGAAGACAAGATCCTTTGAAAGCGCTCAGCTCATTTATTATTTTTAGTTATCTATTTTATATTAATAGCTTTTGGGAACAGTTGCACCACACATGCACACATGCTAGAATATATATATTTTCCAAAAGTAAAAAATTATTTGACTTAATTGTATATATTGTTATGAACTATTAGAAATTATGTAATATTCAATTTTATTTACAAATGCAGAGATCATATGTGATTTAAACAGAAGATATTTACATTCTAAGCACTTATGCTGTAATGCAATGCAGAGATCATATGTGATTTAAACAGAAGATATTTACATTCTAAGCACTTATGCTGTAATGCAATGCAGAGATCATATGTGATTTAAACAGAAGGTATTATAATAGCTGCATTACAGCATAAGTGCTTAGAATGTAAATACCTTCTGTTTAAATCACATATGATCTCTGCATTTGTAAATAAAATTGAATATTACATAATTTCTAATAGTTCATAACAATATATACGATCTTTGTGATAGTAAATAAACTTGAATATTAAAGAATAGATTCAATAGCATTGCATTCAGCAATTGAGGAATATATGATTGGCATTATGCTATTAGCACCAAACTTTAAGAATTTCATAAAGCTTTTTTAATATATAAGGGATTCAAACTCAGACTTTTACACAACCATCAACTCTCCATGCCATCTCATATTGCTGACCCATCTAATCACACACATGTTGAAAAGATAAATAATCACCAATATATGTATTTCATGCTAAATCAGCATTCATCACTTGGACCAGATTACCATCTCCACATATATATATATATATTGAAGCAGTCGGATCTGAGTTCGATCCTAGCTTCATGTTATTTACCCTAATACTAACCTTAAATTTCCGATGCAATGGGGCTTTATACGTTCAATCCACGCTAATTTCCATAATGAATAACTTATTTCAAATGCGTAGTAAAATTAATTAGTTTAGTTTAAATTTGATCAATTCTCTAAATAAATTCATGATAAAATACTCATGAATTTATATATATTAAATTGCGTGGATTGTGCGTATATATATTTGTAAATATTAAATATATATAATTGTTCGAAAGTTTCATTGCGTCGGGAATACTTGTTTTTTTTTTCACCTTTAAATAATTTGTAAAGTTTTGTGATTAAAAGCTACATTCTTTCCATAGGCTTTCAAATTCTCAAAAACAACAGTAAAGTTTTATTAATTAAAGAAGATAAGAATTCAATTTCTAATTAAAATCATTTCAGATTTTAAGAATTCATTTTCTAATTAGGAAAGGAATTCAAAAATTAGTTTGAAAGCCTTATCGAAGGAATGTATTTGAAAACAACTAATTATAAAAAAACACATTGATAATAAAATGAGCGCTAGCCTTAAGGCATCTGGACAATATATATAGCCCTGAAAAGTCAGAAAAAAAAAAGACTAGCTTTGTTGTAGAGTAGTGCAGTGAACTCTGTGCGTATAAAAATTGTATTTCATCATGATAGAGGGCTAGAACATCAGGAATCTGGCTATGGTTCCTAAAGTCCCGAGAAATCTTCAATGGAGCTGCTGAACCTTTTTCCGGACCGATCATTCTGCTAAAATTATGAAAGCTACTAAAATACTGTTCCAGTAGTCAACCAATGATGCCTACGTTTTCAACAACTTGGAGGTGTAACTTAAGGACCAGCGGAAGGGGTAATATATTTCTATAATGAACGTTAAACTTTCTGGCCAGTTCGAACTTTATTTTACACTCCTCCTATTTAAGAGCTCTTTATTATTTAATGTAAAAATCTTTATAAAATGCTACTATAAATTTATATTGTAATTCTTTCAATCTCTAGTCTTTAAACTTTTTCTTTTCTTACCTGGCGGTTCGTTTAACATATTATATATATATATGTATTTATCGTGTGATTTATTAATGCTATTTAAAAATTATATGCCAATAATCTTTCAACTCGATGAGCTCCTCTGTTCTATTTGCCTCATGCAAATATTATAATATTAATTTCAAATAGTAATTCTCGCCCATTAGAACTAAATTTGAAAGTTCTATTAATCATCGAGTCGAAAGAAAATATTACATGTTTATTATTTTTATAATTGGCTAATAATAAACTATTAGCTCCGTTTTTCACCTATGTCCCCAGCTCCTAAGTTACAAGTGTTTATATACTCACAAAATGTTAAAATATTGATTTCTTGTTCCACTAATATATATTTATTCGAATATAACCTTAAATGTTTTTATTGCAAAAAGGGTCGATAAAGGGTTAAATGTATTTTAATTCCACTTTTGTTATTTTATATTAATATTCAGGAAGGGCACGATATTAGGGCATAATTAATATAGTTTATAAATGTTTTAAAATAGTTCGATAAAAGCTCGTTTGACTTTAATTAATTGGTCAAGTCATCACGTAGAGCATTCTACATGGGTTTTATTTTTCAACGATGACTATCAAGTCATCATCATCAAACGTTGCTGACGTAGGGCCATCTTCCGCTCCGTTAGGCTGGTCGGTGATCATATTCTCTTATTTAAATTTCTCGAGGAAGAAAGTACTTCCTTTCCGATTCATTAGTCAAAGGGCGTAAGACTTGCCAAATGCAAGCCGCCATAGGACTTCGATCATCGACTAGCGATCATCTTTCAATTTTACTCTCTGCCTTGTAATTCGTCAGTACCATTGCATCTTTGTTCCGGTAAAACCCGCTCCATGCTCGTAATTCGTGATGAAGTGATTTAAATTAAAGTCGAACCAATTCTCAAATATATTTAGTTTAAATCAGTTTTCAAATCAAGATTAAAGTTATGCCTTAAAATACGTTTTGCTCTTCATGAATAGATTTCCGAATGTGAAAATAAATCTCACATTCCACCGTAATAAAATTAGAACAATCATTTCCGTTCTTAATGAATACCTTTATCTGCCTTTATATTTCTCGTTGGGGGCATAGACATAGAATCCCATGTTGTGTAATACTTGTTGGCATATGATAAGGACCGCCACTCTTATTATATTTATAAATTCTTTTAAAGACTAGAGGTAACTAATGCAATCTATATTTTATTGAACAAAACAAATTATTATTATTATTAAATATTTTCTAACATACTTGGTTTCTTAGTTCATCATTCTTTTTATAATTATTTAAATGTTAATACCCGCTGTCTGTGTTGGCAACCCGAACATACATATGATTCGATTTGAAAGTAGTCAAAGTTAATTGATATTCGTGTCAGTAAAAGGGTCTCTAGTCCTCACCAACCGTTGAGCTAGTTCTTGGCGCATAGCACTGTGCCGTCGATTTCTGCTATCTGAGCTGTTGAGTTGGGTTTGAATTCAGTTTTGGTTCAGCTGAGTTTGAATCCGATTTGACTTGCGGTGGCGGTGGGTTTCGACCGGTACAATATATATATATATAAGTATAGAGGATTTGAACTCAGATTTTCAAGCACCCTTCAACTATCCACACTATCTCATACAACTGATACACATGACCACACACATGTAGAAAATATTTATAATCACCAACATACGTATTTCATGCTAAACCAGCACTCATCAGTTGGTCCAGATTATCATCTCTCACACATATATATAACCAATGCTCAGTTTATAATAAGATAGCAAATCTTCATACTTTAATGGACAGGCTTCAATCCATTGCAACCTCCAACTTTTCAGCCATCCATATCATTGAAAATCTGATGATGAAAACTCAAATCCCATGGTGATGCTAATATTATTGTCATGCCCATGTTGACCTGAAGTCACTCTGACCCCTCATGTATAGGACAGTATCCATTAAATACATATAAGAGGGATGGACAGGATACAAGCTTGATATGTAAATATTTGAGAACCAGGCACTCTTCACAAACCTGGGAGCTTAATTGTAAGTATAGAGGATTTGAACTCAGATTTTCAAGCACCCTTCAACTATCCACACTATCTCATACAACTGATATACATGACCACACACATGTAGAAAAGATTTATAATCACCAATATATGTATTTCATGCTAAACCAGTACTCATCAGTTGATCCAGATTATCATCTCTCACACATGTATATAATTAATGTTCAGTATAAACTGAGCATTTCAACTTATGAGTGCTGGTTTAGCATGAAATACGTATATTGGTTATTATAAATCTTTTCTACATGTGTGTGGTCATGTGTATCAGTTGTATGAGATAGTGTGGATAGTTGAAGGGTGCTTGAAAAAATCTGAGTTCAAATCCTCTATACTTACAATTAAGCTCCCAGGTTTGTGAAGAGTGCCTGGTTCTCAAATATTTATATATATATACAATCAGTGCTCAGCTTTATATTAAGATAGCCAATCTTCATACTTTAATGGACAGGTTTCAAACCACTCCAAACCACAACTCTTCAGCTGTTCATTTCATTGAAAATGTGATGAGATGGCATGGAGAGTTGAGGGTCGTGTGAAAGTCTGAGTTCGAATCCCTTATATATTACATATATGTGCAGGTGTGTAAGCCTGTATAATGTAATAAAGCTTTTTTAAGTGAAATGCTTTAATTATCTTTATATTATATTCTGAGGGATTTATATAAGCAAGTCTTCTATGCAAACAATCTAGTACTTATAATTATATTAATATAATAATGTTCTACTTTGTAACCTGTTAGATGCAACAACAGTAAGTACATCGGAGTTTCTGCTCCAATTCCACTTCCGCCTTTATTTTTCTACTTCAAAATTTGTGCATATAAATCTATTTTAGAATATATAAAAATAATATTGCTATTGTACTAACCGAAACATTGTCAATCACGTGAGTAAAAAATGATTAAATTATGTAAGTTATTTCTGAACATTTGATTAGATTGTGAAAGTTATTTCTGATAATTTAATTACCATTATTTTACTCAAATAAAATGTAATTAATTATTTAAGAAGTTAAAATTAATAATGAAAGAATTTTATACAATTTCTGGGCATTATTAAGAGTTCTTGCTTTTGTTATTTTTAATATAGTAGTGTATTTACAAATTCTAGTGATTACCGATCAATACATCTTCATTTTTATTTTATAATAGTTTTCAAATGAAAAATGTTTTTTTAAAGGAATTATTATATAAGTTTAAGTATTTGACATTGATTTTGTTTAGATTATGTAAGTTTAATTTATAGATTCTTTTTAAATGTTGACTACCTTTAAGATATTTTAATTGTTTGCAAAAGAACAGTAAGCTTTTCTTTTTAATCTTGGTAAAGGTTCACCGGTTTACAAAAATGAAGCTTTATATAAGATCTGCATGCTTTCCTTTTTGAAAATAGTAAAATATTACAAGTTCCGTATTTATTTATTTAAAAAAATTTAAATGAATAGAAAAAATTTGACTATTAAATAATCATCAAAATTATTAATAAAAAAACCCCGAAAGTATTTCAATTGACGATTTATTAATATATAAAAAAGCCGAAAGTATATCACTTCAGAGATATAAGATTGAGATCGCTTTCATTTTGCCTCTCAATATCATGTCTCATCTATGATGGGAGAAGTAAACCAAGGCTTCAATGCTTATAAAAATATAACATCTTTCCCAGTGTGGAATCATCAGGAATCATGTTTTTTTTTTTTTTACAATCAGGATTCTTGTCTTTCTTCTGACAGAACACGTGGTTTGTCAAATTGGCTGTAGGTTGGCTATCCGTAAAATAATCCTAAGCTGCTTTGCAATACTGGGATCAAAATCTAGATCATAGCTATGAGAAAGAAGTATTAAACATTACGCCATCATATTCTTTTTATGCCTTGAACAGCTTATTACAATGATGTGGACTCTGTAACACAACGTTCTTGAATTATAACTCCATTTCATCGTTTTCACTGCTTGAATAATTCGATTATTTTTTATTTTATGTATTTTATAATAATAAACTTAATATTAAGAGGCTTATTTAAAGAAAGAAAATAACCATTATAAAATAATCACAATTTTTTTCTGTGTCCACTATTTAATTTTGAAACGTAATGTTATTTATTAAGAAGAGGCCTTATATATTGTGGTGTAAATTCCTTTGGTTTAAAGCCAATTAAGTTACTTTTTAATAATATTAACAAAAGGCAGTATATAAAATATGAGAAAACCTACGAACTTTGATAAGATGTTAATCTTGTTTGACACAAAGTCAAATAAAGGACTTCGATAAAAAATATGTTTTTAGTTTAACTGCAAATGTAAATTATATATGTAGGCAACTTTAATGACCAAGTAATTTAATTCATAATAATTTTCTCATGATTGAGAACTAAAGAATGATGAAGCATAAATATAAATTGAGGACAAGCTTAGGGGCCTTAAAATAAAGTAGGAAAAGTTAATTGCAAAAAAATATGTGCAGCTGCTTTAATTAATGCATATAACCAATTATACCGTATAATTATATATTACGGTATTCTTCATAAATCTGGAGTTTAATTGTAAATATATGTGATATGAACACCGACTTTCAAGCACTCTTCAACTATCCACACTATCTTATATCACTGATACATATGACCACACACATGTAGAAAATATAAATAATCACCAATTTATATATTTTATGCGGAACCAGCACTCATCAGATGGTCCAGATCAACATCACACACACATATATAAAATCAGTGCTCAGTTTATATTAAGATAGCAAATCTTCATACTTTAATAGACAGGCTTCAATCTATTCCAACCTCCAACTCTTCAGCCATCCATGCCATTGAAAATCTGATGATGAAATGTCCAAATCCCATGCTGATGCCAATATATATATATATATGTGTGTGTGTGTGTGAAAGATGATGAGCTGGACCAACTGATAAGTGCTGCTTTAGCATGAAATACATATATTGGTGATTATTTATCTTTTCTACATTTGCGTGGTCATGTGTATCAGTGATATAAGATACAGCGGATAGTCAAAGAGTACTTGAAAATATGTGTTCAAATTCCATATATTTGTATTAATGAAAGTTAAAATCATAGATTAATCTCTGGCAAATATGCATTATCAAGATAAGAAAGTGAAAGTTATATTGCTTCATATTTTGCCTTAATAAATAAGATTAGACGTTAGGCATTAAACACATGCGATATCCTATCTTAAAATTTAATTTATGTGATTATTATTTCATAGTAATATAAAAATGGTAGATGCACAACTGTTTGGATTATGTTTAAATAACAACTCTTCAAAGATAAAGATAAAAGCATGACCAGAGTTTGGATTGGAAGTTCAAATATTGAACATTCAAGCTTATGATAGTCAAAACCAAAATAAAATGCTCTTTTGTAAATATATAAATTAGCAGAATTCAATAATTGTCTATATGTTTTGAATATCACCCAATGAGCATTATATAACCTTATACATATTTTTATGGTGAAGTGGTTAGCATAGCTATGTGTCATGTTCAGGACTTAGGTTTTGAGTTTAGGATAGGTAAATTGTTGATATTTTTAAAGTTACAAACATGTTTAGGAGCTTTCAAGTAATCATCTTAATTATACACAAAACAGCTAATATTGATTTTTAAATTATTATTTAGATATTCATAGCTATGGAAGAAAATATGATGAAAAATTAATGAAACTTCACTATATGGAAGTAGCAATCTGGTAGTACCACCCACAATACTACCATTTATTGGATAATGGTTCGAAAGGTATTTGTACTTGTCTATTTAAAAACCATTTTATCCTTTATTTATATTTATAAAATTATATAGTCATCAAGAAATTGAAAAAAGTAAATGTATTTACATGTTAATTTCTGTCATATCATAAACCACATATATATTATATCCATAATTTTTTAGGACAATACTGTTGCTTATTAATTTACAACAAAAATTCTGTGTAGCATAGTGAAAATACACAGATAGTAGAAGCTGAATATTTAATTTCCAAGATAATAATAAGAGTTCCGAAAGTTTCATCTTTAAAGTGGAAATGACTTTTTTGGCATAGAACACCATTTCTAGTAATTTTTATTAGCATCAACAAGGCAATAATAATAATAATAATAATAATAATAATAATAATAATAATAATAATAATAAAAACAACAATAACAACAACAACAATAACAATAATAATAATAATAATAATAATAATAATAATAATAATAATAATAATAATAATAATAGATAGATAGATAGATAGTGCGGTCCTGCTGTCAATAAGTAGGAACAAACTTACAAAAGCTCATGAATGTACTTCATTAAAGGCAAACAGAATCTAATTATTAGTTTAAAAATCTTATAATTTTGAAAATTATAATCGATTTCCGGATTATAAGAAAAGACGCTGTTAACAAAGTAAGTTTTTTTTTATTATTTTGTCCTAAGAAAATCTAGTCATCTAGTTGAAATGGTGATTACAACAGGCATTTGAGGGAATGGAGATTCCAGGAACAGGTCAAAAATTGACCTGCATTGCATACATGGATGATATTACAGTTTTCCTGAAATCAAAAAGGCTGATACCAAAACTACAGATGATTTTAGAAGAATACTCAAAGGAATTTAAATTAAGTTTTAATCCAGAAAAAACAGCAGCATGGGCAATATTCATGGGAAGGCAATGTACATCCATTTTCCAGGCAAAGCCAGGCTCATTCCTAGGATTTCCATTCCATCTAGGGACTACTGGAATGAGATGTCATTTGCAGAACAAATTGAAAAATGAAATACAGAAAATAGCAGACTCTCTAGCCAATACCTATATGTCAGTATATTCTAAGATTCAATTAATTAATAGTTTGATGATGACTAAGATAGTTTACTTTATGCTGGTGGTTGCTTTCTCAAAAGCTTTTATCTCCAAAATTAAGACCATTTGCAATCAGCTACTATGGTCAAGGAAAGTCGTGGCAATATCAATGGCAAAACTATGTCAGCCACTGAATAAAAATGGTTTGGGGTTACATGATATTGTTATTTTTGACAAAAAGAGAATGATGAACAATATAATTGATATTGTTAAAAAATTTCCAAAAATTAAGCAGCTCATAGAGGTCATTCCAACTGATAAACCACCACCAAAAAAATTATCATATTTTGAACAATTAATACATCTTTGTAAAACAGAATCAAAAATCCCAGAGCAATTTATTAATAAGTACAAATACTGGGAAATTTATGAACTAATACATGAAGATAATAACACAATTGCTTTAGAACCAATACTGGAAATTAATAATAAACAATTTGTTAAAAGGTATAAACGATGGGCCTTAGAACCAAAGTTTTTCAATTTTCTAATAAAACTTAATTTATCTGCATTACCTACCACATATTTTCTTTGCCATAAAAGACTATACGTCAATTGATCCCTTTTGTGGGTTATGCCATCGAGCTGAGGAAACCCTATCACATCTGCTATATCACTGTGAGGGACTTAGGCAGATAAGAAATCTCATAACTAGCAATTACAGGAAGTCTAATGTAACAATGCATCAATTAATTTCTGCATTTAGAGAGGGATTAACACCAAGTGTCAGGGCAGCAACCTTTGTGCTATATGCATACTGGTGTACTAGATGCACTTTCCTAATTGGTAACAATTCCAGGAGGCATCCAGCTACTTTTTCAAATAAACTTACAATGATACAGAAAAGGGACAAGACATTGGCCAGACCTGACATTTATGCAGCAACCTGGTCATTACTTAAGATTAGATCTATGTTATAGTGAATTGAGGAAATTAAACATTATAAAGAAACTTAGAAGGATATGCATGTCAAATTAGCAACAAGGACAATTTAGCAACAATTTTTTCCCTTCTGTTATAAGTGATTGATTTGCTAATGGCATTCAAATGATAATGGACAATCCAGGATATTATATGTAGACAAACTATGTAAATGCAAAATTTGTAATTCTTTTGAGACAATAAAGGTCTTTTGAATAATAATAATAATAATAATAATAATAATAATAATAATAATAATAATAATAATAATAATAATAATAATAATAATAATAATAATAATAATAATAATAATAATAATAATAATAATAATAATAATAATAATAATAATAATAATAATAATAATAATAATAATAATAATAATAATAATAATTTAATTTAATTTAGTACATTTAACAGATTTTACATCCAAACAAAAATGCATAGCTAATCTAGTTCACAAAGCATTTGCAGAGTTTTTTGCACAGTAGTCCTAAATGTTCTATCATCTGTTTCAATAATAATAATAATAATAATAATAATAATCAGTCTTATGAATAATTAATATTTATTGTTATATAAAACATATTCATTAACAGGCACAGAAAGACGTATGTATGTGTGTAACTTTATAATGCTGTTTGTTTTTTTCTTTTTAAGTTTCACCTTTTTTGTCGCACTTTATTTTTCTACACTTGAAAAAGATTTTTTTTGTTCACATTATTGCCTAAAGTGGAAAGCTTTCAAGAATTGTCTCGTGAAATCTAAATCAATGATGAGATTTTTGTTATATGAAAGTGTTTTTTTTTAAAAAACTTCCTCTTTGATTTTGATTCTAATGATACAAGGTAATGGCAAAGAGATAAAGACACTTTGTTCAATATTCTGATATTAAAGGAATAGTGTATTAAAAGGGAAAAAATATGAGGAAAACTTTAAGTAAGTTGTTGTCTGAAATATTTCTAAAATTGTTTGAAATTTTTTTTTTTGAAGTAGTTTTGAGCATCGTTCAATTAAATGATGAAATGATTTTGATGAGTGCGAATATTGAAATGTCACTGAAATGTCTCTTTCAAAAGCAAAATGAACAAAAATTTATATATAAAAAAATTATCATTTTGTATTAACTTAAAATTAACATACTTTCAAAGAATAAAACATTAAATTTGAAATTGTTTTTTCTCTATATTCATAAAATGAGGATCCACCCACGCAACACATATTAGAAATCACTTGCCACACACATATCTGAATAGCCGATTCTTATAAAATTTTAAATATTGGAAAGTAAAAACTATAGCAAAAACATCCAAAATATATTTTGTCAAAGCAAGACCTTATAGAACCAAAGTAAAAAGAGATGAATGGGTTAAAAAAGAAGCAGATTCGCATGCATTTATACAATATTATAGTAATATGTGAAAGCAGTCAAGGCTTAAACATTACCAATATCATTGATGACAACAATCTCAATCTTTTGTCAAGGCAACCCCATTTGATCAATGAAAGTTGAAATCCATCTATATATGGTATAACATATTAATATAGGTACTAAGAATTGCAAATTGAGTACAAAAAGTGAAATTAATAATTCAAAGATGTTCTAAATGCAGACTAGCAAATAGTCAATTATAACATTCAAATCATATGTTACTTAGATATTAATATACTGATTAGATTGGAAGTTGAACTCTGATCATGCGCTATTACTTTAAATATTATAAATTTCCACACACTCACAAGTCAATAAGGGTTTAAAAAACTTAAGTGAATCACTTAAGTTTAGAGTGCATTTCTATAAATACACCAACTTTCACTAACCATGCTAAATCAGGGCTTGAGTCTATTGCTTGCTTAATATTTTAGTCAAATTTTGAATTGTACAAATCTATTTAACCTATCACAGAAGACAGTGTCTCAAATTTAACCACCCACAATTAGACAAACATGACATAAATGTAAATCTATTCTTATAAAGTACTGAAAATCTTAAAATTGTTAGATTTATAATAATAGATTTACATTTATAAGTCATGTTTGTCTGATATTGGGTGGCTAAAGATGAGACACTGTCTTTCTCCTACGATAGGTTAAATAGATTTGTACTATTCAAAATTTGATTATAACATCAGGCACACAATAGGCTCAACCCCTAATTTAGCATGGTCAGTGAAAGTTGGTATATTTATAAAAATGCACTCTAAACATAAGTGATTCACTTAAGTTTTTTATCACTTACTGACGTGTGAGTGCATGGAAATTTATAATATTGAAAGTAATAGCACATGATCGGAGTTCGACTTCCAATCTAACAATTTCAAGATTTTCAGTGCTTTATGATAATATATTTATATTAATATACTTTAACTTTAAAATGGATGTCTGTATCAGATTATATAAAATACATTGTTTATAATTTGACAAAAAATTAAGATAATATTTAACAATTTATTTAAAGGTGGTTGTTATGAATAAGTGCAAGCTGAAAAATATGATTCTTACAAAGTAAATTTGTGAAATACATTAGGGGTAGCATTGTAGAATGAATGAACCAAAATGAAGGTGAAATTATCTCCTCCCCCTCTATCAGCAACATGGAGTAGATATTTATAAACTTTTGTCACATCAGATGCAATAGTAATTAATGCATGTAATAAAATATATTTTAATAAGTAATGAAGTACTATGGATTATGTGAAATTAAGCATAATTTTTTAAAATTTATAAGCACTTTTTTATCTTATAATTCATAGTACTGTAATCATCCACCAGGGTAAAGAACTTCCAGATTAAAAGGTTTCAAACAATTGGGTCTTCACACCTGTATTGTTAGTTAAATGTTTATATATATATGTGGGTGTGTGGGTGGGTGTGGATGTGGAATGAAATATATAGGGGAATCCAAAGTGTACATTACAGAAAAGATACAATGATCATGAGATATTGTATAAACATATACATAAAGAAAATGTAACTTCAGTAGATATTAATATTCCATCAGTTATTTTTGATCATAATAGAGTGTGTAATTATGGTTTTAAATTTGATAATAGAGATGTGAAAGTTATTCAAATTGAAAGATGTAATGAAAAATGAAAAATTAGGGAGGCAATGATAATAGCTAGAAATGGACATGGTTTAATGAATAGACAATCAGCTAATATAAAGATAACAGAATTATGGGAAATTTGATTGAATTGAATGATGGGTAATATAAGTTTTTGTTTTGTGTAGATTTGTAGTAATTAATGGTTGATAAAGATTGTCAGTGATACAATTGAATACTTCCAATAAAGAATATAGTTTATTTAAAATTTGAATACTGTGTTGAATAGATATGTTTGAATTATATATATATATATTTAGGTTTTTAATATTGAGGTCTATCAAATTTTATAGAAAGAGTTATTGTTCATCTTACAATTCCTTAATGATTAGTCTTCTTGCAATAAATATTTTCAGTTATTAGCATGAGATAAGTCATTACTTCATTAGTTAAGCAATAAAGTTCACTTTTATCACAGCATATTTTTATTTATCACTCCTCTACTGAGCACATCATTGTTCCTAACATTATATTTTTAGTAAGATACAAAATAATTCTTATATAGGGATTTTTTTTAGTCCATCTATAACTCCTTGACAAAAGTATAAATATAGTGTCACTTGGAATACATGTGTAAACTTACATTAACAATTACACATATACAATTCTTGCCATGACCTAAGATATATATATATCCTCTCTTCATGAAACCCAAACAACAAAGGTATTACAAGTATTATAGATTAATGGAAATTTTGTTTAATCTCAGGAAGAGTGTCAATTAATAATTTAATTTTTAGCAACATCAAAAAGAAAACATTTCTGTTTTCATAAATATAAACTTTTAATTTCCATTTCTTATCAAACTCTGCATTTTTTTCACATATTTCTTTGTCTCACACATCACCATAAAATATATGATAAAATGATTATTACTTATCTGAAAATAATAAATTTGATTTCATTTGAAAGATATTTTTGTTTACTACTGAGATAAATTTTAAATGTTCACATTTTATTTCTGTAAATATTAAAAAAATGAGATCGTAAACAAAACAAAGAGTTTAGAAGTCATCATCTTTAGAAAGATTATTTTCAGTTTATAAAATCAATGAAATATTTTTTAATTCCTATTATTTTTAAACATCCAAATGAATAATTATTTATTTCTTTTATATCTAATGAATTATGCTTTAGAAGTTTGAAATTTTTGAATATTTATTGCAAAATTATGATAGTTTCATTCTCATAAATATAAATAGATTGCTTACATAGAAACTAAGCTTGTAAATTGCTTTAGGCCATGTTTACATTCACTGCTAATATAATGTTATATTTTTGAAAATAAAGTATTTTAAGTCAAAATAAGTTATTAATAATTTATATTTTTTGATATCTAATAAATATAGTGTAAATTATTTTTTTTAAAAACATCTAAAACCATAATAAATTCACAAATAAACAAGTTTTTGGTCATTGGAACTATTTACTGTAAATAATGTCATAACTGAAACACAGGCTTAATATATACCATGTGTCTATATATATAATATAGGGTACAGCTTTGGCAACAGGCGATGGCTGAAAATGTCAGGGCAGGGCTTATGTCTATTGTAAGAGCAGGAATTTTGAATTTCCCACCTTCTACCACAACTTTTTCAGCAAACATTTATTATAATAAAATATACCATTTAACACGCATTTTAACGTATAATACTTACAAAAAAATTCACCATGGGGTGAATTGGTCAAAAGTCATAATTCTGTTGGCCCACTTAATCGAAAGGTTAATTTGATTTAAATAGATCAAAATAGTTATCAAAATATTTAAAATAATTCATATTGTGTACGGATTTGCTTTGATATCTAAAGGAATAACAATCTGATATTAGAATTTACCAACATCTTTTACATTTTATTTATTACTGAAAATAAACATTTAACATATAATTGTAATTTTTTGTTTATGACGTATACACTCGATATATAGAAAATTTAAGTTTAATTTCTTTAGAAAATGTTTATGCAAAAAACTGATCACATGGGTTTTTTTTTTTGACATCTAAAAGAATAACAGTTTGATAATAAAATTTATTACTATCTTTTATATTTTATTTTTTATTAAAAATAATTTTTTTAACATAGATCTGAAATTTCTTTATTTCTGAACTATATAGTCAATTCAAAATTTTGTGCATTATTTTAATTTTTTTATAAAAATGTTCAGATAAGAAAGTGACTTTTTTTATATATATATAAAACAACAGTATAGCATTATGAGTTATTGCCACATTTAATTTTCAGATTGTTATTAAAAATAAACTTGTTACTTAATTTGGAGTATAACAGGAAGATCAAATTTTTTTTAAAATTTAAAGATAAGTTTCACTTTAGTATTTATTATTTGTTGGACTATTTTCATTATCTAATATTAAGGCCTGAATTTCTTTAGAAAAATTTTACACTTTATTTAAATTTTTCCAAATACATTTAACTACTGATAATAGAATATAGGGTTAGTATTTAATACAATTTTTGAGTGGTATTATTTTCCTCTCATCCAAAGATATCCAGTTCTTAATATCATATAATGGAAATAACCCAACAAATAGTTATTAGTAAAATATTATCATCACAAACCTTCAAACAAACAATATGTTTAATTTCATTATAAAAATGTTTAGATAGAAAACTGACTTTTATTGTTCATTTGATGTTATAAAGGAGTCATTTATTTTGTTTTACTTTTTATATTTTTGGAAATAAATTTTAATAGAGAATTAACTTTATGTGATATATATATATTTATTTATTATATTTAATATTTTCACACTTAAATGATGTAAACAAAGTATTTTATGTATTAAACTTGTTTAATCAAAAAAGTACTTTATACAAATAAATATTAAATATATTCAGCTTTTAAATTTTAACTGATTCTTTATCAATTCAACTTTCTATTATTGCAGACATTATGAAAAATATAATGTGCATATGTTTTTAAGATATCATTTTGCTGACCTAAAAGTGTTTAAAAAAGAAAGAGATTAAATTCATGAATTTCAGAATAATAATTGTGTTGTTGTTCTTGTTGTTGTTGTTGTTGTTGTTATTATTATTATTATTATTATTATTATTATTATTATTATTATTATTATTATTATTATTATTATTATTATTATTATTATTATTATTATTATTATTATTATTATTATTATTATTATTATTATTATTATTATTATTATTATTATTATTATTATTATTATTATTATTATTATTATTATTATTATTATTATTATTATTATTATTATTATTATTATTATTATTATTATGTTTCAATAATATTCTTTATTGTCTATAAAGGTTACATGATGCCTGCATACCTATGCCTTGGTTATAGTGGCATGATAATTTTGAAGTACATCAGTATGGAAGTGTTGAATCAGTAAACCTATTGAATTACATTGCTTTAGAAATTACTGTTATTCATTTCTGATTTTGTAGTCCATTGGTGTCCCTCCTACGATTTTTCATTAATATTCTGTTATTATCTTTGTTTACTAGTCATAAGTTTTATAAATTTGTTCAGCTGTAGGAAAATTCATATTTCATATTGTCTTTTTAAGCTTTGTTTGAATAGTCTGTGCTTATATAATGATTAGCTTTGCATGCTCTTATAAATTAGCTAGTGATTTTAATAGTGATCAGGTGGCCACATAAATATCTGGATCCACAATCTTTGCATCTCTGCTTCTTATTTGTTGCAGCTTGCTGTATAATGTTGCCTGATGCCTTCTTATGCAATTTCCAAAGCTGAAAATACATTGTGTGCACCAATATGCTTAAAGCCCAAAGATTGCTGCTCTTGCTGTAGGGGTTGCTTTCTTGTGTGCAAAATCTGTTAGGTGCTACATAGTTTGTCTCATTCTGTATTGATTTAACATAGTTTTATGTAGTATTTAGTGTTGTACAGTTGTAATATATGAATTGTTGTGTTTCTTCAGCAGGATGGCATAGGTTGCAAAATGGGTCTATTGATATTATTATAATTATATTATTTTTTCATGTATACATGGTTTTTTACCAGAAAGATCTATAGAAACAAATTTGTTGCAGATATCAGATGTTGTAACACAAATTATTAATTCTCAAAGACAACTTGATGTTATTTATTTTGATTTGTCTAAAGCTTTTGATAAGATAGATCATAATATTTTACTAATGAAAGCAGATAAAATTGGGTTATCGATTAATTTTTAAATTTTTTAATAGAAAGGATTATGTGTATATTAATGGAGAATCTTCTTTTATGGATACTTATGGGTTTGGAATACCTTAAGGAAATATTCTAAGTCCCATTCTTTTTGCAATTTATACTTATGATTTGGCTTCTATCATAGCTGGGAAAAATATGTTATGCAGATGATATTAAGATCTTTTTGGAGATCCAACATATAAATAATCATAAAGTACTGAAAAATTATATTAATGCTTTTTGTAATTGGTGCCATGTCAATAATATGCAAGTAAACATAAAAAAATGCAAAAAACCCATTAATAATGATATTAATGAAAACAGAATTGTCATAAATTTTAAACAGAAAAATCTGGATTTTAAAAAGTGGTTATACATTTAATGATCATATTCAAACAGTGGCTAATATCTCTTAAAATTATGGACATGATTTTGAGATCAAAAATTTAATTTAAATTAAAAATATATAGGTTACTATTTGATATATTAATTGTGCCTGTTTTGCATTATGGTTCTATTGTTTGGAATCTGTACAATCAAACAAATATAAGTAAATTACAAAAAATACAAAATATATTTATAAAAATAAAACATGTACTAAGAAGATAAATAGTATGTATAATAAAAGCCTGTTAGTGCAGGGAACTGTATCATTAGAATATGCAATTATAAGAATTTCATTTAGGATTCCCACTTATAATTCTAGATGTCATGAATTGCTTTATTTACCTATATTGAGTGAGACATTCTATTAATTCACCATTGCGTAGATTGCAACTGGAGTATAATAAAAAGTTTTCAGATATTGATATTTTATCTTTAAACTATACACAATTCAAGGACAAAATAAAATAAATCTTATGTTGATAATATTAATGCAAATAATAATTTTAAACATGTCTGTATGTATTACTTTGTAATTTTATAATACAGACGTGTACTATTTTGTAAATGCTTATGGCCTCATTTGAACTGTTTATTTATGAATAAATTGAATTGAGTTATTATTATTATTATTAGTTGTGTGATTTTATCTATTGTTTTTATTACTACTACTACTACTACTACTATTACTACTGCTACTGCTGCCACTGGCACTGCTGCTGCTACTGCTACTGCTGCCACTGGCACTGCTGCTGCTACTGCTACTGCTATTGCTCCTGCTCCTCCTCCTACTACTACTATGATGATAATGATGTTTTAATAATCTTTAGTAAACTTAAGTTACATAGCTTTGATTATAAGAGTTACAGGTATGATCATGTTGTATAGGTTTTTTATAGAGATTAATTTTAAGAGTGGCATTAATCACGTTGCAAGATATATTTTTACAAATGGTGATATTAGTTGTTGATATAGAGATGGATATCAAATTTAATTATTATAGTCTTAAAAACAGTTCAATATAAAATTCTCCTTCATAGATATATAGATATAACTTAAGATTGTAAAATCTGGCATCATATTAGAAATTATTTCAGTCACTAAATTAATCTTGATTATTATTCTTTTAATTATTAATCTTGGAGTAGAATAGGGAGGTAACTTACCATTCATGTGGTATGAAATTAAGTTATGGGTGTTGTATGAAGAACAGGGTCAATTCAGGACAAAATTGCATATGATAGGCAGCTGGTGGATTGCAATAGATGGGGAGTAAATTCTCTAGTCTTGTGGTGGGTGGTGTTGAAGGCAGTTAGTAAAGGTAAGCTATGTTGAAAAAAAAGGATGGTACCATTGAATGCTATTCAATGTGATTAGGGTTGGACTAACACCTTTTATAGATTGGATGGTTGTTTCAGTAATGACCAGGTGGCAGCAAAAATGCCTGGAGGTGGAGTATTGTTGTCTTGGGCCTTGATTTGTTGGAGCTTATTGATAAATGTAACTGGGTGTCTTATGGTGTTGTTGCTAATGGTGATGATGCCACAAATGTACCAGAAGGTATACACGATGAAAGTTGTTGCATGCTATGGAGGGAGGATATTTTTTGATAGATTGAATTAACTGTTGTATAGATACAAGTTGTCATATGTATATATTTAGCATGATAGTTATGTTTTGTTCAAGGGCTTAACACTGCTGGAAGAGGTGTTGTTGAATTTCCTCTGTGATATTCTAATACGTATTGTTTTCATATTAAAAGTTATTAAACTATGCAAAGTTAATTGGTAGCATTCGATTAAAAAATATTTTTAGATATAAAATTTTTCGTGTATGCAATAAAAAACAATATATACCTACTTCAATCAAATCATGAATAATGATTTTGAAGTTAAATTTGCTTTAAAATGCTCAGTTTTGTGAAGAAGTGGATTCCATTTGCAGTGCATTAAATGATTTTCATTTTTCTATATATTTTATTGTGTGTCAAGTCTCAAAAAATATTTTTAATGCTCCTATATAAAAAGAGTTGTGAAGATTTGACTTAACCTGGTTCAGTAAAGAGTTATTTTTATTGATTTTTATAAATATGTCGTTTTTAAGAACAGATAAAATTGTAAAATTTCATTAATAGGAGCACATGATTTGATAATTTGACCTTTGGATTGATATATTTGCTGCATGCTAATAATATTTTTTCAAAGATTAAGCTTATCATTTTTTTTTACAGTTTTTCATTTTATTTTTTTTTGTTCTTCATTTTAAATTTTGATAATTTACACTCATTCATCATTAGAGTATTAATTGTACTCATTAGATATATTATTGATTTCCTTATTTAAAAGACTTATTAGTTTGGTTTTAAAGATATCATGTTAAATTATGATTTTTGTGATGGTAATGTTGAATAAACTCTCTTAACACTCAAAATAATAGACAACGGGTTTGTATACAATTTAATTTAATATCGATTTAATATGTCGAGTTATGTATATATAATTCGATTAATTGTTTATAAGTTTTTGACATATTATGGGCATATAAGTTACTGGAAAATGACAATAAGTAACAATATATATTAATATAAACCTAAAAGTTTTAGACTGACTAAAATTTCAACTCATAATTTTGATTACAGCCATATAAGATGCATCTTATATTTTAGTTATATTTTGAAGTGGGTGGGTAACGTGTCCTATATACCGGCAAATATAATATCTTAATTATTTTAAAGTGAATAAATTTGCAAGTTTCCACTTTTGTTATTAGTCTATAACTTAGGAAAAAAAAGTCAGACGTGAGGATTTAACTATATCTTCTTCTTTGAACAATACTTTCTTTCTATAGTTAAGATTATAACTGCAGGTATACTTATAAAATTAACTTTTTGCTTTTTTTAGTAAATTTGTAAGATTGCTTAAAAAAAATTATAAATGGAAAGGTTTCAATATATATTAATTTTATATATGAAGCATATTCTTTTTATTTAAATAATAAGATTTTTACTTAAAACAAGTGAACATGTAATTTTAGTTAGAGATTATTTTGTAGTGTGATCATATCTTATATTAAGCCTTACAAGAAAATGCCATTTGTATCAAGGAGTTTTATTTTAAAATCTTTCTAGTTTTTGAAATATTATTTATTTTAAAGCCATTTTTCAAAGTAAAAAAAAATAGGATTTTTATTACAGAAACCATCTAATTAAATTTTGCAAAGTATATGCTTTATATTATTTTATTTAAAAAATTAATTATATTTTGTAATCAGTATATATAATAATGGATCAAGAAATGATAAAACTACATATTAGTACATCAATATGTATCTGATGGAGCTGAATTAATATCTTCTTGCTTGAGCAATATAAAAAAAAAATATTTGTTTATCTATCACATCATTGGTCAGTACCTGGGTCATCGTTAGTAGTACCTTTCATCATTGATTTACATAGATTGATTACTGAAATTGTGATTTTAATAATGTGTAAAGGGTCCCCAACCTTTTTGCGCTTAAGAGCACATTCTATAATACTGGCCAGGTGGCGGGCACCATTTAATTTTTCAATGTAAATTTATAGTTGGATATTGTTAATATATAATGTAAAAAAAATTATTTATTTCAAAAATATAATTTTAACTTATAATTAACGTTTACATTTTTACGCTGTAAAAGTATAGTATGCCCTACAATTTGATTACAATATAATACAATAATTTATAAGAAATTTTAAAAATTAAATTTATTTGTATCAGATAAATATTTTTTTATCATGTTCAGATAGCGGCAGGCACACGTAAAATGGTCTGCGGGCACCATGGTGCCTGCGGGCATAGGGTTGGGGACCCCTGGACTGTAAAGTGATGAAATGTACCCTAATAGTAATTGCTCCTGCTTACATTTATTGATTAACTACAAAAAATATTGACTAACACAAAGCTTTGAGGATAAAATGCTTTTTAGTCTCTGGCATCATCTTTGAAAAAAATGTCTATCTTTATTACTTTTTAAGTATTTGTTGTTTTTTTTTTTTTGTAGTTTTTTGAGTCCAGTTCAATTTGAAGTATATTAAAACCATTTTTTTGATCATCAGATGTTAACAATTATATGTGTATGTATTGTGATTGTGATGTAGAAAAATTGACATAAGAATGAACAATGGATATAACTAATATTACTAATTTTAAACTGACACTAATAATAACAAATTAAAAAAATGGCATACAAGTTTAAAATATAAAAATCATCTTGATACATAGAGTGCTGATTTAGCACAAAACACGTATATTGGAGATTATTTATCTTTTCTACATGTGTGTAGTCATGTGTATCAGTGGTGTGAGATAGTGTGGATAGTTGATGGGTTCTTGAAAGTCTGAGTTCAAATCCCCTATATTTACTTGAATACACAGACAAATAAATAAATCATCTGTAAGTACAATAGTAATCTCTGCATATATCTTTCTGGGTTTATTATTTTATTTATCTTCTCTTGATCCTAAATAAAAAAATATAAAGAAAAAATATAACAATTCAAAGATATAATCATATATTGCACAAACTCTCTTAAATTATTTACTAATTATATATAGTGAGTTGATAAAATATATTCTTAATGCAAAAAATTATTTAATGTTAAGTGTTTTATATTTTAAAAAATATATTTTAAAAGAAAAAAAAAACTCATAAAATATATAAAATCTTTAAAATGAAGAAAAGAGTAATTGTTGAAAATTTTGAAAATTATTTCTTTTATTAGCAAATTTAAAAATATAAGATTATAAATTAAGATCGTATTATTTTATTGTTTAGAATTATCCTTTGGTATTATTTTTAGTAGCACAAATTATTTTCACTATGCATAATATAATTTTGATAAAATATTCTATTACAGTAAGCAAAGCAATCTTTCTTTTGGCAAGGACAATATTTTATGTTTTGGTAATTCTTTATAGAAATGCCGATTTTCTTCGCATCAGTAATTTTATATCAGCAATTTTATGACTCTTTGGTTTGTAAATAGTCTATCAAGTCGTTTACATTTCTTCATTTTAGAACAGAGAGTATATGACCACCTCAGGCTTTATATTTTATGCACCTTCAGTAATTACATATCCACATAATCCACAATGACTCAACTAAAATTTGCATTTATCATTATATATATATATATTGTAATGGTCAGAAAACGTGTGACTCGTAAACATAGTGCAGAATTCGACCACCATACAGAACAGCAGCACCATCAAGTAGCGAAGCCACCCGTGGTACTGAGTTCGAACATAGTTTATCGGTTTCACAATACAATCCACGAAACAATGCATCTGATGTGACATTAGTAAAGATTTCCTTAGGCACGGTGGTCAGGGATATGCAAGAGACTCATGATTTTATTCTCAAGTTAGCCAATAATCAAACTAATATTAATTAAACATTCATATTTACATAATCGAGTAAATATATAGAATGGGTATCGAATAAATGAAATGTAAATGCAGCCGTATAGTTTAAAATTATTTATTAATACATTTTAATAAAATCATTGACTAATAATATTTTATGGACTAACAGCTTCCGTAGCGGGATTTGCGACATGATTATATTTTAAAAAATACATTTATTTATTTGTTTACAAAAGGAATTCACTTATTTGAAGGCGTAATCTAACTACCTAAAATTCTCGAGTAAGTATTTCTAATGCATGCCTGGAGGGATTTATACCTTTGCAATGCAAGAGTCTAAAGTATGGGTTATAAGAGTAATGGCAGACATATATTTATTTAATTAAAATATTTATTTATAACTAAGGGCAAACATTTATTTGAGAGTGAATTATGAAGATAATGCAGAGGCGGAGTGATATATAGAATAATAAAATTAAGTGAAGGAGCACGTGGTACGCTTTAGAAAGGTGATATGGAATGGCAGTATATTGAAACTGCAATGCTGCGAATGAGTTTATAAGAATGTCGGGCTGGTCTCTGCCTCGGCCCGACGAAGTAAGGTGTCACATAAGCATAACCAGGGACAAGCGGACCGTGTCGCAGTTTGCCGGCTGGCTGCATGACATTGTCAAATCCTACGAGAGCACCCATTATGCCTGCTTGTGTAGGACGACTAGGGTTAATTTCAACCCTGAAGAATCCGGAATATTTCACGGCGGAATGGGTCATCGCATCTCTAAAACGTAACACATGTATACTGTATAAACGATTATGATGAGATTTAAATAGATTTCTGACTCGGCCCTACATTACCAACATTTACTCAAGAACTCTGGTGACTCTCAAAGAAATGTGATTTTCTAGAATTATTCATTAGATTTAATAAATACAAAACATATATAAACTGGGAGTTATTACAACTAATATGCCAGCCATTTGCAAAGTAGTAGACCCTGCATTACAATAAATGATGCACTGAATGCATGTTGATTTATATGAAAGTGAAGTTATTAAGAAAATAAGAATGTCAGGCTGGTCTCTGCCTTGGCCCGACGAAGTACATATTAATGAAAATGTGACACGCATTCACTGTTTCAAACGATCATAGATTTAAACTTTGAAAATTGAGATAATTATGAGCATGCAACAATTAAATAATAAATATAGATAAAATGTAGGTTTTAAAAATATGCACCCAAGATAGAATGAGGTAAGCTAGATTAGTAGAGAAATTTACACATTAAGTCAATTATTCAATTTAGTTATACATATGGTAGTTTTTACATTTTATAATTTAGATAAGTAGTATGAAGAAGAGCTATAGCATATTATTAGAGTACTCTAGAGTTTGAACACAGACAGGTACCTGTTTTATAAGACGTTTTCTGATTCCATTAGTTTAGCAGCAAAAGTTCACGAGTGGCAAGTCTTTCTTGTATTTAGATATTTCATTTAATTTCACGGCAGCAGCAGCTTTCTCATTCATTTCAGGCAGCAGATCTTCATGGTGAATTTATGATGGGCAATGGAAAGTTCGACATCCGATAGGCCATCTCCCGATGGAGAATAATCTAGGTGCTTTACTCGGTCATACCTTGGCAGGAATAAATTATTTTTATTATTTTTGGAGACTCTCAGTGATCGAGAGCAAAGCTAAAGTTTAAGTGAATGTCTCCAGAAAGTCTAAGAGGGCCTCTTTTTTTTATCTTGATCTTTCACATTTTTGTTAAGATATTTTAGGTTCTACTTAATCTGCCCTGAGGATAATCAATGCATTTTGTTGGTTTTAATTAAAGAAAGCTGCCGTTCTATTGTTTACAGTTTACATTTAAATTACATTTTGGGGAATTTTTCTTTAATTAATCTATTATCTATCACTGACTGATGCTTTTAAATTTCAAAAACAAAAAGGGAACATAAGATTATTTTAACTTTTAATTAAATATTACATCAGTTTTTTTAAAATTATTATTAAACAAAATTTAAACAAAGCAATAAATACGAACTTTATAATCCAAAATAAATGATTAAAATTATACAAAATTATATAACTAAAAGAAATCTAAATGATATTATTTTATCCCCATTTATTGCCTTTAATTTGAGATCGAAATGTGTGCGTGTTTATGCTGAATTCTACATATATTTATACATTTTTAATATTGCTACACACACAATTTGATACCAAAAGTTTAAATTTGGGCGGGATAGACCGGTCAGTGAGAGACGACAGAAAAAGGTGAAACTTAAGATTCGAATACGAATCTTACTGTTTCAATATATATATTATAATTCGATATCTATTTCTTCAAATCAATATATGTAATCTTATAATTGAATATTTATAAATACAGTAATTAATTATATGAAAGTATAACTTTAAAAATTTTATCCACTTAGGAGCACTTTCAGCTATCCTCATAGTCTTTGTCAACTAACATTTTGAAAGGCTACCTTCCCACAATTCCATGATCTTAACATTTATTACATGACTGTTAATTAAAATTTGTTTGTATTTGTATATTAGCATAACAACTTAAGAAAAATAAAAAAGCTATGCTAATAAACAAATATTGATATTAATTTTTCCTCTTGCGAACACCTGCTATTACTCTGAAAAAATATAACCTCACTGCCTTAAAACACATATGTTCATTCTCAATTAAAAACTAACCATTCACCTCAAGTCAACTAATTATTAACTTTGAATTACTTTGATATTGTTTTTAATCTTTGTACATCAACAAGCTCAACTACACAATAACCTATGTTGGTTTAATATTGGAATCAGTGTTAAATGTGCTTAAAAAATTATGAGGATTTGTTGATAAATTATCTTTTTAAAGTATTTTTTCATTTATATTTTTTAATGACTAATTTAAATTTAAAAATTGAGCACACACACAAAAAATAATTTAACTCAAAATCATTATTATTTTTAAAATTTTTCATATATTTGCAATATTTGAATCAGAGATTAGAACTTTAAAATTTATTTGAATCAGAGATTAGAACTTAAAATTTAAAACTGCTGATTTTCATGTAAATTAATTATTAAAAATAAATGAAAGCAAACAGACAGTGTTGGTACTTAATATCTGTTTTTTTACATTCTCATTAGTTTAATACTATTTGGTGACCAATAAGTTATGTCTAAAATAGTTATTAGGACTAAATAGCTGATAAAGTTTTTAATTTATAGATTGAAGATTTGCTCTCTTATTTAAATATAACACATCTTTCTTATCTTGTTTGGCCATAATAAATAATAAATTTTATCATTATTAACATCTTATATTTTAATTAGCTTCACTTAATTTATTTACTGATGCAAAATTTTATAAAGATCCTCCACTCTGTCTACTTATGAATTAGAAGATTTAATGATCTTACAATTTATTTATATAAACAAATTGTCATAAACCCATATATATATATATGATTGCAAGGAAATCAATCATAATTTAATTTAATAAGCTTGTATTATAAATGTTGTATAATGAGCATACCAATGGCTCTTAACAAGCTTTACAGAATATCCCTATTTCAGACCAGTTTCTAGCTCTGGCTTTCATCACTGAGATGCTATAATATTCAAACATTAGATTTAAAATATCAGGTTAAGCCCAGCACTTTATCTAATGTTTAGGTATTAAGTAGAAAATCTGAGTTTTTACATCCATATGTCTTCAAAATCAGCTATCTAGCTTAAATAGCCATATGGAACCGAAGTAAGTTCAGATACACCATATAAATTTGTAGTTTTTATTTTATATAATATTTCATAACCTGTATCTTTTTCTTCTAAAAGTTATATTTTTTATTTAAAAAGTTTTTTAATATTAAGGATGTATGGCTTGTAAGTAAAATTGTGAGTAATGTTTAGTTTAAATATGCTGTTATTTTGTTCTTCTTTCCTCTTGAGAAGTCTTCTTGTAAACAAAGCAAAACTCTCCATACAGTATTGCTGCCCTGTGCCAACCAGAGTAATCAATGAATGCCAGAAGGCTTGTGCATAAAATCCCTATCTAATGCCTACTCATCCAATATCCCCAGACTAGTTTCTGGCTTGTGGCCATTGTCAGTGAGGAGCTTTGGATCTGAGAGCACTGCACCTAGATCTTAGGATCTAATGCAACCCTCCAGCACCCACCTTTTATCTCTACTTAACTACAACACTATGAGAATGAAATTGAAAACACAAAAATATTTTCAATCTAAGCTCAATAGCTTATATAGTCATATGGGTCTGAACTCAGTTCAGAACCCATACATTTTGTGATGCTTAATGGTTTAAGTCTTCTTGTAGCAGTGAAACAATTAGTTGTGTTTTAGAGTTTATATTTTTTGATTACTCTGGTTGAATTGTGAATTTGGGATAATTTTGTTTATTTTATTGACTAGTTTAGCTTTAGGCTTTTAATGTGTATATATATATATAATTGAAATAATATTTCAGTTTTCTTTGATCACGAAAAAACATGTAAATATAAATTTAAATTTAATTTTGAAAATGTGAAAATTCTTCATGAAGAGAGAAACCATAGTAAAAAAAAAATTAAAGAGGCAATTTTTATAAACAGGAACAAAACGCATTTAATAAATCGACACGCTTCTAACATTAAAATACGAGATTCGTGGAATTTGAATTGATGACGTTTGCTTCCACTTTTGATTTTTGAATTTAATGGCAATTGAGGCAGATTAGAAAGTAACCGAAAGTACTTCTGCGGATTTAAGGATTGTTTGTAATTGTTTGTAAACCGTTAAAAATATTATTTCAATTATAATTACAATATTGTTTTTAATTAACGGATATTTTATTTATTTTACATATATATATATAATGGTAATTAACAATTATATACAGTCTTTTAATCTGCAGAAGTACTTTAGGTTAATTCCTTAACCTGCCTCAACTGCCATTGAATTTAACGGCAGTTCAGGCAGGTTAAAAAATTAATCGAAAGTACTTTTATATATTGAAAGACTGTATATAATGATTAATTACCATTATATTTATTATTTTTATTGTTATTACAATAGTTTTTTAAATTAATGGGTATTTTATTTGTAATATATATAGTATTCTTGAAATTTTCAGGGATTTATGGTGTAAACAAATAGAAGTGGGGGATTTTGTCCATGTAAATCAGCTCCAAATCATTAATTGCCATTGATAATCTCTGATACTGTTGTCTATTAAATAGATTTTCATCTTAGATTTAATTAAAAATAAAAGTAGATCCTTTTTACGTCTAACTGAAGCTGTTATATGGATTTATATAAATTAATCTAAGCTAAAAGTATAAAGAGAGAATTCAGAAATAGCTTGCTTATATTGGTTAGAAACTGAGGTGTACAAGAACACTAGGATGTAATATTTTATTTCTAGAATATGCTAAGAATGCTATTTTATTCGGTGTAGCCTGTCTACTTGAATTATTTATACAACACATATATATTGATTTTCCAATCTAGCATTGTTATTTGACAGCTTGAAATTGACAGGTTCATCGTTATTCTTTAATATTGGTTCATCTTTCAATTTATTAAATCTTCTGGAAATTTAGACTGAAATTTAAAATTCTTATAACCCTGTTGTCACTAGTAGATGAGTCTATTAGCAGCTAAGAATTATACATGAATTAGTATGAAAGATTAGCTGAGCAGTCCGTTATACGTACTCAGCAATACATATTTTTTGATTGGACTCGTTATTCTATGGTAATTCGTATACCCTAAAGTTGTTCTGCTATCCACTACTCGAGGTCGACCTTCAGTAGAACTCTGTATTTAGCATCCATTAGTATTTATTCTATAAGATATATAAATAATGGTTTTTAATAATCTTTATTTTATTTCTAAGAGTTTTGTTTAATTGTTGAACATTTTTTCTGATGTAAAAATTTAATTTCTTGAATGAGTTTGGGGAATTGAAAATACGTTTTTGTTTCTGATTAGAGCTTAATAAATATCTGTTCTTTTGACATTTAAAAAAGATTTCAAATGTTAAAATTATATTTGATTAGTAAAACTTAAATTCTGCAAGATTTTCTGCTTTACACTTTAAATCAAATAAATTACAAACAATAAAAAATAGTTATTAAAAATGAAGATAATTTTTGAAAATAAAATAAACCAACCATTTAAAATATATATTAGATAAGTACATCTTTTGAAAACACACACACACACACGTGTGTTAGCAGATCCAAGCTGCCATTCAGTGGCGATCTTTTATTTATCTATCAACAAATACAGAACACTTTTGAGTGGAAACTTTTATGAATTAGAAGAATTGTCTAATTTCAAATGGAGTATTGTTGAACATCGGGAAGCTGGAAGAAAAGTGAAGAGATAACTGATTTAAAAAATGCAAATGTACTTTACTACAAAGACACAACTAATGGAAGTACAAGAGGTGTAACACAAAATGGAAAGATTAGTAGTTATTCAATTTAATGGAAGATGACCAGAGCAGTCAGAATTATGATTTAAAAAGCTTTTATTGGAAAGAAGTAGAGAAATATTTATATAAATTCATGATGAAAATTTAATGCTAGAATTAGAAAATGATTAAAAGAGGAAAGTACTATGGGTAAATTTGATTATGCTGTAAACATAAAAGCTGGACCAATACTTCTGGAATTTGCAAGAAAAAAAAATTGTATATTGTGAATTTATTTTTTGGCAAAAAATACAAAATCAATGTGAAAAAATCCAAATGAAGTCATAGCAGAATTGGATTATATTTTGACCAACAGAATTAAATATGTATTTCAAGTCTGTAATATTCTTAACAGATTCAAAACAAGAGGTGATGACTGATTAGTGAGATTTGAAATATAAGTCAGTATATAATTAGAGAGGCAAAATATATAAAAAAAATAAAATTAATAGTTAGTATTCCTAACCTTCAAAATCACTCCATTGAATTTACATTAGAAATTGTTAATCATAAACATGATTCTGAAGATTGTTAACTGAGATTAATAAAAAAGTAACTGATATTGCAGTAAGAATTGCAACAAAAATAGTGGTATAAAAGACAGCAATTTATCAGTAAATTTATCAAATGAGATAAGGTAATGTCTGAAGAAAGAAAGAAATATAGAAACATTTAAAATATGATTCATTAAAAAGAACTTGATATCTGCAGTCAATAAAATGGTATGAAAAACAGTTCTAATAATGATATAAGAAATCATAACTACAAATTGGCAAAAAAAGCTATACAAAATATAAAATTTTAAAATCACTAATATTTTGACATTAAAATAAAAGTTGGTTTAGCAATAAGAACTTATTAAATCGAAAGTCAATCTCTGATAATGCACTATTTCTTAAATATTATAAATCTCCATGCACTCACCCACCAGTAAGAATTTAAAAAACTTAAGTGAATCATTTAGAGTATATTTCTATATATACACCAACTCTTACTGACCATGCTTAAATTTAGGGCTTAAGTCTATTGTGTGCCTGATATTATAATCAAATATTGAATTGTACAAATCTAGTTAACCTAATGGAGGAGAAAGACAGTGTCTCATTTTGTTTCAATATTTGATTATAACATCAAGCACACAATACTCAAGCTCTGATCTAAGCATGGCCAGGAATAGTTGGTATATATACAAATATGCTCTAAACTTAAGTGATTCACTTAAGTTTTTTAAACTCTTACTGTTGAGTGAGTGCATGGAAATTTATATTTAAGAAATAGCACATTATCAGAGTTTGACTTCCCATTTAATAATTTCAAAGTATTCAATGCCTTATAATAATAGGTTTAGCAATAAGAATAAAAATGAAACTATTATTAAAAAGAGAGCTACCATCATAAAATGGGTGCAATAGTTTTTATAAGAAAGTATATATCACTAAAGATTAAGAAAACTAAGTAATCATCTGTACTTATTACACATTCAGAATAATTAAAACATTTAAATTAAAAGAAGTTATATAATTAAATCTATGAAAAGGAAAAAAACTGCAGAAAATAATGGAAGTATTACCAATAATTTGAAAGAAGAAGATTAAGAAATAGAAAAATTGTTGTAAAAATTTTATGTCAAATGTCTAACTAATAAACATGTATCAGATGATAGGAAGATTGGAAGAATGCAGTAGGAACATTGATCATTAAGAAAAGTGATAAAGATATTAGAAATTGAAGACATCAGTTTTCTATAAGTTGTACCCAAAATCATTATGAAGACAATTACAACTCATATACCAGAAATATTGGGAAAGTAAACTCCAAAACCAAATTAGATTTGAACATGGTTTTAGCACAATGGATCACATTTAGGTAATGAGACAAGTTAGAGAAAGAAACAATAAATATGAATTGCCATTATGCTTTGGATTTATAGATTATTGAAAGACATTTGATATTAGCAGCATTTTCACAGTTATTAAAGCTTTAAGTCATTAAGATATAGATCCAGGATATTGTTATATTCTGAAAAGTATTTATCAAAATGCAATAGATGAGATTATATTAATTGGTGCTACTAAGTAAATCAATAATGAGAACAGTACACAACAGAATGATTCTATATCTCAATACTTTTACAGTAACCTTATTTTTCTTATTACATTGCCAAATCCATGTAATATTAATATTATCCATATTCTTTATTACATTATACAATGCATTTTACAATCTACACTACACTATGACAGTTTTGATTGTCCCATCAATCTTCTTTAGAACTACTTCTTATATATTGCTTACAATACTCCTCTCATATATATTTTAATACAAACATTTTTAATGTAATTTCTTCATTTTCCTGCTAGTTTTGATGGTCCTGCAGTCTTCATCAGAGCATTCTTAACATCCTCTACCTTTTAAAATAATGAACCTTCAAATTTTTTATCTTCTTTCTGCAGTCTCCATTAGAGCATTCTTAACCCCATCTACCTTTAAAAAAAAAATTGAAAAAGTCATGAGGACTCTAGGACCATTTTTTTTGCATGAAAGCATATATGAGGGGAGTTATTGTAAGCAATGTGTATAAATATATGAAAAAATGCAAAGAAAGGAGAAGAATAAGAATAACACTACTTATATTAGATTTGTAAATATAAGTAGAAGTTCTGAAGAAGATTGTTGGGACAATTGAAACTGTCATAGTGGATTGAGATTGTAAGAAAGCATTGTATAAAGTAATAAAGAATATAGATGATATTAAGGTTACTTTTAGGATAGTTGTACAATAAGTACTTTGTAGATTAAAATGACAAACTAAGAGAGTAAAAATATGTGATGATTATATAATTCATCTAGATTTTCTAATAATGCATCTGTTTTTGCAAATAATGCTTCATGAATTTAAGAAATGTTGCATAATTATGGATAAATACTAAAAAAGAGTAAATAAATTTTCAATGATTTTTCTCAGAAGCAAAAAAATTAAGACTGATAGTCAGAAGTAGAAGAAATAAATAACAGCAAATGCCTTAGTTAGTTTAATAATATAGATGTAAACATAATAAATAAAATTAATCATACATTCAAATTTGGGTAGAGTAATTTTGCTAGAAAAACAATATTACACAAATTTATGTTTATGCATATGAAACCAAAGATTTTTAATAAACATGTTTTATCAATTCATACTTAGGAATCTGAGACTTGGATATTTAACCAAAGAACAACATATAGATTTCAGTCAATTCAATGAAGTAAGAAGAAATATATGATAGGAGTAACAAAAGGCATCAGAAGCAAAATATTTGAGCGAGAATACAAATAGGTATGAATGATGTCATAAAAAGAATTATGACTGAAATAAAGCTTATATTGCTAGAGAAAATGAAGGTGGATGGACAGTAGAAGTTTCACATTTAATTTCAAGAAAGTGATCAGTGTAAGGTAGATGGATGTAGTTAGCAAGGTTTTTTTGTGTGTGATATGAAGAAACATGGTAATAAATAGGAGAAATTGGATTGAGATCATCCTGTACTAAATAACAATATTAATTTCTAGAGTTCATCACCATTTATTGCTATAACCACACAAAAAATTAAATAATATGTTAGATAATACTAAAATGATTCATAACATCAAATGATTATATATATATATTAAACAAAATACACTAGATTAACTACAAAATTAAAAATACCTATATAAAATTAAAAAAATAATTTCTTTGCTGTAGACAGTTTACATTATATTGCTATTCAAGATAGCCACAAACATTTGTATATCTTCATTAATTAATTGTACTTATAAATATCAAATTTCTACTATTTAATCTACAAGCGTCAAATTTTCCACGTTCAAATGGATAATAAAAAATGGGAACAAAAACAGTGTGATACTTGTAAATCAAATTGTAATAATATGATATTGATAAATAAAACCAAATCATGAAGATATCAATGACAGTGAAATGGGCCAACTGAAGAATATTGATTCAGATAGAGTTGTCTTTTGGCACTATTTCTTTCTTAAGTTTATCTAAAAAATAACTAACTCTTTTTTTACTCACAAATACTCAAGGATTTATAAATATATGAGATAAGTTGTTTTTTATATTTTAAAATAAAGCAAATAAGATTTGGTCAATGAGTACTGTGGTATTAGAGCTGCGACATAAAGAATTATAATCGTTTAATCATTAAATTAATTAGGTTATTAAATCAAAAACATATTTTAAAATCTACATTTAAAAAACCAATTTAACAAAAAAAAAATACAAAAAGCATTAATGTGAAGAATAGTTAAAATGCGTGTTTAAATCAAATTGAGTGTGTGTTTGCACGTGCATATTCTGCATAATCTATTTTAATACATTGTACAAGCTTACACCGGCATTTATATATGTAATATATGCGGGATTCGAACTCAGACTTTCACACGACCTACAACTCTCAGTGCCATCTCATATTGCTGACTCACCTGATCACACACATGTTGAAAAGATAAATAATTACCAATATACGTATTTCGTGCTAAACCAGCACTCATTAAAGTATGAAGATTGGTTATCTTAATATAAAGTTGAGTACTAATTGTATATATGTATGGAGATGGTAATCTGAGCCAACTGATGAGTGCTGGTTTAGCACGAAATACGTATATTGGTGATTATTTATCTTTTCAACATGTGTGTGATCAGGTGAGTCAGCAATATAAGATGGCACTGAGAGTTGTGGGTCGTGTGAAAGTCTGAGTTCGAATCCTGCATATATTACATATATAAATGCAGGTGTAAGCCTGAACAATGTATTAAAATAAAATAGGCACAATATGCGCGCGCAAACACACACTCAATTTGACTTAAACACGCACTTTAACTATTCTTCACATTAATGCTTTTCGTATTTTTTTTTTTTTGTTAAATTATTTTAAAATATGATTTTGATTTAATAACCTAATTAATTTAATGATTAAACGATTATAATTCTTAATGTCGCAACTCTAATACCACAGTACCGGTCAATGTAAATAAGATTAAAGTCTATTCTGATATATGGTTAGTCATAATAAAAGCTTAGTGCTTTGATACAAAGGGTTTCTAAAATTGCTATTGTTAGTCTTGTATCTTATTTTCACATAGGGCTAATCTTAAATGCTCTCACTCGTAAGCAAGCATACATATATACTTGAGGCTTAAATTTTTCCTTTCAGGCAAGTGGCTCATAGTGCAGTTAATTATTCAATATTGGTCAATAATTGGGTATTCAAAAATTATTATGTAGAGAATATAATAGTGGAGAAAACTGCTCAAATTATCACCATTCAGCTATTGACAAATGTGGTAACACTTCTTTCATGGTTTCTCTATGAGATGATCTTAAAAACACGTTTGTCTGCAGTGAGCTATTTACAAAAAAAAACTGTTTTATTTATATATATCACTAGAAGATTTTCATAGACGTATACATATAAATAGTAAAAGGTTTGAAAGAGACTTTCAGGATATTCTTTTAAATAGATTTCTACATTGTACAGGCTTAAACCTGTATTTATATATGTAATATATGCGGGATTCGAACTCAGACTTTCACACGACCCACTACTCTCAGTGCCATCTCATATTGCTGACCCACCTGATCACACACATGTTGAAAAGATAAATAATCACCAATATACTTATTTCATGCTAAACCAGCAATCATCAGTTGGTCTAGATTACTATCCTCACACATATGTATAATCAGTGCTCAGCTTTATATTAAGATAGCCAATCTTTATACTTTAATGGACAGGCTTCAAACTATTCCAACTCACAATGACGTATTTAAATAAGCAACCAATTAAAAGTGGAATTAGCAAACTGAAATTACATCATTTAGTATTAGATATATAGTATTATTCTTTGATCTATCACAATTAAAAACTAGTGAATAAACTAAAAGTGATTTTTATTTTTTATTTATAGTGGATCAGACAAATAATGCTATTATTAAATGACATTTTGCTTTTAATTAATTGCTTGCTCGATTAAAATCTGCTTAAAAGAATATATGAAAATCTCATTAAAAAGATGGTATAATACAAACATGATGATAATGTTATATATTGATAATAATTTCTAATAAAAATTTATAGTAAAAATAGCATTACTAACAGTAAATATTGTGAAAAGCAAAAACGTTGAGCTAACTTATATTATAATTTATTATTTTCAACGGATTAATATGGATGTAAATTATTTAAGAAATGGGAACACCATTATGTAAAGGAAGTTAAAACCACAGCCAAGGTATCTAAATGCATCAACCAATCAGACCGATTCTGCAGTTGTAAGCAAACAATAGCAGAATCAATCTATTTGGTTACAGCACATTAATATACATCAAATATAGTGCGAAAGACTGATCAAAAGGAGTCATCGTTTGGTCAGCATTAGCTTGGATACAGTTGCTATTATTTTCTTTCAGCCTAAAAAACTAGACTGATAGATCCCTGCACTGTAATATACCTTTGCTGTGTTTTTAATTTCATATATAAAACGGAGTATCCATTTATTAAATAATTTACATTTATATTAACCCACTAAAAGTACTATATGACTAGCTGATGGTAGAGATTTAATTTCAGTTGGACGTAAGAAACATTACTATACATTGTATCTCAATTCTTATGGCTATAATGTCCAGCTACTAGCTCATATATAACAATGTGAATGACTGATTATAGAAGGTCTCCTTCTGATTAGTAGTAGCTTGGGCAAGTTTGCTATTATTTTCATTCAGTCCGTAGAACAGGTCTGATTGCTTGCAGCGCTTAAATGCATCTAGGTTGTGGTTTTAATCTTATTTATATAATGGGTTATTAAAAAAATTACATATATATTTCTTATTGGTAAATTACTTCAGCAATGCTGCTTGTAAAATAAACGAAGTCTCAATAAAAAAGCATATAAGCCACAAAAACATTAATTATATTAAAATTCAGATTAATGTAAACAAGAAATGCAAACTAAATCATTGAAGATCTTAATAGATAATCAACAAATATATTATCTTCCTTACGCAATGCTAGATTAATACAATTATCATTTTAAACTTTAAAAACTCTTCTTCATACATATAAATACACACCCATTTCTTATATGTAATGTAAGGAATTATATCATAAGTATTATATATATGCACTGCTATCATTTAATCGATAAATGTCATAGTACAAGAATGTTCAATGCATGATGTCGATAAGTATTGAATAAATGATGGAAATATGTGCAAGACATTATGACCTGGTTTAAATGAAAAGTGCTAACTCAACGTGAAATTCATTTTTGATGTTATTTACATTTTCCAAATATCTCTACTTATATGTTTCAAAAATATGGAATAGAATGAAAATTGTTAAGTATGAATAAATATACATATGTGTGCATGGAAGAGAATGCAAATTTAAAAGTAAAACAGATGCTGTCTGTAATTTTAAAGAGGGAAAAATGTTAATTGAAGCCGTTATGCACTTGATCACAGCAGAGGTTAAAAAATGAAGCAAATTACCTTAATATATTTTAAAATTAGGGTAGAAAACTAATTAATTAAATGGAAAAACGAAATAAAATTTCTAAACGAAGATGGACAAGTAAAAAAAAAGATTTGTGATTGCTAAACCCCACTACATATATACACACATGCGTATTATATATAATTTCATATTAAATTCTTAACTTAAATTATTGAAATAAATTCTTTTTTTACGCATTGATTTTTTTATATCACTAAAATGAATATAAAATTTGATGTATTAGGTTATTAGTAAATAAACAGAAAACACCTTTAGCTTATAAATATTTAATACAAAACCAAGATAAAATATATGAAGATCGAAAAACAAACAAATATCAAGACATGCAAGGATTGTTAATTTTTAAAACAATTTATTAATAATTTAGTACGCATAATTTATTTGCTTATTAAGTAATCTATTACCATATAAAACGCATACATTCAATTTAATTTTATTGTGGTTTATGTATAATAGTTTTAATTTTACTTGTTGAAAATAAATAGATAAATTCTGAAGCTATATATTTGTCTATAGGTCCATTAATGAAATCGACTATATATTTGAGGGTAAAAAAGTATCTATTAACCAGTTTTAAAATGTATCTAATGACGTTAAAACAGATGTGCGACAAATTTAAGTAATATATATATATATTTGAAATTCTGAACTAAAGATGATTTAGAATTATTTAGACTTTTTTTTTAAAGTTGAAAACATTTTTTTGCCATATATTTGTAACAATTGTCATGATAAAAATTTTTTGGTGAATAATAATATTTTATGTTTTGATGTATTTTAAAATGTGAGATTTTGAAATAGATTACCTTTAGAAATACAACTGATGAGTGATGTTTCAGCATGAAATACATGTATTGGCGATCATTTATCTTTTTCACATATATGTGGTCATGTGTATCGGTTATCTTGGATAGAGTGGATACTGTAGGGAGCTTGAAAGTGCAGATAATATGAACAATAATTTATTGCACTAAATTGCTTTTATTGTTAGCAAAATAAATTAGATGTAAATATATTTATATACATATTTAAATACAATTTTAAAAAATTTAACTCAGTGAAAAAAAAATCAAATTATTTAAATATATTTATAAAGTATATGAGCGTAGACTTTCGCATGATTCACCACTCTCCACTTTATCTTATAACACTGATAAACTTGAACACATATATGTTGAAAAGACCCATAATCACCAATATACATATATCATGCTAAAACAGCATTCATCAGTTGGTCCAGATTATCATCTCTACATATATATATACACGCAATAAGTGCTCAGATATATATATATATATTAAGATAGCCAATCTTCATACTTTAATGGATAGGCTTCA
Source organism: Epiperipatus broadwayi (assembly GCA_028023455.1). Taxonomy (NCBI): domain Eukaryota; kingdom Metazoa; phylum Onychophora; class Udeonychophora; order Euonychophora; family Peripatidae; genus Epiperipatus; species Epiperipatus broadwayi. The sequence goes on along the minus strand of JAQFVV010000036.1, from coordinate 6,061,254 downwards.
ATCCACTCCACACTCCAACTCTTCAACCATCCATCTAATTGAAAATATGATGATGGAACACTCAAAAGCCATCTTGAGGCCGAGATTCTCATTACATCCATGTTGATGTAAAGTCAATCTGACCCCTTATGCATAGGACCTAATCCATTTAATACATATTGAGAGATTGGCAGATATTTCTACTATGTAATAACTGAAAATACAGGCCTACTACATACCTGCATCAATGTATGTAATATATAAGATGTCTGTGCTCATATACCCCATATATTACATATATTGATGCAAGTATATAGTAGGCCTATATTTCAGTTATTAAATATATTTAGTATTTGTTAGGCAGAAAAAAGTCATTATAAACATGGATAAATTCCTGCTCAAAACAATAGCATTTAATAGATTATGTTATAGCTAGTAGTCATAATGTAAGGGATATTCATATTATGTAAACCTGTACAAATGCAGATTGTAAGATGGGTCATAGATTAATGCACCACAAAAGTAATATAATGTTTGCATTTAAAATAAATCATATATCAATCACAATAAGAATAATTGCAAAATAATTCTGCAGATACACAACTAGAAAGTTTTATAGACTAAAACTCATAAAATAAAGTTCTTTTATAATCAAAAAAGCTTATATGATAATGCACAAATGTTTTAAAAACTCAATGGTAATTTTTATATCATATGAGAGGTTACTGCGGTAGATTTTTTGTGATTAAATTTTGACACTAAAATATTTATACTTAAGAAATACTATATTTACAGCTTAAAAAGTAAAATTAATACACTATCTATACAAAAAAGCAACACTATGCATGAGGCTGTCAATAGAACTAATGGTAAAAAGTAACCAATGGTAAACTACAAACTAAAACTATATTTACTATTACAGTCAAATATCAGCCTTTCACTCTAATTCTGCATACGCTTTGCGAGTGTTAATAATAAATGAATACTTTCTCACCAATACAAGATATAGTATTTATGCAGGAATAAAAGGAATCTCTTATTCCTATGACTCAAATGCTTATATATGAGCAAATCTGAAATACTGGCAAGTAAAGCATGAGGATGGAATGGTCACTTTAAATTACTATATACGATGTCTGAATGAATGACGTGGGTGAAATTGTATAGAATTTATTAAATATCATTCCAACTGAAACTTAATCACATCTAAATAAGCATTTATTTTATATAGCGTATGTTTACAATTGTATACATTCAAATATCAGCCTTTTAAGCTAATTGTGCATACGCTTTTGCGAGTGTTAATAATAAATGAATACTTTCTCACCAATACAAGATATAGTATTTATGCAGGAATAAAAAGAATCCTCTTATTCCTATGACTCAAATGCTTATATATGAGCAAATCTGAAGTACTGGCAAAGAAAGCATGATATCTTGTATTGGTGAGAAAGTATTCATTTATTATTAACACTCGCAAAGCATATGCACAATTAGCATGAAAGGCTGATATTTGACTGTAATACAATTGTTTACATACACTATATAAAATAAATGCTTATTTATATATTTAGTATTGTAAAAATTCAAATAAAAAGTGTCATCAAATAAAAATTTAATGAAAGTTTATCTAGATAAAATAACCTTCTGATTTCTAATGATTCACATTTTCAAAAGCATTTTAAATGAAAAGCTAATAAAACATAATAAAAACAGGCAAAACTCTCCATACAGTAGTGCCACTCAGTGCAAGCCAGAGTAATCAATGGGTGCAAGAAGGTTTGTGCATGAAATCCCTAACTAGTAGCCCACTCAGCTTCAGCAAGTGTAAGAAATGATGATTATGTGATGTTTAGTGGTTTAATAAAAAATATTGTTGGTTTTAAAAATCATAGTCTTTGATGAATATGCATTGAAAAATAAAAAAAATTCTTTTTTTAGTTTATAAAACTGAAATTCTTGTAAAATATTACCAAATCTTCAATATCATAAATTTGGAAATGGTCATAATAAATTGAAATTTGTAACGTTAGTTTTAATTTATATGTATATAACTTTCGGTTTGATGAGATATAAAAATCCAAAATAGTTTTTATAATGATTAATATATATAAGTGCTTTAACATGCTGAAGAAGAAGCTGTCAGTAGTAACAAAAACAATTAAATTAAATTAATCGAGGCCTAGTACTTTTGAGATTTCCCCCTCATATTCATGGCCAAAATAAATTATAAACCATTGCTGTAATATTACTAAATAATAATAATGATTAATGTGTAAATAATTTAATAATTATAAAAGATTTAATTTATATGAAGAAATAAAAAAACAACAACTTATGTCTGGTTCTTCAGTTAACATCAAATTTTTATGTGTTTTGTTAATTTTTAAAAAATGCCCTCATACACATTAAATTTAAATATATTTTGTTTTTATTAATAAAAAATATCACTGAAGTAAACAGAAATGTGTTTTAAATTTAAAAATATATTTTAAATTAAATTAAAACTTACCTTTCATCTTGACAAAAACGATATGAAGAGCTTAGTTCTATTGTGTGCAAAATGAATTCACAACTTTGCTATTTTGTGATGTCTAGGAACAAAAATAAAACTAAAATATGCATTTATTATTTTTAAAAATAAACATTTAATCAGAATAACAGCAGACTAAACAAATGACTATTTTTCAAATAACATTAGATCTAAGTAATGCTGTTGTGAACAAAATACATCAGGTAGTGGCTTTCTCGTTAACATTTGAAATGAATAATGTAATGATCAGTAAAATAACATTCTTCATTTTGTTGAAAAATGATTCAGTTTGCAATATTTCTGTTGCATTTGATGGTAAAATTCTAATAATAAAGTTAGAAAACAACTTTTTTATTTTTTGTAAAATAAAATTAAAAAAACCCTAATAATAATTTTATATCTTAATACATTACTTGTATTTAGAGTTATTTAATTGACATTTTTATCAATGACTGTAACTTTTTTAGTGGCCACTATGAGGGTTTTCTGGAGTATGTGAGGGAGCAGTGGTTTATTTTAATTTTAACTTTCTTCATCTATCTTTAGAATTTGTTTGCTGTTTTGCAATTTTTTGATGGCTGAAAGTAAAATAATATTGGTTTATTAATTATAAAATTTCAAACTGTCAGTATTATACAGAGAAATTTATTACAAATAAATCATCAATAAGCAAGAAAGGTTGCTGATTCAGAGTTTTTTATAACCTCTACATGAGAGCACTTTCAAAATCTTTTGAGAATGATCTTCCTTGTTGTAAGATTTCAAAAATGCAAACATATATTTTCCATAGTTTGTATATATATATATATTTAAGAATATTGTTCCAAAATTTTTCTGTAATATTTTTTTAGAAGAATAATGTGTTTATATTCAGATTTTATTTGAAAATGTTTATTTTAGAAGACAATTCAAGATATTAATAACATACAACTATAATTTGTAACTGACTAAAATATAAATGCAATAAATTTAAATATAAGTTTCTTTGTCATGTTTTAGTGATTAGAAGTAGAGTTTTGAATTGTAAATAGAATTTCAGTCGCTTTAAATAATACTGAACTTTAATGTATTCAGACTTTAGAAATTGAATTAAAACGAATCTAATTTTTTTAAAAAGTAATTGTTTTCATATTTTTTTTTATATTTGCAAAGTTGAAGTAATATTTTTAAGAATAATTTTTATCTATAAACATATATTTCTAACAAATAATTTGAAATGTCTGAAAATATAATAAAGAATAAAAATAAATTTGATTAAATAAAAGTTGCAAATTTAATCCAACTTGATATTAAGGTCTAAATATATGAACAGTTGAAATATGTGCATTAAAATAAAATATGAATTCATATGTTGCATGATTGCATTATTGTTAGTATATGAAAACAAATGTTTTGGTTTTATTATAGGTACCAATTAATCAACATGCTATTTTTCTGAAAAATGATTGATCATAAAAATTAATATCTCTTTTATAAATATAAATATAGGGGATTTGAACAGACTTTCAAGTCCCTTCACTATCCACACTATCTCATACTACTGATACACATGACCACTCGCATGCAGAAAAGATAAATAATCACCGATATACTTCAAATGTTATCTCTTTTATAACTAAAGTATAATTTGAGCAATTATTTTTTCCTTTACCAATATTAGTTAAAAAATATTTTTATAATTCTAAATATAGGGGATTTTGAAGAGTGCCTCGTTTTCAAATATTTTTATAATTCATGTTTTTTTTAATAATGAATAAAAAGTGTAGTGCGGTATTTATATTTTATCATACAAAATTTAATATGAATTTAATTTGTCAAAATCTTGTAAAACAGTAATTAATATTTAAGAGCACTATCATGAATTATAATTTAAAAACATAAATAATGTATTAATTATATTTTGATTAATCAAATATTAGTTTAATTTTTAGAATTTTACTATTAATTGAATACAATTTCATGTTGACACATTAAGGTAGGGTAATTAAGTACTTCAATGCTTTATTGCTCTGATGTTCATAAAACTTTGATCAATGGATTTTAAACTTCAGAGTTTTCATTCTAAACTACTGTGGCAAATCTTGCTTGGGATTAAGATTGAGATTATCTATTAATAAAAAATAGCAATAGAATAGAAAGAATAATTTATTATAATAAATCGGTTATACATATTTTCACATACACATTTTTAAGCCTTTTAGTTAAAGCTGATTTCCATGTGCTTTTTTTTCCTTCTTCACTTAGCTGATTTTTTTTTAGTTTCCTTTTTATTATTATTTATTTAACAGCTTTTATTTGAACCTCATAAAAAATATATTTGGGTGAAAATAATATCTCTAGGAGTTTGCGATGCAGTACTAAGTTAATTTAGTTTAAAAAAACAAAACAACAACAACAAAACTAGAAAAACATTTTTTAAATAAAAAAAATTTTAATGCTTAGTAGGATGTAAACAACTTTGAAAGAAAAAACACTTAAAGCATAAGTAAGAAGCACTCAACTGAAAGTTTAATTGTGACTTGAGTACATATAATGTAATAAAAAAACTGTTAGTGAAATTCTTAAAAAACTGTTTTTACTTTCATTTATACTAAATTATCATTTACTGCAGCTCAGATAATTAAAACATAAAACGTGATTTGTTAAATTCTGAAAACAAATTGTTAGTGATTTTGTATAAACATCTTAAACTCTCAGCGAAGTGTTTTTTTCTTATAAAGAACTGTCATTTCTTAGTCATTTACAAAATTATGCTAAAATGTTATTATTAATTAATAAGTATTATATAATAAGCAAAGTTGTAACTCATAAAAAATAAAAGAAGATTGATGATTGTATTATTCAAAATAATTTTTTAACATTTTTTTAAAGCTAAGCATGATATAAATAAACGGATTTATAGTTTGGTAGCTATTAAGAAATATAAGCACCTGGGATGATAGACTACATTTTAAAATTTTTACAGATATCTCACCACAACTATAACTTTCCCTTTTTAAGATTACAAAGACCTGTTTTGACTTCACTAAAAATCAATTAGATAATATTTATATTTATAATTATAAAAAATTTGAACACAGACTTTTAAGCTCTCTTTAGCTATCCACTCTATCTCATACTGAAGCGGTCGGATCTAAGTTTGATCCTAGCTTCATGATATCTCACCTGTAGCCCACTTCAAACCCTAGTACTAACCATGAATTTCCGAATGCAATGAGGCTTTATACGTTCAACACACGCTAGTTTCATTAAAAAACAGTATTATATAAACATGTGTCAAAAACAACTATTTTAATATTTAAACAAATCAATATCATTAATAAATTCATGATAAACTGCGTGGATTGTGTGTATGTATTTATAAATAATTAAATATATATATTCGTTATAAAGTTTCATTGTGTCTCAGAATGTTTTATTTTACTTTTAAACAGTTTGTTCAAATTTTAGTGATTAAAAGCTACATTCTTTCTATAAGCTTTCAGATCGCTCCGGGGAATTTTTATTAATTAGCAAAAAGATAATAATTTAAATTGCAAGGACGGTTCCTGATTAAAATCGTTTTTAGATTTACAAATTCATTTTCTAATTAGAAAATGAATTCAAAGTTAATGAGTTTGAAAGCCTTATTGAAGGAATGTATCTAAAATCAATTAACAAAATTTGTAACTTTGATAATGTAAGAAGCTTTGGCCTGAAGGCATCTAGAGTCAAAATAGGTGGGAAACCAGAGTGAACAGGTATAAATAGCCTTGAAAAGTTTGGAGAGGAAGAAGCCATATTTGTTTTGAAAGAAGTGCTAATAGAAGCTACGTGCGTCTTAAATTATAAATCTTTATAGTGTCTCCATCATGGTGAGGGGCTAACTTTGGGAGTCTGACTGCTAGGCCTGAAGTCCCCAGAAGATCTTCAATGTAGCCAAAAATTTAAACCTTTCCACACCAATTGTGCTGCCAAAACCTGAAAGAATCAATCAAAATGCTATTCAAATAATTTACAGAATGCGCACCTATGTTTCAACCAAACAGACTTTACTGTGTACACTAAGGAACAAGCCATGGAAGGATGGGTAAAATCTTTCCTTTTGAACCACAACTTTCTGGCCAATTCTGAACTTTAAGTTAAAGCACTTTTTAAGCTATCTACTGTAAAATTTTCTTTTTGTTTATGCTATCTTAAATTATGTAGTAATTCTCTATCTTAATCTCTAGTCTTTAAAATTAGTATTATGTTAATTTTCTTTTTTTTTATGATGGCGGTTCATTTATCTAACCTTACTATCTATTTTCTAGATGATTATTAATCTCATTTAATTTTGATTATATGCCAATAAAACTTCAACTCGATAATAATCTCTTTCATTACCCTTATCTTGTTAAAATAATATAATATCAAGTTTTATAGTAATTTTTGCCATTGGAACTAATTTAAGACGGTTCTATTAATTATCGAGTTGAAGAATTCATACAAATTTTGCTATTTTTATTAATGGCTAATAATAAATTATTAGCTCAGTTTCTAACCTATGTCCCCGGCTATTTTATCTAATTTACAAATGTTTATCCATTCATATTCATAATCTTAAAATGTTTTGCTAAAGGTTGATGAAAAGAATAAAATGGACATATTCTAATTTAAATTTGTATTTCTGTATTAATACTCAGGGAGGGCATGATGTTTAAGGTATAATTAATATAATTTCTAATTGCGTTAAGTACTTTTTGGTTAAATCACATTTGACTTTAATTTAACTTGATCAGGTCATCACGTAGAGCATTTCTTATATAAAATGGGTTTTATTATTTAAACACGATGATTACCAAGTCATCATTTTCTGAACATTGCTGATGCAAGCCATCTCCCGCTTCATAGGCTTGTCCTCAGTGGTATTACTGTTAGTTTAATTATATAGAAAGAAAGTACTTCCTCCCTCACTCTTATTATATTTGGAACACCCAAAGGTTCATGGCTATGACCCGACCTGGCTTTCCCTGTGTTCCATGTCTCCTTGATAGGGCAGAAATACTTGTAAAACCCAAGCCACCCTCCTACTTAAATCACTGACAAGCCATTATCTTTTGTATTCATTTTTATAGCTCATAAGAAGTCAGTACCTTTTACTTCTCAGTTCCAGTAAAGCCCACTCTCATGCTCGTAAATCGTGATGAATTGATTTTATTAAAGTTGAACAAATTTATATTCATTTATAATTAAGTAAGTTTTCTATTAAATATTGTACCATTTGTTTATACGGTACAAATATATTGGCATCTGATAAGATATTTAAAAGCTAAAAAAAAAGTAAATTTAGCGATCTTTTAAAAGAAAAACATTTTTAGATTTTTTCTGATTAGTATAATTTATTTTTTAAAAAAAACGTACAATGAAAGTTAAAATGGTCGTTCATATTTTTTTTATGTAATTAAAAATAAAAGTTAAATTGGAAAGAATAAATGACATGCAAATTACTGATCCAGATAAATTAAAAGAATTTCAAAAAATAAAAAGATTGCAAGTAGAAAAGTAAAAAATTCCAAAAGTACAAAGATTGTAATTAGAAAAATCTTTTTAATAATTAAAGATAGCGGAATTATGCTAAAAAAATAATAACTTTGTAACTTAAATTTAAGAGAAAGAGTAGAAGATTATTATCTTATACGCTGATAAAAGAACGAACAAAAGATATGCGCAGAAGTTTCAAAACTGGATTGGGGTATAAAAGGAGGAGGACAACCTCGATCTAGGTCTTCTCTATACCTTCTAGTTACATGTCTGAAAGCTGGAGGTTTCTGAAAGCATAATCTATGGCAGTAATAGATGTCTGCACAGGTATGCCACTTGCAGTACCCAGTTGTCAAGCAAGCAATGGAGATGGGCCTTGTGAAGACCGCTTTTTGCAATAAAAGGGTCATGACAACCATGCCTTTTCTCTGCGAGCATAACTTGTGGCAGGAATATACGTCTGCACAGGTACGTCACTTCCAGTACCCTGTCGTCAAGCAAGCAATGGAAATGGGCCCTGTGAAGACCGCTTTTTGCAATAAAAGGGTCATGACAGCCATGCCTTTTCTCCGGTTATAGAACGGAACAATAATGGAAGACGCTGGCAGGAGAGACTGCTGGAAATTCTTAGGAGCTTGGAATCCCAAAAATACTCATCAACTTACCGGTAAATTAAGAGTAACTTTTCCTAATTGTGACAAAGTTTGCAAACAATTATAAAAATTGATATCAAAATAATCCCAATCAAGACTTCAAATTTTATTCTGCAAGAGACTCTTGTGTACCTAAGAACTATAATCATTGAACTGTTTTTTTATTATTAATTAATTCGTATCTAGATTAGTGTGCGTGTCATCTTTCCAATTAATTAAATCATAATGTTTTTGTTTTTTTTATTATTTATATTTTAATTTGTTAAAATAAAAATCTTTATTTTTAATACCCCTATTCATTGTACGTTATTAATGATTATTAATAAATTTATTAAAGTTAATTATGATTTGAAAATATAATTTACCTTGCCAACGCTGTATCGAAACTCAATTTTCCAGAGTTTCTAGATAATTTTGTCGTAGCTAAATAAATAAAAAAGGGATGTTCACCAGTGAATTCTAAATATAGAATTTTGGCGCCATTCAAATAAATTAAAAGCTGGCTTACTTTATCCCATTATTTTAGTGGCTACATTAGTTAAAAGAGTGTTGTGTGACCAGGAAAAATAATTGCGTCCATTAAATCTTACTGAATTGTATGACAAAACAAATTTAATAGATAGGACGTAATTTGGTCACCGAGTACAAGTAGTTAACTCGTTTAAAACATGAAATAAGTAGTGGATGTTACAATATTAAAGTTGTGCCCTAAATACTTATCTTGCTATTTGTGAATTGATTTATGAATGTGAAAATGAATCTCATATTCTTTCTTTTAGAATTAGAATAATAATTTCTGTCAAAGCCAAATACCTTTATCTACCTTTATTTACTTGTCGGGGCATAGACACATATAATCCTTCTATAATATTGCGTAAGAGTTATTGGCATATAATAATGACTGCCATTCTTATTGTAAATTATAAATTCCATTTTACAGAATGGAGATAATCTATATAATCTTAATCATAAAAGTTGAACAAAATATTTATTATTATTAAACATTTTATTAACACATTTGGTTTTTAATTTTCTTTATTATTCAATAATTATTTTAATACTAATGCTCGCTGTCTGCATTGCCAACTTAAACATACATATATGAATTGACTTATAAATATCTTAGTTATTTCACTATACATTAGCATCAGATCAGCAGTCTCAGAGATCATCATCATCTGTTGACCTAATTTCTTGGTGCATAGTCATGTACCATTGACATATGTCATCCATTGATTTGATCTGAGCTCATGAGTTGGGTTTGAATTCCTGGGAGTAAAATCTTTGGTTAGACTGCGTTTGAATCCGACTTTGCAGTTTGGGTTTTGTTGTTGTTGTTGCTATCTTTCGACCAGTACAATACAACCAGTACAAATAAACACACATGTGAAAAAAATAAATGATCTCCAATATATATATTTTGTCTGAACCAGCACTCATCAATTTGTTTACATCATCATCTCCAACACATAATCAGTGCTCAGTTTATATTAAGATAACCAATCTTCAAATTTTAATGGACAGGCTTCAATCTATTCAGCCACCTATACCTTTGAAAATATCTATATTATTAAAAATTGTCACTCCAATTCTTGTATCATTATTCAAAAAATGATAAAAGTATTTGCTCCACATGCTTAAAATATCATTGCCATCATATAAGAGAGCACCTTTGCTGAATTTAATAGGATTGTGCTACCATTTTTAGCCCTCTATGATGTTTTAATGTGTCAAAAAAGATGTAAAGTGATTATGATGAGTGAAGATATTTTCTTTGCCGTTTTAAACTACCATTTATTTTTAAGTCTTTTTGTCAACCACTGAACTTCTATCTTTATATCTTTATATTAGTTATAAAACTGCATATCTAATTATTACCACATTTTTTTATGTCAGTGATAATCTAAAAAATCTACATGATTTTTCCTTTTGAGTGACACCAAATACTTTTCTTAAACGAGTTCCATGTCTCAACAACATAACAATTCCATAAGTCCAAATTTGCAATTTGAGTGTCTAACAGTTTTTTTTTCATGTGTCAGAGCATTGGCTGGGAAGCAAACCCGCAAACCTGGAACAACTGCTTGTAAAGCAGCTGTACTGACTACTCGGCCACCAATGCTTGACTAGAGTGTCTAATAGTTGTTGAAATTTAGGACTTATAATAGATAATTCTAATAGATGAATATCAATTTTCTTGCATACAGGATTAGAATAAGACATATTTTAATAAATCTATCATTTTAACTATGGAACTTACTGTATTCCTAGCTCCAACCATTTTTTTTCTTCTGTTTTTTAAATTGAGAATATTTATATAAAACAAAAATTTTAATGAGAAATCCTTTTTTTTAATTGGGGATGTTTTCTGTTACAGCATGTAGTAGAAAATACAATAATGTATAATTGGTTGATTGTACCTTACAATATTGGAAACCAATGGTTTAAACAATAAAGAATGAACTACAAATCAATTTATAATTTACCCAGTTACATTAAAACTACTTCTTACAAAGATTTTGTAATTTTAGAGACAGATATTCTCTGAAGATAAGTTTGTTTTGATTTAAAATTATCATTGTATTCTTTTTATGGTAATATAACAATTATTAGCTAAAATTGATTAAAAGCAGTTAAAGGTAAATTCTTTTATCTTGATAAAAGTGGAATAAAAATTATCTTGATTTGTTTTAAACTAAAATGAATATACTTCAATGGTTTAGAATCAATAAATATAAGTGTGTGTATTAAAATGGAGGTTTTTTTTTTTTTTTTTTACAGATAATAGATATAAAAATATATTATTCAGATTTAATCAAGTGTAATTAACAGCGTGATTGTATTGATATTTTGACTGAACTACCCTTTCATCATCTGCACAAGGTTTTTTTAAGAATACTACTTCTTATCTACTTGATGGCATATGTAATATAGCCAAAACACAAACAGATATTATATATATTAGTCATTTTTGTTTCTTATTTGATTACCTTTTGCTCATTACATGGTATAGTTTCAACTGTGTATAAGGAGTATTAGAAGTCAAATCTGGGATTAATTATTGGGAATTAAAAGGGTTAGCTGATTTCAAAATTGATAAAAAAGGCAATTTTTATTATCTATGATTATTCATCAATAATAGAGGAACAATTTGTCAAGTGATTTATCATAGTTCAATATTAAAGAAACTTTCAAGGAGAAATGTGAAAAGTAATTTTAGATGTTGTCACATCCATGAAAAATATTTTTTTAAACTATGATGTTTCAACTAATTCTTTTTTTTTTGTATAAGCCGACAAATTATTTACAATAATTATTTTATTTACAGTAAGAGCTTTTTATATTTTTTGTTACATTTTTTTATTTTTTTTTAAAATTTGCTTTGGTTGTTTTTAGAATTCTAATGAGATGATTTCTGTTATTGCTTTAATGACCAGCTCAGGAATACATTGCTTTGCCATATTTTTTAGTAACATATCTGGGTATGTATTTTTGAGCATATAGATGTATGTTTAGGCCATTCGTTGTTTTTTTTTTTTTTTAGTACATTGTATTTTTTGTTGTCAAAGATTACAGCACAGTGGGTAAGCCACATTGTTCTGTGAATAGTTACTAAGGCATTGAATGGTTTTAATTTTTTTATATTGTTTATGAGTGTTTTTTTAAAATTAATTGTGCCTTTGTGGAGTACGAAGTGACATAAAGGTGAAAAATATGGACATGTCTCAAAGATATGAGTTGTATTTTCCAGGAATAGATTGCGTAATGTGCAAGTAGGATCTAGGTTTAATTTAAAGTTGTTGTTGAGAAATAGCTTTGTTGGTATTGTATCAAGTAGCAGATTATGTAGGAATTTTAGCCATGACTGAGACATGCACAAGTTTTGAAATTTAGTCAGTGTTCTGGCAGTTAATAGTGTTGACCAAAGTTGCCTATCAGGGTATATTATTTTTTTAAATTAGTTTCAACTAATTCTTAATGGATAACAAAGCTGGACATTTAAGGGCAAAAAAAAGTATTGATGCTTTTTAACTGTAGTATCAGTCAGCAAACATTTTTAAGAATGCATGAATAGAAAAATGACTGAATGAATACTTCATATTAGTGCTGAATTTTTTTTATTTGTTATATGTTATAATGATCTAATTTATTAAAAAAGTTTCAAATTCTCAGAAATATTAATGATAAAAAGATGATGATGATAACCAGTGATGAAATGAATCAACTTTATTATATGTACTGAATGTATTTATGAGTAAATTAAAAAATCAAATAGGTAATCGGTTATTTAGAAAAGATATTTGTACTATCATCATCATCATCATCAACAACAACAACAACTATTATCAATCCACTGCAGGATGAATTTCTCTCCAAGTTCAAACCATTTTCTCGATCTTTAGCTTCTCTTCTCCATATCACCCCATGCACCCGTTCTTATTTCATCCATTCATCTCACATGTGATCTCTTTCTGGGTCTTTTACAATTTCTTGGAATCCCATTTAAAATTTCAATTTGTACTATCATTAACATGAAATAAATATTAGTGTTATTTGTGTAGAATATTATATCTTATCTTCGTACCCTTTTTGATTAATGGACATCATCTCTTTGTGTTAAATAAATTATAAATTTATATAATCCTAGATATGTTTTACTTTTTGTATAATTTCTTTTACTGTGCTGAAATTTTAATAAATATATATAAAAAAAAAACTTTCAAATTATTTTTACTTTAATTTTTTTTTCAGTTTACTTACTTATGATTTTATAAACAACTTTATTTTACAATTTAGAAGCAACAACATGCTTTCTTTCCCAGAGAGCTTAATTAGTTCAATTTGTTGGAGAAGAAAACAAAAGCCGGGAAACGGAAAATATTTTTAAACTACAGCCACTAAACGTCTTACTTAAATAGAAAAAAAAATGTAGTTTAAAAATTTGTTTTTAAATTATTTATAAAAGAGTAATTGAAACATATTACATTTATGAAGTAAAAATAAAAATTATATGTATATGTTTTTAGAAACAGTGATTGACACGTATTTTTTTTACAAATACTCTAAATAAATATATACATATTATTCTTTTATCTGACTTAAATTTTTTATAAAACGGAACTGATACAATTAAAAAAATGAATTTATTTTTATATTTATCAATGTAAAATAGATTCATATTTCACTAAATAAATATATGATTTTTTTTTTTTTCAAAATCTGCTTTTTAATTCCAACATATAAAATTATCTTCGATATAGCGTCCCTAAGGTCGGTCAAACGGGCGTATGCCCAGGGCTCCCCACCGAGCAACCTTATTTTAATCAACAACCCAATATATATCTTACGCATTAATAAAATAGACTGAGGGACCGACATTTGATACAAATTCTGATACATAAAGCTAAAAATTATTTTGAAATGAAATGTACCAAATTTCCAAACGTCTCATCGTTTGTGACCGAATAGTCCTGCGCTGCTGGCCGGACCAAAACTAGTGGTGGGGATAATGGGAAAATCCCGCGGGTCCAGTGCATCAAGCAGTACTGCTTACATCGATATTTCCCAATTTAAGTATAATCTTAAAAAGTTTATTAACAATTCCGATAACCACTGTTGAGTTTGAACGTAATTTGTCAAAACTTAAAATAATAAGAAACTATTTAAAATCCACAATGGCCAAAGAAAAACTATTAAACCTAATATTGCTTTCCATGGAAAACAAATTATGCGAAGAGCTAAATTTGAGTGAGATAATAGATACATTTGCTGAAATTAAAGCAAGGAAAATAAAGTTATGTTAATTTTGATTTTCTTTTATATAAATGTGTTATAAGTTAAGTATTATTTAGATAAGATGTATATGTTCTTTCTTGTAGTAAAAATTAAAGATTTTATTTATTTATTCACGTTTTTATTTATTCCCCATCCCCACCATATTTGCGTCTTGGACCTTAAAATCCAAAGGGTGGCGCTACACATATTATCAGCATTTATTTTTCAAATCTCGTTTATTCTGAAAATCAATTTTTTTCTGCATACAAACATATCATTCTTTAATTCCATCTATATTTCAATTATATTCTATGATTATTTTCAAAATCTACTTCCAATTTTTTCTACAACGACGATATTGATTTATAAATTCTACAAACATTTATCATATTTTCTTCAATATTTATAAATCCGTAAAATTAAAAGACTGAAGTAGAGTTGGGCTGGACATATTGCTAGAAGAGATAATAATAGATGGACAATTGAAATTTTAAATTGGATTCCAAGAGATTGTAAAAAACCCAGAAAGAGACCACATGTGAAATGGACGGATGAAATAAGAAAGTGTGCAGGGGTGATATGGAGAAGAGAAGCTAAAAATCGGAGAAGATGGATTGAACTTGGAGAGACCTTCATTCTGTAGTGGATTGATAATGGTTGTTGTTGATGATGATGATGATTATTCATAATTTATGTTCATAAGAATAATCTTTAGATTTAATTAATTCACCAACAATAATGCTATTAACTAATTGTAAAAAGTGTTATTAGATATTTATAATTTATATAAATCATTGTGTAATTTATAAACATTTCTTTGTAGGAATTATTGGTCAAAATGTAGAACTAAATGATAAGATAATATATATGTGTGTGTGTCAGGGGCAAGTAATTTATTTTATGACAGATTGCTCATCATCATTAGTAAATATTCAGTTACCTCAAAAATTTTCTGGGTGATGTGATGCACTCTGACTTCTCCTTATACAGAGTCAGGAATCTTTCAGCAACTATGCCCAGAGAAACTTGTTAGGAACTTTACCTTCCCTTTCCATTCCCCACTCTAAGTTTTCCCATATCCTGCTCCATTCCATTTCCACAACATAATCTTTGTCAACTCCATGGTCTTTATATCTAAATCCCCTTATTTTTTCCCAAACCCAGCATAAAAATCAACAACCCACTTTCTGTATAATCACTTTCCTTATATTTATTCTTCCACAACTTTATTATTTATATCCTTTCTGCTTTCAGGCATTTACATTCAATTAACAGATGCCCAATATTTTCTATGCTTTCCTTACACAACTTGCAGACTAAATCACCCACTTTTTCCATTTACGTGTTGCTAAAGATCCCACTTGAGCCTTTAACAGTAAACTACTTTCCTTGTTATTATCATAAATTAACACCAAATATTCTGTTTCTATATATATTTAAACTTTTTACTCTCCATACTAGTTCTCCATCTCTCCAACTTCCTATTCTTTATTAATGCATCTATTCTTCTATCCCATTCTTTATCACTATAACACTCAACAATTCTCCTAACACAATCATTCCACCTTTTGTACAAGTATACTGACATAAATTCTTTATCCAAATCTTCTGCATACCACATTACCTTTCTCACCCAGCCTGTTACCTGCCCTTTATTCATAACCCAATTATATTCTATTTTGGCTATTCTTTTATTATCCATAAACTGCAATCTGCCAAACATTTTCACTTTGCTTTTTGAATCCCTCATATAAAAATTTTACCATCCCATTTCTCCTTGAATTGCCTCCTTTGCAGTCCACACATCTGCATCTAATGCATGTCTTCCTATTTTCCTTTGTACTTTTTCCAAGTAATCTAATACCCCTTTACTAATCACATAACACATCATTACCATATGTTAATCCTGCTACCACTACTTCCTTCCATACAATTCTAGCAAAATCATATTATATGAAAACATTGTTAATTTCTTTATCAAATCCTTTCTTTTCTTTGCTTCATTTATCAATTTTTTCTCCTATTTATCCAAGCATTTCTCTGTATACTTAATACAATTCCCAAATAGTTATATCTATTCACCACACTTAACTTTATATCCCCCAATAAAAATTATAATTCTTTGTCTTCTCTTTCTACAGTATTAATCATCATTACATTGGATTTTTCTTCACTAAACTTAATCCACATCTCTTTACCCATCCTTGCACATGTCCTCAGCATAACTTCCATATCTTTCATTTTTTCTGTGCACAAAAAGACATCATCTGCAAATAAAAGACCCTATAAGGTATATACTCCCCTGCCACCTATTATTGGTATCTCCATGCTCTCTCCATTTCTCTTAAATACAACAAAAACAAAATAGGTGACATAGGAAATTCTTATCTTAGCCCCACCCCATTTTTAACTTTAATTAATTCTATATTCCCTAATTGATACATATAGTAATTATTTTCATATAATTTCTTAATAATATCCAATAAAGTTCCATCCATTCCCAAATTTACTAAACTTACCCATAATCTATTTCTATTTACTCTATCATATGCCTACTCTATATCTCTAGAAAAATCATATATAACTGACTACCTCTATACCTATTCATATCCATAAGTTTTGTAACTACAAATAAACTAGCTCTTATATGCCTATTTGATTGAAAACATCCTTGCATTTCTCCCACTATATTATTTGCTTCCATCCATTTTGCAATCCTTCCAGCTACCATATATGAGAAAACTTTATATAAAACTGATGTTACCACTATCAGTCTATCATTGTTTAACTTTCTATAATCCTTACTCTTTTCTTTAAATAGTAGCCTTACTCTTGTATTACTCCAACTACCAGGAAAATCTCTCTTCTGTATTATCAAATTAAAACATGATAATAATTTTACTTTTGCCCTACACCCTAAATTCATTACCACCTCTGCTGCCCATCTATATAAACCTCTTGCCATTTCAATTTTCATTTTTTCCCCTGTCTCATTCAGTTCATTTTCTGTAAACCTAATATTCCCATTACTACATGCTTTCATGTTTGCTATCACTCTGTCCTTCACATCTAACATCTTTTATATATCTATTACATAGTTATTTAATATTATCTCTAATTCTTCTCTAGAGCTACTCTCTACTCCTTCATCATCTAGTAATACTATATCTCTCCCCCCTATATTCCTTCTTTTAATGTATTCACAAAATAGTTTACTCCCATCTTTTTCACTTTTATTAATATCCTCTCACAATTTACTATTCAATTTCATTCTCACTCTATAATTATCTATTTTAGCCAACTTCTTTTTTTTAAAGTACTTTCCCCATTTAACATTAACATCTTTTTCATTTTCTTTGTTCTTAATAACACACTTATATTTTCTGCATGTTCCCCCCCCCCTCTTTTACACTTTTACTAACTCTTACTTTTTATTACTTTTATTCTCATCTAAAACCCTATTAGCTACTTTCTCAATTGAACCACACCAGTCCTTATACTCATCCCCAACCAAGCCTTCCATGGTTTCTTCAATTTTATTTTATACTCTTCTAACTTACTCTTATCATTCACTCTCCATCCACATCTTTCACTATCATTTCTACTTTTATTTCTATTTTCCATCACATTACTAACCATTTCTATTATAACGAAATTATGATCACTATTACATAACTCTCTCTTCATTATCAAACACCTTAATTTTCTGTACTTTATTTATTCCCTTTTTCTCTACTAATCCATAATCTATTTGGTGGGATATATTATTGCTTGACCATGTGTGATTGACCCTCATAAATATTTGATAAATTTCCAAAGTTCAAATTCACTCTCTGACAAAAATTCTTCAAAAGCTGTCCATTCCTATTACCTACAACATCAATTTCTTCAATATGATCATTCATATCTCCTATAATCATTATTCTCTTCCCCTTTTCTTTGAAGCTCTGTATATCATTAACTAGGCATTCATATATGCTACTTTTCCACTCCATTATAATTTGACTATCTCCAGTAGCTATATACATTATAGCCACCATCCATTTTGTCTTCTTAACCTTATCTGAAACCACTAATGTTCTTGGAATTTAACAGAATTTAAATATTTTTTTTTACATAACTCCTATACTACCATCCTTTTCTTTTTTTTTCTATTTATACCCTGCCATATCAAGTCTTCCAGAATAGGTTCATTAAGTAGCTTAGTGGTGTCCTTCAGTGACGATGTTCTAATGCATATGGACGAAATACAATATATATAATACAAATAAAATGACTGTATAATAACAATAAAAATAATAAATATAATGGTGATTGTTATATTATAGTCTTTCAATCCACAGAAGTACTCCCATTTAATTTATTAAATGTCAAGAAATGATTATTTAAAAAGAAAACATGAATTTTACACATAATAATGAAGGTAAATCAAACAATATTTTATTTTTAATTGGCAGTTGAAGAAGATTAAGGAATTAATCAAAATTACTTCTTCAGATTTAAATACTGTGTATAATAGTTAATCACCATTACATTTATTATTACAATATTTATATATAGGTAAAGACTTTAGAAAATTGCTTGAAGTCAAAATGAAAGAGGTTTCTATCAATAAAATCAGTATTATAAGTGTTAAGATCATAAACACTGGAAAGTAATCCAATAATAGATTTATAAATTGCAGTAAAAAAAATAATAGTGTGTGAGTTTAATAATGACAAGAGTTAAGATATAATTTTCAGAGCAGATTGTTAGAAATCTTATTTTAGTATCAATTCAGATTAAAAATTTGAAAGCTTTTCACATTGATAAAAGAGATATACCACAATCATCTTTTAAATGACAATATTTAAAAATATATTATTAAAATTATATACATTGTATGGCTATTCAGCATTACAGGTTTTGTAATTTTTTAGGAAAATTAAATTATAAGTGACTTAAAGATTTTGTTTAAAAACAAAAAATAAAAAATTAGTTTTCTTAGAATAAAAACTTCTTAGTAGGAGGGGGGAGAAATATATATTATAGAACTAAGGAACAGTTAAAACTTTTCTCTCTCTCTTTTTAAAGAAAAGAGCTTCTATAAAGTAAAAGCTAGATAAATATGTAAAATTTAGAATAGAATTAGTCTGTAAAAATTTTTTGTAAAAGGAAACTTTGAAAATGTATGTAGTTGGTTTATAAGATTTAAGATTGATAACAAAATTAAAATCAATAATTAAATTCAAAAACTAGTTCTCAGTAAATTTTAAAATATGTAAAATAAATTATTTTTGGAAACTAGTATTTGTTGTCGATTCTTTTACTATTACCACTAATTAAAGCAGTTTATTATATTACTTTTTTGAGTGAGTTAATCATGGGATATTTTGAGCAGGTATGCTAGTTACTTCTTGTAATTAGCTGGCACCCGAGGTTTACCTCCAAACAAATAAAATCCTTTGGATGATAGGGGTTTGAATCTAGAAGTCGAGGTGGGCCACAGTCTGGAAATGTGATCGTGTTATGCTTTGCATAGCTCAGCCTGACCACGGGTATTGTTGATAGTTCTGCTATCAATGGTATTCTCCCCTCTACTTGAAGGGCCAATCTGTTCATGTAATATTTATAATATTTAAAATTAAGTTAAAAAGGTTAAAACCCAATTAATGGACCCGGTTCAAATGCTGTCTAATGTGGTTGCCAAAGTGCCATAAATTGACCCAGCATAAGCAAAGTTAAAAAAGTAAAATTGTAATTAAAATTTAAGATTGGGAAAAAAAAGTTCAAAACTATAGTTCAAAATAAACATTAAATTGCGTAGTTATAAAAATTAAAATCGGTGAGCAGTGTGAGAAGAGAAATAGGTCAAAGCAAACAAGTTGTAGTATTGATAAATTAATTAATAATAGTTTAATACAAAATGTAATTAAAAAGGAGATAGAAAAGAAAAGGCGGTCAGAAATGATAAATAATTTATTACTGGTGATTTGGAGTTTGGCGAACACTTCCTTTCAATTTAAAATATTTAATCGAACAATTGCTTCGATTTAAAAATAAATAAAAAGTTTTTTTTTGGAGTTGACAGTGAGAAGAACATGGGATAGAGTTAAATAAATAAAATGTTTTTGGTTTTGAAAAATTAATAACGTAAAGGAAATAGAGTAAAATAACAGTTTTAGAATAAATATACGATAATAAAGTAAAAGTTTTTTCTCTCTTTGTATACAATCAAAATGTGGTGATAAAATAAATCTAAAAGAATAAATAAATCATATGATAAGTAAAATGAAATCTATAATAAAATAAATAAATAAAATCTTTCAAGTAGGTATAGATTTATGTGGTTTATTACATTTATGGGGGAGTGTATAGATAAAATGAGAAAGGTATATAAGTATAGGCTGCATGAAAATAGTACCTGTAATGGACTAAATAGGGAAATATTCTTAGAGTGAGGGTTCAAAAAGTTCTGGGCCTATCCATTTATTCTTTACATATGTGCATTGGGAACAACCAGGATAAACTATGGATCACTTCTTTGGGGGAGAATCTCATACATCGTTTCCAAAGCATAAGTCAAATTGGACAATAGATGAATCCTGCCATTCACAGCTTTTTCTTTTGTGTTGTGCCTTATGGATGTAATTCCAATTGAGCAGGTCTTGGACTCATCCAAACATCGTTAGGAAAATCCGGCATATGAAACTTCATTTCACATACATGTAAGTCGGTATAAGCCAGCAAATTCTGTGTCTGCCTCATCTTAAAATCCCTGTCTCACCAAAAAGAAGTGTTGTCTTCATAGTTGGAACACAGTACTTGATTGTTGGAATGAACATTGGCAGTCTGGAAAGAAAAGTAGCTTAAGAAAAGTCGCCCTCTGTGCTATATTGATCTGTAGCAATTCTAAAACTTATTTGGTAGAAAAATTACAAATAAATAAAAATGAAAAATCAAATTGAAAAGTTTAAAATAAAATAACAGAGTTAAAATGGATCAAATTGACAAATTTTACTCTGAAACGGAGGGCGGTGTAATGTACCACCATTTGACAAGCATCACATGTTTCTTAATTTTTTAAGAAAAATTAAA
Organism: Epiperipatus broadwayi; assembly: GCA_028023455.1. NCBI lineage: Eukaryota > Metazoa > Onychophora > Udeonychophora > Euonychophora > Peripatidae > Epiperipatus > Epiperipatus broadwayi. The sequence goes on along the minus strand of JAQFVV010000036.1, from coordinate 6,039,735 downwards.
TTATAAGTTATTTAAACATTTTTTTTAAAAACAAAAAGTAAAAAATTAGTTTTCTTAGAATAAAACTTCTTTGTAGGAGGGAGAAGAAATGTATATGATAGAACTAAAAAAGAGTTAAAACTTTTTTCTCTCTCTTTTTAAAGAAAAAAGCTAAATAAATATGTAAAATTTAGAATAGAATTAGTCTGTAAAAATTTGTTTGTTAAAGGAAACATTGAAAATGTATGTAGTTGGTTTATAAAATTTCAGATTGATAACAAAATTAAAATCAATAGTTGAATTCATAAATTAGTTCACAGTAAATTTTAAAATATTTAAAATAAATTATTTTTGGAAACTAGTATTTGTCGGTAGATTCTTTTACTAATACCAGTAATTAAAGCAGTTTATGGCTGCAGAAAGGAGTTTCCTACTAACTGAAAGGAGACCCTTTGATTCCTCTTGGAGGCCTTAAAGGAACCGAGCAGGGCAAATTCCTAATGTCCACTCCATACGTTCTTGTCGTTGCAGCTGTTATTACTATATGTTTATTCATATAGTATACGAACATGGATGGGCTGCTCACCAACACGCATTAGCCAGCATGGTGAGTTTATTGGCTTTTTACCTCTGAGTTTAAGATCAAAAAACACCATGGTCTTTCTTCTCAGTGCCTGATAAGGCAGAATGAATGTTTGTGTAAATGATAAAGATTTTTCCCAATTATACAATTATGACAGACAAAAATAAAGCATGGCCCTTAATCCCAGGAGGCTGTAAAGTCACCAACCAAGGCAGCGGTTGGTGGCCGAAGGCGGAGGGTGCTAAGAATATCCTGGAGGTGGACCCAGGCTGCCATTTGATGACGACTTTTTATTTAGGTACTTACAACTGCAGATCACTTTCAAGTGAAGGAAGATTGCAAAAATTAGAAGAAGAACTCTCTTATATTAAATGGGATATTATTGGACTTTGTGAAGTTAGAAGAAAAGGTGAAGAGACAATTGATTTAAAAAGTGGACATATGCTCTATTATAAAGGCACAAATATTGGAAATACACGTGGAGTAGGATTCATTATAAATAAAAAGTGGAAGAACAATATTGTGGAGATTGATGGTGTATCAGACAGAGTGGCAAGATTAGTTATACAACTTAATAGCAGATATCAAATGCAGATAATTCAGGTTTATGCCCCAACAAGTTCTCACAGTGATGAAGTAGTAGAAGATTTTTATATGGATGTACAAAAGGCTTTTGATCAGAGTAAACAACATTTTAAAATTGTTATGGGAGATTTTAATGCTAGAATTGGTAAACAAATGAAATATGAAAGTGTTGTAGGTAATTTTGGTTATGGTAATAGAAATGAGAGAGAACATAGACTTGTGGAGTTTGCAGAGAAGGAAAAACTTTATATTATGAATTCTTTTTTTGAGAAAAATGTTAGAAGGAAATGGACATGGAAGCATCCAAATGAAGGTACAGCAGAATTGGATTATATTTTGACTAACAGGAAATACATATTTCAAGATTGTAATGTTCTTAATAAATTTAATACAGGAAGTGATCATCGATTAGTAAGGGGTAAGATACATGTTAATGTAAAACTAGAGAGACAAAAATTATTAAGAAAAACTATATTTACAGTTGATATTCCTAATCTTCAGAAACATTCTAATGAATTTAAATTAGAACTTACAAATCGGTTTCAAGTATTAGTAGATTTTGAACATGATTCAGATTTGAATGAAATTAATATGAAAATAACTGATACACTTTTAAAAACTGCAACAAAGATAGCTGGTAGAAAAAAGCAGCAATTGACTAATAAAATTTCTACTGAGACTAGAGAACTTATGAAGAAAAGAAGGAATATGAAGATATGCAAGAATGATGCATTAAAAAGAATTGAATATCTCGAATTTTGTAAAATGGTGCGGAAAAGAGTTGAAAATGATATAAGAAAGTATAACTGTGAACTAGCAAGAAAAGCTGTAGAAGAAAATAAAAGTCTTAAGAATGTAAAACAACATTTTGGTATTGGTAGGAAATTTATATCTGCAATAAGGAAAAAAGATGGAATTATTACTAAAAGGAGAGATGACATTATGAAATTGGTAGAAGATTTTTATCAAGAATTATATAGTAATAAAGAACAAGTACCTCCTATATCTATTACATCTTCCGAATTGCCCAGAATTTTAAATGAAGAAGTGAGAAATGCAATTAAATGTATGAAAAAATGAAAGGCTCCAGGTAATGATGGAATTATAATTGATATATTAAAAGAAGCAGGTGAAGAAACAGAAAAAATATTAGCAAAGTTATATACCAAATGTCTAAATGATAAAGATGTACCGGATGATTGGAAGAATGCAGTAATAATATTAATATTTAAAAAAGGTGATAAAGAAGATATTAGAAATTACAGACCTATCAGCCTTTTATCAGTTTTATATAAAATTTTTACCAAGATAATTACAACTCGTCTACAGAGAACCTTAGATTTTCACCAACCAAGAGAACAAGCTGGATTTAAAAGTGGTTTTAGTACAGTAGATTCAAGTATTGAGAGAAGTTATAGAAAGGACAAATGAATATGAGTTGTCATTATGTTTTGGATTTGTAGATTATGAAAAGGCATTTGATTCTATAAACATTTCTTCAGTGATTAAAGCATTGGATCATCAAGGTATAGATCCAGGATATTGTCATATTTTAAAGAATATTTATAAAAATGCAACAGCAACAATTAGATTACATAATGATACTGGGAAAGTCAACATTGAGAAAGGTGTAAGACAAGGTGACTCCATATCTCCAAAACTTTTTACAGCAGTGCTGCAAGAAGTATTTTGTGGATTAAAATGGGAAACTAAAGGAGTGAAAGTAAATGGAGATTATTTAAGTCATTTAGATTTCGCAGATGATGTAGTTGTTTTTGCAAATAATGCTTTCGAGCTGCAGGAAATGTTGCAGGAGTTATCAGATGAAAGTAGGAAAGTAGGACTAAAGATAAATGTTAAAAAGACTAAAGTAATGTTTAATCGATTTGCTCAAAATATGAAAATAAAGATTGATTATGATGAATTAGAAGAAGTTAAGAGTTACAAATACCTTGGTCAGATTATTAATACAGATGGAAACATAATAGAGGAAATTAATCATAGAATTAAACTTGGTTGGAGTGCTTTTGGTAGAAATAACTTGATATTAAAAGGAAATATGCCTATGTGTTTGAAAAGGATGGTTTTTAACAAATATGTTTTACCAGTTCTTACTTATGGATCTGAGACTTGGACACTTAATAGAAGATCAATACAGAGACTTCAGACCACTCAAAGAAGTATGGAGAGATGTATGTTGGGAGTAACAAGAAGAGATCAAAAACGCAATGTATGGGTAAGAGAACAAACAGGTGTTACTGACCTCATTGAAAAAATTAAAAGATTGAAGTGGAGTTGGGCTGGACATATTGCTAGAAGAGATGATAATAGATGGACAATTGAAATTTTAAACTGGATTCCAAGAGATTGTAAAAGACCCAGAAGGAGACCACATGTAAGATGGATGGATGAAATAAGAAAATGTGTAGGGGTGATGTGGAGAAGAGAAGCTAAAGATCGGAGAAGATGGATTAAACTTGGAGAGACCTTCATCCTGCAGTGGATTGATAATGGTTGATAATGATGATGATGATCATATTAATTCTTTGATTAGGCTAGTCATGGGATATTTTGAGCATTGGATTATGGGCCTACCATGAAAGTATGATAGTTATTTCTTGTAATTAGCTGGCACCTGAGGTTTATCTCTAAACAAATAAAATGCTTTGGATGGTAGGAGTTTGAATCTAGCAGTCGAGGTGGGAACAGTCTGTAAATGTGATCATGTTATGCTTTGCATAGCTTGGTCTGATCGTGGGTATCGTTGATAGCTCTGCTATTGATGGTATTCTCCCCTCTGCTTGAAGGGCTGGTCCATTCATGCAATATTTATAATATAAAATATAAAAATATAAAATTATATGTTATATCAGGTTAGAACATTATAATCAATTTCTATTAAATGGATCCAGTTTAATATATATTATATTTATTCTATAAAATCAAACTAAATTCTAAAATAGATAGGACCAGAAAAAGTATTCAAATATATTACCATTTACGTAAATGACCCTATTGCTTTGAATGCAAAATTGATTATCATTGTATTTTTGTGATAAGGTAAAGAACCTTTATGGGAAAATATGATTTTAAAATCTCTCTGAATGTCAATAGAGTTTATTCAAATATCTTTAATATAATATGGAAATTAAAAAACTTTAGAATATTAGAATAAAATAAAAAACATTTAGCACGTGTGCATGTGTGACACAACTGTTCTCAAAAGCTATAAAGTGTTAATATAAAATAGATAACTAGTCAAGTGTTGTTAGCCGAGAGGTCATCGCAACCACCTTGCAAGCAAGTAGTTGGTTGCAGACGGTTGTGGATTTGCGTCCCGGCCGATGCTATGACACATGAAAAAAAAAAAAAAATAGATAACTAAAAACAAATGAGCTGAGCACTTTCAAAGGATCTTGCCTTCATAATCATAGCTTGCTTCTATGTTTAATGATATGCAAATATGCTAATTCCATTTCTTCGATAAAGTGTAGCACATGTCCTTCCTATTTATGGCATCTATTTAGAAAAATTATTAATACAATTTGAAGCAAAATTCACATTTATAAATAGAAGAAATATATCTATGAATCTTGAAATCATCTCTATAATAGAAGAAATGTGAATATTTTAGGCTGTTTCTCGTGAGATCACTTATGTAATTATTAAAATGATAAAAGTCATAATAATACTTTGGAGTAATACAAGCTAACAGTAATATGGTAAAGACAAAATCTAACTTTAACAAAAGATCTGAACTGACAAACTAACTGTTTTGTTAGATTTAAATTGTATAAGGTAGTGAGAAGGATTTTACAATTTAATTTTGTTAAAAAATTTTGATAAGTTAGAACAGACAAGTAACTTGTAATCTTCAGTACAATACATAGTATGATTGAATATAACACAATTTGTTTCTATCAATTTATTGGTTATCAAACTGCGTTGCTCAGAGACCAATAATTTATTAATATTGTGGACTACCTTGAGTATACACATCTTTCAGTTATTTCTAGCAATGGTGTGCAAAATGAAATAGAGTATATAATTACCGACGCTACTTTTAACTCACTTTAAAGATCGGAATAAATTTGGGAATTTTTAAATATGTAGAAACAATAGTTTATTATAGAACAATTAAAAATATAAAAAGAGAAGATATATTTAGTATTCCAACATCAGATTTTCAATTGGATGGATGGTTGAAGAGTTGGAGTGTGGAGTAGATTGAAGCCTGTCCATTAAAGTATGAGGTTTGGCTATCTTAATATATATCTGAGCACTTATAGCATATATGTGTAGATATGGTAATCTGGACCAACTGATGATTGCTGGTTTAGCATGAAATATGTATATTGGTGATTATTTATCTTTTCAACATATATGTGTTCAAGTGTATCAGTGTTATGAGATAGTGTGGAGAGTGGTGGGTCATGTGAAAGTCTGTGCTCATATACCCTATATATTAAAAAGTCTTATAAATGGAAGTAAAGATGTTAATTGGATGCTGATTAGAATATAATTATTTGATTAATAACAATAACTTTGCTATATTTATCACTTCATAGACAGACATATTTTTTCAATGTCATCATTGATCAAAATATAATCATAATAATAATATGATTGATTAAAAAGTTCTGAACAATATGAAGAATAATTATCTGCCATAAACTTGGTGGTGAATTTACAGTAGCTTCATTTAATGTTACTCTATTTTATGGTTTAGGAAACATGTTTTGCTCCTTAAAAATCAGTTAGAACATTTTGAAAAATAGCATCATGTATAGTAATTGAGTAAAGTTATTGACATTTTATGTTACATAAATACTAATCTGTTTTCTACATTTAATGAGAATACTTTTATAATAGCTATAATCTGGTCATAAGTTTGTCCAATAATCATGCCAATAATCCCAGTGCTAACGCTAAACTTAAATAAATACAAATATTAAATTACCCCTCATGGTTAAGACTGCCATCTTTGCAATAAATGTCTAAATATTTCAAAATAGCCAGCCTCAAAATGATATCAATGATAACGCTTTGAAACTGTATGCTATTAGATCTTAAATATTGAAATATGAAATAATTTAAACAAAGGCTTGAAATTTAAATAAGCATTAATCTTAGCTTTGCTACATAACAAACATGTTTACTACTATTATATAAAGACAAACTAAACATTAGTAATTTTTAAACCACCTAACACAATTATGTATGAAAATAATCCCAATGCTAACCCCACATGATGCGATGTGATGCACCATGACTTCTTCATATACAGAGTCAGGAATATCTCAGCAACTATGCCCAGAGAAACATGTTAGCCTCTTTAACTTCCCTTTCCATTTCCTGCCCTAAGTTTTCCCATATTCTTCTCTACCCTGCTCCATCCCATTCCCACAACATAATCTTTGTCAACTCCATAGTTTTTATATCTAAATCCCCTTTATCTTTTCCCAAACCCAGCATAAAAACCAATAACACATTTTCTGTATAATCATTTTGTTTATATTTATTCTTCCACAACTTCATTATTTGTATCCTTTCTGCTTTCAGGCATTTACATTCAATTAACAGATGACTAATATTTTCTCTGTCTTCCTCACACAACTTGCAGACTAAATCACTCACATTTTTTCATTTATGTACATATTCCTTTATTGCTAAAGATCCCATTCGAGTCTCAAACAGTAAACTACTTTCCTTGCTATTAACTCATACCCAATATTCTGTTTACTTTTATATATATTTAAACTCTTTTTACTCTCCATACTAGTTTCTCCATCTCTCCAACTCCCTATTCTTTATTAATGCATTTATTCTTCTATCACATTCCGTAACATTCTCCTAACATAATCATCCCACCTTTTGTATAAATAGACTGACATAAATTCTTTAGTCAAATCTTCAGCATATCATATTATCTTTCTCACCCATCTTGTTGCCTGCCTTTTATTCATAACTCAATTAAATACTATTTTGGGTATTCTTTTATTATCCATAAACTGCAATCTACTGAACACATGAATAAGAAATCCCAGCATTGCTCTCTATGGAATAAATGTATAAATATAATAGAGCCTGTAAGATTATTGCTTATTTAAATTTCAAGCTCTTTATTTGAATTAGTTACTTCAATATTTAAGATATAATAGTATACAGTTTCAATGTGGTATTATTTTGAGGCTGACTATTTTGAAACACAGACTCTAATATATTTATATATTTATTTCAGAGGACAGTGGTGGATGTCTTAACCATGTGGACTAATTTAATATTTAATTAACAATGTTGTATAGAGTTTAGCTGTGGTCTTTATTAAAACATAAGTCATTTACTTTTAAATATTAATAAGTACATAATATATGCTGGATACGCTGATAATATTTTAATTTGTGATCCACCTAATATTCATTTAATACGTATAAATTCAAATAAAATACTAGAAATTAAATGAGCCAAAAAGTTGAAGACATTAACACAAATCTATTAAATTTTTAATTTTTTTTTATTAAATTTGAAATTAGAAAAACAAAACTAGCATATGTGTTCAAGTGTATCAGTATTATGAGATAGTGTGGAGAGTGGTGGGTCGTATAAAAGTCTGTGCTAATATACCCTATATATTACATATATAAACACAGGTATATAATAAGCCTGTGTGTTTCAGTTATTTCATAATAGAGATGTCTGCCCATCCCTTGTATATGTATTAAATGGATTATGTCCTGTACATGAGGGGTCAGATTGACCTTAGGTCAACATGGGTGTGACAAGAATCTTGGCCTCAGGGTGGCCTTTGAGCGTTCCATCATCAGATTTTCAATTGGATGGATGGTTGAAGAGTTGGAGTGTGGAATAGATTGAAGCCTGTCCATTAAAATATAAGGTTTGGCTATCTTAATATATATATATATATATATCTGAGCACTTATAGCATATATGTGTGGAGATGGTAATCTGGACCAACTGATGATTGCTGGTTTAGCATGAAATACATATATTGG